>JALPQD010000035.1:745335-1945335 GCA_023101885.1 Typhlomys cinereus
TGCCAAACAGGTGTCATTCATAACAAAATGTAAAGAACAGAATTGCCACAGATATCTGTACCTAAGTATTGATTGTAAAAAAGAACATTTAACTTTTGATTATTTTCCATAGTATCTTTCAGTGTATATGTAAATATCTGAAGGAGTTGGGAAGACAAAAACACATATGAGATAAGAATTCACTGCATCTGGGAAAGCCATGGCCAGCAGTTGACCCACTCATTTTGCTCATGCCATATGAATATAATGCAACAAGTTTCTTCCCCTGCAAGGAGAAGAGCACTATGTACTTTCAAAATGGAAAAAAAAAATGACACTGTGAGTTAGTCACTGAAACTGAGGTCAAAGCAAATGCTGCCATTAAAGAGCAAATTCAAGGGAAACTGAAATAGATGGAAAAGATAAGAGGTCACTATCATTACAACTCATATCGAAGTCTGTGAAACTTAGAGTTTTGGCCCAGGCTCCATGCCTACCACTGAGACATCTCAGCCGCTCCCAGTCCTCAATCTGCTTCTTTGCTTACTGGAAAGATGCTCATTTCAGCTCACTATTCCCCAGGTGTGGGGCATAGTTAGCTGCGTGTGCTCATGTTGCCACTGGGTTATTGGCATTCTTTGCCCTGCATTGTGTCATCTGAAGTAACGTGTCCCTATGGAAGACTTGGATTGCTTCTACCACCTTCTTGCTTAGTTCTGGGATTTCTCAGGCTCTGTCCACTAAGGTCAGAAGTGCAGACCACCGATTCAGCCTGGCATTTTTTAAGTGGGACCTGAAATCTGAACTCAGGACCTTTTGCTTGCCAGGCAGAGTTGTAACCTTTGAGCTGTCTCTCCACCCCATAAGGTAATCTAAAGACAAAAAGAGCTATAATAATTTAAGCAAAACCCTGCTACATTCAAGTTATGGTCATCACCTTTAGAGTTAAATCATCAAAATATTTTAGATATGTTAACAATTCAATTGTATCCACCTAGTCAGCAGTATGTTTCAGAAGTTCTTTCTAATCCATAATTATCTGGAAAATGTTTATAGAATGAAAAACAAGTAAGAAAGAAAAGAAGTGAGGGCTGAAGGCTATTAATAGAGCATGGTAGAAATATGGAACAGAAATAATAAACATAATAACATGGAGCTGGCAAGATGCTTCTGCAGGTAAAATCCTTTGCCAGGTAAGCTTGATCAAAAAGACAGGAGAAAATTAGAAGTTTTGCCCTCTGACCTCCGTTAGTATAACATTAATGTAAGTCCCCCCAACGCTCACACACAGTAAATTAATTGAAAAGAAAATAGAATAAACCACTGCAGAGTGTGGAGACTAAAGATTAAATTAGTTTCAGATGATCGTATGTTTTCTCATGTGCAAACCATGGTTCGTTAGTTTGGATCCAGTTTTTGGAAAAATTCCTTCTTGGCATCTTGCCAAGCAGATAGGAATCGTGTTTTCCAATAATAAAAATGTAATGTTTATTTCAAATACTAGTTAGCTTCCAACAGTGTATTTCTACAAAGAATCAACATATAGAATAAATCCCCTTCCCCAATGTGAATTCTAACATTGGGATTGGTGGTTCCAATCTACTTTAAGAGCAAGAGCACTAGCACACACATTCCTAAGAGTGCACTCAGCCTCAGACCTTTGAGCCACACTGAAAGGTCATAAAAACAGAGCCCTGACTGAGCAGATAGCACAAAACTTTAGAAGGCTTGCAGGGAAAGAATGAGGACTTGATTTCAACTCTCCAGAACCCTTGCAGAAAACCAGGCATAGTCACATGCATCACTCTATCCCAGCTCTACGTGATGCAGAGATAGGAGGAATCTCAGGGCTCTTTGTTTATCAGCTTTGTTCCAGTGTCAGTAAGAGGATCTTTCTTCAGTAGGCTCCCCAATGTCATCCTTTGTGACACTCACACACACATATGCATGTATACCACAACCTCCGCAAAACAAACACATACTAACACACACATGGAAAAGGAATGCTACGAAAGACTCCCTTTTATCCATATTGTGAAAAAAAGGAATTTATGGATATGTGTTAATAAAAATGAGTGTGTGTGGATCTCACATGATAGTTAAAGATTCCTTTTTAGTTAAGAGACCCAGAACAACTTTGTGAAAAGCTTGTCTCCTTCTGGACACACGCTGCAGAACATCATCTGTGACCCAACTCACTTCCCTAATGCTGCAGTCAGGGATAAATTGCTTATCACCATGGTTGAGATGCTCCTAGGTCTGTGACCCTATTTTGCAAGGTCATATCCAATCCTGTGTCACAATGTCCTGAAGACATAGCTCCAATATTGGGTATGCTTGTTTTCCAGCACATTTCTCGTGCTTGGTGAAGCCAGTAATTTGTAAACATCATCACAGATGGAAGCAAAAAGGCAGAACTAATCACTGGAGAAGTCTACTCCCCCCTTCGGTGTCATTTTAATTTTCTGCTTTCTATGAAAACTCAGATCCATTTCAGGTTGCAATGGAGATGTTGATTGCTCTGTGATTGGTAATTTTCAGATTTGGAAATCGAGGAAGTACCTATGCAGCTAAAGAGAAAAAATAAATCATTTCTTTAACTTCAGTATTATAAATGGGAATTTCAAATATGAATCAGGAACCCAGACTCCCTTCATGGTGTTTCCAGTTATTGCAGAAAGAATCAAATGCAATTTCTCCAATAGATAGGAAATGACTTTAGACATGACTATTGTTGGGCACTAGATTACAGCACACTTTCCTCCTGTGTCTCTGGTAATGATGGTATCTCAGTCTCTATCTTTATTATTAGTCATCTGATGAGGAATCTGCTCCCAAACCTTCTTCCACCCTTCCTCAAGGATGTCGATGTATGAGGAGGCAGGACAAAGAGCGGGAGAGGAATCTCCTCCCCCCATCAAAACCCATCTGGTCGTCCTTCCCCGTGCTCTCCCTGTTTACTCTGAAAAGCAGAAGCAGAAGCAAATGTTTCCAATAGAGATTTATATGGTACAAAGAGCAAACCTTTCTCTCTCTGTGTCTCTCTCTGTGTCTCTCTGTCTCTCTGTCTCTCTCTTTCTCTCTCTCTCTCTCCCTCACTCCCACCCCCCAAGCTTTGGACTTTTGCTTAAGCTTCTAAAATGTGTACATGTTCTCACTAATAAATCACACATTTTGCTATTTCTCTGAGAAGCACAACTTCACCATGTGCCCACTTGCATGGATTCTCTGGTCTTCTTGTTTTCTTTTTCAAATAAACACAAACATTCTCACATCTTTTCTTACTTAATAGTCACTTATTTTGTGAAGAAAACAAATCTATACCCCTAGACCCATATCACTATGATGGGACTGGATGAAAATGCAGGTCAATTTCTAGAATATAAGACTAAAGAAATAGAAGTTATTCTGCATGGCTAGATGACTATTAACCTCTAAATATTTAGAAATTATGGCTCAGAAAATTCCACTTGAGAGCTATAGTTCAGTAAGTGTAAATAAAACAAACTGCATCAAAGTTCATTATCAACATGCTAATTACATTGGCTATTGTTGTTATCACCTAGGAAAAATTATCTAATTCTAACAAATTGAGTTTTATTTTTTTCTCCTAAAGAGTTTTTAATTTTGTTTACTTATTAAGAATTCTTCTTTTTTACACATACAGTGAATGCTTGTCCCTCCCCCTTCTCTCCCCTCTTCTTTTCCTCTCCTCTTCCTCTTACTCTCTTCACCAATCCATCTACCTTTTTCCCACCCAACTGCTGGTTTACTTGTGTGGGCTACACAGTTCCCTTTGGGCTGTTGGCTCTACTAGGGATTAGGGCCTCTGTGGCAATTTCATTAGGTGGAGCAGTGATGTATTTAACTCAACTTTTTTAGTTAATTTATCTAGAAATTTTTTTTTCCATTTGTCAATGGAATGATTACAACTTTTCTGTTTCAGTGTCCACTCAACAATCTATGGTAATTAAATCACAAAAAGCCATCGGATCTAAACACTGGAGCCATGAAGAAATAAATATCATTTTCTTCACACGTTTCCATTATTTTAAGAAAAAACAAAAGAGAGGGGGGCTGGAGAGGTGGCTCAGTGGTTAAGCTTCTGCCTTGCAGGCAGAAGGTCCTAAGTTCGGATCCTAGACCCCACGTATAGATGCCAGGCGGAAGCGGGGGCGGCCTGCATTTCTGGTCCTGGTAGGGCAGAGCCTGTGAATCCCAGGGCAGAGTAAGCAAGGAGGACATGGAGGCGTCCATGGTGGTTCCGAATTCATCTGTGGTTCTACACACACACATACATACATACACAATTGAATAAATAATAAATAATAATAAAAAAATTTAAAAAAAAGAGTCTAGGAGAGGGAGTTAGTGAGATAGATGAGATAATAAATAATAATAAAAAAATTTAAAAAAAAGAGTCTAGGAGAGGGAGTTAGTGAGATAGATGAGAAGGTGAGGTGACTGCCTGTAAACATGGGGACTTGAGTTCAATTCCTGAAGTGGACATGATGGAAGGAGAGAACTGACTTCTGAAATTTGTCTTCTGTCCTCCACCTATGCATTATGGTGTGCATGTATGTACCCCAACCTTTAATAAATAAATAAGACATATTTTAAATGTTTAAATTAAAAATTTAAATATTAAAAAAAACCTAGGAACATCCCACACCATGTTCAGGAGGAGTATAAATGCATGAAAGTTTTAATGGCTACTGTGTGAAAAGACCAGGTTTTGTAAAGGTATATCATTATCAAGTCAGCTAAAAGCAGAGAAGCCAAACATAAAAGGCTGATATGAGAGTTCTCCTTAGTTGTCTGGTTGCAGCAGCATCTACTGTTTTGCATTTATATAGTTCTTTCCACACAGTATTTATGACAGGTTTGCCACCATCATTAAGTGACTCTATTAGACTTTGTGACTTCAGTATATCAAACTTCCCATAACTTCTAAGGCAGATTTCTGCTAAGCTGTTTGCAGTGCTTTTATTTTACTTTTGCTGAAGATGTTAAGAGAATGTATTAAATAGCTTAATGTAATAGGTGATTGTAAATTAAAATAGCATGCACAGAGAAAATTATTATCTTCACTGAACACTTAAAACTGAACATCAGGGCACTTTGTTTCTCACGTTATATGCTAAAGCTCTATAACTCTCAAGAACATGTCTATTCTTGGTCTAATATGCCTGCTTGTCTCAGAGAATTCTGTGTCAGAGGGCTTTGAAGAGATGGTTCAGTGGGTAAAATGCCTCTCATTTAGGCATGAGTACTAGAGTCCAGATTTCTTACACTCAAATTGGGCCTGGCAGCCCAGTGGTATTTCCAGCCCTCGGAGATAGAGAGATCGCAGGGGCACCCTGGATGGATAGAGTAACAGTATCACAGAGTTCTCTTTTCATTGAGAAACCCAGCCTCAGAAACTAAGTGGAGAGCAACAGAGGAAATTACCTGACATCAGATTTGGACTTTTACACATACATGCACCTGAACACATGGACCCAAATACATGGAAATACATGTATTCACACAAGTATATCCCTTACACATGTAAAAATTTGCAAAACAAACAAAAAACCCTCATCGTAAATCTGAAAGTGCAGAAAACTTAGTATATCCAGTAAAATCACCATAATCCATTATCTAAAATATTCTTGAATCTAGGATGAGGTTGTCAGGGAGCATTCATAGAATATGTTTTGATGGTGTGTATTGTAGGAAAATGTTACTGCTGTATGTTCGGAGCAAGACTGCAATAAAGCGACGCAAAGCAATGTGAATGAGTTTGTGTACGTGTAGTGGTGTGAGATCGGATAGTTTGTGTGTAACTCACCAGAAGCGTGTCAGAAGCGTGAAAGTGCAACACTTTCAAAGTTGTTGCACTTGATTTTACTGGCGTACTAAGGGGTTCAAACTTAAGTCCTTATGCACACACAGCAACCTATTTATTTCCTTAAAAGCTATCCTTTCCTTCAGCCCTGAGTTCCTTCGGGTTGTTATATTTTCTGAAAATGTTTATTATTGCCAAACTTTTCACATCGCCTGCATTCAGTGATCCCCATCTGTGGCATCAACCACATTTAATAAGCTTTGGTGCAGAATAGTTATGATTGTAGAAAATGACCTTTACTTCTAGGAGCCAGTATCAAAGGCAGTATCAGAGGTTCACAGAAATCTCAAGGAATCTGATTGGGGGGAGGGTCACCATGCCATCTCATTCTTCTCAGGGATTCAAAGTGTTCAGGAGCAATCCTCCTCTGTCACAATCATAAATCCCATAGTTAGCCAATTAACTTTTCAGAAAGCTCAATGATCGAGGTATATAGTTTGCTGGCAAAGCAGCATAGCTTTGTTTTCCAGGAATACAACTGCTGCCCAATCAATCTCTTGGTGAGGACCATGAACAGAAGGTGGGATCTATTCTCAACACAACCTCCCCTTCACCCACATATTTTCCAGCATCATATGTTCTTCCTCATCACTAGTACTTTGGAGCTAGAAAAATGTTTCCGGGGCAAGTAGATCCTGGAATGCCCCAGGGCTTGGCGGATGACTTTTCATCCCAGATTGGTCTTGCTCTCCCCATCAAAGATTTCCAGAAACAGTACTTAAATGTTTTCTATACACTTTTATGTGGGAGAAGGTATAGCCTGCTATTAATTAGTGGCAATAATTACACATGAAATCCTCAGAGCAAGTCCTGGTCATTATTATTTTTATTTCACCTTTTAATTTTATAACCCACTTAATATGTCAGCCCACATTTGTCAAAGTGGAGATGGGATAGGTCTAGAAGCAATTTAATAAAAGCAAGCTGTAGAAACCTCCAAGATGCCATTTAATACTTTAAAATTATGCACATAAACTCTTAAGTATCTCAATGAATTTCCTCTGTTGCAATCGTAAAATCCCATAGTTAGCCAATTAATTTTTCATAAACCTCAATGATCGAAGTATATAATTTGCTGTCAGAGCAGCACAGATCATTCAAATATCTTGTTTTCCAGTCAACCCCTCTGAAACTACCTATTAGTGAACCAATGCCACATTTTAATACATAAGATTTCTTGTTCTGTTTTGCATATTTTGTTGTTTCAATAAATTGTTTAATTATTAATACTAGTGTGGTTTTACTGACTAAGCTGTATGGTTTAGCTCTGTATTTTGCATATTTTATTGCTCACATTACATATCTCACAGGCTTGTCTCATGCATATTCTAATTATGATTTGTGATGGTCAAATTATCTCTTAGACAGCACTCATTTATTTAATTTGATAAGTGAGCTACATATCTGATCATAGTCACACTTCAATCATCATATCTTATAGATATCCCTTATACATAAACTTCATTGACATTATTTCATATTTTTAGTTTTTATTTTAATTTAGCATTGCTTTCTTTAAATTTTATTTGCATAGTATCATTTGTCATTAATAGATTCAAGATAAAGAGAGCACATATTCTGAAAGTAAGCTGAAACATCTTTTATCTCCAATTAAGTATGTAACAAAAGTCTACTTCAAGTAGAAAAATCATTTTTGGGTCTGTGATATATTATTGTTATGAACAAAATTATTTTAGAAATAAACATGTGAATTGACAAAAATCCCACAATCAGGGGACTTCAGCAACTGAAAAGTTGTTCCAGATTAGGGTCAAAAGGGTTGGCTTCTTCCGCTCTCCATGGTCCACCCACTGTGTGATCTTTCCTGGCCATGTCTGTATCCTAATATCTTCTTATGATGACAGCAATCAGACAAGAACCAATTCTAGTAAAAAAATTTAAATTAATTACTTCCCAATCATAAGATACATTTACAATTTTGAGTCTTGAAATTTAGGGCTTACATATCCAAACTGGGAAGGAAGGAAAGTCTGCTTCACTAATGTAATGCTTTCTTCCACAGGTTTTTTTTACCTTCAATTCTTTTTTTTACATGGGAAGAATAATAAAATCTCATGAAAATCATTTAATATTAATTACAGATTAGTGGGTCTTATATTCAGATGTATCCAACAATAACATTCTACCTTCATTTTGTGTTGCAGTTTATAACTACATAACCTAAGCTGCAATTTTAGTGGTATTTCAAAATTCTGTATATGATATCTCTATTTTTACACCATTTAACTCTTATAGGTAATTGTAAAGAATTTGAAAGGTATTTCATTTCACAGTCACATGCTGCTGAAATCCTATATAGGTATGCATCTAGAATTCATTACCATTAACTAGAATTTTGATGAAACATTTGCTACACAGAAAATTTGAATGTAATTATGTTCACTTTCTTTTTAGATTTTACATCTTAGGTTTAAAATAAGAAACTCACTAAAATAAGATATCCCAGGCTTACCGAGAGTCAAACTTTAGAATTATGAAAGTGAACCCTTATTCATTTGATTATTCATTTTCATGACCTTGCTACACAATATAGACTGACTTCAAATTTTTCTTCTTCCTGCCTATTCCATCAAGTGTTGTATTTATAAGAATGAGGTTGCTCGCATAAGAATTAGCAGTATAACCCTTAACCTTAAGTTTTGTGTCACTTGGGTCCTTACATGTAGATGGCTCTGGGATCTGCCAGATCAATACATGTGTGATGCTTCCTTATGTGTTTATTCTTTTTTTGTGCCCAGAACTAATTCCTTTAGCATAAGGTTTGGAACAAAAGGTTAAATGTCCTTACCTATTTAAGAAAATGGCCTGTTTATTGGTTAGTTGTCAGCAAAGTGAAAAGAAAATTGCTCTTGCAGTTGCATTACATGAAAGAGTAAGGTGGTAATGCAAAAATGCAGAGGTAGAATTAGGGGATAAGGTGTGAAAATACAAGTTAGCCGTATTTATGTATGAACTCTAAAAATAAAAATCTGCAAATAAATAAGTACATATGTGTCAAGAAAATAAAACACTAAGCTTGCAACACTGGAGTTTAGAATCTAATTGGAATACATATGTCTACCAACTCTGCCAATTAGTTAGAGAGAGACAGGAAGACATTCAAAGCTGTGAAGATAATGAAAGTAACAATTAAAATCGGCAGTAAAAGGCACAGGCCAGCAGATTAAGGGAGAAGAAAAGTAACTAAGATTACAGAAGTGTGTATGCCTCTTGGATAGGACATACACCTGATTTTAGACTTCCCCTTCAATACAAATAACCTCATTTAGCCCTTTCTCTAGAGAAGACCTACAATCAATAGTATGCAAGGGCAGAAATAGCATTCAGAACCAAAGTTTAATTTCTGAATACAATTTTTTTCCACTGAAGGAAGTTAGAGTTCTTTGATTAAATGGTTTGTTTCAAGACAAAATCTAAAGAATAAATTTACTATATACGAGTGGGATAATTTGTTCTGGGAAGAGAGATGTGTGAAAAAGATAAATGAGAGTCAGCACAACACAGTGGAGCCATGTGAACAGGTTTGCTGGTGAATTTAACGTAATTTGAGCATGTAAATAAATTACATTGTTAATGGATTATAATTCTTTGAACAAACCAGGATAGCCTTAAACTTGATTATTTTAATAATCAAGAAACCACAGTATTGAGAAGACATTTAGTTTCCTCCCATATAACTATGTGTTGAATACAAGGAAAAATTGTCTTTAAGGAGGAAATTGATGCTGAATAACACCTAACATGATACAATCAGAAAAACACCTAACATGATACAATCAGAAGAACAACAAATGGAATATCCATGCATATGTATTTTGCATGTGTTCATGTGTTGTATAAACAACAAAATAATAGAGAACATATCTTTGGTATTCTTCCTTCTGTGAACATATCTGTTTATCCAACCTGATTAACTAATTGAAAGAAACAGAGTCAACTTAAATCTTACTGAAAAGATATTTGTGGTTCATTATTTCAGAATTTGCATATTGTCTTATGTTTTACTGTTGAATAAACCCTTTTCCTGGGGAGGTGCCACATAATATATATGTATGTATATCCCAGATAGTGTTTCATACTTCTACAGAACATGTTCTATTGTCATGCCACATAGAAATTTATTCTGTAAATGAGCTTCCTTATTTTGAATTTTAAACTGTGCATACTGTAATACCAAAAAATACCTCAAAATTATGCAATGGTAGACATAAAAACAATTCTTTCATTGAATCAAAGATATAGGCACAAATCTGTGTCAAAGGGAAGAGAGTAATACAAAGAAAATCATGACATTTTAGTCTAACAGAATTACCTCTATGACTAATTTCCATTGTGTTGATCTAGAAAACGCCAAATAAGCTTACTAACTTTTGGAGTTATGAGTCGATGTTTAGCAAAATGAGAGAAATATAATCAGTCACAGAGTTGCCCTGAAACTATGAGATATTACAAATGTAAACAGTAGGCATCAGGCTGTTTGATTTATTGCTTTTTTCTTAAGTAAGCATGAATTATAGATTAACTTCATTGCCATAATCTACTTGACAAATATACTACAGTTCCTTATGAATTAATAGACTGGAACACTGGAATATCAAAATAGAAGATTTTGTTTCTGTTTCATTGTATACACACCACGCACATGCACATGCGCATGCACACACACACACACACACACACACATATATGATGAAAGTCATTACGTTCACATATATATTGAAAATCATGTCATTTCACTCTGTGTATATTAGTGCATGTGTGTGTGTGTACATGTGGATGTGTGTGAGCATGTGTTTATGTGCATGTGTGTGTGTCAACCACCTGGAGACTGAGGCTTAGAGTTCATGACCTCAACAGTTCCTGCCAAATCTAGGGTAGGACTGTCAGTTAAAGAAAAGAGAATTGAATGAGCAAGTGCTGTGACTATACTGTGAGCATCATTTTGGACACCTCTTAGCATTAAGGCTAGTTTAAAGAATATACAATTCATCTTTATTATTCATAAATTCTATATTTGTTAATGCACTTGAATAGTAGCATGTATTTAAGAACCAGAAAATCAATATCCATGGCATTTTGTGGTTGTCTACACTTATGAACAATGATGGAAATGATATAGACTCACCTCACCTTTGTGCTCCCAGCTGCTTTCTTGTTTCAGCTTTCACACCGTAAAGAAAAACATATTTTATGCCTGCTATTTTGTCCCTTGATAACTTTTCTTTTTTGCTTGTTTACAGTGACCCCTAAGCAAGAACCTTAAAGCCTTTGGAGTTGTCTTAAATAAAAAAGAGTTTTTGGATGCCTTCCAAAAAATATGCATGGTAGATAAGCTTTGTGTAGACATAAATTATTGTGCCATGGACTCAGGGTCAGTGTTAATGACTCAAAATTAACTAAGGTGAATTTGAAACAGAAACACAAAAATAATACTGTTGTTTATTGATTGTTTGATGTAATGGTATGAACAAAGGTCACAGGGATATAGTTCTGTACTTCCCTTAGGAGACACTCTATTTTTCATTTATTAGGATTGTGGTTACTTTCTAGAACACAACTAATATGGATAATGAGAACTGAGTATATGTCATACCAAATAGTCTTTCATTTATGTGTACATAAGAAAGTATATCTTTAAAGAAGGTATCAGGTCAAGTAGTATATGAGATGCTACAGCAAACTTTTGCAGTAAGGTTGTTAAATGCTAGAAATAAAATTGAGGCTAAATTTTCCAAATATGGGAAGCTTTATGGAGAGTGAAAATCCATTGTTACCCAATGTGGGACATCTAGTTATAAATATTGTTTCTCCATTAAGTGTGGATACTCAGAAACTGGTGTTTGTTTTATGTGTAAACTAGGAATAAAGAAAGTACATTTCTAACCATCAAATTATAGTGGTTTGTTTGATTTGCATGCAAAAAAGGGAAGAGAGGAAAGAAAAGAAGCAAAATAAGTGAGATATAATGAAAGGAATGAGAAATTATAATAGAAAAAGGAAAAAGAGAAGAAAAATAGCTCTTCTGAAATCAAACCCTAAACCCTCATTCCACATGGAATATTAATACCAGATAGTAAAAAAATAATTTATTTTTATCTTTAAGGATGTAAAAAATAAATAGTGAACACACACAAAAATAATCTGAAAAATTATCTGGGATTTGATCAAACATCTCATTAAAGTCAATGAGTAGAAATTGTTCCAACATACAAAGTTCAATTGAATGGTCACCAAAATAATTAAAAAGCTGTGATTCAAGTGTTTTCTGCTTTACAATATCATTTTAAATATAATGATGCCAAAGTTAATGTAATTATCAATGGTGATAAAATCACAATTGTGTACAGTAAGTCAAAACTATAATCCAGTATTCAATAGGCTGAGGCATGAGGATTGCCACAAGTGTGGACTCTGGAAAATAGCATGAAACTTTTCAGAGAGAAAGAGAGAGAGACTTATTCTCTTCCTTTTCACTAGGTTGTCATTCTCTTTATAAATCATCATCGACTGAAAAATGTTGGAAGCTATCATGTAATCTGTAGCTTTAAAGATGAGGAATTAAAAAGTAATTTCATATTGTTATTATTTATTATTTATTTAGTAAAGCAAGAATAATGGAATCTTCCATACTTCCTATGAATTCCTCCAAGTCAATACTATATGAAGCTAACCAATAATAACAAAAGAAATGAAAAAAAGAGAAAAGCTAGTTCAAAGTGTGCAAAGTTTACTTAAAACTAGAATTATAACTCAATAAGAAAGCAAAAGGTGGGTCTAGAGAGGTGGCTCAGGGGTTAAGTCTCTACCTTGCAGGTGGAAGGTCCTGAGTTCGAGTCCTAGACTCCACAACAGAGCTTGTGAATCCCAGGGAGGAATAAACAAGGAGAGGTGGAGGTAGTCCATGGTGATTCCCGAATTCGCCAGTGGTTCTACACACACGCACGCACCCGTGCGCGCACACACACACACACACACACACACACACAGGTTCTACACACATGTGCACACATGCACAATTGAATAAATAATAAAAAAATTCTAAAAAGAAAGCAAAAGGCATATTACATGTCAAGCAAACCTATTCAACAAGATAACACGACAATCCATAAAGCACAGAGTCAACAGAACTGAAGTCAAATGGATACATTCACAGGTGACATTTGAATTTCAATCAGGAACTAACAGAACTCCCAGACAAGAAATCATCATGCAAGTGTCTAATATTTACTTTGAGATGTCAAATTTTAATTTTTAGATTTATTCTTATTTGTTTTGTGTTGTATTGTGTTGTTGTTGTTGGTGGTGGTGGTGTGTGTGTGTGTGTATGTATTAGAGGATACTGTGTATCCCTGTCAAGGACCAAGTGTGATCTTGGGAGTCATCCTGGATTACTTCTACTTCCTTTTTGTTTTGCCCTGGAATTTTCCAGGTTTGCCCTTCCAGAGCCAGAAGCACAGGCTGGCACCATTTCTGCCTGCTCTTTTTCATATGGGACCTAAAATCTGAATTCATGTCCATCTGCTTGAAAAGCAGTCTTAACACATGAGTGATTTCTCTGGCCCATAGACGTCATATTTTAATGAACTGTTGAAAAAAATGTAGACAACAGTGTTTGCAGACACATTTACATATATCCATTTATAAGTAATGAGTAAGTGAATATCTCACACTATTAACCCAATAGTTATGTGTTTCATTTTGGTATCTTATTTTCTATCCCTCTTTACTGTGATAAGACACCTTGACACAAACAAACAAAGAAAGAAAGGATTTATATTATGTGTTTCATTTTGGTATCTTACTTTCTATTCCTCTTTGTTGTGATAAGATACCTTGAAACAAACAACCAAAGGAAGGAAGGATTTATCTAGCCCACAGGCCAAGAGTCCATCATTGTAGGGGAGTCAAGGTGTCAGAAGTTGGAAGAAGCTGAATCTATAGCATCCACATTCTGGAAGAAAAGGGAGAGAGAGAAAGAGAGAAAGGAATGCATACAATGCACTCAGCTCACTTTTCTTTTTTCACACAATCCATGATTTACCCACAATAGGCACCTCTTCCTATGTCGTTAAACATAAACCAGAAAATTCTCCATGGGCATATTCAGAGGCTAGACTAGCCTAATTGTCTCAGGTTAGAATATTATGTAATGCTAGCATCTTTGCATAATCATCAGTAATCATCACAGTGTATAAAAAATGGTACTGTGATTGGAGAGATGGCTCAAGAGTTAAGACTGCCTTCTAAGCAAAAGGACCTTAGTTCAGAACCTGGTCCCACTTACAAATGTCAGGCAGAAATGGCTGGGGCATGTAGTTCCAGCCCTGGAAGCTGAAGTCTGATGAAAAAGCAAGAAGGACATAAAAGCAATTTAGGATTATCCCAAGTCACCTTTGTGCCTCCGTGGGCCCACACAGTGCTCTCTGATATACATAGACACACATACTGAGACACACAGACAAACAAAATAAATAGGTTTTAAAAAAATTAATGTACTTTCATAAGAGAAATGAATGAAATACAAGTTAAATAATAATACAAAGTTGAAAACTGAAATCTATTCCAGGTTTTGCCCTATTTAACTCAGGGACTTTTTCAAGCTACTTAACTTCTTTGAAATCTTCCTGCTGCTGCCACAGTTATTGTGATTGTGTCTCACTATTGAATAATGACTCTGAAAGTGCTTTATAAGACTTTACGCCTTTATTGTTTCCATGGATGCATTTATCAAACATTTTTTGAGTTTGCTACATGCTAAGCTCTGCTAACTCCTGGGGTATAGATGACACAAAATGGGCACTTTAAGACTGTAGGTGGTATGGGATAGTGTGTGGCATGAGTGGACCATGGAAACTACGATAGCCTATGTAGTGCTTGCTGAGTGAAGCATTTTATAGCACTATGTGTGTGTGTGTGAAATAGAAAGGAAGGTGGAGATAAATGGATGTATAAGAAGCTCAACACAGTAAGGCAAAATGATTCTGCAGAGAACATAATGATGAAGTACCCAGGGAACAGAGTTGGTCCAGGTCCACATAGAAAAAGTCATGCCCAGTTTGAACATGAGGAAGAGGAAGAGCTGTAGGAAGAAAAAAGAAAGAAACCTTTAATAATATACTTTATAACTAATAGACCATTATGTTAAAATGACTAAAAAGAACATAAACTGAGATAAATTAATTATTAGAAATTAGTAAGGAAGTCCTTTGTTACTCATGCAGCTGGACTCAGCAAATGGCTCAATCAATGAAATTTTTGCCACTTAATCATGAGGATCTAGCATCATGTATAAATCCACATAAATAATTTGGTACAGTGATGCACCTGAAATTCCAGGAGACAGAGACAAGACACTCTCCAGGGTTTGCTGGAAGCCAGCATAGCTTAATCTACATGCCTACAGTCCCAATGACAAACCTCATCACATAACCAAGATAAGGGCCTGGAGAGATGGCTCAAGGGTTGAAACTGTCTCTCAAGTGGGAGGTCCTCTGTTTGGATCCCAGGGCCCATGTGAAAATCCCAGGCAGAAGTTTCCATACCTAGTGGGCTGAGCCTGGGAAATCCTAGATGGAAGCAAGAGAGGTAGAAGCAATCTAGGATGATTCCAGAAGTCATCGTTGGTCCTCCACAAGGGCACACAGTGCCCTCTGATACACACACACACACACACACACACACACACACACACACACACGTACTCACACACACTCACACACACATTAAACAAACAAACAAACAATAAATAAATAAATAAATAAAAACTCTGAGCAGCTCCTGAGGAATGACATGTGGGCTTGATTCTTGGCCTCCACATGCATTTACAAACACTACCTATGTGCCTGTATGCATGCACACCTGCTAGGATAAAGGGGGGGGGTGTTATCATCTTGTCAAAATCAAGGGTCACTGAGAACTTGGCCTCTGAGCTTGTCTGTGAAGACTGCACTGATTTGGGTTAGTTAGGGTAGAAGATTCATTCTGGAAGTGGGCAACATTTCCACATGCCTCAGATTTAGTCCCAGACTACATAAAATAGAGAAAGCTAGCTGAGCGCCAACATGTATCATTCTTGGCTTCCTGATTTTAGATATTAGTAGTTAGCTGCTTTAAGTTACTATTACCTTAACGTCCCAACCATGAAGTTTGTTTAATTAAAAGATACTTGTGAGGCAAAATAATAGTTTTTCCCCATAAACTATTTTATTCATATTCTATGACAGCAAAAGGATAAGAAAAGAAAACCCCCACAAGCACACACTTGCAAACATGAATTCACACATGCTACATACAGAAAAAGGTAAAAGGGAAAAGAACTATATCATTCTCCAATATTCTCAATTTTACCTTTTTCTATTTATTTTTTGGACTTCTGGATTTATGACACTTCATTCATGATAAACTTTGAGTGGCAATTCCATTGTAATGAATAGCAGTGCAGAAATTATGGTGATATAGAGATGGGAGGCTCATGGATTCCATTTAGTTTTCATTATATAAAGTTCCAAGCTAGCTTGGAAAAATCTCTTTCCCTCCAAACAAGAAAGATCATTTATGCCTTTACATTAAAAGATTGTCAAAACATATTTCCAGCAAAGCAACAAGGACTAGAAAAATTATGCTGACCTGCTTTTAAAAGAGATACAAATTAGAACATTTCCAAAAGCAATTTAGAGTACTTCAGTAATTGAAAAAGTGTATTTCTAAGAACGACATCTTCATTCTAGAAAACTGTATTAATCTCTTTTCCATTTCTGTGACAAATGGTTCCGTGAAGGGGTGGTATTCGATCTGATTCATGCATTCAGAAGCTTCACTCCAGCCTTGTAGACTGGTGGAAATGCAAAGGCATCATGACAGGGGTCATGATACTGAACAGCTTTCACCTTTGGGAGAATGGGAGTGGAGAAAAAGAAAGGAAAATACATCCAGCAAAAAAATACTCTTCAAATAGACATACATCTAACAGCCTGTTCAGCTGTGAACTCATCAGTGGTCTTACCCTTTAATGGAGGTTGGAGATAGTTGCAGGCCTTTATGAACAGTCGCCTTTCAATAGCCCCAGTTGTTAAGGGACATTTCATATTACATTCATGGCTATATCTAAATAAACAGAAGCCCCAGTCTTGGATGATATGAATAAAAGGACTTTTAGATTTTCATGAATATGCAAATATATATAAAAATCTAATTTCTTCACATCTTATTTGCCTAAGACTATGTTTTCCCATTTTGTGTAGATAGCCTCAGATATAGTCCATCTATTATTAATGTCATTAAGAAGTGTGAGAAAGATATCAAAATCAAATATGATAATATTTTAGAGCATTATACATGGATGGTCAAACTCAGGTGGCAAAATCAGCATTACAATAGTGTAGCTTCAGGTCAGAATGAGGAAATATTTATTTCATAATTACAAAATGTTCCTAAAAATTTTTAAAAATTGAAAAAAATCTAGATGTCCATAGAAAATATTAGGCTTTTGCTTCAATATTAATGTAATTTCATAACTATTTGCATGGGAGAATGACCATGATAAGTTGCAAAATGGAATTTGTTTTTCCTTTGGAGCATGAGTAGTGTGCTTTCATCTCTGCTGAATATTGCCAGGTAATTTACATTACTATATTGTTATATATAAATCAAGATTTATAGGTGATTTATGATAGAACACGTCTATGTATCCTTTTGAACAGCATCCTTTAGTGTGCATGTCAAACTTCCCTCAGGGTCCTCCTCTCTGATGAGGTATAAGGACTCAGTAGCATTGCCTAGAGCTCTTTCTTGTGTTCCCCTTTAGTATAGGAACACTGTTGTGGATGTTAATCCTTTGCCTCTAAAGATTTTAGTGCCTGTGATCCATGCTAGACTTTGGGGGTTCAATGATATGTTGGTCATTGCACAGGTCATGCAAATTCTTATTATGATTACTTCAGCCCTAACTTGTGTGGAGTATCTTGCATGTCATAATTCCTCCCCATCTTTAGGCTCTTACAATCTTACCACCCCCTCTTCTGCAAATTTCCCTGAACTTTAAAATGGGGAGAGATTAGGCTGGCCTGGTTCCTGGTGATTACTGTAGGGTCTCTTATTTCTGAATTATGGTTTGTTTTTTTTTCCTCCAATTTTGCTGTTCCTGCACTGTCCTTGGCTACATCCTGATGTCACCTCCTAGCCAGAGATAAAAGGCTGCTAAAATAGAGTCTTATTATAAGAGTAGATTCAAAGGTAGATGGAATAAGAGTAGGAGACCACGGTGAGGGAGGTCAGTCTCCCATTTGCAGGATGGTTACCTTCCATCCGTCAGACTCTATGCTCTGTCAGATGAAATCAAACCCCATCAGTTGCAAGTGAGCAGGAAGGAAAGTATATGAGTTTAACAGATGTCTCACTACTTACTTGCAGTACTTGATGGCCGCCTAATTTATCTCTCCCTGCTTCTGCTCTCCTTCCCCTTCCCTCCAGTTTATAACCTTTGTAATTACTGTAGGTATTACAGTGATTTATCTTTGAGTGTGCCACTAAGTGGGTTTGGTACTAGGATCCACTGATTAGGGAGTAAATATGGCGCTTAATTTTCTGTGTCTGAGATACTTCACTCAATATAATTGTAAAATTATACTCAATAAAATTGTAAAATATATATATATTTCATTTCCACTCATACAAACTTAACAGGTACACTGGTCCCCCCCTCCCTCCAACCCCCATCCTCCTGTGCCCCCTACCCTCCCCTTCCCTTCCCATCCCCCTGTCCCTCCCCCTCCCATCCCTGGAGCATCCTTTTAATGTGCATGCCAAACTCTCCTCTGGGTTCTCCTCTCTGATGAGGTGCAAGGCCCAGTAGCATTTCCCAGAACCTTTTCCTGTGTTCCCCTTAAGCATAGGAACACTACTGTGGCTGTCCATCCCTTGCTTTCCAGGATCCTAGTGCCTTTAGCAAATGCTAGACATTGTGAGTTTAATAGTGTGTTGGACAATGCGCAGGGCATGTAAAGTCCAAATATGATTGCTTCAGCCCTAACTTGTGTGGAGTATCTTGCATATCATTGCTCCTCACATCGTTGTAATCTTACAATCTTACCGCCCATTATAATTGTTTCTAATTCCATCTATTTGCTGGCAGATTTCAATAATTCATCTTTTTTGATGGGTGAGTAGTACTCCATTGTATATATGTACCGCATTTTCCTTATCCACTCAACTGTTGGACATTTGGGCTGATTCCATGACTTTGCTATTGTAAACAGTGCTGCTATGAACATGGTCATACTTGTGCTATTGAGGTGAATTTTTGCTGTGTGGGGGATTATTCCCAAAAGTGGAATAGCAGGATCATATGGCATTTCGATCTTTAATTTCTTTAAGAATCTCCAGACGTCTCGCCAGAGTGGTTGTGTAAGCCTGCATTCCCACCAGCAATGTAGAAGAGTTCCCTTCTATCCACATCCTCTCCAGCATTTGGTGGTGTTCGTATAGTGGATTTTTGCCATGCTGACCGGGGTGAGATGATATCTCAGGGAGGTTTTGATTTGTATTTCCCTGATGGCTAAGAATGTGGAGCATTTTTTAAGATACTTGTTAGACATTTCAATTTCGTCCCTGGTAAAGTTTTTTTTAAGTTCCAGGGCCCATTTTTTAAATTGGGCCATTGGTTTCCTTGGCTCTCTGCATAATAGAGCTCTGTCAGATATGTGGTTAGTGAAGATTTTCTCCCATTCTGTGGGTTGCCTTTGTGCTCAATTACAATCTCTTTATCTGAACAGAAGCACTTTAATTTCATAAGATTCTATCTGTTGACTGTTGTTTGTAGTGACAGTGCTATTGGATTTCCAGTTAGGAACTGTTTGCCAAATCCAATCAGCTCAAGGGAGTTCTCTACCCTTTCAACTAAGGTTTTTATAGTCTCTGGCCTTATATTGAGGTCCTTGATCCATTTGGAATTAAGTCTTGTGCATGATGACAAGTACGTGTCCAGTTTTAATCTTCTGCTTGTGGACAACCAGTTTTGCCAGCATCATTTGTTGAAGATGCTGTTCTTTTTCCATTGGATTTTTTTTTACCCCTTTCTCAAAGATCAAATGGCCGCAATTGTGTGGGCTTATACCTGGGTTTTCAACCCTTATCCATTGATCTGTGTGTCTATTTTGGAGCCAGTACCAGGCTGTTTTTATAACTATGGATTTGTAGTACAGATTAAGGTTTGGTATGGCGATACCTCCAGCAGTGTTTTTGTTACTCAGGATTGTTTTTGCTATCCTGGGTCTTTTGTGCCTCCATATGAACTTTGAGATTGTTTGGTCAACTTCTTTGAAGAATTGCTTTGGGATTTTGATTGGTATAGCATTGAATCTGTATATTGCCTTTGGCAGGATGGTCATTTTTATGATACTGATTCTGCCAGTCCAGGAACGATTGTCTTCTGTAATTTTTTTCTTGAGGGTTTTAAAGTTTTCATTGTAAAGGTCTCTTACTTCCTTGGTTAGGTTTATTCCAAGGTATTTCATTTTTTTAGGGGCTATAGTAAATGGGATTGTTTCTCTCAGGGCTTTTTCACTTCTTTTATTCTGGGCATATAGGAAGGCCACTGATTTTTGTACGTTTATTTTGTATCCTGCCACCCTGTTGAACTTCTGTATTGATTGATTTTTTTTTTCAGAGAAACAACACTTAGAACAGTTTCCAATTCATTTAATTTGTTAATCTTTTTTAAATTTCAGATTTTCCAAATATTGGTTTCTGTTTTGTTAATGAATTATTTTACTTGTGTAAATGTTAGCCAGAATGTTGAATACACTGAAATTTTTTTATATTATCAAATTCCTCATGAAATGTACTTAAGTTCAGTATGTTTTAAGTCCCCATAAGGAATATTATAAAATAAGAGATATAGAGACTGCAGATATGACTCAATTGGTAGTTTTTATGTTGTGCAAGTGTAAGGACCTATGTTTGTATTCCAATGCCCACATGAAAATTCAGGCATGGTGGTATGCATTACTGGAAGTCATCAGTGACATCGAGTTTTTGTGAGAGACTCTCTCAAAATTACGGTGGAGATCATTAAACTAAAACATATGACACTGACCTTTGTGCCTGTGCATATGCATGTTCAACCCAGCAGCACACACTTTCACCTGCACATAAACATGTATACAGTTACCCTCTTCAACAATGCATCTTGAAAATCAATCCCTTTCCAAAGTGTTTTTTAAAAAGACATTAGGAATAGGACATAGTATGACAACAACATTCAAATCATGTTTATGAATCTACTCTGCATTCAAAGATTCATACAGTGACTTAAGCATCATGGTGAAAGAGAAGCTAAATCAGTTCTCTACTCTGCTGAGAACTCTCCAATAGCTTCCTAACTCACTGCATAAAACCTGCCCCTTGCAATGACCTCTCAGTCTCCATATGACCTGACTGTGTTTTCAGCCACTTCCCCTTTCTCAGTTCCCGATGTGCTCACAATCCCATAGTACTTTCAAGAACAGGTCTGGCCATGTTTGAACAAGAATACCTTTGCATGCTCCATCCTCTGCCTGGAATACTTATGCCATAAAAAGATGCAGATTCAATTATCATTTCATTTATGATTTTGTTCAGCTATCTTCTTCCTAAATGAGCCTTATATAGTATCTCATCAAAAGTTTCAAAATACACCTATAGTCCTTGCTGCAGTAAATCCCATGCAAGTTGCAACTCTATCCATACCAACTGTACTATTATAAAACATTGTGCCATTTGCATTTTAACTGTTCTATTGTACACCCCTATTGACTCTTATATAAGCTCTGTGAGTCCAGATTTTAATACAAAATTCATTACTGTAATTTCACCACATAGTAGGATGTGTGGTACACAGTAGACCCTTGGTTTAGACAAGAGGCAGATAAGAGTATGAGTTGTATATAATGTTTTATTCTCAGATTCTCAGCCTCTTGAGTTTATAGAAAGCTATTGCTGAATTACCCAGCAACTGAAGCACAAGACATTATAAACGTTCCACTTACACACCATGTGTGTCTGCACGTCTTGCTTGTTTCTTCTTTTAGAGAGCAATATCCTCAAACCCTTCTTGTGAAATCATCCACCTATAGCTGATTTCCAATATTTGCTTCTGTTTTTTTAAGATATTTGTTTATCTAACTATTTAGTTAATTAATTAATTAATAAAAGGTAGCACAAATGCCACAAGGATGGAGGTTGCAAGACAATATTCATTAGTGAGGTCTTTCCTTGCACAATGTGATTTTCTGGGAATTGAACTCAGATTACCAGATTTGTGAGCAGCACCTTATCTACACTGAACTAACTCACTAGCCCTCTAATCTTTTATCGATAGTATCATTCTCTGACAATTTCATGCATACACCATGCATATACCAACTTCACTACCAGAAACTCAGTCACACGTGAATACTAATAATTCTGATGATTTGCCAAATTTATTTTTGGAACTTCTATGATAGCTTTTTATTTAAATAATATGGTTTATTCTTTGACAATTTCATTTATGTATATATTGTATTTTGATCACATGTATCCCTTCGTTACATGGGCTTCCCCAATAATCCTCCCTCCATCATGTTTGTTTTCCACTTATTCCTAATCATCTACCAAGTCTCTTCAGTACTTGCTGTCTGTGAATGGATGCATGGCCATCAATTGAGGCATGAGCTACCTACCAATAGCCATACCCCTGAAGAAAATGACTGTCTTTCCCTGACAGCCATCATCTGCCACTAGTTCTTCAGCTATGTGTGAGGCTTGGTGAGACCCTATACTGACATGTTTGACTGACTGGATCTTGGGTGGGTCTTGTGCAATAACCACAAGTCATATGAGTTCAGGAGTGTGGCATCCATGGCTTGTCCAGATAATAGCACTTCACAGCACTCCCCATCCTTGAAATTCTAATTTTCATCCTAGGTACAATTGATTACTGTATTTATCAGTTGACCTTTTAAATCCCTTAGAATATAATTTATTATGGAAAATTTCTCCCATGCTTACACTAGTCTGTAAATTTGTAGTATAGTTCAAAATATTTTCAAAGCTGTTGTGTTAGCTCTCTTTTCATTGAGACAAAAATCTGTGATCAAGTAAGGGAGGAGAGATTAGTTTTGGCTCACAGTTTTAGAGATTTTTCAGCCATTATCCTTGGATCTGCAACACAACAACAGAATATGTGATGATGCAGTGCTTCACTCAAATGTCAGTTTCGTGGAGAGGCTGCCACTTCCTTAGTCTACATCATGGAAAGCCATAAAAAGTCCCAAGACTCAAGGGCCCCAGCAGATAATGCACAAATTCCATCCAATATTTATTAGCTTTCAGATGCTCATTCAACAGCAGACAAGTAGACTGAGAGACAGGGATAAGGAAAGATAGTCTGAAAAAACATGGTCCAAAGAGCTTACTGAAGGCATTTTTTTCCAAAGAAAAAAAATGAAGCAGATTCTATGATGTCATTTCTCTGTTCAATGGAGGGTTTGAATGGTATATATATAGAGGCAAAACAAACTTGGGTTGTCTCTAGTTTACTTAATAGGAACCCATATGTTCACCTTTGTGTAAATCATGGGACTTAGACTCACACATTCACCAACCCAAAAGCTGAGTGCTATCAGGTAATGTCCTAGACCTGCAGCATAGATTTCCTATTCTCCTGCAACCAATCTACTTGATGTCTTTCTCTACAATATATATTTTATTTAAAATATGACTTTCGGGCTGGAGAGGTGGCTCAGGGGTTAAGCCTCCCCTTGCAGGCGAAAGGTCCTGAGTTCGGATGCCAGATCCCACGTATAGACGCCAGGCGGAAGCGGGGGCGGCCTGCGCTTCTGGTCCTGGTAGGGCGGAGCCTGTGAATCCCGGGGCAGAAGGAGGTGGAGGAGTCCATGGTGGTTCGCGAATTCGTCGGTGGTTCTACACATACACAGACACACACACACACACACAGACACACACACACACACACGCGCACATGCGCACAGTTGAATTAATAATAATTAAAAAATTAAAAATTAAAATAAAATAAAATATGACTTTCTATTGTATTTATTTATGTAAACTTCATAAAATCATATTTATGTTAAAGCATATGCAGCTGAATTCTATGCTCTTGGGTCATGATCATTCCCATTTGATCCAGAAAAAACTCATCTATTCCTTTCAGGGTAACAGCCATTTTTTGATTCAAAAAACATTAGTGTAGAGATATCCCAAATATTTATTTCTAAATGTTTATTCAAAGTACCTCTTACCAGGAGTGTAAAGGAGGGAAGGGATGTATGTGATCAAAATACAGTATATACATAAATGAAATTGTCAAGGAATAAGCCATATTATTTAAATAAAAAGCTATCATAGAAGTTTCAAAATTAAATTTAGAAAATCATCAGAATTATTAGTCTTCACGTGTGACTGAGTTTCCTGGTAGTGAAGAATTTGTCTCTGTTAAATGTTTAGGGATAAAAATAAATACATAAATTAAAGTACATTGCACATCCATTACTTTCAGTGCTTCAAGTACAATAACTTTAAGTGGTTTCTATGGCAAAGAAATAACTTCAATTTTTGGCTATGCTTGTTTGTTAAATCAGTTTCCAATAAACAATCCAGGAAATAACAAATAAATGAATTTTGGAATATAATTAGGATACATGCTTGCTTGTATTACAGAGTTAAGACAACTGAAACAAGAGTATTTCAAATGTATATAAGTTGAAGTATTTTATAAAACAACAAATGTATCTAGGTCTGAAAATAAGTATGCTTCCAGATAAATTTATTACACACAGAAATTTAGTTAACCTGTGGAATTCTCTATATAAAACACTAAATAAATAATTGTGCTGTGTATTTGTGAGAAAACTATGAGAAAATCATGGTTTTTTGAAGAAAATTATGGATAAAGAAGTCTCTCCGTGGTGAAATGATTGCTTACCATGTGTGAGGCTCTGATTTGAGCTTCAGCACTAAGAGAAAGAAAGAGAAAGAAAGAAAGAAAGAAAGAAAGAGAAAGAAAGAGGAAAGGAAGAAAGAGAGAGAAAGAGGAAAGAGAGAAAGAGAGCAAAAGAGAGAGAGGGGGCAAGGGAAGGGAAGGAAAGGGAAGGGAGGGGAGGGAAGGGAAGGGAAGGGGAGGGAGGGAAGGGGAAGAGAGGAGGGGGAGGGGAGGGGAGGGGAAAAGAAAGAACGGGAGGGGAGGAGAAGAGGGAAAAGAAAAAGTCACAGGTAAGGGACGTCTGCAGAGATGAGAGAAGGTTTAAGCCTGAATAAGCTAGTATAGACTCCATATTACTTCTTCTTTCTGTTTTTGACAGAACCCATGAATTGCCAACATGACCTCTAGTTATAAAATAAATTTCCATTTCAAAAAACCTTGAATTTCATAAAATTCAGTTAAGATTCTATGTATATATATGTGTGTGTGGGGGGGGGAATATGTGTGCAGGAATATATGTGAACATGTGTGCTTGTGGAAACCAGATGTTGATATGGGCTAATTTTCACTATAGCTCTCCCCCTTATTTTCTCACTGAGCCCAGGGTTCAGAAATCCTTTGCACTAGCTAATCAGTAAGCTCCAGGGACCCACTTGTCTCTTCTCTCCCAGCTGCGGAGTTACAGATGTGTTTGACCACCCACAACTTTACTGAGGTGCTTGAGATCTGGATTCAGTTTCTTGTTCATTTTACTGACTGTGCCATTACCATTGCCATTGTTATAAAAACTATCATTCCTTTTAACAATCAACTATCACACAGATTAGTTGAGACTTTTTCATCTTCGTGTATTTCTTCTGCCTTCTTTCATTCTGACTCTCTTAATCCTTTTTGTTCATGATTTAGCATCTCTACTTCCCCAGATCGCCCAGTTTCTGACTACAAATGCACTGAAATTCTTATTCTAGTTCCTAAACCTCAAAAATTTTTTCTTCTGGGGTTACACTGGTGATTTCTCTCATTGCCCTTAGGTTTATAATCATCTGAAGTGATAGTGGAGTTCTTAGTTTGGTGTGTCAACCAAGAGCCTTCAGCTGTTTTTACCCAGGAAACTTTCTATCTTATAATATTGCAAAGGCAGTGCTGTGCATACATGAATGTGCCATTAAGTCTCATATTACAAACTATGAAGAAAATGACATGTATCATTACAATATAACAAAGTCCACTGATACTTCTTTAAAAAATTGATTTAGCCCTTTACACCCCACCCCGCTCCGCCGGTCGGGACGTGTGCGCGGTCCAGCCGGGCCTCACCCCGCACCCTAGGTAAGTCCCCGTTCGGGCCCCACCCACCAGGACCCCAGGTCAGCCCACAGGTACTCGGCTCCGACTCCCACCATCCAGCCGGAGCCACCCGCGGGGGCCGAGGGACGAGGAGGACCTCCCCCTGCGCCCGGGCCCCGCCCCAGCTGCCCTCTCGTTAAATAGCTCCATGCCGACACCCGCATCCTCCCTTTACACCCCACCCCGCTCCGCCAGTTGGGACGCGCGAGTGGTCCAGCCGGGCCTGACCCCGCGCCCTAGGTAAGTCTCCACCCGCGTCCGCCCACCAGGACCCCAGGCCAAATAATTCAGTTTAGTGAAATTGAGAGATCTTAAGAGTTAAAACAATGCCAAAGTCAAAGTGCAAATCCATGAGACACAACACTCAAGTAAACAAATTTCCCACTGAAGAAATTAATCCCATAATGTTAGACTCCAACAAGAACAAACCCGTGGAAAAAGGCCAAGAAAGCCTCACCCAGGATAGAGTCTTTCAAAATATGATCATTACCATGTTCAATACTATGAAAGAGGAAATCCGGGAGGAATTACATAATTGAATCAATCGCTTTGAAGAGGAACACAACAGACACTTGGAGGAGTTGAGAAAAACAGTGCAAGAAACAAAAAGTGGCATAGAGCAGTTAAAACAAACTCAAGCAGAGTTTAAAACTGAGCTAAAAGACAAGTTATCTTCAACCCAGAACTCCACAGAGAGTCTTATCAACAGAACTAAGGAAGCAGAAAACAGAATTTCAGACCTTGAAGATAAAGTGGGAGTACTAACCAGCTCAATGGAAGAGGTTGTTAAAGCCAAAAAGATACTTGAGAGAAATATCCAAGAGATATGGGACACCCTGAAGAAGCCTAACATGCGTATTCATGGAATACCAGAGCAAGAATCTCAAAATACCACCCCTGAGGAAATTTTTCAAACGATCATCAAGGAAAACTTTCCTCATCTAAAAAAAGAGAGGCCCATCCATATACAAGAGGCATTCTGCACCCCAAACAGATACGACCAAAATAGAAGCACGCCGCGGCAAATAATAGTTAAAACACTCCACATTCAAGATAAAGAACTGGTGCTGAGAGCGTCAAGGGAGAAAAAACAAGTCACTTTTAAAGATAAACCTATTAAAATAACAAACGACTTCTCAGTCGAAACAGTAAAAGCAAGAAGAGCTCGGAGAGACATACTTCAAGTATTGACTGAGCAAAAATGTCAACCCAGGCTGATTTACCCTGTCATGATCGAGGGAGAAAGAAAAATTTTCCAGCACAAAGACAACTTGAAGGGATACATGTCCACCAAACCAGGCCTTCAAAAAATGCTAGAAATGATACTCAAGCGTGAAGAAAAAAACAGGCATATCCAGGAGAACAGAAGGCAAATATAACACCATTTAAAGCGAAGCAATATACTTATAAAAGCTACTAAACATAACAAATGTCTGGAATTAATAGTTTCTCCATTATAACACTAAATATTAATGGACTTAATTCACCGATCAAGAGACACAGATTACACACTTGGATTAAAAATCACAATCCATCAATCTGCTGCCTGCAGGAAACCCATCTCAACACAAAAGATAGGCACGCTCTAAAAATAAAAGGCTGGTCAACAATTCTACAAGCAAATGGAAGCAGAAAACAGGCAGGGGTAGCCATTATGCTATCAGACAAAGTGGATTTCAAACCAAAGAAAATTATAAGAGACACGGATGGATACTACATTTTAGTCACAGGTACAATTCACCAGGAAGACTTGACAATACTGAACATATATGCACCCAATACGGGCCCCTCCACATTCATTAAGAAAACCCTACAGCGTCTAAAGCAAGAAATCAACCCCCAAACGATAATTCTTGGGGACTTCAACACCGCCCTCTCAACATGGGATAGATCAATAGGTCAAAAGCTTAACAGAGACACTTTGGAACTTAATCAAACCCTGAAAAAAATGGACCTATAACACCATTAAAAGCGAAGCAATATACTTATAAAAGCTACTAAATGTAATAAATGTCTGGAATTAATAGTTTCTCCATTATAACACTAAATATTAACGGACTTAATTCACCGATCAAGAGACACAGATTACACGCTTGGATTAGGAATCACAATCCATCAATCTGCTGCCTGCAGGAAACCCATCTCACCACAAAAGATAGGCACGCTCTAAAAATAAAAGGCTGGTCAACAATTCTACAAGCAAATGGAAGCAGAAAACAGGCAGGGGTAGCCATTATGCTATCAGACAAAGTGGACTTCAAACCAAAGAAAATTATAAGAGGTACGGATGGATACTACATTTTAGTCACAGGTACAATTCACCAGGAAGACTTGACAATACTGAACATATATGCACCCAATACGGGCCCCTCCACATTCATTCAGAAAACCCTACAGCGTCTAAAGCAAGAAATCAACCCCCAAACGATAATTCTTGGGGACTTCAACACCGCCCTCTCAACATGGGATAGATCAACAGGTCAAAAGCTTAACGGAGACACTTTGGAACTTAATCAAACCCTGCAAAAAATGGACCTTACGGATCTCTATTGAACTTTTCACCCACGCACCAAAGAATACACATTTTTCTCAGCAGCACACGGAACTTTCTCCAAAATAGATCACATATTGGGCCACAAAATGAATCTACACATATACAGGAAAGTTGAAATTCTAACCTGTGCCCTATCAGACAACCACGCATCCACAACACATCAAACAAGAGAAAATACACTAACTCCTGGAAACTTAACACTATGATGCTGAATGAGAACTGTACTCAGGAAGAAATTAAAAGGAAATTCAAGATTTCCTGAAAGTGAATGATAATGAAAATACAACTTACCAAAATCTCTGGGACACAATGAAAGCTGTTCTAAGAGGTAAGTTCATAGCTCTTAATGCCTACATCAAAAAAATGGAAACGTAAGAAATAAACAACTTAACAATGCAGCTTAAAGCTTTAGAGAAACTAGAGGAATCTGATCCCAAAAGCAGTAGAAGAGAGGAGATTAGCAAAATAAGGGGAGAAATATCTGAAATCGAGATTAAGAAAACGATAGAAAAAATCAACCAGTCAAAAAGCTGGTTCTTTGAAAAAATCAACAAGATTGATACACCCCTAGCTAAACTAACCAAAAGCGACAGAGAGAAAACCCAAATTAACAAAATTAGAAATGAACATGGAGTTATCACTACTGATACCCAAGAAATCCAGAGAATTATAACATCATATTTCAAAAACTTATACTCTGTGAAGTTTGACAATACAAAAGAGATGGATGAATTTCTAAGTAAACACAACTTACCTAAATTGAATCCGGAAGTTGTGAATTATTTAAATAGTCCTATAACATATAAGGAATTTGAGGAAGTAATCTCGAATCTTCCCACCAAAAAATGTGCTGGACCACATGGATTCAGCACAGAGTTCTACCAGACATTTAAGGAGTTAATAACACCAATACTCCTTAAACTCTTCCATCAAATAGCAAAGGAAGGAACACTACCAAATTCCTTCTATGAAGCTAATATCGTTTTAATCCCAAAACCTAATAAAGATTCACTTAAAAAAGAAAACTATAGGCCGATCTCCCTGATGAACACAGACGCAAAGATTCTCAACAAAGTCTTAGCAAATCGGATTCAAAAACATATTAAAAAGATCATTCACGGGGACCAAGTAGGCTTCATCCCCGGCACACAAGGTTGGTTCAACATACGCAAATCAATAAATGTAATTCATCATGTAAACCAGTCCAAAGTCCAAGACCATATGATACTCTAGCTAGATGCAGAAAAAGCTTTTGACAAGATCCAACAGCCTTTTATGATCAAAACGCTAGTGACAGTGGGAATGGAAGGAACCTTTATCAATATAATAGAAGCTATAAAAATTGATTTAATGACAATTTCTGGGATCTGTTAACTAAATAACTAATAACTGTTAACTAAATAACTAAATAAATTTATAAAATTTTTAACATTTCAGAGAGAAAGGTGTTTAACAATTACATGTAGATTTGATTCATTTAATATATTTTTGTAATACAAAATTTAATATATACACATCTTTAATTATATATATATATATGTATATATAATCAAAGTCACCAGAAAACCATAAGCCACGAGAGGGGCTAAGGATGGGGACTACGCTCTCTCTCAGCTTTCAGGAAACCCACATCTTGACATCAATCTCAAGCCTCCAAACTTGGAGAACCAAGCAATACATGTGCTTGGCTTTTCTACACAGTTTAGTGCTTCAAAGAACATGTAGCTAACCAATGCAGACTGCTCATAGACAGACTGTAAAAGTATACATTGTTCCTCAGCAAAAGATCTGAAGGTCCTATCATCACACTAATATGATTAGATCATGATAATAACTCTCCTTATGATTTACAGCTGATTACCTCCTTGACAAGCATTCTTGAAAAAAAGTCAAGAGAAAGGAAGAGGAAGAGAGTGGGGAAGAAAAATGTTGTAGTTGAAAGGTAAATGGAGGGAGAGGAGAAGAGAAGGATGTAGACAAAGAAAGGAAATCTTTCATTTGTTCTGCATTTGACATTAAATTTACCATGAAAGCCCTACTCTCATGACATCATCTAAGCTAATCATTTTCCATAGCTTACCTTAGAAATACTGTCTAAGGTTGGGGTTAGAGCTTTATAACATACCAATTATGGTGGGGAACAATCCAATCCATAAAGGCTCAACAAGCCTACCTAAGTGCACTGGGAGTGACTGGGTCACGTATCGGGAGGCTAAATGACCTCTTATAAACTACAAGGATTTACTGTACAGAACATTAATCTTTGGGGAGATGTTAACACTGTCTGACCGCCATAAACTTGATTTCATCCTGGCCGCCAGGTGAAAATGAATTGACTTTTCTCTCACAACTACCTGCTCAAAGTTATGACCTATTATTTGCAGGCCTGGAGCAGTCATCCTTCTCAGGATGGCAAAGCCCCGCCCCCTCTCTGTTTCTTTCTCTTTCTCCCTCCTCTCTCTGTAGTCACTTCATCATCACAGCCTTTTTTACACTCAGGTTTTTTTTTTTCCTATAAGCATGTGATAAAACATTCAGCAGGACCGGGCACCATCACTTTTCAGAATTCACCCTGAATCCAGGGCTCTCCCATTCAGGTTACTGTCAAAGAGTTTTGTGAAATGCTTTGTGACTGTGTGCATCCTCCTCACTCTTCCAGCCACTTCTCACCCACTGATGAGATGGCACCTATTCCTGATGTTTGCCAAGATAGGACTATGATTCTCTATCCTATGGTGCATCAATATAGATACGCTAACCCAGACCTTGAAAATAAACAACTTTCTAGTCTTTGATTCAGCAATAACAACAAACTCATATATTTATTGAATACATTACATAATAGGTAAAAGCTGAGGCAATTTTTCTCTTTAAGACATGTAAATACTAGTGTTTATGTGAGTCTGGTCCTCTATAGCCATAGGTTCTAAAATTTCAGGAGAGCTCTTAAAGTGTGCACTGTGTTTCATTGTAGATATGGAGTATCTTCCACTTTTTTTGTGCTTCGAAATGTACAAAGTCAAATAGTTACTTAGTTATGGAGACAAAAACAAAATTAAAATCAAAAGAGGCTGACAAGAAAATGCTGAGCTCCCAAATAATCTATGCATTTAAGTTACATGTATTAGAATATAAAAATCATTGTTGCATTTGTCAAAATCCAAAACAAAATTTTCTATTTCCCTTTGATTATCTACTTAAATGAAATAATATATTTGTCTATAAATTTTCTATCCATGCACAATAAAATCAAGTATTACCAATATGTTATCAATATAGGCACACTATACTTGAACAAAATACAAAGATATAGTGAAAGTTTTCTGTTGTAAGATAGCAAACAGAAAGTAAATATAATATCCTTTAATTGAAAAAACTATTATGAAGTCATATTTTTAAAGAAATAAGCAAAGTTAAGAAAGTATAAATATAATTCATCTGTGATTTTAAGAAGCTAATCCCTTATGGGTGAAAATTGCTCAATAAATAAACCTACTCATCATTCATTTTTCTCATTTCCTTAATACTTACTTCTCACATGACTTTCTACCTCCACAGCCTACCTCCACATAATGGTAGGTGTCTGTCCCAAAAGGCTTCTGTTAAACAGTTTTAAGTATTTTCTCCTTTTAGTTATTCTTTGTTTATGTACTGATTAAAAGATATCTGATTAAAAATAAAATCTCACCTTTTCACAAAAACTTTAAAAAATTATCACATTGGCTACATAATGTCTGCTAAGTTTTTAACTGAAATCCTTGTCCTTTTTCAGAAGAAGTCACAAACATCATATATGTAAACAAATAAAAATGAGCACTTATACCTAAACATACATTCTCTTCAGTCTTCAGAAATGGCTCAAGGTAGTATGGTTTTGTCAAAGAAAGTGAGATAAGGAGGCCAATTTCTGATTTAATTATATGTATGTCTCAAGTAGTGTTCTAGGTTGATTAAACATTATCCTCAAATTTTGTGAGCATAATATACATATGATATATAATGTTTAGGCAAGGACATATTTTAGTATACTATCATTCTGTCTTATGAAATTGTATCACAACAATAAAAATGTAGATAAAACTTAGGCTATTTTATACTAAATAGCTCCAAACCATAATGAGCAAATGTCTCCTCTAAAAATTTTAACCATTAAAAAGATGCAACGACCTAAAAAGACACACCTTTCCTTTTCAGCTCGTACTATAACAAACTCTCACATGTTTCATGGCTCACAACAACACAAGTTCATTGTCATAATTCTGAAGGTCATAACTCACCTTAACTGACTAGTTTCTGCACCACTGCCTCACAGAAAGGAATCATTGTTTGTAGAGAAATGAGTTCCTATCTAGAATCATTCTGTGAGAATCTTTTTCCAGACACATTGAGTATCACAACATTTCTTGAAAACCTGTTCCCATGCTTTGGCTGCAGGAGGAGAACTCCAATATTATTCCCAGCAGGCTTGGTTCTGGTACTCGTGTGGTATTCCTGTTTGTCCACAGGAGATATGCTCTAAGGTTTCCATTGGATTCTCAACTGTAAGATAGTATCCAAATTATACAGTGATTTTTAGAAAAAAATCTCCTAAGCCTGTGTGAATATATTCAGGTTTATTTTGTAAATATAGCAAAGTAAGAAAACAACTACAACTGTATCAAGTTGTCATTAAAGTTCTGTGAATGTAGAAAAGTGCAAGAACCATTATACATTACCCTGATTGCATAGGATTGCAGGAAGTGCAAGCAAGAAAGTAAGACTATGCAAACGAAGGGTCCTTTTTTGTGAAGCCCTTTCCTCTTTAGAAATAAGAACAGAACTCTGAAGATGTGTACTGCCTCTCATGCATTTGTTACTTCTTCCTCTAATTTCACTGGTTCTCCACCTTTAAGGACTCCTGTAATTTCATTAAGCAGATTCAAATAACCCAAGATTATCAGTCCATCTCAGATTTCACAGTGTTAATCCATTTTTAAATTCCCCTTTAAAAAAAAAGATCATTTAAAAGACATAAAACAAGAATTTTGAGATTTTTCTTAAACCAAAAAAATCTTCATTTACCAGACTTATCTCATCTCCTTCTGTTTTATAAGCAATAATTATATCTTTGTACTAACTTTTTAATCATGAATACAACTTGAACTCATGTAGATGGGTTCCACAATTGTGTCTCATTTGTTGAATGTGCACAAATTCTACTGACCATCTATTGTTTCAAGTAGCTCTGTAATTTGACACCTTCAATTCTGTGTCCCAAATTTTATCTTTGCTATTTTCCTTCCTGCACTCTGTTGTTTTCTGGAATATCAAAAAGAAAAGGATTTGATTAATAGCATGCTACAATTTCCCCAAATGTAGATTTTGATCTTATACTTTCTACTTAGACTGAATAAGAGATGTATATGCCATGGAAGTTCCCCATCTTTATCCTATAAATAAAAGAAGAAATACAACTATAATAAAATGAATGACAGAAGGCATTGCTTTCAAAATTAGCAGATTACTACCTGACCTTTCTCTGCATTTACCATATGATTTATTATTTCAACAATGAGCTATCTTTCTGACAGGAAAATTCCTTCAAAATGTGTATGACATTTAACTGGATAGAGATATTTGTCATTTAATAATTTAATGTCATCTCTTATTGCCTCAATTTTAATGGTTAAGTTAATTTTTATTTGCAATGCAAAATGCAGATGAATCCTTATTACATTCCTAAATGTCTAAATACCTTAAATTTTAGTAACATGTTTCTTTTGTCAACATAATCAAATGGGACGCACAGAATTGTTACTAAGCAGCTGATTAAGTCTCTAGACAGTGTATATTTACATTATTTTCTCCTTTAGATATAGCCTATTCATATCTAATGTGAGCTTCCAGTAGAACACTCTTTAGGTCTCTGGTTCTAAGTTAATGTCATCACTTTGACACTTGAAAGACATTCTTTTTCCTTTGTGCTTTCTACACTCTCAGATTCCATGTTAACTATTTCTTCCAGTCTTTTGTATTCAAATCACATCTCCTTTTCTGGAATTGCATTGAAAACTACTTTTTAATGTCTTTTTTGAGAGCTGCAGATAACAATTTATATGCCTTTTATTTGCTATAATTTTTGTAATTATCATGTTCCACCAAATCTAATTTACCCATTTATAGATATGTTAATTTTTAATGTCTTTCAATAGTTTATGTAGTGCTTGTTGAAAATAATAAAGTTTGTTTTTTATTATTCATTTCTAATTTGCCTGTTACTACAAAAATATGAAAAAAATAAAGGAATTTCAAAGACTGTATATAGATCTTATTGGATAGATCAAAAATTCATTTTTTCTAACAAAAATGATTTATCAAGCATCTGTTCACAAATATTATATTTTTTTCTTCTTGTCTGCTTTCTGGAGCTATTAATGTTCAGGATAACTATATTCAATTGTTTTTATTAGTTCTTCCACAAGTTAAACACTCTCAGAGAAGAATCTCATTCTTGTGTTCTACTAAATTCTATTGCATACTAACCCAACACTTAAACTACAGGTTCCACACCTGGCCTGTACCTTATTTTCCTTTCACTTCAAGATTGATCTACATTAGAATCATGTACATGGGACAGATATCACTACTATCTCTGCTTAGAATGTTTATCTAGCAAACTTTCTTTTTTTTAATTTTTATTATTTATTCAACTGTGCGTGTGTGCGTGTGTGTGTGTGTGTGTGTGTGTGTCTGTGTATGTGTAGAACCACGGATGAATTCGCGAATCACCATGGACTCCTCCACCTCCTTCTGCCCCGGGATTCACAGGCTCCGCCCTACCAGGACCAGAAGCGCAGGCCGCCCCCGCTTCCGCCTGGCGTCTATACGTGGGATCTGGGATCCGAACTCAGGACCTTCCGCCTGCAAGGTGGAGGCTTAACCCCTGAGCCACCTCTCCAGCCCCTCTAGCAAACTTTCTATATAACTTATATATTTTGGAAAATGTGTATCTATGCATGCCTACACATACATGTATGTGTCTATACATGCCCACACACATATATAAATGTATATGTTTGTATATATGTTATGTGCGTATTACAGTAATTAAAGATATAAATTTTGTGCAGTAAGGATAAATTGCAAATTTCTTTATTCACCTCACAGAAGTCAATGTAATAAAGGACATTAGCTAGTATCTCTGCAACACTGTAAAAAAATCATATATCTCATCATCATGAAAGCAAACAGTATCTTCATTAACAAGCAGCTGGAGTAGGAGCTCAAGTAAGTTACTAAAAGTGTTGATGATGCTGTTGTTTGAAAATAAAATTAATAAGAAAGCTTTTTAAATGATTTGAAACATTAAATAATCACATTAATTTATTGTTCCCTCCTTAAGATTTTTTTATTACAATTATTTATACTCCTCTACTAATTACAAATGTCAGTTCTGGAGAAGAAAAAATATTTTCTTAGCATTAAATTATCCAACCTCCTTTTTCATGGATTCTTTGAATATGACACAAGTTCAGAGCCCAAAATTCCTTATAAAAAATTTATGAAGTGTAACTTGAAAGGAAGACCACTGTAATGTCCTCGTAATGATTTGATAAATATTAGAGAATATCAAAATGACACAAATTTTATTCCTTATTCTCTACTACATATTTACCATGATTTTGGTAATGAAAATAAACTGATCAGTGATAGAAATTTGAGTTTGTAACTTAAATAATTTACATAAAGACTGTATATAAGGAAAGCCTATGGTTCTACCACACATATTTCATACTGGGAAATACAGTCATCTCCAAAGACAAGGAAGATTCACATATCAGTTGCTGCTGGAATGTGTCCTTTGTAGTTTTTGTCCCAACTCAGTTGTTTTGTCTGGGAAGCTGTTTTCAGTGTACCTTCTCATCCACTGTCATTAACCGATTTGTTACCTTTGACCAAAGTTATCTATGTCAGTCAATTATTACATCATTCACTTGTAGGCATTTTTTATTATTTTAAAATTTATCATAGTAAAGATCTGTAGTACAACTTTAAGTTCAAGTTGAACATTTTTAACTATTATTATACACAGATGAATATCTAAAATATCTCACTTATTCTTTTTGGCTGTGAGACCATTAGTGTGTTGAAAAGTACTAATTCTCTCCCACAACTTTGAGGACAGCCAACATCTCATCATAAAGCTTTTGTCTTGTAAGGACTGTGATGCGTGATTGGGAAAGAGAAAACAACCATGTGAAATCTACATGAGAAAGGGCAAATTAGAAGATAGTACATGAAACTGTGTTCTCAGCCACCACAGTTCAGTAATTCATAGTGCTTTTTCCTTTCCCAAATTCTCAGCAATTTATTTTTATGATTATTTGCCATCAATATTAAAAGTCCTTAGGATAACATTTGTTGTAAACCTATTAAACAAAGTAGTAGAGGTTGTAGTGGGCAGTTGCTGTTTGTTTATGAATCTTGAAACATCTACTACAGACTGTGGCAAGAATAGGAAAAAAAATAGTTCCCGCTTCAAGGACTATTTAGAAATGATAGAAAATCAGGATGGTATAAAATCTGCTTCCATGACAGAATAGTTTCTGCTCTGTTTTATACTGCAATGTTTTCTAATTCTGAACTTGGGGAAAATGCTTTCTTCGAGCTTCAGTTTACCACATTTGTACAATGGGAAATGATTATAACTAAACTCAAGTAGTTTTGTAATATTCAAATGGACATTTAGTTCTTGGTTTGTAATATGAATGCCATACTTTGAATATGTGTTTCCCCCTATAACCTCATGTCTTTGAATCCTCTTCAGGCAATGGAGCCTTGCTGGAGGAAGGCATCTCACAAGAGGTGGGTCTTGAGTTTGGGGAGCCCTACCTGCTTCCTCAATTTGTACTTGTTCTCTCTGGATTCCTAGTAGCTGGCTAGAACCACTTCCTGAAGCCACCAGTTATGCCTTATGATGTCCTATTCCCACCATAATGGACTAGATCTCTCTGTAACCATAAACCAAATAAACATCCATTTCTCTCTTAAGATGATTGTATGTGAGTGCTTTCTTGCAGCAACAAAACTAAAAATAGTTGAAACAATTAATTTTTGTGATTATGTAATAATAAGCCATCATTTAAAACTAAAAGTCAGGGGATATTAATATCATTAATTCTCTTAAATGGGGCTGGAAAGATGGCTCAGGTGGTTCAGCAGTTAAGTCTCTGCCTCACAAACAGAAGGACATGAGTTTGGGTACCACAGCCCGTGTAAAAATGCCAGGCAGAAATGGCAGTGGCCTCCATTTCTGATCCTGAAATATGGAGCCCGGGAAACTCCAGAGCAAATCTAAGAGTATGTCGAACAATCTAGGAAGGTACCCCAAGTCACCCTTAGGTCTTCATAAGCACATGCAGTGTCCTCTGATGCATATACACTGAGACACACACACAATGAAAAATAAATAAAGAAAATAATTTTCTTACTACATATACATATTTGTACTTATCTTTTGTTAATATGTATTTATTGAAAACTTTGAATTCTATAATGTTGAACCACATAAATTAGTAGTTTCAATCTGAAATAGATAAATCCTCATTGACAATCACATCATATAGCTTTGTGTCATCTGCATGCTACCTGTTTTAAGACATGTTAGAGCATGCTGCTATGCAATCACCATAGGATGATGATACTTAATTCTAGATGGTGTAAATAAGTCACTTTGGAATGAGTCAAGTAACATGGTAAACCCAAAGAATTTCAGAATATATTGCCAGTCTAAAGCAGTATATGGTCTCACATAAGTTGTTTTAATTTATAAATAGGACTACTATCTACAGTAGTGCAGTATAGTGAAGTCATAAGCCAGAAACATACATGTGTACTGCCATTGTGAAACATTTTGCATTGTTATGACTGCAAGCTTCCATCAGAACATGTACATAACAGTGTTATATATCCTAAGAATGATGTCACTGTAGTTACATTTCTTACAAAATCACCAGAGGGGCGTGATGTGACATTAAGTCAGCTGTGGTGTCACAAGATTAAAATAATTTGTCATCTGTGTTGATAGTCCACCTGGCATGTTATAATTGAATACATACATAAAACTATAGGCCATTTTGCTGTTGTAAGCCTTTCTGGTCAGTGTGTTGATTTTACTGATATGATAGCTAAGATATTAGATCCTTAAAGTCTTGTAACTTCCAGATCTCAAGGACTCTGGAGCTCTCTGCTTGCAGACAACATAAAGAGTGTCTGTGGACACACCCCATTTGATCACTGAGTGCACTAGTAGGAAGCAGGTGCACATTGCTTCAGTTCCTATTCAACATAGCTCCAAAGAACACTGACAACAAAGTTAATGGCTCTGGCCAGGTAGCTGCCTTTCACCAGATACTCCAGGTACTAGAAAAAGATGCTGAATAGCTGTCTGTGTCAAACATATGAGCTCCAAACTCCCCTTTCACAAATGAAGAACCTTAAGACTCAGAAGCTGTCCAGTAGAGATATCTACTCTTTTTCCTGTTTTCTGTCTAATTCTGTTTTGTAGCACATGGGTAGGATTTCAATTAAACTGTGAACAGTATAAAAAAAATCTGCCAGGTTACTGCAGCAGCCAAATAATAATGTCACCAATGCATTTACTGTATTGAAAGATAGGGTTTCATTCTCTACTTTCCAGTAACTGCTCAGTATTATAGGATTCCTTAAAATGTGGCATTGATAAGTTGTATGTTCTGGGGGCTGGTCTTCATTCAGAAGTTTAAGACCCAAGTACCACTGTTCATAAAAATGCAAAGTCGTCATTGTATTTGGTGCTTCCTTGCAGAAGAAGCAATGTAATGGGAATAATCTAGACTGAAGAGTCACTGTGTCTACATGTAGAATGCTAAACGTAGGATGTTACAACCTTTGAAATCTGCCCTTGCAAAAGTTGGTATCATGTTCTCCATGAATCAGCACAAGCATTTTTCTAGGTTTTTTTCTTAGAGAAATTTGCACCTACACCACTTCATCAAGGCAATGGCAAAACACAAAATATCACTCATCTTTTTTTCAAAGAAGATGATAGGAAGGTATCTGAAGAAGACAGATTCTAGAGGTAAAGCATTCTCATGCAGAGGTTGCTTTGGGTATCATTACTCCATCAGTTTCTTTGCTAGATGTGAAATTCTGATTCGATGATTGAGACAATAATGTTTTAGGTAAGATTAAAAAAACGCATGTTGTTTTAGTTTCATTGCACTCCACTGCAATGAAATATGTGACCTGAGCAATTTAGGAATTTGTTGCAGCTCAAAGTTTGAGGTTAGTGTGCATCACAGCAAAGCCACAGCAGCAGGAAGAGAGAAGGCTGGTCTCATCATATCCACAGTGATGTCATAGGGCAAGGATTATTGCACATGTGTTACCTTATTTGCTTATGATAAGTCTTTCCATCCTTATCCAACCCCAGACCACTGCCTAGGGAATGCTCCACTCACAATGGGCTGAGTCTATCCACATCAATTATGTAATCAAAACAAGCACTCTTAGGCATGCCAGGACCAAATGTAATCTAAAAAATACCTCTCAGGTAGACCTGGATATCTGAAGTCTTAGAGGTCAGATTGTCAGTGAACACTGACCCTCACTCATATATTTATTCCACCACCATTTGGCCATTATGAGCCAAGTACTAATAGGGAAGCTACACATCACATCCTTCAAGGAGGAAAAGACTTGATTTCTTCTTTTGTCCAATTTACAAACCTAAAATTTTTTGTAAGAATAAAACTAAGAAATGGTCCATCAAACACACACACACACACACACACACACACACACACACACACACACACACACACACTCATTCACTCACTCACTCACCAAGGAAACAATCTTTGAATAATGAATTTGGAGGTGGACTGGTCTCTAATTAATATGTCCAGGCAATCCCTGTCAGTACAGAGCCATGCCAGCAGAGGGCGACACATCAGGTGTGTGAGACAGATTCAGAAAAAGTCTTTGAAGTCTGAGGGCTGTCTGTGCTTTTAAGGGATAGGAGGACCTTGGGAAATGTTTTTGAGGGTTGTTAAAGGGCTGTAGGAGATCACAGGGCTGTGGTTTGGGGATTTGGCAAAACAAAGTTTTTTTTTTTTTAATTTTGTTTGAAAGGAGAAAAAAATGTCTTTGCGATATTGTAGTTTTTTTTTCTCTAAATAGGCTGAGTCTTTTGAGTCATGCACTGCAAATATTTATGTCATAATTCACAATTAGATAATTTGAAAATGTGCAAATCTTCACCTAAAGTATTTTAGGAAACCAAGTTAGCATATTGTTATGGGGAGCTCAATATATGTTTAGAAATTGCAAGACTACTTAATTAAAGAATGTGATTCTACAAAATTCTTGAAAAGAATAAAAAGTAGGCAAGGTTGGGTTTATAGCTAATGCATGAGATTCCAAATTCTTTTAAGTCAAATTCCTTAACTTTTTAATTCATGTTACTTGATTATTGATACATCCTCTTGAATTGCTTACAGAGAAATTAAATTTATGCAACTCTGTGTACAATAACATGGCCATATTTATCTATACGGTGTTATTATGTATTTTTAAAAAACTGTTTGCTTGATTTGCATATCTATTACTAAAGGCTTAAGATTACATTTTTTTCTCTTTGTGTGCATATGGATACATGTGTGGGCTCACATATGTGCTTACCTATGTGTGTGTCAGTGTACATGTATGTGTATGTATGGAGGCCAGAAGTCAACCTCAGAGTTTCTGAGAAAGGATATCATACTTTCACATAGAATTTCACAAATAGTCTAGGATGGTTAATGAAATCTGGGAATCCATTTACCAGTCTTTTTCTCCCTAATACTGGGTTAAAAGTATGCATCATAGCTGGAATTTATTCTTTTTTAAATTTTTTGTGCCTGTGATATGTGTACATTTGAATGTGTGCATGTATGTATAAATGTTTGTTGTAACATGGGTATGTCTAGGTGCCATAGTGCATTCATGGATTCCAGGATAACCTGGTGTGCTGACCATTCCCTTCTACTTTGTTTGACACAGTTCTGGACACACTGAGGGACATCTCACTGATGTGTCCCTCAGGCTAGCTGCCCTTCCAGCTTATAGAGATTCTTTGTCTCTACCTCCATCCAACAAAGGAACACGGGTATTATAGACCTGACCCACTACCCTGGCTTCAGGTGGATCTAGAAATCTGAACTGCATCTCATTCTTGGGTGCAAGTGCTTTTACCCACTGCACCATTGTAGCACCAGCTTCAGTTTTTTTTTAGGTAGGTTCTAAAATATAAACTCAGGACCTCACTCTTTCAGAGCAAACATTTCACTTTTGGAACTCCCTTATTCCTAGATTATGGGTTTCACATTACCAAGTCAACATCCATACTTTCACCCCTTGAAATCATCACTAATCAAACAGAAGGGGAGATTTCACTGTAAGATGAAGAAGCGAAAAAGTTTAGTTGAGTGTTTCCTTTCTATTTAAAATGCATTTTAGGCATTAACAGTGACATCACCCCTTGAATAATAAAAACAAAGTCTCCATTTTAACTTATCCCCAAGTGGCTGGATAACCACCAAAATTTGAGAGTCTTAAAGTCTGGTCTATGTGATAATGCTCATCCCATCTCTTTGCTAACAAAACCCACATTCTGTTCACATTTTGGGTGGTCATGTTAATTATGATCTCCTCCAAGCCCCAAGCGACACAGGGTGATTAGGCCAAGCCAAGCATGATAATTTAATTTCCCCTGCCTGTGAACATTTAAACACAAGCACGTGACACAGCCTTGTACAAAGCACCTCAGGAATCATTTATAAGGCTTATGGAAAAAATGTTGCTACTGAATAAAGGGTGCAAAATAAAAAGATTAGCTCTTTAACTTTGAGTATTTTCTTCTTGCAAAGATGTCTGGGGGTGGTCCCATCCCTCTTGGGATTGGGAAGAAAAGACAGAGAAATCTTCAGTCTGCTAAGATCTGGAGCTCTTTCCTGTAATGGAGGCATCTAGGCATGTTGTTGGTATTCCTGCTAATGAGGTAATGGATTCTTTCTTATTCATAACATCTAATCAGCAACTCTGTGACTTATCAGAATAGATATATTAACTTACAATAATTGTTCACACCAACAGCAACATTAGCTACACTAATTGTTTTTAAATCACCATCTTTTAAATACACAGATGAGATAATGTACATGGATTTGTCCATGAGCTAGTCCCTAAGGAAGGACTGGCTCTACAGCAGATTTACTTGTTACAATATGATTGAAGAGAAGGTGTGAGCCAATTTCCACAATGCAGTATCTACCTTTGAACGTTTAAGTCTTTGGTGGTCCACAGTCTAACCTGATCATTTGTATAAAAGAGCAAAATGGTAACTAATTTTAAAATTATTTCAAACTGAGCAAATGACTTGTTTAAATAGATCATGACAGTTATTGGCAGATTTGACATCTTATAAAACCATCCTGGAGGCTGGAGCGATGGCTCAGAAATTAAGCCTCTGCCTCACAAACAGTAGGGTCTGAGCACAAAGGAGAAGTGACTGTGGTCTGTATTTCCAACTCTGGAAGACAGAGTTTGGGGGAACTGCAGAGCACAAGCAAAAAGGATGTAACACAATCCAGGTTGATTTCTGAAATCACTCTTGGGCCTCCACAGAAACATAACAGTGCCCTCTGATAAACATAGATACACACACAAACATACACACATATGCAAAAATTAAAAAACAAAATAAAAACCATCTGGAGGAAGCTGGGTTAAAGAGTAATGTTAGGGATGATATTGCTGAATACCAGTTCTTGTTAACTACATGTTTCTTTAGAGATACAGTTATCTCTCAGGATCTCAAATGGATCTGTTCCATAGATCCTCAATGATCTTAGGATCCAATAATGTTCAAGTCCCTTATAAAGAACAATGTGGTATTAGCAAATTACTTACAGCATCTCTCCATATATTTTCAGCCAGATTTAGACTATCTATCATAATTAATACAATGCATGTTCTATTTAAGTAGGTGTTATATATTGCTTACGGAATAATAATAAAATAAAAGCTTTACATATTCACTCAATACAGATAATTGTGTGTGTGTGTGTGTGTGTGTGTGTGTGTGTGTGTGTGTGTGTAAGTATATGTGCTTGCATGTGAGTATGAAAGCCAGAAGTCAACCTCGGGTATTGTTCCTCAGTAAAAGTCCACATTGATTTATGAAACAGGGTCTTTCATGGGTCGTGGGACTTCTCAATTAAGTTAGGCTATTTGGTCAGTAAGTGCAAGGGAATCTTGCAAGGGATTTATTTGTGTGCCTCTGCATTTCCAGCACGAATTTACAAGCATGCATGCCAACTAGTGATTTTTTATGTGGAAATCACACTTAGGTTCTTGCTCTTGTGCAGCGTACTTTTCCCAATGAACCATCTTTCCAACTCCAGAACAGGCAATTTTAAAAAAAATGTTGACGTAATTGATTGAATCATCAATATATAACCTATAAATGCCAATGACAACTGACTGTAACACTGTGCATATGTTTCTATATGTGATCATTTCATACACAAAATTGAAGTCAATACTTTAGCTTTTGCATATTTTATTTCTTTGATCAAAATATTTGCTATTAATGAAAATGTGGTAGATGGTAATTTCTTTTTTTTATTATTATTATTATTTATTCAACTGTGTGTATGTGCACGCGCGCGTGTCTGTGTGTGTGTGTATGTGTGTGTCTGTGTATGTGTAGAACCACCGACGAATTCGCGAACCACCATGGACGCCTTCACCTCCTTCTGCCCTGGGATTCACAGGTTCCGCCCTACCAGGATCAGAAGTGCAGGCCGCCCCTGCTTCCGTCTGGCGTCTATACGTGGGATCTGGGATCCGAACTCGGGACCTTCCACCTGCAAAGCGGAGGCTTAACCCCTGAGCCACCTCTCCAGCCCCGGTAGATGGTAATTTCTAAAATTTGTTGCATAATTATTTCTGAAGTCGAAGAGTTAGATTTATAATACACATATACACAGGCATGCATACAGACATATGTGTGTGTGTGTGTGTGTGTGTGTGTGTGTGTGTATGAGTATTTTCTTTGAATCTTTTTTCATGTGACTCTTCCCATGAAAATATGGTAGTGACCAATGGAACAAGGAAATGATTTTTCTTGGTGAAATAATGAGCCCATTGGGGTTATTTGCAGGAGCATAGGTAGGAGTTCCTTATGGAAGACTGGGGACTCAAAGGTAGGTACAATGCCCAGAGTCCAGTCCCCTCATCAGTCATGACCTGGAAATGTTGCATCCCTGGTGGTGTGTGCCTGACTTACAGACATTGCAATGGGCATGCAAATGACATCCAATGATTATTTATTGCTTACATGACGTTGGGGAGAGGTTTGTGAATCTTAAATTTCAGGGATACTTTGAACTTTATAAGATTCCTGAAGCTCCTGAGTTTTATGAGTCCACTATTTCCTTCCTGAATGGAATGTATCAGGTTGGTGAAAACTGCAGTATACTTTTCTATTTATCAAATCTTTAAGAATGCATTCATAGTTCTCAAACTGTTTTATGATAGTCAAAGCCAGTTTCCAGTAAATTAAGTAGAATCTGTGGAGAAGGAACTGGACATTGATATTTGTCAAATTTCCCCTGTAATCAGTTATGCAGTCACTTGAGGATCACAGATTTAAAAATAAAACATGTCATTTAATAATCTGAGTTCATTTTTACATAATCACTTACCATTCCTCATATCTTGCAAAGTCATAGATCTATTTGTGTGTGTGTGCAATCTTAGACTGCTTTGACTCTTAAAAATATATGTATTTTGTAAACATTTCAAAGATTATGTAATCAGTAATAAGACCATTAGCATCAGAGGTAAACAGATTGAGTCTAATTGCCAGTTTCTCAATTATTGTTGCCTCTTTTTCTAAAAAGCATTTGGCAAAAAAAAGAAAAAGTCCTTGAAATTTGAATGAAAACTGGCCATTTCAAATTCGCAGTTCAAATTATGAATGTTTAACATTAGTTTGTGAAAAATTAATGTAAAATGCCTTATGGAACTTAGATAATAATGGTTTTGATCATCTCATATTTAATTTGGAATATGTATTATTTCATTTGCCTGTATCCATGATCATCATATGAATATTATGTTCCTTTTACATGAGAAACTTAAAGGTATTGCATAATGCACAAACTTTACATATTAATAAGCTAGAATTAAATAAAGCTAAAAACTTAGTTCCTTGCTTGTTCAATTCACAAGAAAGAACTCGGTAGCAAAGGCTGTCTAATAGCATTTTGGGGGTAGGGAAAATGCAAACTATTTTTATTTTCTCAGGAAGCTTTCTGGACAATATTGATTTCACTTTGGAATCTTTTTAAATTTAGCACACTAAAACCACTGCACTTTCATTCTAATGTTCATAAGTTTATCTTACTCATTGAACTAAAATAATTTTCACTTATGGAAATAGGCAGATGATTTTGTTAAATTTTCCACAGAATTTTGTCTGGCCCTGAATACTATGTTTGAACCTGGGCCCTTGTCAAGAGTGATGTCTATTTATTTCTTCTGAACTTATGTGTCTGTGACTGCTTCCGTCAATAGGCTGTAAAGGAAGTGATCGTCTTTAACCTCTGAGACTTGATCATTAGATGGACAGAGCCTCTACTTGCCTCTGACTCTTTCTTAATTTTTCTGCACTGGAACTCAGGCAGTACAGGGATGCTCTGGGTCAGAAGAAGCTCCAGGTCTTTGTTAGTCTACAGACAGCATCAGCCATCCCTAAAGTGAATGTGTGAACCTTCTACAGTCTAGTCCTCAGCCATCATGTCTCTCTCCCCGATTTCTTAACCTGGGATATCTGAACATAGCCAATGAATAATGACTGTTACTAATGTGGGGGTACTTCAAATTAATTAAATATAGCAACTCAAAATTTTGAAAATAAAATATTCTGTCAACTTTACACTGGGTTAATGGCTTCTTTGTTCAATGGCGGTAAGTTTGACTTGATAGCATGTAAAAATCAAACTTGAATCAAACTTGAAAAATCTCACTTAGTCAAATGCCTTCAGCATTCAGAGATTCAGTCTCTTAAAACATTGAAGATATATATTCTGCTAAAGACTTGAAATCCAATCTATTACTATTATATAACAGCTGCAAAATAAATAACACATTTTGGATAAGCAGGCATTTCTTACAATAATAATAGAATTTATTATTTTGCACTCGGTGCTTACTATGTAATGGGTTTCAGGTTTCATTCTTGGCATGTATTGCCACAAGTGGCATTATATCACTTTATGTGCATCTGAATTATGTTTCAGAGACTAGTAGTGATTCTTTTTACAAAGAGGCACAAACTTAGTGCATACAATTTGAATGTTTGAATATGTACAGCTGTAAGATTGTCATTATAGTTACAGTAATGAATATATCTTGATCACCAAAGGTTACCTACTAATTCTCAATCCTTTTCAAATTTCATTTTAATTCACTCTATTATTTGACTGGTAGTAACATTGTATTACAGTTATGTATATAATCAATTTAAGTCTTATTACTTAGTGATACTCCAGCAGTTACTAATTCAACAAAATTGAAACTTTGTTCTCATCAGCCATAAAACCCTTCTCTTTTTTCAGAGTCTGTGCATTTGACAATTTGAGGCTCATCTTACCAGTACAACTAGGATTTCCTTCTGTGTGTGTGTGTGTGTGTGTGTGTGTGTGTGTGTGTGTGTGTGTATGTGTATGTGTGTGTGTGTTTGTGTATTTAGGTATGCATATACTATGAACCACATATTGAGGTCAAAGAGCAACCTCAGGTGCAAGTTTTTACCTTCAATATTTTTTGAGATGGAGTCTGTGCTAGTTAGATGAATGTGTTGACTTGACTTTTGAAGGCTGAACTATGGAGACATCAGTGAAGAATCAGATGATAGCTATGGTAAACACTACACAAGTCTGCAGGAGATTGCATAATTGATGAAGGAAGACCATTCCACAGTGGGAGGGACCATTCTCTGGATGGGAGAAGTGCTTCAGTATGTCAGTATGCTGGTATGCAGGCATTCTGGCAAGTGAGAAAGTTTTCCCCTCCCTCAACAATTCCTGTGAATATAGTGTGACCCATTCCCTCAGTTCCTGGTAACATGATCTCTCCTGCCATGATGGATTATGAACTGTGACAAAGAGTAATAAGCAAGAAAAAAATCTGTTGTTCCCTTAAGTAGCATTGTAATCACATCAACAACAAGCAGACAAACTGAAACAGGGTTTTTTTTTTGTTGATCATTGTTGCATACACCAGGGTTGGGGAAATAAGAATCAGAACCACATGTTTGTGGAGCAATTTCACTAATCTACTCTCTTTTTAAAAATTGAATAACATCCCATTGAATTCACATCTATATGTTTAAGTCCATTTCTATGTAAATTGGGCATTCATTTTTTGAAAATTTTCTATTGTGGAAAATGCAACAATGACAGACAAGAAAAGGTAACTATTTGAATTTCTTGTCTCAAGTCTTCTGAGACCCACCAGAAGTGAGTGTTGCTCCATCAAGTAGTTCTCTTTATACTGTATTGAAGAACCTTATTTAAGGTTATTCACAGTGGCTACCCCAGTTTATATTTCCACCAATAATGTTCAAGGTTTTAAATTTATCCACAACATCTTTAAATATCTATTTGCTTATAACAGATGTTCACTTCTATATGTGTACACATGCATATACCACAGTACACATGTTTATGACAGAGAACATCATACAGGTATTTTCACTCTCCTACTACCACGTGAGCTCTTTGAATCAAACTCAGACCATCAAGTTTGGTGACAATCACCTTTTCACACTGAACCATCTAGATTGCCCCAAATTTATCCACAATCTTACCCACACATTTTTACTTTTTATTTTGGTCTTTAACTTTGTCCACTATAGATTTTCACAACATTGATAGTTAGGAGGTAATAGTATATCATGGGTTTTGAATTGTATTATGTCAATCAATATTTCTAAAATTCTTCTCAAACACTCTCAATCTTCAAGTCTTATTAGAAATGTCTATTTGAACTCTTAGTTCACTTTAAATCACATTATTTCTTTTTTCTTATTCTTGGCTTGTAGGATTAGGTAAGTAATTTGTGAAACATTAATGTCCATTCAGAGATTTTTCTTCTCACTCTTCTTGTGCCTCATTGTACCAAGGCTGGCTGTTTTGACGTCAGCATTGTTATCTTATTTTCTCTATGACCACATTAAGCCTTTACCTCACTAGTTAAATGTCCGGAGTTGGATGTTGGATCCCAAATTAAAAAAAAAAAAAAGTAGAAATGGCAGTGGACTAAACATCCATCCCTTAAAGGCAGAACCTGGGGGCTGGAGAGGTGGCTCAGGGATTAAGCCTCTGCCTTGCTAGGCGGAAGGTCCTGAGTTCGGATCCTCGACCCCACGTATAGACGCCAGGCGGAAGCGGGGGCGGCCTGCGTTTTTGGTCTTGGTAGGGCGGAGCCTGTGAATCCCGGGGCAAAGTAAACAAGGAGGAGGTGGTCCATGGTGGTTCCCGAATTTGTCCGTGGTTCTACACACACATACATGCATACAGACATATACACGCGCACAATTGAATAAATAATAATAAAAAAAAGAACCTGGGAGAACCCATAGGAAAACAATAAGGAGGTAGAGCAATTCCAGATAACATACAAAGTCACCCTTGAGCCTCTAAGACACCCAGAATACCATTGGAATTTTAATAAAGAGCCTTCACAGCATTTTGAATAGTAGTGACATTTTGAAAATGTTGAAATTTATAATCCAGGATGACAAAAATGTCTTTCCATGTGTTTATGTCTGCTTTCATATGTTTTCATCAAGTTTTGTTAAGTTTCAGTGTACAAGAGACCCATATATTTTATTCGACAAAGAATTATCTTTCTTCTAAACACTGCATCAGTCATAGTTAATAGATGTCAAATATAACAAGATCATTTTTAAAATTAAACGAAATATTAAAGTATAGATTACTAAAAGGTTATACTAAGTTATTTCAAGTATGCATATGTCATCAAAATATTGAAATCTGAATATATATCTAAGTTTCAATAATGACAAAAGTTATCTAATAAACAACTAGCAAATGATATAATCATTAGCTATCTTGTGCAAATACAAATGTGTGTGTGTATATATATATATATGGTTACACAAATATTTACATATATAACTTAAAATCTGTAGATAATCAGGTTTAAAATAATTAACTCAATATAGGGAAGTAGCTCAATACATTAACTGCTTCATGCATGAGTTTGACCACCATTGCCAAATTAGAAAAGTCCAGGTGTAGTGGTTTACATTGTATCCCAGCTTTGGTGAGGGAGAATCTTATCTCAAAAAATTGTATAGAGTGCTTCTGAGGAAGAGCACTTAAATTTGTCTTCTGGTCTTCATATGCACACACATATCCATATGAACACATTCAAACATCATACATACAGAAATGTATTTAACAAATATGAAAATATAATTGCTAAGTTTCTGTTTACAACAATGTGAACTTTGTTGATAAAGACCTAAAATATGTCAGTATCAATCTATTGCTCCTTAATTTCACATGTGAAATCTAAACAACTTATACATGCATATGGACTTAGAAAAATGTAGCAGAAGTTTTCCCAGCAAAACCAGAAGTAGCACTGTTATTTTTATTGCAGGTCATTCAATGAAACTCCTTCTAGATAAGCAGGGAGTCAAACAAAGAAATTTGTTGTCATTTAAGGTCATGGCTTAGAGATAATTCTATTCCATTAGTATGTGCACAGTTTTGCTTAAAGTTATTATACAGTTTCCAAATGCAGTTTGTCCAAGAGAATAATTATTTTGGACCATAAATGAAAAGGAAGAAAAAGTGAATCTTACTGGTTCATTTATATCATCTTCTTAATGCCAGAGAAATGTGGAAGAAAGGCATCACTAGCTTATACTGAATAAATAATTCAGAATGAAAGCAATTTCAGAATAATGTAAAAAATTACATAAAGTGTTGCTGCTCATGTCAAATATTTGCAGGAAAAAATTCTCATTTTCTTCTCTTCTTTTACTTAGTTTCACTGTGAGAGCACATGTTCCATAGCTATCATTAGACATGTTGCTATGAGATAAAACACCTACTTGAAATGCTTATTCTCAGTAACTTGACTTTATTCATTCTATCCTTTATTTTATCTTTTTCCTGTTGTCCATAAGACTCCATGTATGGAAGTCCATTCTCAAGAATTGAAAGACTCTGTGTTAAAGACAGGCAAAGTTCACTTTTAATGCCATTCTGAAGGTAGAGAGGGAAATGGATGAAATGAAAGATTTAGTATTTATCAAATTCCTGCTTTATTCTATGTTTTCTGACATTTGTTTTTTAGCTATATCTAACTTTTTCTCACAAATTTTTTGAATTGTGACTACTTTGATTTTTATTAAGATTATCAAGCAATTACTAATTATCTCAAGTCATGAAACACTATGGTAATAGCATCACAGCTACCTTGTGCGTTTACCAAATCTTCCTGCTCTTAATACATAGAAAATAGTCTGAATATTTTCAGTTATTCTAAAAACAAAAATGAGTCTTAAGGCACAAAACAAATGCAGTAAATCAGTGCTTGGGTGACATAAAATTTGATACCCAAGCGATGGCTATTAGGCACAGCTCTCAACTATATATTTTCCCTCATTAAGACAGAATCATATTTTGGTAGAAGAGTTTCCAGTCTCAGTTACAAAAGAATCTTAGCCTGAAGCTCACAGCTTAGAAATGGGTCTCTCCTCTCCTCTGATTAGCTTCACACTAAAATCCACCATATGTCAGCTCGACTTAAGGATTAGATGTCACATCTACACAATTGTGTGAATAGCTCATTGATTCTGATATTTTTATAAAAATAAGTAGCTTCAGCAAAATCACAAGGGCACTGAAACCAATCGTTTCATCCCAAGTGGTTCACTCCCTTGACACAGGCTGTCACCAACAGAAGAGAAAGCTAACTGTGGACATGAAGCTCTGAGATCTCACTCCTGTGTGTATGTCCTATTTCCAGGTGGAGGAAGAAACCAGTGTTGCCACTTCCTCACAGAACTGCTTAAAGTATTCACAGAAATTTATTCTAGAAGAGTCCAATTTTGATCCTGCAAATTTGCATTATAATTGTTCATGTAAACATTGGTATACTGTGTCTCAATAAATTAACCACTAATAATAAAGCAATAAATAATAATAATAAATAATAAAGGAATATTTTAGTCACTAAATGATCTTAAAACACATCAAGTTCTATGTAGTAGGTTTCTTTTCATGCATAGCAACCAATCTTAGGGAATTACCAAAACCTTCAAATAAAGCCAGGAAACATATTTAACCAAGGAAAAGATGTTACCCAAACCTATTAAACAATGAATTGTTTTCAAAACAATTTAAATTGCATATTTATTCAATTTTAGTGTCTTTGCATGTAAATCTTGCTTTACCCTACAAAGCAACCAGAGTGTCTTTCATCCTTATTCCTCATAGTACATTTTTTTCATTCCACTGTTAGTGCTGCAAGCTTCCATAAGTAAGAGTGGTAGTTGTAATTCTAGCTGTGTTGGAGACTGAGATAGGAAGACCACATTTAAGGTCTGCCTAGGCAATGTGAAATTCTGTTTCAAAATAAAACAGAAAGGGTTGAAAATGTTCACGAGTGATATAGTAATTAAGCCTTGTATTTAACGACCTAAAGCTGCACGATTAAACAAAGTCTGTAGTAGAGACCTAATACCATAAGCTAGAAATTATTAAATTTATGAGAATTCATAATTAATCACACTTTATGTTATGTATTAAAATATGGATATGTCATATTTTTCTATCACAGAGGTAGTTTACTTGATGCTTAAAGGAAATTGTCCATATAATATATAATTAGGATGTTAGGCATCATAGTGCCAAAGAAAAACATGAGAAAAGTATAAGTTGTCATGCAACTTATGACATATTATTATTTTATATAGTCTCAGAAATAAGCCAGTTATAGACCACATACTTTGTGTCAGTTAGAAGACTGAAACTAGGAATTGAGAGATGACTCAACAGTTAAAACACTTGCTACACAAGCAAAAGGACCGAAATTCAGATTTCCAAATGCCATGTAACATTCAGGGTAGGTGTGGGTCACACCTGTATTTCTATTCTCTGAAAACAGAGACTGAGAATCACCGGAGCCAGCCGGCTATCAACACTAGCTGCTTAGTTGAGCTCTGGGATTGATTATAGGCCCTGTGTCAAGATAATAAAGTAGAAGAGTTATTGAGCATGATTCTTGATATCCAGCCACTTCATATACATGATATTGTATATAGACATGCACACACACACACACGCACACACACAAGCGATGCTTCCCACACAATAACACATAAGATAAAAAAAAGAAATGATTTTCTAGTGGCTTTCTAGACAATCTTTCCAGGTTCTGTTGTTAAAAATGAAGGAATAATAAATACCTATTAGTCCAATTCGAACCTTTAAATTTCTGACAGTTATATCACTTATCCCTTTAATTTATCTATATTTTGCTACATGAAATTAATTTACAATTGTTGAATGAGATACACAAAGGAGCAATTTAGTAGCTTGCCATTTTATGCATTTCTGTCTTTTGAAAACCCATAGAAAAATGAAGATTTGATGCCATGAATTTGCGATGTGGTTGCCATGACAACCAAGAGGCACAATGCTGCACACCACTATTCAAATGGCATTTCAATATCAGAAAGGAATCTACTGCATTATGCCTTATTCTTTGCCTGCATTTAAATAAGCACAATCTCATTCTCATTTCTTTCTTAAATAAAAGCATCTATAATATTTCTAACACAAGACTTTTGCTTAAGAAAAAGCATATGGTGAATCATTATGAGAAATTCTATGATTTTCCAGAGATTTGTGATTTACATGAATACATCATAGCAAAAAATTTTTGCTTAATAGCAAACATGGACAACCTACAGTAAATTTGTGAACAAGCAAAATCTCCAGTGATTTCAATGGTTCTGTGAGATAGATCTTTTTAAAATTCCTTTTGGGTTCTTGTTTATGTGCCTGAGCTTTAGGTACCCAAGGCTCCACAGCCAGGTTTCCTGTGCTGTCTTCAACAGGGCCATTTGATGAGATTACCTGCATACTTCCAAACTGAACAAGTTAGAATCACTTCACCCTTTTCTCCTTGTATAGACTCTTTGTTCTGACACTAGACACACTCTTTTCATCCATTGTAACCTTATGATTCTTTGACTATTATGTATTCACTAATTTACATTGTAAGAAGAAAAATATATTTTATAAGTTAACTATGTGCATAATGAATTATTTCTTGCTGTAAATCATGGGATTGGGGAGATGGAAGACTGGAAAAGAGTGACATGATATGCAATAGGAACACTGGAAGATTAACTATCTTTCAGTGTCTGGTTGGATTCTGTAGTTATGAGCTACTTAGAGAAGTTCTTCATGAATAAAATTGCTCAAGAAAGTTGTGGGAAGGACAATTTTTTAGAAATGTGGAAAACTACTTCAGGTAAAGATTAGTAGTAGAACACCAGAAGAAAACCTTCAGCCAGCCTGGAACTTGTCGCAATCTTCCTACGTCAGACTCCATATATGAGCTACCATATGTGACACAAAAACTACTTTATAGTTTTATTGCAGAATAATTGTTTCTAGCTTTCAAGAGTGATTCTTATATACATAACTACTATTGTAATTAGCTAATTTTTTAGATTTGTGTTTTATACTAACTGGAATTCTTGTGACATTTTCATACATGTATAGTGTACATTCCCCCTTTCTAACTCATTTTTCTCTCTCCCTCTTTCTAATTCCTTTTGTCTTCCTAATAGTCCCCTTCAACATTCCTAGGATTTTCCCTTCACTTGATTTGCCCTTTAGTTGGATAAAAACTACATAAATTTTTATAACAGATCATGATGACTTACAGTTCTACACATTATCATTTGAATAACATGATTTTATTTTTATGTACACGTCAAAAACAATTCATTTTGCATGTTCTGTGTGTACTATGTTTCATAGAATTACCTTTTCAATGATGGTAGTTTTATAGTACTTTACATATTTATATAATATTATATAGTTTTATCATGCCATGTACTAACATGTGACATGCAAAAAAATTCTTCTAAATGGATACTACAATATTCTGATAATGGTAATCTCAGAATTTAAAGAGTAAATAATCAAACTGAAATGTCAGAAATTTAAGGATCATGATAAATTGCTGTCAATAATTCATGTATTAACAAAATATCTGAACACAACAATGTTGTGTTTTTCAAACTACTCTAATTTTTGAAAGAAAGAATATTGCTATTGCAAGCCAGCATTAATCTGATATCAATATTAAAAGGGAATTATAAGAAAAGGTCATTGTAGACTAAAAACTTTAACAAGCACAGAGGTAAAAATTCTCAGCAAATACAAGAAAAGATACACCATCATCAACAGTGATTTCTCTCTGGATGCAAATATTTTGCAAGATATTCACATCATGAAAGATGATATTCAGAGCAAAAGCAAAAACCATCTGATATTCTCAACAGAGCATTCTAACTTACTGTACTTTGCAGATATTAGAATTTGGTTGGTTGTTATCACAAATTGGAGGTTTTAGATAATTGTATTAATCAAGTCTATTGACACCATTTTTTTACAATAACATGTACTCACTTCAGGTCTCTTTGATACATACTGGTTCCCACAGCATTTAAAATTTGCTTACTATTACTATAGATGCTGTGGTGATTGGTCCTCAGTGATTGTTGATATCACATTACTATTGTCTTAGAAAACTTCAAAGTTTACCCAAGTAAGATGGAGAACTTATTAAATGTGAGTGCTCTGTTTGTACCACTGTAGCCATTGGTCCCTTGTAGGCTTCACATTCCTTAACATACAATGAAATTAAAATTAAGTAAGTGAGCATTCATACAATAACTTATGAGTCCAAATGAAAATAGTCATCCATTCCTTACTTTAACTCAAAAGCTACTAGTGATTAAGTTTAGAGCAAGATATAATGCTTGATCTAAGGCAAGCTATCTAAAGGAGCTCAGGGGTTAAGAGTCTATCCTCGTAAGCAGAAGGACATGAGTTCTCATCCCAGAACCCATATAAAACATTGGGGGAAGGGGAAGGGATGGAAGTGGCTTTGAAAGGCAGAGCCTGGGATATCCCAGAGGGAAGCAAAAAGGAGGTAGAGCAATCCAGGATCATTCATTCCATGGGCACAAACGATGCCCATTGACACACACACACACACACACACACACACACACACACACACACAATAAATAATTAATTAAAGAAATAAAAAGAAAGAAAGCTTGGCTTCTGTTGCCACACAACCAAGTTGTGAACACTAAGGAAAAGTTCTGAAGAATTCTAAAATTGGTATTTTAGTAAGTGGACAGATGACTGAAAGGTGAAACAGATTTTTTTTCAAAGTGGTAAAGCTTTAGTGGTCTAGAGAGAAATATCAAGCCAACAACTCTCAGTTCAGTTCTGTGGAGGGTAATAAAGGTTAGAACATGACAGAATTAAAGTTTGAGGCTAGTAAAGGTTGGCTTGTGACATTAGACTTTAATAAAAAAGAAAAACATCTTTGTAGTACAAAGCTACAAAATGGTTCATCAAATGCTGATCCAGAAACTTCTAACAGTTACCCAGAAAATCTAATTAAGATTGCGTTGAAGGTGACCACACTCAATAGCAAATTTGCAGAGTCATTGAAACAGTCTACTTTTGGAAGGCTATAGTATCTGTGAACTTTGTATTTGAAGATAAGTCAACATTTGGCTCCAAAGCATCAAGGGACAGCATAATTATTTTTTCGCAGGATCATGTGGATGGTGACTTGTAATCACTTGTCTTTTCATATCCAATCAAAAGTAAGGCTTTGAGTTATACTCAATTTAATCTTGGCCCTACAAATGGAAGGGCAAAGCCCGGAATATAGTGTGTTCCTTTACAACATGATCATTAACTATTTTAAAACCGTAGTTGAGTTCTACTGCTCAGAGGATTCATTTTTTAAAAAATCCTATCAAATTTTACTGGTCATTAACAATGGTCCTTATAACTCAACATTGCTGATTAGATTTGTTTGATGCATGTAGTTTTCATGTCTGTTAGCATATTTGCGTTGAGATTCCTGGACCCAGGAGTCTAGTCTTGTTGCCAAAGAAATATATTTGAGAAGGATTTAGCTTCAAAGACAATGACATATCTGATGATTATCTAGGAAGTTGAAACTTTCTAGAAAGACGTCACCATTCTAAATGTAACTAAGAACATTCCAGAAGTCAAAATATTCATCCTAGGTATAGTTTGGAGTGAGGAGATGCCAAATATAGTGTATGATGCTGAGCTGTTTAAGACTTCAGTAGATGAAGCATCTTTTTAAATAAGATGAAAATGAGCATTGAAAAATCTGAAGATATGAGTGGCTTACATCTTGATTAGATCTCAACAAAGAACTCCCTGCCTCTTACAGATGAATGGAAAAGTCAATTAGTTTCTAAGGATGGTATCCGCTTCTGCAGGAAACACTGCAAATGTAGCTGGAATGACATATCAAACCTAGAATATTTCATGTACTTCATAGATAAACTAGTAGTAGAGTTTGAAAGCTGTATGCCAAGGTGAAAAAAAAAACTAATACTGTGGTCAAATGTCAAATGGTACTACGTGTTACAAAGTAATCTTTTGAGAAATGAAGAATCAATAGACACAGTGAACCTCACTGATATTTCAAGAAACTGATACAGTTTTTCCTGCCCATGCAACAGATAAAGTGACATGGTGATGCCTTAGATGGTTGATGGCATTTTTAGCAACAAAGCATTTTTGTTATATTCTTTTTAATTTTATATGTAATATTATTGTGCTCTAAATAGATTCAATATAAACATAATGTTTATATGTGCTTACAAACAAGAAAAAATGTGATTTTACTACAGTATTATTTAATAAAGGATACTTTATTAAACTGAACCTGCATTAACTCCAAGGTACGCTTATGTATACATGCAGATACATGTTAGTACCAACATGAGTCTAAGTAAATGTTGGAAAATATAAAATGAAAAAATAAGTGGAGCACATATACAAATAGAGAATGTTACCATCTTCAAAAACAATTACTCATGACTAAGTCAAATATATAAAATTTATTTTTCATTCTATTGGTATGTAAAAATATGATAAAGCACTCTATATTATTAAAACTGATTATATATACTGTTGTCATGGTTGCTGTTGGACAGAAGAGATTTGTTGATAAGAACAAGAGTAACCTGATAGATTTCTAGACTGCAATTTGGAAGTAGTGAAATTTTATAATTGCAAGTTTGCAGTACATATAATGAAACTTATTTTTAAAGCTATTTTTAATAATCTTCAAAAATATACATTTTTATCATGGGTATGTATGTGTGGGGGGTATGCATGTATGCATTTGCTCAAGAGGGTGCTTGATTGTATATGCCTGTGGAGGCCCACGGGAAGCTTTGGGAAACCTCCTGGATTGCTATACCTCCTTATTGTTTTCTCTGGGGTTTCAGGTCTTTGCTGTTATCTACCTTTATATATGAGCTGACATATGAACACAGGTCCTTTTGCTTGTAAGAAAAAAACTTTATTCCTGTGCTATCTCTCTAAACCCTACAATTTACATTTTAAATTTTTCTTCTGATCAGATATTAAGTATTACTTCATGGTTCCTAAAGAATTAATATTTTCTTTCCTGTGGCTGGTAGTTTTTACCTTGTACATATGAGATCAGTTTGATCTCCAGTACTGTAAATATATGTATCTTTCTTAACTTCAAAGAATATGACCATGGTTTGGAATGTTGTCTCAGGTGATAAAGTCTTTGCCTTGTCAGCAAAAGAACCTGAATTTAGATCCCCAGATTCCATGTAAAAAGGCAGATGGATATGGCCACCTCCTATAATTCTGGCCTGAAAAACCCAGAAACAAAGCAATAAGGTTCAAGAAGTATAGGGGATGATTCCTAGTGTCACCCGTGGGCTTTCACAGACACATGCTCAAGTTCCTTCTTGCACACACACACACACACACACACACAAAGAATATGGTCATTACAGTGCTGGTTCCTCACATGCCTTCTTAAAACCGAGGTAAATTCATAACATGTGCTACAAAATATTTATTCCGTAATCACTTGGACTATGTATTATTATATGAAATTGAATTTTATCTGTCCAGTTAGATAATGGCTTCAATACTTCATGTAACTACTTAGAAGCACAAATGATTTGATTTCTCATTTCTTTTATGAGTGCCTTTTGGAGATAAACTTAGCTTTGTGGCAAGTTGACTTCACATTTCCTTTAAAAAATCTGAGTTTTAATTTTACATGCTACTTACTGTTATTGTTCTCCTCCCGGATTTCTGAGGAATGTCCCAGTTTTCTTTCTTCAGTTTGAAAATACACTTCTCATGTTGCACTTGATGATGGGTAGTAGTTCTCAAGGAGTTACTATATGCTTTAAAAGAAATCTCTATTCCAAGATCTAGAAACATGTTCATTTCTTTCAGAAACAGGAATGTCTAGATTTGAACGTTTAGCTTTCATCTGAAATTCTGGAGCTTTCAAATTTAATTGTGTTAATGGTGGTGAGTTCCAGCAAGACCTGGGAAACTCCAGGGATAAACTGGGAGAAAGTTTGCCTCAACCCCCCATTGTCTTTTGTTGTTTGTATAACAAGAGTGACTCAGACTTGAGGGTCATCCTTGAGTGGTTTGTTCTCTATTATGAAGACAGACTACTGGCTTGGAGCCCTATCTCACCTTCTTCATGAACACTTTATGTGCTCCAATGGACCATAAAAATGCTCAGTTCACTGTAAAAAGACCCATCTGCTTCTCCCAGAGCTTTGTTTTACCCAGAGTTTTATATGACGATGGTGACTTTCTTGATGTTTTTCAGTACTTTTTACTTTTATTTCTCCTTCCAACTACTTTATACAAACAGAATTCGGTGGTCTGTAATGTCTTCCATTGTTTACTATCTGTTTCCATCAAAGAGCAGCAATGTTCAAATCATGCTGAGTTTACTTATTTGGAAGTCTAGAAGTATAATATGCAAAGTTTTAAATTAAATCCGGGAAATGTTGCAGAAGCAACTTACTACAAATAGAAAGCTATAATCAAACATTGGAATGAAAAATGCAAAGAAAATATCATGTACCCTTCTGCTGTACTGAAGTGTAAGAGCTCCACAGAAAATGAAGAGCTGGAATTAACATCATCAATGTGTTTATTCTTGTGAAGAGTGAACGTCTTAATGTCATCCTGAATAAATAATGTGGTTTGTGGAGAATTGATTTCTAAAGACAGCACAAGGTGTACAGCAAGAGGGGCCTCATTTACTCTCTGAAGTGACTCAAATGCTGTGGGGGTGTCATATTTATATGCAGATGAATTGTACACCTGGAATCTTAAAATAAGCTATAAGCCACTTGCAAACTCCTCCTTGTGTTTAAGGTTCTTGTAGATACATATCCAGTAGGTTAAAAAAAACTCATCTGTTAGTAGTTAATATTTCATCATGAGCTTTTCAAACACATTAAACTTCACTGGATTTGGAAAAATCCTGAGTCTGTATTTTATGGGGAAATCTTTTTTTAAAATCTCTTCCTTAAGTTTCCTAATGATTTCCAAATGAGCTTTCAATTTCCTAAGAATGTTACTGGGCAGGTCTTATCTCAATGACCTTTCTTCCCTTTTCTTAAATTTCTAATGAACATTGGACCAAGGTTCAGAAGAATAAACAGGGGCAAGTTCCTCCTTTGGTAAGATGTGAGTTTTAATCAGCAGGTATATTGTTCTATGTTAGGTAGCAAGCAAACAAAATTCTTGGTGCATGAGATACATAGATGATAGCTCTCTTCAGGAAAACATGTAAGGTATGCAGCAAACATCCTACCTGAACCACCACATAAGGGAGGCTTATGGTCACTGAGGGTTAGAAAGTGATAGCACAATGTGTTCCCCCTTTCATTTCTGTATAATGATTCAATTATACTAATTTACATTATCAGAAATTACAGAAATTTCTAAATTACATTATCAGAAAAATGACCTTGGATTCTTTCCATGTTAAGGTTGTAACAAATAAAGGAATTGAAGTTGTGAACCTGAATCGACTTGAGGAAAATCACTGTGTCTCTCTGTACTTGTGAATGTGAACTGAAGGAATTCATTATTTTCTGTGCTAACTTTTCATCCCTAGAGAATTTTCCTGTGAAATGTTATTGATAGTAGGTAGCAGATCCATATAGCTTTCTAACATTTCATCCTAAAACTAGGTATGTGACAATTGAAATATCTTCAATATTCATAACTTTCTAGCTCACATTTAGAAGACACAGGACCAGGTCAGAAAGTGCGAATTTAATTCTACAGCTCTTTTTAACATCCTGTCAAATTGCATATGGGAAGAGCAATGTACATCTCGCATCTCTTGAGCCCTACTGACAAAATAGCTTGAGCAGTGAGAATTGTATTTTAAAAGTCTTTTCCAATTTCTGAAGTGGTCATGTTATTGTGGATGCTTACATTTGTATTTCATTAAGTCCTACTGAGATCATAGTTTTCACATGTATGACAATCATTTCGCTTTCATCTTTCAATTGTGTTTTACACATACACACAAGCACACACATATATACACACATATATATAGCTGGATCTTATATGTATAACCTATTCAGTTAATATATAACTTTTACATATAAATTTTATATACATTCTGTTATACACAAGGAAAAATATATACATATATTATATATATGTATACATATATATATTGTGCTTAGATTTTCAAGTTCATTCAATTAAATGGTTACATCAGTAATAATGGTATTCTTTTAGAATATAATGTTCATTTCTTCATTTGTTCATAGTAACAGACAGAATGCATAGCTTAGAAGAAAACAAGAAACAATAGTAAAATAAGTATCATTAGAATAAATATGAATAAGACTGAGCAAAAGAGAGAAGACAAAAGCAAGAAGAGAGCAAGAAAATCCAGGTTACCAAGTTCCAGCTTTGCTCTTAAGGGAAGAAACCATAATTTCCCAATGTCTGAGAGCCCAAGACTCTCAAGAGCAGATTATTTTTTCATATTAATACTTTCTGTTGCTATAATGAATATCGCTTCTGTGAATCAAAAGTAAATGATAACCTAAACCACAGGGAATTTGCATAATTTCATGGATAGCTTCTGCCTTAACATTTGAAGCAGGATTATGAATTTAATCTCCAACCAATTATATTTTTATCATAACACATAACCTCAGTTGACTTCCCTTGGCACAGTAATTAAAAGCCTATTTTCTGGAGTCCAAAGGCTGTGGTTCACATCATGGTTTCCACAATAACTACCCTTGTGAACTTAATCTCCTCAACACTCACTGATATGTAACATGCAGATAACATTGGTGCCCACATCACATGCTTATTAGAAGGAATTAGTGAATAATCCTGATTAAAAATCCCAGCTCAATGACTGACACAAAGTAGGCATGCATTAAATGTCAGCCATTGTCATAACTTTTTGTATGCATGGTGTATTAAACAATAGGAAACAGAATTTATCATGGATGGGAAGGGAATTCTGTGCTCTTAATATTTTGGTAATATCATTTCTTTGGATTTTAATATTTTCAAACTTCACTTTATTTATATCTAGCCTAGACCTTATTTCCTTTAGCAATTAGCAATGTATCATTTAGTCTTTATTGTCAAATTAATTGGATCTGTGATCATTTAGGAAATATACACCTATGCATATGACATGTAAATCTAACCACTAATATGACAACATGATCTGTGATTATGTATAGCATATAAATGTTTGCTGAGAATATACATTAAATTATTAGCTCAATTTGTACCGTCTGGATTTTTATCTTAAATATTTTGTCATTTTTTGGCACTTGTATTCAATTATTTTGAACTGTATATTCAGATTCTTAAGTTTTCATTCATATTGTGTGTTGGCATTTGATCATTGCTAATACACACATATACACGCACACAAATATATGTTCTAACAAGCAAATGGCAACACACACTGTTGACAATATAAAAATTAGCTTATTTTACTTTGCTTTTGTCATTTAATGACAAATTGTATTAAGTGATATTATTTACTTGAAAACTGGAACCGGCCTCAGCATGACTGTAAGCCATGTGCAGTAAGGGCCAAATTATATAATTATAACTCTCTGTTCTATATAGAGGAATACATCAACTATATTTATATTTTCACACAGCTGTAAATATCACATTTTTCCTCTTTTCTGATTGAGATAATCTTATAATATATCTCAGACTTGCCTGAAACTTGCCTTGCAGACAAGATAGAATTCCAGTCTTCCTCTTGGTTCTGCCTCTTAAGTGTTATATGTCATTATAATCACCTACAAATTTGGCATTCTTATTATTTAAATTATGTACTACTGTTGCCTAAGTACATTTAAAACTTTCAGAAAAATTAACTCTTCTGTATTCAATTATTAATTCCAATAATTTATCCATGTGGCTTTTTGGATTTTTATTTTTTCGAAAAGTTGACATTATATAGTTTGCTAATTATAATTCATTTGTTGTGATACTTTTGTGGAGATCATGGTATGAGATCATATTATGAATTCCACTGTGATCAGCAGTCATTAAAATAAATCATAGAAAAGCAAGGCCTTTCCCCAAGAAAGTTGCTTTCACCTCATTCTTCTTTTTGCTAAATGCACACTTTCTTTTCTTATTCCACCAGCCTTCAGACCTCTCTCTTCATTGGCAGCCCTAATTTCCTTTTAGAGATTTCTTTGATTCTGGAAAACTGATTCCACTTTGAGGAACAAGGAGAGAGCCACAAGCAAGGCATTCAGTCTTCCCAGAAGCAGTAAATATCAAGGCATCTCTCACTTAACTTGCTGCAATTCAAATAACTCTCAGAACCTAATGATAATTCTGGTGCAGACAAGTTTTCATCCATAAATGCATAAACAACAACAAAAGTAACCTCAGAAAGTACTCGCTGAGCCTTGTGGAAACAAAGAGGAGGCATTTTATAGAAAATTAACTTCTAAAGAAGAGAGGAATTGCTGAAAAAGGATACCCAAGGAAGCTGTTTAATAACACAGTTAAGTTGTCGTGAAGCAAGCTTGATTAGGTCTGCTTATTGTCTATTCAAAGGCAAGAGCTACCTAAGTTACTTACCACAATATATTACTTTTTCAAGTTTTTCAGAGTAAGATTCACCATTTTTCTGATTCATCAAAGTGAAAGTCTGTACATAATATTTATCTATTCTTTCTAATAGAAGAATTGTTACTCCAGGATACAGTGATTCTATAGTGAGGAAACAGCATAATGAAGTTGAACAAACAATGTAGAACTAGGCAAAGGATTATTGAAATCACATAGATGATTTCAATAATATAAGTTATGAAATACAGTCATGTGGCTACATGGTACGAATGAATGAATATTCAGTAATATACTTTAGCTATAAGACAGATGCAAAACCAAGTCCTACATTCTGTCTTAGATCAAATACTACATACTATCTCGATCTTCTTCCCTCATTCGTCAGAGGTATTTACCCGACAGGTTGGTTTTAAGTGATATATGCATGACATTAGCTTTTTTTTAAATTTCAGCTCATACAAACTTATTAGGTACACCAGTTCCCTCCCTCCCTCCTCCTCCCACCGTACCCCCTACTCCCCCTCCCGACCCCTCTCCCTCCCCATCCCCCAGTGCCTCCTGCCCCAATTCCCAGAGAGTCCTTTCTTGTGCATGTCTGATTTTCCTCTGGGCCCTCCTCTCCGATGACGAACAAGGACCCAGTGGCCTTTCCCTGAACCCTTTCCCGTGTTCCCCTTAGGTATAGGAACACTGCTGTGGCTGCCAATCCTTTGCCTCCAAGGATCTTGGTGCCTTTAGCAGATGCTAGACTTTGTGAGGTCAACAGTGTGTTGGACAATGTGCAGGGCATGCAAAGTCCAATTATGATGGCTTCAGCCCTGACTAGTATGGAGTATCTTACATATCATTGATCCTCCCATCCTTTTGCTCTTACACTCTTACCACCACCTCTTCCGCAAATTTCCCTGAGCTTCAAGATGGGGAGAGACTAAGCTGGCCTAGTTCTATGTGGTTGATATAGAGTCTCTGAAGTTCTGGATTGTGGTTTGTTGATTTTCTTTTGCAGTTTTGCTGCTCCTGCAATGCCCTTCACTTCATCCTGGTGGGCATTGTATGTTACCCCCTGGCCAGAGAAAAAAAGCTGTTTAGAGTGTTGTGATAAAAGCACATTCAAAGGTAGATGTAATAAAAGTGGGAAACCACAGTAAGGGAGGGGTCTATCACCCATTTACAAAATGGTTACTTTTTATCTGCCAGACTATATGTCCTCCTCTTCTGGTGAGATCACACCCCCTCAGTAGTAAATGATCAGGAACAAAAGTCTGTGAACTTAATCAGATGTCTCATTACTTATTTGGGTCCTTGGTGGAGGCCTATTTTCCCTGCTGTAACGTGGTCCCTTCTCTCCTTGTTTCTGGGGTGGCCCTCCTACCCCATCCCTCCTTTTCAGAATCCTCGGAATTACTGTCTCTAGGTGGGCTGGGTGGGTTTGGTACTAGGAGCCACCTATTAGGGAGTACATACGGCGCTTAATTTTCTGGGTCTGGGATACTTCACTTAATATAATTGTTTCTAATGACATCCATTTCCCGGCAAATTCCAGTAATTAATCATTTTTGATGGCTGAGTAGTACTCCATTGTATAGATGTACCACTGTTTCCTTATCCACTCGTCAACTGTTGGACATTTGGGCTGATTCCATGACTTTGCTATTGTAAACAGTGCTGCTATGAACATTGGTCGTGCTTGTGCTATCGAGGTGAACCTCTGCTGTAGGGGGGGTTATTCCCAAAAGTGGAATAGCAGGGTCATATGGCATTTCAATCTTTAATTTCTTTAAGAATCTCCAGAGGGCTCGCCAGAGTGGCTGTACGAGCCTGCATTCCCACCAGCAATGTAGGAGAGTTCCCCTCTCTCCACATCCTCTCCAACATTTGTTGTTGTTTGTATTGCGGATTTTTGCCATCCTGACCGGGGTGAGATGATATCTCAGGGAAGTTTTGATTTGCATTTCCCTGATGGCTAAGGAAGTGGAGCATTTTTTCAGATATTTGTTAGACATTTTAATTTCATCCCTGGTAAAGTTTCTTTTAAGTTCCAGGGCCCATTTTTTAATTGGGCCATTGGTTTCCTTGGTGTTTAGTTTTCTAAGTTCTTTGTGCACTCTGGACAGCAGAGTTCTATCAGATGTGTGGTTAGTGAAGATTTTCTCCCATTCTGTGGGTTGCCTTTGAGCTCGCGTTACAATCTCTTTATCTGAACAGAAGCTCTTTGGTTTCACAAGATCCCAACTGTTGAGAGTTGGTAGCAGTGACTGTGCCATTGGATGTCTGTTTAGGAACTGTTGGCCTAGCCCAATCAGCTCGAGGGAGTTCCCTGTCCTTTCAACTATGGTTTTTAGAGTCTCTGGCCTGATAGCAAGGTCCTTGATCCGTTTGGAATTAAGTCTTGTACACGGTGACAAGTACGGGTCCAGCTTTAATCTTCTGCATGTGGAGATCCAGTTTTGCCAGCACCATTTGTTGAAGATGCTGTTCTTTTTGCATTGGATTCTTTGGGCCCTTTTGTCAAAGACCAAATGGCTGTAACTTTGTGGGCTTATATCTGGGTCTTCAATCCCTATCCATTGATCTGTGTGTCTATTTTGGAGCCAGTACCAGGCTGTCTTTATAACTATGGATTTGCAGTATAGACTAAGGTTTGGTATGGCAATACCTCCAGCTGTCTTTTTGTTACTCAGGATTGTTTTTGCTATCCTGGGTCTTTTGTGCCTCCATATGAACTTTGAGATTGTTTGGTCAACTTCTTTGAAGAATGGCTTTGGGATTTTGATTGGTATAGCATTGAATCTGTACATTGCCTTTGGTAGGATGGTCATTTTTACGATGTTGATTCTGCCAATCCAGGAACAAGGGAGGTCTTTCCACCTTCTGGTGTCTTCTGCTATTTCTTTCTTGAGAGTTTTAAAGTTTTCATTGTAAAGGTCTTTTACCTCCTTAGTTAGGTTTATACCAAGGTATTTCATTTTCTTAGGGGCTATAGTAAATGGGATTGTTTCTCTCAAGGCTTTTTCACTTCTTTCATTCTGGGCATATAGGAAGGCCTCTGATTTTTGCACATTTATTTTGTATCCTGCCACCCTGCTGAACTTCTCAATTAGTTCCAGGAGCTTCCTGGTGGAGTTTTTGGGATCACTCAGGTATAAGATCATGTCATCTGCAAATAGGGATAGCTTGACTTCTTCCTTGCCGATTTGAATCCCTCTTATGTCCCTTTCTTGTCTTATGGCTTCAGCTAAGACTTCAAGTACAATATTGAATAGAAGTGGTGAGAGTGGATAGCCTTGTCTAGTTCCTGATCGAAGTGGGAATGCTTCCAATTGTTCCCCATTGAGCATAATCCTTGCTGTGGGCTTGTTGTATATAGCTTTTATTATATTGATAAAGGTTCCTTCCATTCCTACTGTCTGTTCCTTCCATTCCTACTGTCTCTAGTGTTTTGATCATAAAAGGTGTTGGATCTTGTCAAAGGCTTTTTCTGCATCTATCGAGAGTATTATGTGGTCTTGGTTTACACGATGAATTACATTTATTGATTTGCGTATGTTGAACCAACCTTGTGTGCCGGGGATGAAGCCTACTTGGTCCCCGTGAATGATCTTTTTAATATGTTTTTGAATCCGATTTGCTAAGACTTTGTTGAGAATCTTTGCGTCTGTGTTCACCAGGGAGATCGGCCTATAGTTTTCTTTTTTAAGTGAATCTTTATTAGGTTTTGGGATTAAAACGATATTAGCTTCATAGAAGGAATTTGGTAGTGTTCCTTCTATTTGATGGAACAGTTTAAGGAGTATTGGTGTTATTAACTTCTTTTTTTTTATTTCAGCTCATACAAACTTATTAGGTACTCCAGTTCCCTCCCTCCCTCCTCCTCCCCCCGTACCCCCTGCTTCCCCTCCCCACCCCTCTCCCTCCCCATCCCCCAGTGCCTCCCACCCCAATTCCCAGAGAGTCCTTTCTTGTGCATGTCTGATTTTCCTCTGGGCCCTTCTCTCCGATGACGTACAAGGACCCAGTGGCCTTTCCTGAACCCTTTTCCGTGTTCCCCTTAGGTATAGGAACACTGCTGTGGCTGCCAATCCTTTGCCTCCAAGGATCTTGGTGCCTTTAGCAGATGCTAGACTTTGTGAGGTCAACAGTGTGTTGGACAATGCGCAGGGCCTGCAAAGTCCAATTATGATTGCTTCAGCCCTAACTACTATAGAGTATCTTACATATCATTGCTCCTCCCATCCTTTTGCTCTTACACTCTTACCGCCCCCTCTTCCGCAAATTTCCCTGAGCTTCAAGATGGGGAGAGACTAAGCTGGCCTAGTTCTATGTGGTTGATATAGAGTCTCTGAAGTTCTGGATTGTGGTTTGTTGATTTTCTTTTGCAGTTTTGCTGCTGGAGTATTGGTGTTATTAACTCCTTAAATGTCTGGTAGAACTCTGTGCTGAATCCATGTGGTCCAGCACATTTTTTGGTGGGAAGATTCGAGATAACTTCTTCAATTTCCTTATATGTTATAGGACTATTTAAATAATTCCCAACTTCTGGATTCAATTTAGGTAAGTTGTGTTTACTTAGGAATTCATCCATCTCTTTTGTGTTGTCAAACTTCACAGAGTATAAGTTTTTGAAATATGGTGTTATAATTCTCTGGATTTCTTGGGTATCAGTAGTGAGAACTCCATGTTCATTTCTAATTTTGTTAATTTGGGTTTTCTCTCTCTTGCTTTTGGTTAATTTAGCTAGGGGTGTGTCAATCTTATTGATTTTTTCAAAGAACCAGCTTTTTGACTGGTTGATTTTTTCTATCGTTTTCTTAATCTCGATTTCAGATATTTCTCCCCTTATTTTGCTAATCTCCTCTCTTCTACTGCTTTTGGGATCAGATTCCTCTAGTTTCTCTAAAGCTTTAAGCTGCATTGTTAAGTTGTTTATTTCTGATGTTTCCATTTTTTTGATGTAGGCATTAAGAGCTATGAATTTACCTCTTAGAACAGCTTTCATTGTGTCCCAGAGATTTTGGTAAGTTGTATTTTCATTATCATTCACGTTCAGGAAACCTTGAATTTCCATTGTAATTTCTTCCTGAATCCAGTTCTCATGCAGCATCATATTGTTAAGTTTCCAGGAGTTAGTGTATTTTCTCTTGTTTGATGTGTTGTGGATGTCCAGCTTTAGGCCGTGGTTGTCTGATAGGGCACAGGTTAGAATTTCAACTTTCTTGTATATGTGTAGATTCATTTTGTGGCCCAATATATGGTCTATTTTGGAGAAAGTTCCGTGTGCTGCTGAGAAAAAATGTGTATTCTTTGGTGCGTGGGTGAAAAGTTCGATAGAGATCCGTAAGGTCCATTTTTTTCAGGGTTTGATTAAGTTCCAAAGTGTCTCTGTTAAGCTTTTGACCTGTTGATCTATCCCATGTTGAGAGGGCGGTGTTGAAGTCCCCAAGAATTATCGTTTGGGGGTTGATTTCTTGCTTTAGACGCTGTAGGGTTTTCTTAATGAATGTGGACGGGCCCGTATTGGGTGCATATATGTTCATTATTGTCAAGTCTTCCTGGTGAATTGTACCTGTGACTAAAATGTAGTATCCATCCGTGTCTCTTATAATTTTCTTTGGTTTGAAGTCCACTTTGTCTGATAGCATAATGGCTACCCCTGCCTTTTTTCTGCTTCCATTACCTTGTAGAATTGTTGACCAGCCTTTTATTTTTAGAGCGTGCCTATCTTTTGTGGTGAGATGGGTTTCCTGCAGGCAGCAGATTGATGGATTGTGATTTTTTAATCCAAGTTTGTAATCTGTGTCTCTTGATCGGTGAATTCATTCCATTAACATTTAGTGTTATTATTGGGAAACTATTGTTAATTCCAGACATTTGTTATGTTTAGTAGCTTTTATAGGTATATTGCTTCGCTTTTAATGGTGTTATATTTGCCTTCTGTTCTCCTGGATATGCCTGTTTTTTTCTTCACGCTTGAGTATCATTTCTAGCATTTTTTGAAGGCCTGGTTTGGTGGACATGTATCCCTTCAAGTTGTCTTTGTGCTGGAAAATTTTTCTTTCTCCCTCGATGATAACTGATAGTTTTGCAGGGTAAATCAGCCTGGGTTGATATTTTTGCTCATTCAATACTTGAAGTATGTCTCTCCAAGCTCTTCTTGCTTTTACTGTTTCGACTGAGAAGTCATTTGTTATTTTAATAGGTTTACCTTTAAAAGTGACTTGTTTTTTCTCCCTTGAAGCTCTCAGCACCAGTTCTTTATCTTGAATGTGGAGTGTTTTAACTATTATTTGCCCCGGCGTGCTTCTATTTTGGTCGTATCTGTTTGGGGTGCAGAATGCCTCTTGTATATGGATGGGCCTCTCTTTTTTTAGATGAGGAAAGTTTTCCTTGATGATCGTTTGAAAAATTTCCTCAGGGTTAGTATTTTGAGATTCTTGCTCTGGTATTCCATGAATATGCATGTTAGGCTTCTTCAGGGTGTCCCATATCTCTTGGATATTTCTCTCAAGTATCTTTTTGGCTTTAACAACCTCTTCCATTGAGCTGGTTAGTACTCCCACTTTATCTTCAAGGTCTGAGATTCTGTTTTCTGCTTCGTTAGTTCTGTTGATAAGACTCTCTGTGGCATTCTGGGTTGAAGATAACTTGTCTTTTAGCTCAGTTTTAAACTCTGTTTGAGTTTGTTTTAACTGCTCTATGCCACTTTTTGTTTCTTGCACTGTTTTTCTCAACTCCTCCAGATGTCTATTGTGTTCCTCTTCAAAGCAATTGATTCGATTATGTAATTCCTCCTGGATTTCCTCTTTCATAGAATTGAACATGGTAATGATCAAAATTTGAAAGTCTTTATCCTGGGTGAGGCTTTCTTGGCCTTTTTCCGCGGGTTTGTTCTGGTTGGAGTCTAACATTATGGGATTAATTCCTTCAGTGGGAGATTTGTTTACTTGAGTGTTGTGTCTCATGGATTTGCACTTTGAGTTTGGCATTGTCGGTTTAACTCTTTTTTTTTTTAATTTCCACTTAAAATTTTATTACATGAAAAGGAAAGTTGCATGAAACAGACAGAAATGTAAAAACCTAAGCAAACTGTGAAAGAAGACTATCAAGGTTCTAGGTCCATCCCCCAAAACACCCTGAATCAAAAAAAAAAAAAATCCAAAAGAAATAGAAATACCAGCTTCAAAAATATTTATCCAAAAAGTAAGGCATCACTTTTACAAAACAAAACAACAAAAATAGAAAGCTATAACTGAAGGAGTGGAGGCAGCTGGAGGAAGAGAGCGGAAGGAATGGAAGGATGTCCCCTGGTCCTCCAGAAGCCCACAGCCTGCTTGGGTTCCACTCTGAAGCGCCGTAATCCAGCCCAAACCCAACCTCTCACTAACTAAGGGCCGGGTGATTAGGTAGGAAGCTGGAAACCCTGACCAGAGTCAGGAGGGGTTCCCTCCATATTCTAATTTAAGCGGAAGGAATGGGATAAAAGAATCCTGTCCTTAACACAGCAGGTGTGGCTAGGAGGCTGCCAGGCCAAAGCAAACTGTCACCTTCCTGTGGGACACAGGGACGGGCAGAAGCCCTTGTACCCCAGAGATCTCTAAAGCGGTTGCCATTCTGTCACTGTCTTCTCAAGAAAACAATGCCCCTTCCTCTCCAAACCCCGTCTTCTGCCCACAATTCCCCACGGTGTGGCCTGGGCAGCTCTGGGGAAGTGGGGAAGTACCCTTCCTCTCAGCGAAGGCATTTAACACCAGGTCTATTCTGAAGGTTAGAATAAGGGAATGCTTTTAGGCCCAGTTCTTAGGTGGAAGGTGACTTAACGCTGGTTTCATTCTGATTTCAGGCTGGAAGGGCTCGGGGATTCTTCGTATCTGGGAGCCTTGAGCCAAAGTCCAGAGGAAGAAAAGGACATGTGGGAATGGTCAGCAGTACTGTGAGTGGTGGCTGGGAAGAGATGTGCCTTCCTATGGGGTGAGGGGCTGAGCAGCCTTGTGACTTGGAAAGAGATGGCTGCTGCACTGAAAATCAGAAGCCTTCCTGACTTCAGGGCGCTTTGGCACCATATCGGAGGCAGGGGCAGGGCTGGGTTTCTGCAATCTGAACCTTTCCTGTGAACCCCGAGAGCCTGGCCTAGAGGGGGGAGGAGGGGAACAGTTCTCCTTCTTGGTCCTTAGCTCAGTGTGTGTGTATGTGTGTGTGTGTGTGTGTGTGTGTGTGTGTGTGTGTGTGTGTGTGTGTGGTTGGGGGGTTGTATACTGAAAGGAAACTTTCTGGAACAGACAGCCTAGACTGGATGGGTGGGTAATGGTACAAGGTGAAGGCAGAGGGAAGCATCTATTCCCTCTCTGCCTGTTGGGCCCCCAGTGAACAGAGAAACCTTTGGGTCTCTCCAGTTGACCTTTTGAGTCTGTTATTCCAAATTACTCATTGTGGCTGCCACTCTCTCTCTCTCTCTCTCTCTCTCTCTCTCTCTCTCTCTCTCATTCATTCATTCACTTGGATTTATTCCTGAAGGGAAGGCAGTGGTAAGCTCAGATGCCCCAGAGGCGCCTGAGGGAACAGGTCCAAGAGAGAGGGCTCTGTAGGGCACCTGTGACGTCTCTGCTCTGCTCTAACACTCTGAGTGTTGGCAGCCTCGGTGTACCAGCCTTGGACGCAGGCCCTGGCACGGGAGACTGGTTCTTTGGGTACAAATATTCAGGTCCTGCCCCTGCCTGACAGAAGTAGAGGGTGTGTGCATCTGTGTGTGTAAGGGGGACACAGGCAGGGAAACAGGGCAGAAAGAAGGATGGAAGAGAGAGCAGTCAGTTAAAGGGATGGCAGTCGTCAGGGCTGGGATTGCTCCTCTGAGTCCCAGTTCTTGGCAGGGAAGGGTTGGTGGATGGGCTTCTGTTGTTCCTCCTCTGTGTCCTCTATTGCCTCTTCTGTCCCTGAGACCCCCTCCATCTGGGGGTATACAACCACACACATCTTCTGGCTCACCAGCATTAGTGACTCAATGAAGTCATTGAAACACTTGGGTTTATGTTGCCAGTAGACACCCAGGAAATAGACAGGCACTCCAGTCAGCATGATGGCTAGGCCAATGCCACACACTATAGGCTCCGACCACAGGCTGAAAATCAGCAGGAAGGCCCAGAACAGCAAGTAGATGATGGGGAACAGCAGGCTGACCTTGATGGGACGTGGAATGTCAGGCTTCTTCCAGCGAAGGACTATCTGACCTGCAACTGTGACCCCATAGAAGAGGTAGTTGATGAAGCCCATGTAGTTGATGAGTGTATACATGTCGCTGGTGACCAGCATCAGCAGGGTGGAGAGGCATGTGAAGAGCAGGGCTGGGATTGGGGTGCAGCACTTCACATGGATCATGGCCAACACGCTGGGAAGGTGTCCTTCTCTGGCTCCAGCAAAGAACAGCTGGGAAGAGGTGAAAAGGGATCCATTAACTCCTCCAAATGTGGACAGGGCAACAGAAATGGGCAGTCACAGCGACTGCATTTGATGGCAGCAGCTCCTGGGGGGACATTGCAGTGACATACTCGACATTGGCAAAGACATACACAAATGTGACCAGTGGGATGGAGATGAAGATAGCTCTGGGAAGGTTCTTGTAGGGATCCACAAGTTCCTCAGTCACATAATTGAGAAAATTCCAGCCTCCGTAGGCAAAGGAGCCCTGGAGGAAAGCCAGGGCGACAAGGCCGATGTTGGGTTCTTGGAAATTCTCAAATGCGTTCTTTGGTTCCAGCCAGAAAAATTCTCCTTTGCATATCTGCACAACACCCATGATGATGATCAGGGCCAGGGCCAGGAGCTTCCCAGCTGTGAAGATGTCTTGAACCCGGGTGGCCCACCGCACGCTGGAGCAGTTGACCCACGTGAGGAGCAATAAGCAGATGGCAGCGAGGAGCCGAAGGCCAGACTCCGGGGGGAAACAGGTGGGGAAGAGTGACTGCAACACATAGTTGGAGAAGGTGAGGGCGATGACGGCTTGGTTGGTGGGGTAGATCACCAGCACAGCAATCCACAGCCTCAGGAACCCAGCCAGTCCTCCAAAGATATCTTTAACGTAGGAGTAGTCATCTCCAGATTTGGGGATAGTGACTCCCAGCTCAGCATAGCAGAGGGCTCCAATGGCTGTGATGACACCTGTCACAATCCAGACAATGAGAGCAAGTCCCACAGAGCCAGCATTCTCCAACACGCCCTTTGGAGAGACGAAGATTCCAGAGCCAATGATGTTCCCTACGATGATCCCGCAGGCGCTGACTAATCCGATCTCTTTCTTCAGGGCTACTCCGCCCCCTCCCGAGCCGGCCGTGGCCTCCGCCGCACTGGCCTCCGCCTTGCTCCCACCTGGCTGGTTCTTTTCAGTGTTCCGGTGTCTGGCTCCTTTTTCCATGTTTCTTGGTTAGGATTCCAACCTCCAGAAGCTATGTCTGCTCAAGCGTGTCAATATATGCGTGGATGTGGATGTGGAAAGAGACTCAAATTTTACAAAACGCCCTTGTCACAAATAGGGACAACTCCTTCACTTTAAAAGCGACAAGCAGATGTAAGAGGAAAAGAAAAAAGAAACAAACAACTGAAGACAGCTCTACTTTGAATCGATACTTTCTCGTCTTTCCCACCTACCAGGGAGGAAAGTGTTTTTTAAGAGGGAGATCGGGCCAGCCGGGCCTCAACGCACGCTCTAGGACCCCCAGGTCAGCCCACGGGGACCCGGCTCGGACTCCCACCATCCAGCCGGAGCCGCGCGGGGGGCCGAGGGACGAGGAGCACCTCCCCCTGCGCCCGGGCCCCGCCCCAGCTGCCCTCGGGTTAAATAGCTCCACGCCGACGCGCCCATCCTTCCCTTCTTCGCCCCGCCCCCGCTCCGCCGGTCGGGACGCCTGCGCGAGATCCAGCCGGGCCTCAACGCGCGCTCTAGGACCCCCAGGTCAGCCCACGGGGACCCGGCTCCGACTCCCACCATCCAGCCGGAGCCGCGCGGGGGGCCGAGGGACGAGGAGCACCTCCCCCTGCGCCCGGGCCCCGCCCCAGCTGCCCTCGGGTTAAATAGCTCCACGCCGACGCGCCCATCCTTCCCTTCTTCGCCCCGCCCCCGCTCCGCCGGTCGGGACGCCTGCGCGAGATCCAGCCGGGCCTCAACGCGCGCTCTAGGACCCCCAGGTCAGCCCACGGGGACCCGGCTCCGACTCCCACCATCCAGCCGGAGCCGCGCGGGGGGCCGAGGGACGAGGAGCACCTCCCCCTGCGCCCGGGCCCCGCCCCAGCTGCCCTCGGGTTAAATAGCTCCACGCCAACGCGCCCATCCTTCCCTTCTTCGCCCCGCCCCCGCTCCGCCGGTCAGGACACGCGCGCGGTCCACCCGGGCCTCACCCCGCGCCCTAGGTAAGTCCCCGTTCAGGCCCTGCCCACCAGTACCCCAGGCCAAATAATTCAGTTTAGTGAAATTGAGAGATCTTAAGAGTTAAAATGACAATGCCAAAGTCAAAGTGCAAATCCATGAGAAGCAACACTCAAGTAAACAAATTTCCCACTGAAGAAATTAATCCCATAATGTTAGACTCCAACAAGAACAAACCCGCGGAAAAAGGCCAAGAAAGCCCCACCCAGGATAAAGACTTTCAAAATATGATCATTACCATGTTCAATACTATGAAAGAGGAAATCCGGGAGGAATTACATAATCGAATCAATCGCTTTGAAGAGCAACACAACAGACATCTGGAGGAGTTGAGAAAAACAGTGCAAGAAACAAAAAGTGGCATAGAACAGTTAAAACAAACTCAAGCAGAGTTTAAAACTGAGCTAAAAGACAAGTTATCTTCAACCCAGAACGCCACAGAGAGTCTTATCAACAGAACTAATGAAGCAGAAAACAGAATTTCAGACCTTGAAGATAAAGTGGGAGTACTAACCAGCTCAATGGAAGAGGTTGTTAAAGCCAAAAAGATACTTGAGAGAAATATCCAAGAGATATGGGACACCCTGAAGAAGCCTAACATGCGTATTCATGGAATACCGGAGCAAGAATCTCAAAATACCACCCCTGAGGAAATTTTTCAAACGATCATCAAGGAAAACTTTCCTCATCTAAAAAAGAGAGGCCCATTCATATACAAGAGGCATTCCGCACCCCAAACAGATACGACCAAAATAGAAGCACACCGCGGCAAATAATAGTTAAAACACTCCACATTCAAGATAAAGAACTGGTGATGAGAGCTTCAAGGGAGAAAAAACAAGTCACTTTTAAAGGCAAACCTATTAAAATAACTAATGACTTCTCAGTCGAAACAGTAAAAGCAAGAAGAGCTTGGAGAGACATACTTCAAGTATTGAATGAGCAAAAATGTCAACCCAGGCTGATTTACCCTGCAAAACTATCAGTCATGATCGAGGGAGAAAGAAAAATTTTCCAGCACAAAGACAACTTTAAGGGATACATGGCCACCAAACCAGGCCTTCAAAAACTGCTAGAAATGATACTCAAGCGTGAAGAAAAAAACAGGCATATCCAGGAGAACAGAAGGCAAATATAACACCATTAAAAGCGAAGCAATATACTTATAAAAGCTACTAAACATAATAAATGTCTGGAATTAACAATAGTTTCTCCATTATAACACTAAATGTTAATGGACTTAATTCACCGATCAAGAGACACAGATTACAAACTTGGATTAAAAAATCACAATCCATCAATCTGCTGCCTGCAGGAAACCCATCTCACCACAAAAGATAGGCACGCTCTAAAAATAAAAGGCTGGTCAACAATTCTACAAGGTAATGGAAGCAGAAAAAAGGCAGGGGTAGCCATTATGCTATCAGACAAAGTGGACTTCAAACCAAAGAAAATTATAAGAGACACGGATGGATACTACATTTTAGTCACAGGTACAATTCACCAGGAAGACTTGACAATAATGAACATATATGCACCCAATACGGGCCCGTCCACATTCATTAAGAAAACCCTACAGAGTCTAAAGCAAGAAATCAACCCCCAAACGATAATTCTTGGGGACTTCAACACCGCCCTCTCAACATGGGATAGATCAACAGGTCAAAAGCTTAACAGAGACACTTTGGAACTTAATCAAACCCTGAAAAAAATGGACCTTACGGATCTCTATCGAACTTTTCACCCACGCACCAAAGAATACACATTTTTCTCAGCAGCACATGGAACTTTCTCCAAAATAGATCACATATTGGGCCACAAAAAGAATCTACACATATACAAGAAAGTTGAAATTCTAACCTGTGCCCTATCAGACCACCACGGCCTAAAGCTGGACATCCACAACACATCAAACAAGAGAAAATGCACTAACTCCTGGAAACTTAACACTATGATGCTGAATGAGAACTGGATTCAGGAAGAAATTAAAAAGGAAATTCCAGATTTCCTGAAAGTGAATGATAACGAAAATACAACTTACCAAAATCTCTGGGACACAATGAAAGCTGTTCTAAGAGGTAAGTTCATAGCTCTTAATGCCCACGTCAAAAAAATGGAAACATCAGAAATAAACAACTTAACAATGCAGCTTAAAGCTTTAGAGAAACTAGAGCAATCTGATCCTAAAAGCAGTAGAAGAGAAGAGATTAGCAAAATAAGGGGAGAAATATCTGAAATCGAGACTAAGAAAACGATAGAAAAAATCAACCAATCAAAAAGCTGGTTCTTTGAAAAAATCAACAAGATTGATACACCCCTAGCTAAAACTAACCAAAAGCAAGAGAGAGAAAACCCAAATTAACAAAATTAGAAATGAACATGGAGTTATCACTACGGATACCCAAGAAATCCAGAGAATTATAACATCATATTTCAAAAACTTATACTCTGTGAAGTTTGACAACACAAAAGAGATGGATGAATTTCTAAGTAAACACAACTTACCTAAATTGAATCAGGAAGTTGTGAATTATTTAAATAGTCCTATAACATATAAGGAAATTGAGGAAGTAATCTCGAATCTTCCCACCAAAAATGTCCTGGACCAGATGGATTCAGCACAGAGTTCTACAAGACATTTAAGGAGTTAATAACACCAATACTCCTTAAACTGTTCCATCAAATAGCAAAGGAAGGAACACTACCAAATTCCTTCTATGAAACTAATATCGTTTTAATCCCAAAACCTAATAAAGATTCACTTAAAAAAGAAAACTATAGGCCGATTTCCCTGGTGAACACAGACGCAAAGATTCTCAACAAAGTCTTAGCAAATCGGATTCAAAAACATATTAAAAAGATCATTCATGGGGACCAAGTAGGCTTCATCCCCGGCACACAAGGTTGGTTCAACATACGCAAATCAATAAATGTAATTCATCATGTAAACCAGTCCAAAGTCCAAGACCACATGATACTCTCGATAGATGCAGAAAAAGCTTTTGACAAGATCCAACAGCCTTTTATGATCAAAACGCTAGAGACAGTAGGAATGGAAGGAACCTTTATCAATATAAAAAAAGCTGTATACAACAAGCCCACAGCAAGGATTCTGCTCAATGGGGAATAATTGGAAGCATTCCCACTTCGATCAGGAACAAGACAAGGCTGTCCACTCTCACCACTTCTATTCAATATTGTACTTGAAGTCTTAGCCGAAGCCATAAGACAAGAAAGGGACATAAGAGGGATTCAAATTGGCAAGGAAGAAGTCAAGCTATCTCTATTTGCAGATGACATGATCTTATACCTGAGTGATCCCAAAAACTCCACCAGGAAGCTCCTGGAACTAATTGAGAAGTTCAGCAGGGTGGCAGGATACAAAATAAATGTGCAAAAATCAGAGGCCTTCCTATATGCCCAGAATGAAAGAAGTGAAAAAGCCTTGAGAGAAACCATGCCATTTACTATAACCCCTAAAAAAATGAAATACCTTGGTATAAACCTAACTAAGGAGGTAAAAGACCTTTACAATGAAAACTTTAAAACCCTAAAGAAAGAAATTGCAGAAGACACCAGAAGGTGGAAAGACCTCCCTTGTTCCTGGATTGGCAGAATCAACATTGTAAAAATGACCATCCTACCAAAGGCAATATACAGATTCAATGCTATACCAATCAAAATCCCAAAGCAATTCTTCAAAGAAGTTGACCAAACAATCTCAAAGTTCATTTGGAGGCACAAAAGACCCAGGATAGCCAAAACAATCCTGAGTAACAAAAACACAGCTGGAGGTATTACCATACCAAACCTAAGTCTATACTACAAATCCATAGTTATAAAGACAGCCTGGTACTGGCTCCAAAATAGACACACAGATCAATGGATAAGGATTGAAGACCCAGATATAAGCCCACAAAGTTACAGCCATTTGGTCTTTGACAAAGGGGCCCAAAGAATCCAATGGAAAAAGAACAGCATCTTCAACAAATGGTGCTGGCAAAACTGGATCTCCACATGCAGAAGATTAAAGCTGGACCCGTACTTGTCACCATGTACAAGACTTAATTCCAAATGGATCAAGGACCTTGATATCAGGCCAGAGACTTTAAAAACCATAGTTGAAAAGATAGGGAACTCCCTCGAGCTGGTTGGGCTAGGCCAACAGTTCCTAAACAGACATCCAATGGCACAGTCACTGCTACCAACTCTCAACAGTTGGGATCTTGTGAAATTAAAGAGCTTCTGTTCAGATAAAGAGATTGTAACACGAGCTCAAAGGCAACCCACAGAATGGGAGAAAATCTTCACTAACCACATATCTGACAGAGCTCTACTGTCCAGAGTGCACAAAGAACTTAGAAAATTAAACTCCAAGGAAAACACTGGCCCAATTAAAAAATGGGCCCTGGAACTTCAAAGAAACTTTACCAGGGATGAAATTAAAATGTCTAACAATTATCTTAAAAAATGCTCCACTTCCTTCGCCATCAGGGAAATGCAAATCAAAACTTCCCTGAGATATCATCTCACCCCGGTCAGGATGGCAAAAAATCCACAATACAAACAACGACAAATGCTGGAGAGGATGTGGAGAGAGGGGAACTCTCCTACATTGTTGGTGGGAATGCAGGCTCATACAGCCACTCTGGCGAGCCGTCTGGAGATTCTTAAAGAAATTAAAGATTGAAATGCCATATGACCCTGCTATCCCACTTTTGGGAATAACCCCCCAAGCAGCAAAGGTTCGCCTCGATAGCACAAGCTCGACCATGTTCATAGCAGCACTGTTTACAATAGCAAAGTCATGGAATCAACCTAAATGTCCAACAGTTGACGAGTGGATAAGGAAACTGTGGTACATCTATACAATGGAGTACTACTCAGCCATCAAAAATGATGAATTACTGGAATTTGCTGGGAAATGGATGTCATTAGAAAGAATTATATTAAGTGAAGTATCCCAAACCCAGAAAATTAAGCGCCGTATGTACTCCCTAATAGGTGGCTCCTAGTACCAAACTCACCCAGCCCACATTGGGACACTCAAAAGTAAACCTATGTAACACAGTAATTGCAAGGATTATGAACAAGAGAGATGGGTTAGGAGGGCCACACCAGAAACAAAGAGAGAGGAGACCATGTTACAGCAGAGAAAATAGGCCTCCATCAAGGTCTGCAAGTAAGTAATGAGAAGCCTGGTTAAGTTCACAGACGTTCTTTCCTGATCTCACCAGAAGGGGAAGGCATATAGTCTAGCAGATAAAAAGTAATCATTTTGCAAATGGGTGATGGACCCCTCTCTCAGTGAGGTTTCCTACTCTTATTACATCTACCCTTGAATGTGCTATTACAACAAGACTCCAGTTTAACAGCTTTTTGTCTCTGGCCAGGGGGTGACATACAGTGCCCAGCAGAATGGAGTGAAGGGAATTGCAGGAGCAGCAAAACTGCAAAAGAAAATCAACAAACCACAATCCAGAACTTCAGAGACTCTATATCAATCACATAGAACTAGGACAGCCTAATCTCTCCCCATCCTGGAGCTCAGGGACATTTGCGGAAGAGGGGGCGGTAAGATTGTAAGAGCAAAAGGATGGGAGGAGCAACGATTTGCAAGATTCTCAACAATAGTTGGGGCCAAAGCAATCATAATGGAACTTTGCATGCCCTGCGCAATGTCCAGCGCACTGTTGCCCTCATAAAGTCTAGCATCTGATAGGGCACCGAGACCCCTGGAGGCAAGGGATTGACAGCCATAGTAGTGATCTTATGCTTAAGGGGAACAAGAGAAAGGGCTTATGGAAATGCCACTGGGTCCTTATATGTCATCGGAGAGGAGGACACAGTGGAGAGTTAGGCACACACAATAAAGAACTATCTGGGAATTGGGGGGGAGGCACTGGGGGAAGGGGAGGGGGAAGAGGGGGGAGGGAGGGAACTGGTAAAAAATTTTTAAAATGTATAATTAAATTTTTAATAAAAAAAAAAAAAAAAAAGAGGGAGATCGGGGACATGTACATATATTTAAGTGTAAAAATAGAACTGCCCCCGCGACTCCAGCTGGAAGGCTGAAGATCTGTCTTCAGATAGGATGGCTGCGCCCCGCGAGGCAGGCTCCCCGCAGCCCTCCTAAGGCAAGGGATCGCCTTTCCCTGCCCCTCCGCGGTCTCCAATGGCGAGGACAGGAGTAGTTTTCATCAAGCGCCAGGAGGGAGAGAAGCAGCGATCCTCAGGTACTTTCTTCTTTTCCAGAACACAACTGAGGACCTGACGGGTTTGCTCTAGATCTGATTTCCAACCTGACATTTACCAGCCTCTTCTCGCGGGGCGTCCTCGGCTTCCGCTCCTCCCAGATGGCACCCTCGGGCCCGCGGCTCGTCCTTGTGCTTCCTGGGTCCGAGCTGCGCCCTCAGGGCGCGCGCTGCTCCATCGCCCGGTTTACTCGAGAGTGGCTCCCCCGCCCCGAATCGGTTTAACTCTTTAAGATCTCTCAATTTCACTAAACTGAATTATTTGGCCTGGGGTCCTGGTGGGCTGGCGCGGGCGGAGACTTACCTAGGTCGCGGGGTGAGGCCCGGCTGGACCGCGCACACGTCCCGACCGGAGGAGCGGGGTGGGGTGTTAAAGGGAGGATGGGGGCGTCAGCGTGGAGCTATTTAACGCGAGGGCAGCTGGGGCGGGGCCCGGGCGCACGGGGAGGTCCTCCTGTTCCTCGGCCCCATGCACGGCTCTGGCTGGATGGTGGGAGTCGGAGCCGGATCCCTGTGGGCTGACCTGGGGTCCTGGTGGGCGGTGCGCAGGCGGAGACTTACCTAGGGTGCGGGGTGAGGCCCGGCTGGACCCCGCGCACGCGTCCCAACCGGCGGAGCGGGGTGGGGTGTAAAGGGGACATTAGCTTTTTTAAATAGACATACCCTTATATATATTGGTATAAGCAACCTGCCAACCCAAAACAGGCATTAGAAATAAATAGTATATTTGTGTGCTTGTTAAATAGGTGTTGATTTGACAATTAAGGGCTAAGTTTTGGGCACATCTATGATGAATTAGAAGCAAAAACAAGCCTTGAGATCATCTGCAAGAGAGTATCTAATCAATGTGGGAAGATCCATCCCATAGTAAATGGTCTCATTCCTTGGGGAGGTGGATAAGAAAGGAGGGAACTGCTTCATATATTGTCACATTTCAGCATACTTTGACAGACTTGAAGTTTGGCAAGTGAGGTTTGTTCCTTTCTCGAAACAATCTCAGTGGATACAGCATTGTAATTCCCACCACTATTTGTGTTGGGACAAATTTTCCTACCAGGCTATGATAATAAATATAAATAAAAAAATTTAAAAATGAACTGAAATGGAGAAACACAAGCAAGAAGAAAACACCCTTGTTCCCCTAAACTCTTCAATGAATTTATGGGCTACATGCAGAGTAACTGCACCAGTTGGGAAAATGGGCCAAAATTCTCTAATATACAGGACAAGACTGAGGTAAACAGAGAACAGAGGAGACAGAAGGTAAGCAGGCAGACAGGGATGGGAGAAGGAGACAGAGAGGATCTGAGTGGAAAGGGAATAGAAACACTAAGTAAGCCATTTTAATTGAAGAGAAAATTATAGTGTCAATTTTCTGTTTGGCAGGTCTTAAGTCATCAAATTCAAAATCAGACAGGGTTGTAGTAGTTTTTATAATGACATTTCAATCTTTATTATTTTATTTTATTTGTGCAAGTGTGTGTGTGTGTGTGTGTGTGTGTGTGTGTGTGTGTATGTGTGTATCAGAAGGCACTGTATGTCCCTGTGGAGGACCAAGGGTGACTTCAGGAATCATCCTGGATTGCTTCTACCACCCCGTTTTTAGTTCCCTCTGGGATTTCCTAGACTCCACCTACTGGGGGCAGAAATGCAGGCCACAGTTTCTGCCTGGTGTTTTTAAGTGGGTCCTGGAATCTGAACTCAGGACCTTCTGTTTTGAGACAGAGTTTAACCCCTAAGCCATCTGTCCAACCCCTAAACTTACTTTGTAAGACTCTAGGAAAGAATTCACTTCCTTTTAGGATATGCCCCAGCTTGTTGATTTTGCCCCCCTCCCCCACCCATCACTACAACTTCAGTCATCCTCATTGAATTAGGCTCTCAAGTCACATGGTCCTGACCACAACTTGAAAGATTCTCCCCTCCTTCAAGGGGTTAAGGAAATAAATTGAGTTTACAAACTAGTAATCCACTACACATCTACAGAAGATACATATAATTAAAGATAGTTTTTAAATGTTTTCGAAGGACCATGTCTCATGAAACAATCAGGGCATTTGCCAAGTGGCCCTGGTCAGGATTGTCTGTATGTCAACTTTAATGATTTTGGAAAGTTCACTCAAATAACATATCTCAGTTTCCATGAGCTATCCTCACTTCCAGAGTGTTTCAGTGGAATAATCACAGGGAATTTCAGAAACTGCTGCTACTTAGATGCCGTTAATGCAGAAAAGTCTCCACTATAATTCACTTAGGAAAATATGAAGATGAACAACTTTGTCAGATACATTATTAATTTCCCGAGAAACTATTCATAAATCTGGGCAAAAATTTTTATACTTTCATTCATGATGAATCACACATTTGGGAATGTTTTCCTTTAGAGATTAAACTAAAACAAATAAAATGAAAATATATGCTTCAAAACATTTCCTTAAAAGATAGCCTTGTGAGTTAGGACAATTGCTACTTTTTTATTGCTGGTTCAACAGTGAATTCTGCTACATTGAAATGATGATCTGCCAAGCTAGTATCTGAACATTCATTTCCATGCACTGACTTAAGTGAGTGACACTTTCTGAATTCTCATGAGGCAAAGAAAAAGATACAAAGATATTTCATCAAGATTTGTGTCTTCACATTAATCCCTACAGGCAGGGAAGTAAACCAACAGAAAAGTCAGAGATAATATCTGCTGAAGTAGATGCCAAGAGTATGATGGAAATGATGCCAGGCCATCAGGGAAGAGGTCAAATGTTGGGTGGCATACAAATAAGAATGTAGACATATTTAGATGTTAGAAACATCCAGGGAAAAGAAGTGCCACATCTCAACGTTTTACGTTTGTCAAAATCAATGATAGATAAGGGAAGCTTCAATCTCACTGGCCTCTCAGGAAGCAAATGTACGTAGCATATCAGAAGAAGACGTTCTGCTAGCACAGGGAAAACTCTACTTATTTGAAGGTTCAAAACTGAGGCTCTGGGCTAGAGAAATGGCTTAGGGGTTAAAGTCTTTGCCTCACAAGCAAGAGGATCTGAGTTCAGATCCCCAGATCCCAAGTAAAGATGCAGGAAGGTATGGTGGCAGCTTGTATTTCCAGCCCTGGAAGGAGGATTCTGGGAAATGCCAGAGAAATGAATGCAATAGGGAGCTAGAACAATCCAAGATGATTTTTTTTACTTTTTTAAATGTATTCAATTGTGCATGTATGCGCATGTGTGTATGTATATGTGTGTGTATGTATGTGTGTGTGTATGTATGTGTGTATGTGTGTGTGTGTGTAGAACCACGGGCGAATTCGGGAATCACCATGGATGACTCCACTTCCTCCTTGTTTACTCTGCCCTGGGATTCACAGGTTCTGCCCTACCAGGGCCAGAAACGCAGGCCGCTCCTGCTTCTGCCTTGCATCTATACATGGGGTCTAGGATCCAAACTCAGGACCTTCCTCCTGCAAGCAGAGGCTTAACCCCTGAGCTACCTCTCCAGTCCCCTAAGATGATTCTTGATCTCACCCTTGGACTCTCTCTCTCTCTCTTTCACACACACACACACACACACACACACACACACACACACACATACACACAAACACATATGCAATCTGTAACTTGTTCATCAAATGGCTGTAAACAAACTATTCATCAACTATTTCGGGTAATTCAAAGATGTAAAATGCATTACTGCCTATTTACAGGACTTACTAGATAGTCTTCCAAACCAGAGTGCTGATAAGTACTCTACCCCCAAACTCTGGAATGACTCAGTAATATTTTATTTTATTGTTCTACAAAAAAGGGAATTTCATCAACTATCAAAGTGGAATGAGGCAGACGTTTAGATCTTGCCAACAGACGTCAAGAATGGATCGCAGCTGTTTAAATGTCACCTACACAATGATGTTTATGAAGCAGAATGTGGCAATTTCTACTCTGGGAATTCTTTTTACCTCATTTTTTCTCAGGATGTTCATTTTCATGATTTTTGAAAAAGTCGTTTTGTCTTATATAACTTGAGAAGCTTATGATACATATAAAAAAGTGATCAAGCTGATAAATACACAAACTGACTTCATAAACAAACCTTACAGTGTTGACTTATTTCATTCTGTTGGGAAAAGAGTCGGGTCCAGTGACCCTTACCCCAGTACTAGAGAACCAGAGGCAGGAAGACAGAATTCAAGTACTTCCATATGGATAAAGTGAGGTGAAGGTATGCTGTATACTATGCTCAAATAAGTTTAAGAATGAATTAATCATTTAATGAATTAATAAAACAAGTACCTAAATATATGGTTCCAAGGATGTGTCTCAGTTGGTAGAGGGAAAACACCATAAGCTCTAAGTGTGATTCCACCTTTCAGTCGTTCATGACTTCTCTCTTCCCACCAAATGTAACCAGGACCTGGAAAATGGCCATCAGGCATACGGAGGGAATAGAAACACTGTCAGCTCAATCAGTATCTGTCACTACACTTCATGGAGCCAGGGCCTATGTCTTCAGATTGTCCAATTCCATTTAGGCAAAATTTGCCCCGCTCACCCAATGCTACCAACTGTGTCTCACCGAGGCTAGGGGATGTATCTGGACCATTCTTCCTGTGGGAATTTCTTGGACGCAATACTTAGTGGTTTTCCCTCAAGACTTCTTACATTTGTTCTCAGATTCTTGGACTCCCATTTCCCTCTGCACAATTGGTACTCCGTGCTCTAAATTACATCTCCGCCCATGCTTGGCTGAGCGATTCATCATTGTCCTTCACACTTGCCAACTGCTTAAACTGATGCTCCTTTCAGCTTTGCCCAGATTTTTATGGTTGTTTTCAGCATACTTGTGGAGACTCGTTCTGAATTACAACAGTTCTTGAAATTAGATTTTCATCAATATTTTAAGTAAAAATGTGACAAATGCTCTGAATTACATCAGTTCTTGAAATTAGATTTTCATCAATATTTTTAAGGAAAAATGTGACAAATGCAATTACAATTACTTTTTTTCTTGATTTCCTTATTTCTTCTCACTAAATTGGCATAGAAAGTATCCAGGATTGGAGTGAAAATTTTATTCTATAAATTTAATTTTGTATTCTATGTGTGTATGAGTTCATGCACTGTGCAATCTATTTCTGAATGTTTATATACATTTGATTATTTCATGTTCTTAAAGATCAATCTACATTTTACCACTTTGAAACTATTGTCTTTAATGAATTTCACATGAGAATTATATTGCTAATCTTTTAACAAAACATAATTTCTAAAAAATGTTGAAATACAGCTAAATATCTCCCTCGTATGAATAATGAGGCTACTGAGAATATTTTATTTTTATAACCAATATTCATGTAAAAGTGCTGTGTGTTAACAAGTAAAGTGATATTCTGTGGAATGTTCATATCTTGATATTCATTAAGTTTTGTGAAACTTCTTTACAATGTTTCCTTGTTTGTATATTTTAGGATTTTTTTTTGTTCCACATCCCTTACATTCATTATGTTTTGTTAACTTTATTTTCATTACCGCAGTTGAAAAACTTGATGGGCTCAGTGGTAAGAGCACTTGCCTGGTATGACCATATGCCATCTCCTTTGTTAATATTTATTGTGATAATGTTTTCTGTATTGTTTATAATATTAAAGCAGGTCATCTGTTAGTTTCAAATCTTTTCTTATTGAGTCTCAAGTTCTATATGAATTTATATCTTGAATCTTTTAGATATTTATTTTAATAATATGTATGATTTTATGGAGTCATTTAAAGTCATATCTAATATGTCTTGTGTTTTCATGACTTTTTTTTCCCACTCATACAAACTTAACAGATACACCGGTCCCCTCCCTCCCTCCAACCTCCCACCTCCCTGTGCCCCCCTCCCCTCCCTTCTCCCTCCCCATTCCCCATTGCCTCCCCCTCCCATCCCCAGAGCATCCTTTAATGTGCATGCCAAACTCTCCTCTGGGTCCTCCTCTCCGATGAGGTGCAACGACCCAGTGGCATTTCCCTGAACCCTTTCCTGTGTTCCCCTTAAGCATAGGAACACTACTGTGGCTGTCAATCCCTTGCCTCCCAGAATCCTAGTGCCTTTAGTAAATGCTAGACTTTTGGGGGTCAATAGTGTGTTGGTCATTTCACAGGGCATGCAAAGTCCAATTATGATTGCTTTGGCCCTAACTTGTGTGGAATATCTTACATATCATTGCTCCTCCTATCCTTGTGCTCTTACAATCTTACTGCCCCCTCTTCCGCAAATGTCCCTGAGCTTCTGGATGGGGAGAGATTAGTCTGGCCTAGTTCCAGGTGGTTGATATAGAGTCTCTGAAGTTCTGGATTGTGGTTTGTTGATTTTCTTTTGCAGTTTTGCTGCTCCTGCAATGTCCTTCACTCCATCCTGATGGGTATTGTATGTCAGCCCCTGGCCAGAGATAAAAAGCTGTTAAACTAAAGTTTTGTTGTCAGAGTATATTCAAAGGTAGATGTAATAAAAGTAGGAAACTGCAGTGAGGGAGGGGTCAATCGCCCACTTTTTTTTAACTTGAGGTGGTTTATAAAATTTAGAGAATAAATTATTGTAGAGTACAGTCATATTCACACTTGTATCATAAATATGTAACTGTGTTCTCTCATCTATCTATCTACCATCTAGCTAGTTAGTTAGCTACCTAGCTCTAGCTCTTCTCTCTTCTTCTTCCTCTCCCTTTCCCTCTACTTCTCTCCCTTCCTCCCAATTTCTCTCACAAAGATTGCATTTAAAGCAACAAAAAGAAAAAAATAATATGAATAGAGTTGAATAATGGTTCAGTAATTGTATTTTTCAATGTTCTCTTCTTCCTTATAATATCGACCTTAAATTTGTACATAATATTATCTCTCTGTGCTTTGCTTGCTTTAAAACTGACTATTGATGTTGTTCTTTAGACTTTGTGAAATCCTACTTGAAATCATATAACAATCTTATTACACCCATTAAATCATCACTATTTGGTGAAATATTGAGTATATCAGAAATTTTTCTGGTATCCTTGTTTTAGTGCATTTTCCTGCTTGCATAACTGTAGATGAATAATTGGCCTTTCTTTCATTATTCAGAACAAACACAAGTATGAAACTGGTAGTGATAATTTGACAATGTAGGATGCCACACTTGCTTTTCTATTTGATTCTGCTGATCATAGCGTATTTGTGAAGACACTTTTTCAATATTCCCAATGCAGTGTTTTGTGCTGGTTGAATAGACATGAGAAGGATCACTCTTGTTTCTAAATGTATTCTGAAGTTTGTTTTTAAACAGAAAGCAGGTAGTTAAGCAGTGATTGAAAAAGCAACAAATTAGAATCACAATCTCAGCTTTGTGTCTGACATTGAAGACCAGTTCTATTTTACTGTTTCTTGGTTTGGACAATGGTTTCCATTTTGACATGTGTCTTATCAGAAAATTGGAATACATTTAAGGTATCTTGCCTATTTTACGTTAAAGTATGATGCTTATTTAATAGGTGAAAAATTTTAATTTAATTAGATAATTTTATAAAGTGGTCCCAAGGTGGACTTGGTGGTTCAGATATGTAATCTCAACTTTTCCAGAGGCTGAGACAGAAGCATTCCAAGTGATCTGTAGCTCAATGGTAGAGCACTTGCCTGGCATGACCAAAGTCTTATCTTCAATCTCCATTATTGAAAATAAAACTGATTTCAAATGAATATTCTAAAATTCTCTAATGCAATCTGTTTCCTGAGTTTCGAATGTCATTCACAGGTGTATGAAGGCAAGAGAAAGAAATTCTGAACTTTCCCTGAATTCAAAAGTTCTTAAAACAAGCGAACTTTCTTATGAATTATAAATATCTGAATATTTATCATTATTGTATATTTTGTTCCATTGCAAATAAAATTTCTTTTTAATCTGATGCTACCTATTGTCCAATCTCTTTTCTCCTGAAAAGTATCTGATGTTTATGTTATAGCTGTCAGACCACACAAGAACATATTGTAGAGCACAGGATTTTATCATATTGACAAGAAGCTTCAGGAAGGTTAAGCTGAGGTTTGCTGTGGTCTGGGTTAGAGTCTGGACACAATCATTTTATCTCTCAGGAGATTTGTTGGAAGTAGCACACATGTCACATGGCTGTACAAAGCCATGGAATGGAAAACCAGACGAGGTGGTCATCTGGAGAAAGCTGGTCGCAGCAGGGTTGCAGCATCCCAAGGAAAATTAGGATGACTACTTTGTGTGTCCGCCCCTCCCCTGGGCTGCCGCAGGGAGTCGGCAGAAGTGTGGAAGTTAAAGAATATTGAAGTCTCAGAAATGCTCTATATCCAGGGACCGATGCATGCTGTCTGCTTGGCTTCTCAGACTGCAGTTACCCCAAATTGAACACATACCACTACTGTGTTAAGTGAAAAAGGATAAAACAAAAATATGGAATATCATACTTGATGCAGTCAAGCTGTCTAATAAATACTAATTTCCTTCTCTCCTCACCAACTTCCTGCTATCTTTAGCCAAGGAATGAGAGATGCCTTAGGGAAATCAAAAGTTATACATGTACATCTACATGTATATTTGTAAATAATTGCATATTTAAAATTATATAAATTGTATCAACATATAATTATATATTAGAAACTGTAGATGCATTTATACATAATTATACATATATATGTATATACACAGAAAAAATGTGTGCATATTAGTATTCTCTAAAGAATTATTTCTTATTTTTTTCTGTTTTTTTATTAAAAATGTAATTATACATTTTAAAATTTTTTTACCAGTTCCCTCCCTCCCCCCTCCTCCCCCTCCCCACCCCTCTCCCTCCCCATCCCCCAGTGCCTCCCCTCCAATTCCCAGAGAGTCCTTTATTGTGTACGCCTGACTCTCCACTGGGTCCTCCTCTCCGATGACATATAAGGACCCAGTGGCATTTCCATAAGCCCTTTCTCTTGTTCCCCTTAAGCATAGGAGCACTACTATGGCTGTCAATCCCTTGCCTCCAGGGATCTCGGTGCCCTTAACAGATGCTAAACTTTATGAGGGCAACAGTGCGCTGGACATTGCGAAGGGCATGCAAAGTCCCATTATGATTGCTTTGGCCCCAACTATTGTTGAGAATCTTGCAAATCGTTGTTCCTCCCATCCTTTTGCTCTTACAATCTTACCGCCCCCTCTTCCGCAAATGTCCCTGAGCTCCAGGATGGGGAGAGATTAGGCTGGCCTAGTTCTATGTGGTTGATATAGAGTCTCTGAAGTTCTGGATTGTGGTTTGTTGATTTTCTTTTGCAGTTTTGCTGCTCCTTCAATGCCCTTCACTCAATCCTGCTGGACACTGTATGTCACCCCCTGGCCAGAGACAAAAAGCTGTTAAACTGGAGTCTTGTTATAATAGCACATTCAAGGGTAGATGTAATAAAAGTAGGAAACCTCAGTGAGGGAGGGGTCCATCACCCATTTTCAGATAAAAAGTAATCATTTTGCAAAAGAATTATTTCTTATTTTGTAGTAAGATGTAATAAAGATTTAAATAGCCACATCTTTCCAATTTGCTTTAGTATCCAAATCTACTCTGTACTCACAAATACGTACAGACTCTGCTTTAGCTACATAGCTGTGTCAATTCATCATGGCCATTGTATAGATAGGAATCCTAATATAAAATATTTGTACATCTGTTTGAATTTGAACATAAACATTCTGGATGAAATATTGAGATGGAATGTTTTTGGGGTTTTTTGTTTTGTTTTGTTTTGTTTTTTTGTGGGGTATCCAGATTGGTAATGTTCAAATGTATGATCCATGTTCCACAAGTGTGGTTAGTATGTTCTGTTTTACTCTATTTATTCAGACAAGTTCTAATAAGTAAAAAAAGGGAAAAAAAAAAAGAAAAAGAAAAAGAAAAATTTCACCACAGGTCAAAGTAAATTTACTACCGTTTGGTAGAGCAAAGCCTTGAAACTCTGATTCTTCTCGCTCTCGCTCTCTCTCTCTTTCTCTCTCTCTCTCTATCTTTTCTCTCTCTCTTTCTCTCACTTTCTTGCTCTTCCTTCACCTTAACTAATTAAAAGTATTTTACCTTTAATTAAAGGTAACTTCTTTTTCACAAAATAATGTCCCTCTATTAACAATGGTTCTCCCTAAGAGGTTCTTTTTTTTTTAATTTTTTTATTATTATTTATTCAACTGTGCGCATGTGCGTGTGTTTGTGCGCGCGCGTCTGTGTGTGTGTGTGTGTGTGTATGTGTAGAACCACGGACGAATTCGCGAACCACCATGGACGCCTCCACCTCCTTCTGCCCCGGGATTCACAGGCTCCGCCCTACCAGGACCAGAAGCGCAGGCCGCCCCCGCTTCCGCCTGGCGTCTATACGTGGGATCTGGATCCGAACTCGGACCTTCCGCCTGTAAGGCGTAGGCTTAACCCCTGAGCCACCTCTCCAACCCCCTAAGAGGTTCTTAAGAAGCCACAGTCTGAATTCAAATATACAAGGCACAGAAGAACAAATGATAAGGTTCCTGTGTTGAGCAGAACTTCAAAATAATGCCCATGTTCAGGGAATTGCAGGTACAATCCACGATACTTTCTCTGCTTTTTTCTCTGTTTGTCATCCTCTTTCTTCTCCAGTGTGCTCAGGTCACCTCTTGTAGGATGGATGGCAGTGATTTCCATCCAAAAATGTCAAACACAGCAAACTCTTTGGATAACTCTTATGTAATTATTAAGAAGTATTCAGATTTCTGCATAGCACTTTGATACCATTTTCTTGGCCTCACAGGCCTCTTTTGAAATGTCTTCCTTTTTCTCATCAAAATAATCAAGAGTTCTCAAAAAGTTCAACAGGAGTAAACAAACCAATTTCTATAGTATACATTTTTCTGCTAATTATAATATGGGCATGCTGATTGTACTGCATGATGGATAAGATATGCAGGAGAAAATTAATATTTTTTTCTTGGGGGGGCTCGAGGGGAATCACACATGTGTGCACAGCATGTTTGTATGCATGTAGGCCTACATGAGTGTATGTGCAGATGTATACTGCATATGTATGTGCATGAAATGTAGAGGCAAAAACTTGCATTGACATCAGCTCTCTCCTTTCTGCTTTATTATTAAGGTAGTCCTTTCAACTGAACCCAAACGTATCAATCAACTAGGTTGGCTAGCCTACTTGCCCTGGGGATTCCTATACATTGGCCCTGAATGTGTTTTGGGGACTTCTAAACTTAAGTCTTCATGTTTGCCAGAGAAGCAGATTATTCCCTGAGTCATCTAAACAGCCTGGAAATTGTTTCTTGATTAAATATATTCAGGGCAGTCACCTACCACACAATGTCATGCCCATTCAGCAAAGGCGCTCTCTCAATATCTCCTCTCTCTCTCTCGCCCTGTCTTTCTCCCTCTTCCCTTAAATGAATTGAAAACATTTTTAGATAACAGTGGTTTGAAAGTGACTTATGCCAGTAATTTCTTCATTACAAATACAATATAACATGTCTCAATTAACAATGGTTCTCCCAGAGAGTTCAGATCATCTGCATGAAGAGAAGTCAGGAAAGCTTCTGAAGACATCCATCCCTAAGCAGCATCTCTTAATTACCTCTTCATTTAATTTATTCAGGAATATGTTGGCATAGCCTTAAATTAACAAATAGTCTAATGCTAGAGAAGAACATTTTTGAGAATTGTTTCAAACCCAAGGAACCAAAGAATACACATGTTTCAAGCGCACATGGAACGTTCTCCAAAATAGATCACATATGGGCCACAAAAGATCTCACATATACAAGAAAGTGTTGAAAATTCTAACCTGTGGCCCTAATCAGACCACCACGGCCTAAAGCTGGACATCCACAACACATCAAACAGAGAAAATGCACTAACTCCTGTAAACTTAACACTTATGAAATGTCTGAATGAGAACTGGATTCAGGAAGAAATTAAAGAAAGGAATTCAAGATGCCCTGAAAGTGAATGAGAACGAAAATAACAACTTACCAAATCTCTGGGACACAGATTAAAGCTGTTCTTAAGAGGTAAGTTCAATATGCTCGTATGCCCACTCAAAAAATGGAAACAAGCAGAATAACAACTTACAATGCAGCTTAAAGCTTTAGAGAACTAAGCAATCTGAGCATAAAGCAGTAGAGAGAAGAGATTAGCAAAATAAGGTGAAGAATATCTGAAATCGAGACTAAGAAAACGATAGAAAAAACACCAATCAAAAAGCTGGTTCTTTTGAAAAAAGCAACAAGATTGATACACCCCTAGCTAAACTAACCAAAAGCAATAGAGAGAAGCGCCAATTAACAAAATTTAGAAAGGACATGAGTTTTATCACTACGGATACCCAGAAATCCAGAGAATTATAACATCATAATTTCCAAAAACTTATACTCTGTGAAGTGTTGACAAACACAAAGAGATGGATATGAATTTCTAAGTTAAACACAACTTACTAAATTGGAAATCAGGAAGTTGTGAATTATTTAAATTAGTCCTTATAACACATAGGAAATTGAGGAAGTAATCTCGAATCTTACCCCCAAAAATGTACTGGACCAGATTGATTCCAGCAACAGAGTAGACAAGACATTTAGATTAATAACACCATATACGCTAAATAACTGTCCATCAAATAGCAAAGGAATGAGAACAACTACCAAATGCCTTCTATGAAGCTAATATCGTTTTAATTCCCAAAACCTAATAAAGATTGCAATTAAAAAGAAAACCTATAGCCGATTTCCTGGTGAACAACAGACGCAAGATCTCACAAATCAATCCTAGCAAAAATCGGATTCAAAAAATATTAAAAAGAATCATTCGGGGGGACCAAGTAGGCTTCATCCCGGCACACAGGTTGGTTCAAAACTACGCAAATCAATAAATGTAATTCATCATGTAAACCAGTCCAAAGTCCAAGACCCATGATACTGCTGACGATAGATGCAGAAAAAAGCTTTTGGACAAGACCAACAGCCTTTTATGATCAAAAACGCTAGAGACAGTAGGAATGGAAGGAACATTTATCAATATAAAAAAAGCTGTATAACAACAAGCCCACAGCAAGGAATTTCTCCCCCACACACCCAAAAAAACCCCCCCCCCGCACCCACACCCCCAACTCACCCAAACCACCACCACCCACAACCCCCTCCCAACCCCCACACCCCCCCCAAACACCCAACCCCTCACAAAAAAAAAACCCCAAAAACCCCACAACAAAAACACCCCCCCCCCACCCCCCACCAAAAAAACCAAAACCCTCCAACAACAACCAAAAAACACCACCCGCAATTTTTTTTGGGGGGGGGGGGGGTGGTGGGGTGTTGGGGGGGGGGGAACAATTGGAAGCATCCCACTTCGATCAGGATGGACAAGACAGGCTCTTTTGTCCACTTCACCACTTTCTATTCAATTTGTACTTGAAGTCTTAGCAGAAGCCATAAGACAAGAAAGGGACATAGAGGGAGTCAAATTGGCAAGAGAAAGAAGTCAAGCTAATCTCGATTTGCAATGACATGATCGTATACCTGAGTGATCCCAAAAAAAACTCCACCAGGAAAGTACTGGAACTAAGTGAGGAAGTTCAGCAGGGTGGCAGGGATCAGGATACAAAATAATTGTTGGCAAAAATCAGAGGCCTTCCTATATGCCCCAGAATATGAAAGAAGTGTAACAAAGCCTTGAGGGAGAAACCATGCCATTTTACTCTAACCCCTAAAAAAATGAAATCCTTGGTATAAACTAACTAAGGAGGTAAAAGAATCCTTGACAATGAAAACTTTAAAACCCCTAAAGAAAGAAATTGCCGAAGACAAACCAGAAGGTGGGAAAAGACTCCCTTGTTCCTGGATTGGCAGAAATCAACATTGTAAAAAATGACCTCCTACCAAAGGCAAATACAGATTCTGCTGAATACCAATCAAAATCCCAAAGCAATCTTCAAAGAAGTTGGACCAAACATTCAAAAGTTCTTTGGGGAGGCAACAAACGACCCAGGATAGCCAAAACAAATCATGAGTAACAAACAAGAGCGAGGAGGTTACACATACAAACCTAAGTCTCCCTATACAAATCCTGTTTTATAAAGGACCAGCCTGGTAATGGCTCCAAAATAGACACACGATCAATGGATAAGGATTTGAAGAACCCAGATATAAGCCACAAAGTTACAGCCATTTGGTCTTTGAAAAGGGGCCCCAAAGAACCAATGGAAAAAGAGAACAGCATATTCAACACAAATGGTGCGGGAAACAAACTGGATCTCCACATCAGAAGATTAAAGCTGGGACACGTACTTGCACCATGTACAAGACTTAATTTCCAAAGGATCAAGGACCTTGAGCATCAGGCCAGAGACTTTAAAAACCATATTTGAAAAGATGGGACTCCCTCGAGCTGGTTGGCTAGGCCAAACAGTTTCTAAACAGAATCAATGCACGGTCACTGCCTACCAACTCTCAACAGTTGGGATCTTGTGAAATTGTAAAGAGCTCTTTCAGATAAAGAGATTGTACACGCAAGCATCAAAGATGGGCAAGCCAAGAAAGAAAGAAATCGTCACAACCAACATATCTGACAGAGCTCTACTGTCCCAGAGTGCACAAAGAACCTTAGAAAATGAAATCCAAGGAAACCACTGGCCCCCAATTAAAAAATGGGCCCTGGAACTTCAAAGAAACTAGAAATTACCAGGGATGCAAATTAAATGTCTAACCAATTAATCTTAAAAAATGCTCCACTGTCCTTCGCCATCAGGGCAATGAAATCAAAACTTCCCTGAGTATCATCTCACCCCGGTCCAGGGTGGCAAAAATCACAATACAAACCAACGACGAAAAAAGCAATGCTGGAGAGGATGTGAGAGAGGGGGGACACTCTCCTACATTTGGTGGTGGAATGGCAGGCTCATACGCCACCTCTGGGCGAGCCGTCTGAGATTCCATTAAAGAAATTAAAGATTAAATGCCTATACCTGCATCCGCACTTTTGGGATAACCCCCCAAGCAGCAAAGGTTCGCCTAGATTAGCACAAGCTCGCACCATTGTTTCATAGCAGCAATCGGTTTACAATACAAAGTCATGGAAATCACTAAATGTCCAAACAGTGACAGTGGATAGGAAACTGTGGACATCTATACAATGGATGTAACTACTACGGCCACCAAAAAGGATGAACTTACTAGGGGAAATTTGCGGAAATGGATGTCATTAGAGAAGAATTATATTAAGTGAAGTATCCCAAACCCAGAGAAATAAGCGCCGTATGTACTCCCTAATAGGTGGCTCCTAGTACCAACTCACCCAGCCCACATTGGTGGACACTCAAAGTAACCTATGTACACAAGTAATTGCAAGGGGATTATGAAACAGAGAGGATGGGTTAGGAGGGGCCACAACCGATAAACAAAGACGAGGAGACCATGTTACAGCAGAGAAGAGAATAGGCCCTCATCAGGTCTCAAGAGTAATGGAGAAGCTGGTTAAGTTCACAGACGTTCTTCCTGAATCCACCAGAAGGGGAGCATATAGGCTAGCAGATAAAAAGTATCTTTTGGCAAATGGGTGATGGACCCCTCTCTCAGTGGAGGTTTCCTATCTCTTATTACATCTAGACCCTTGAATGGAGCTATTACAACAAGACTCCAGTTTTAACAGCTTTTGTCTCTGGGCCAGGTGGTGGACATACAGTGCCAGCAGAAGGGAGTGAAGGATTGCAGGAGCAGCCAAAACTGCAAAGAAACATCAACAAACCCAATCCAGAATTGAGAGCGCTATCATCAATCACAGAGAACTAGGACAGCACGATCTCTCCCCCATCCTGGAGCTCAGGACCTTTGCGGACAGAGGGGCGTAAGACTGGTACAGAGCAAAAGGATGGGAGGGAGCGCAACGATTTGCAAGATTCCAATAAAAAACAATGTTTGGGGCCAAAGCCAATCATAATGGACTTTGCTCGGCCCTGGCAATGTCCCAGCGCACTGTTGCCCTCATAAAGTCACTAGCATCGTGAAGGGCAACCGCGCCCCTGGAGGCAAGGGCTATTGCACGCCATAGTAGTGTCTTATGCATTCGGGACACTGAGCAAGGGCTTATGGCAAATGCCACTGGGTCCGTATCATGTCATTCGGCCCGAGGGCATGACACAGTGCGAGATTAGGCACACAACATCAAAGAACTATCTGGGCATTGGGGGGGGGCCACTGGGGGAGGGGGGGGGCGAGGAGGGGGAAGGGGGCCATGTAACAAAATTTTTCATGTATAATTAAATTTTCTAAAAAAAAAAACAAAAAAAAAGAGGGAGACTCGGGGACATGTACATATATGTTAAGTGAAAAAATTAGAACTGCCCCGCGACTCCAGCTCTGGAAGGCTGAAGATCTGTCTTCAGGATAGGATGGCTGCGCCCGCGAGAGGCAGGCTCCCCGCAGCCCCCTAAGGCAAGGGTCGCCTTCCCTGCCCCTCCGCGTCCCTCCAAGGGCGAGGACAGGAGTAGTTTCATCAAGCCCAGGAGAGGAGGAAAGAGCGATCCTCAGGTACTTTCTTCTTTTCCAGAACACAACTGAGGACCCCTGACGGGTTTGCTCTGATCTGAATTTCCAACTCTGAACATTTACCAGCCTCTCTCGCGGGGCGGGTCCTCGGGCTTCCGCTCCCCCAGATGGCACCCTCGAGGCCCCGCGCGCGTCTGTGCTTTTCCTGGGTCCGAGCGCGCCCTCAGGGCGCGCGCTGCTCAACATCGCCGGTTTACTCGAGAAGGGCTCCCCCACCCCGAATCGGTTTCTCTGTAAGATGCTATCCATTTCACTTAAATGAATTATTTGGCTGGGGTCCTGGGGGCTGGCGCGGGGGAGACGACCTAGGTCGCGGGGTGAGGCCCGGCTGGACCGCGCACACGTCCCGACCCCCCGGAGGAGCGGGGGTGGGCGGTGGTTTAAAGGGAGGATGGGGGCGGCAGCGGTGGAGATATTTACGCGAGGGCAGCTGGGGCGGGGCCCGGGCGCCGGGGAAGGTCCCCTGTTCCTCGGCCCCATGCACGGCGCTGCTGGATGGGGGAAGTCGCGCGGATCCCTGTGGGCTGACCTGGGTTCCTGGTGGGCGGTGCGCAGGTGGCGAGAGGAGACTTACCTAGGGTGGCGGGTGATGGCCCGGCTGACCCCGCGCACGGTCCCAACCGGCGGAGCGGCGTGGGGTGTAAGGGGACATTAGCTTTTTTAAATAGACATACCCTGATATAATTGGTTATAAGCAACCTGCCAACCCAAAACAGGGCATTAGAAATAAAAGTATTTTGTGTGGCTGTTCAATAGGTGTTTGATTGACAATTAAGGGCTAAGTTTGGCACCATCTATGAGAAGAGAAGCAAAAAACAAGCCTTGAGATCATCTGCAAGAGAGTATCTAATCAATGTGGTGAAGCATCCCATCCCATAGTAAATGGTCCCTCATTCCTTGGGGAGGTGGATAAGAAAGGAGGGAAACTGCTTTCATATTTTGGCACATTTCAGCATACTTGACAGATTGAAGTTTGGGCAAGTAGGTTTGCCCTTTCTCGAAACAATTTCAGTGGATACAGCATTGTAATTCCCACCACTATTGTGTGTTGGACAAATTTCTACCAGGCTATGATAATAAATATAAATAAAAAAATTAAAAATGAACTGAAATGGAGAAACACAAGCAAAGAGAAAAACCCTTGTTCCCCTAAAAACTCTTCTCAATGCAATTTATGGGCTACATGCAGAGTAACTGCACCAGTTGGGGAAGGAATGGGCAAAAAATCGCTCTAATATCAGGACAAGACCTGAGGTAAACAGAGACCCCAGGAGGAGCACAGAAGTAAGCAGGCAACAAGGGACTGGAGAAGGAGACAGAGAGGATCGCGATGGAGAAAGGGAATAGAAACACTAAGTAAGCATTTTACTTTGAAGAGAAAATTATATGTTCATTTTCTGTTTGGCAGGTCTTAATTCATCAATTCAAAATCAGAACAGGGGGTTGAGTAGTTTTGATATATGACATTTCCAATCTTTATTAATTTTATTTTATTTGTGCAGGTGGTGTGGTTGTGTGTGTTTGCTGTGTTGTTGGGCTGTGTGTGTAGGTGTGTGTATCCGAAGGCCACTGTATTGGTCCCTTTGGAGACCAAGGGGACTTCGAGATCAATCCTGGATTGCTTCCTACCCCGTTTTTAGTTCCCTCCTGTTTTCCCTAACTCCAACTACTGGGGGCAGAATGGCAGGCCACAGTTCTGCCTGGTGTTTTTGTTGGGTCCTGAATCTGAACTCAGGACCTTTGTTTTGAGACGAGTTTTTAACCCCTAAGCCATTGGTCCAACCCCTAAACTTAACTTTAAGAGACTCTAGGCAGGAAGAATTCACTGTCCGTTTAGGATATGCCCCAGCTTTTGTGATTTTGCCCCCCTCCCCCAGCCCATCAACTAAACTTCAGTATCTCATTTAATAGGCTCTCAGTCACATGGTCCTGACCACAACTTGAAAGATTTCTCCCCTCCTGCAAGGGTTAAGGAAAATAAATGAGTTTACAAACTAGTAATCCACTAACATCTCAGAGCTTACAATAATTACAGATGTTTTTAAATGTTTGCGAAGGACCATGTCTCATGAAACATCAGGGCATTGCCAGTGGCCCTGGTTCAGGATTGTACTGTATGTCAACTTTAATGATTGGGAAAGTTCACTCAAAAACATATTCATCAGTTTCCATGAGCTATCCTCAACTTCCAGAGTGTTTTTCAGTGGAATAACACAGGGAATTGTCAGAAAAACTGCTGCTCTAGATGCCGTTAATGATAGAAAGTCTCCACTATAATTCACTTAGGAAAAATGGAAGATGAAACAACTTTGTTCAATCATTATTAATTTTCCCGAGGAAACTATTCCATAATCTGGGCAAAAAGTTTTATACTTTCATTCTTATGATGAATCACACAGTTTGGAATGTTTTTCCTTTAGAGATTAAACCAAAACAAATAAAATGGAAAAATATATGCTTAAACATTTCCTTAAAGATAGCCTTGTGAGTTAGCAATGGCTACTTTTTTATTGCTGGTTTCAAAGTGATTCTGCTACATTGAAATGATGACTGCACAAGCTAGTAATCGGAAACTTCTTTCCATGCACTGAACTTAAGTGGTGGATCACTTTCTGAATTCCTATGAGGCAAAGAAAAAGGATACAAGATATGCATCAAGATTTGTGTTCTTCACATTAATCCCTACAGAGCAGGGAAGTAACCACGAAAGATCCGAGATAATATGCTCTGAGTAGTGCCAAGAAGATGATGGAAAGATGGCCAGGCCTCAGGGACGCGGTAACGTTGGGTGGATACAAATAAGGAATGTGACATATTTAGTGTTCAGAAACATCCAGGGAACAGAAGTGCACATCTCAACGTTTACGTTTGTCAAAATCAATGTAGTAAGGGACACTCAATCTCAGCTGGCCTCTCAGGAACAAATGTACGTAGCATATCACAGAAGAAGAGTTCTGCTAGCACAGGGAAAATCTACTGCTTTTGCAAGGTTCAAAACTGGAGGCTCTGGCTAGAGACATGGCTTAGGGTTTAAAGTCTTTGCCTCACAAGCAAGAGGATCTGATCAGACACCAGATCCAAGTCCAAAGATGCAGGACAGGTATGGGTTGGCAAGTTGTATTTCAGCCACGGGCAGGAGGAGTCTGGGAAGAGCGCAGGAGAAATGAATGCATATGGAAGCTTAGAACAATCCAGATGATTTTTTTTACTTTTTAAAATGTATTAATTGTGCATGTTGCGCTGATGTGTAATTATATGTGTGTGTATGTATGTGGTGTGTTTATTGGTTTTGTGTATGTGTGTGTGTGTGTAGAAACCAGCGGCGAATTAGGGGAATCACCATGGATGACTCCACTCCTCCTGTGTTACCTGCCCTGGGATGCACAGTTCTGCCCTAACTAGGGCCATAAACGCAGGCCGCTCCTGATTCTGCTTGCATACTATAATGGGGTCTAGGATCCAAACTCAGGAACCTTCCTCCATGCAAGCAGCGAGGCTTAACCCCTGAGCTACCTCTCCATCCCCTAAGATGATCTTGATTCACCCTGGACTCTCTCCTCTCTCCCTTCCACACCCACAACACACACACCACACACACACACACACACACATACACACAAACACTATGCAATTCTGTAACTTTGTAATCAAAGGCTGTAAACAAACGATCATCATCAACTATTTCGGGTAATTTAATTCAGATTGTAAAATGCATTCATGCCCTATTTACGGACCTTCAGATAGTCTTCCCAAACCAGAGTGCCTGATTATAGTACCTACCCCAAAATCTGGAATGACTCAGAATATTTATTTTATTGTTCCTACCAAAAAAGGCCCCAACCCCCCTCCTTCATCAACTATCAAAGTGATGAGAGAGTTTGAGATCTTGCAAAACGGCAAGATGGATCGCATCTGTTTAAATGTCACCTACACAATGATTGTTTATGAAGCAGAAGTGGCAATTTTCACTCTGGAATTCTTTTTACAATCATTTTCTCAGGTGTTATTCTGATTTTGAAAAAGTCGTTTGTCTTAGTAACTTGAGAAGCTTAGGATACATATAAAAAAGTGATCAAGAGCTGAGAAATACCAAACTTGACTTCATAAAACAAACCTTACAGGTGTTGATTATGTCCATTCTGTTGGGGAAAAGAGGCGGGGTCCAGGACCGACTTACACCAGTAACTAGAGAACCAGAGGCAGGAAGACAGAATACAAGTCACTTCCATATGGAGTAAGAGGTGAGGTGAAAGGTAGGCTGTATACTATGCCTCAAATAAAGTTAAAGAATAATTAATCATTTAATGAATTAATGAAACATGTACTATAAATATATGGTTCCAAGGATTGTTGTCTCAGTTGGTAGAGGGCAAAACAACCATAAGCTCTAATGTGATTCCACCTTTCATTCGTTATGACTCTCCTCTCTTTCCCAACCAAATGAAACCAGGACACTAAAATGGCCATCAGCATACGGAGGGAATAGAACACTGTCAGCTCCATCAGTATGTGCACTACACTTCAGGAGCCAGGGCCTATGTCTTCAGATGTCCAATTCCATTTAGGCAAACATTTGCCCCCCAGCCTCACACAATGCTCACCAACTGTGTCTACCGAGGACTTAGGGATTACTTCGGACCATTCTTCCGTGGGAATTTCTTGAGACAATACTTAGTGGTCTTTCCCTCAAGACTTCTACAATTTGTTTCGATGCTTGGACCCCATTTCCATCTGCACCAATTGGACTCCGTGCTCAATTACAATCTCCGCCCATGCTGGCTAGCGATCATCATTGTCCTTCACCACTTGCAAACTGCTAAACTATGCTCCTTTCAGCTTGCAGATTTTATGGTTGTTTCAGCACTATGTGTGGAGACTGTGCTGAATTACATCAGTTCTGAATGAGATTTCAATCAATATTTTTAAGTAAAAATGTGACAAATGCCTGAATTACATCAGTTCTTGAAATTAGAGTTGCATCAATATTTTTAAGGAAAAATGTGACAAATGCAATTTACAATACTTTGTTTCTGATTTCCTTATTCTTCTCCACTAAATTGGCATAGAAAAGTATCCAGGATGTGGAGTGAAATATTTATTCCTATGAAATTTAATTTTGTATTCTATGGGGTGTATGAGTTCAATGCACGTGCAATCATTTACTGAATGTGTATATAGCATTTGATTATTTCATGTTCTTAAAGATCAATCTACATTTTACCACGTTGACACTATTGTCTTTAATGAGATTTCCACATGAGAATTATATTGCATAATCTTGTTAACAAAAACATAATTTCTAAAAATGTTGAAATACAGCTAAAATATCATCCCTCGTATGAATAATGAGGCACTGAGAATATTTTAATTTTTATAACACATAGTCATGTAAAAGTGCTGTGTGGTTAAAGTAAAGTGATATTCTGTGGAATGTTTCAATATCCTTGATATTCATTAAAGTTTTGTGAAACTTTTTAACAATGTTTCCTTGTTTGTATATTTAGGATTTGTTTTTGTTCCACATCCCTACATTTCTGTATGTTTTGTTAAACTTTATTTTCATTAATGGCAGTTGAAAAACTTGATGGGTCAGTGGTAAGAGCACTTGCTGGTATGACCATTGCCATCAATCTTTTGTTAATAGTTATTGTGTAATGTTGTCTGTAGTGTTTTATAATATTAAAGCAGGTCAATCGTAGTTTGCATCATAGCTGGTCTTATGAGTACAATTCTATGAATTTAATATCTTGAATCTTTTAGATATTTATTTTAATAATATGTATGATTTTATGGAAGTCATTTTAAAGTTATCTAATATGGTCTTGTGTTGTCATGACTTTTTTTCTCCACTTCATACAAATTAACAATTACCACCGGTCCCCCGCCCGTCCCTCCAACCTACCTCCCACCCTCCTGTGCCCCCTACCCCTCCTTTTTCCCGTCCGCTTACCATCCTCCCCATCCCCATTCTCCCTCACAGCCAGAGCATCCTTTAATGTGCATTGCCAAACTCTCCTCTGGGTCACTGCCTCTCTGATGAGGTTGGGGCAAACGACCAGTGGATTTCCTGAACCTTTCTGTGTTCCCCTTAAGCATAGGAAACACTACTGTGGCTGTCAATCCTTTGCCTCCCGAATCCTAGTGCCTTTAGTAAATGCTAGACTTTTGGGGGTTCAATAGTGTGTTGTCATTTACCAGGGCATGCAAGCTCCAATATGATTGCTTTGGCCTAACTTGTGTGGAATATCTTAACTATCATTGCTCCTCCCTCCATCCTGTGTCTCTTACAATCCTTCCCCCCCTCTTTCCCGAAAATGTCCCTGAGCTGTCCTTGGATGGGGAGAGATTAGTCTGGCCTAGTCAGGTGGTTGATATAGAGTCTCTGAAGTTCTGGATTGTGTTTGTTGATTTCTTTTGCAGTTTTGCTGCTCCTTGGCAATGCTCCTTCACTCCCATCCTGATGGGTATTTGTATGTCAGAGCCCCTGGCAGAGATAAAAAGTTCTGTTTTAAACAAAAGTTATTGGTTGGCAGAGTAGATTCAAAGGTAGTAGATGTATATAAGGAGAACTGGCAGTGGAGGGAGGGGTCATCTCGCCAACTTTTTTTAAACTTGAGGTGGTGTATAAAATTTAAGAATGAAATTATTGAGAGTACAGTCATATTCACACTTGTATAATAAATATGTAACTGTGTTCTCTCATCTATCTATCTAAACCATCTAGCTAGTTAAGTTTAGCTCCACGAGCGCTAGCCCTTCTCTCTTCTTCTGTCTCTCCATTTCCCTCTCTCTCCCTTCTACCCAATTTTCTCCTCACAAAGATGTGCATTTAAAGCAACAAAAAGAAAAAAATAATATGAATAGAGTTGAATAATGGTTCATAATTGTATTTTTCAATGTTCTCTGTCTTTCCTTATAATATCGACCTTAAATTGTGTACATAAGATATGCAATCTTGCTGTGCTTTGTTGCTTTAAAACTCGACTATTGATTTGTTCTTGTAGACTTTGTGAAATACCTACTTTGAATCATTATAAACAATCTGTATTACACCAGTTAAATCTCAACTATTTGGTGAAATATTGAGTATATCAAAATTGTTCTGGTATCCTTGTTTTAGTGCTTGTCCTGCTTGCATAACTGTAGATGTAGAATTGGCCTTTTCTTTCATTAGTTCAGACAAACACAAGTATGAAACTGGTATGTGATTAATTTGACAATGTAGGATGCCACACTTTGCTTTTCTATTTGATTCTGCGTGATCATAGCGTATTGTGAAGAACACTTGTTTCAATATCCCAAGCAGTGGTTTGTGGCTGGGTTGAATAGACACATGAGAGGATCACTCATGTTCTAAAATGCTTATGCTGAAGGTTTGTTTTGAAACAGAAAGCAGGTAGTTAAGCCAGTGATTTGAAAAAGCAACAAATTAGAACACAATCTAGCTTGTGTCTGACATTGAAGACCATTCTATTTTATAACTGTTTCTCTTGGGTTTGGGACAATGGTTTCCAGTTGTGACATGTGTCTATCAGAAAATTGGAATACTTTAAGGTATCTTTCCTATTTACGTTAAAGTATGATCGTATTTAATAGGTGAAAATTTTAATTTAATAAAAGAAATAATTTATAAAGTGGTCCCAAGGTGAAATTGGTGGTTTCAGATATGTAATCTCACTTTCAGAGGCTGAGACAGAAGCATTCCAAGTGCATCTGTGCTCAATGGTGAGCACTTGCCTGGCAATGACACAAGTCTGATCTTTCAATCTCATATTATTGAAATAAAAATGATTTCAATGAAAATAGTCTAAAATTCTATAATGCCATCTGTTCCTGAGTTTCGAATGTCATTCACAGGTGTATGAAGGCAAGAGAAAGAAATTCTGTGAACTTCCCTGAATTCAAAAGTTCTTAAAACAAGCGAACGTTTCTTAGAATTATAAATATCTGAATTTTATCATTATGTGTATAGTTTGTTCCACTGCAAATAAAATTCTTTTTTAATCGTGTGCTACATATTGGTCCATCTCTCTTGTCTCTGAAAAGTATCTGAGTTTTGTTATAGCTGTCAGACCACACAAGAACATATTGTAGCAGCCAGGAATTTTATTCATATTGAAAGAAGCTTCAGGAAGGGTAGCTGAGGTTGCGTGTCGGTGGGTAGAGTCTGGACACAATTCATTTTATCTCTCAGGAGATTGTGAGAAGTAGCACACAGTCAATGGGCTGTACAAGCCCATGGAATTGAAAACCAGCCGAGGTGGTCACGCTGGGGAAAGCTGTTCGCAGCAGGGTTTGCAGCAGCCAAGGAAATTAGGATGTACTACTTGTGTGTCCGCCCCTCCCCTGGGCTGCCGCAGAGTCGGCAGAAGTGTGGAAGTTAAAGAATATATGAAGTTCAGAATGGCTTCTATCACACCAGGGGAACCGATGAATGCTGTTCTTGGCTTCTCAGACTGCAGTTATCCCAAAGTGAAACACACGCATCGACTGGTTTAAGTGAAATAAAGGTTATAAAACAAAAATATGGAATATCATAACTTATGCAGTAAGCTGTCTACTAAATACTATAATTTCCTCTCTCCCCACCAACTTCACTGCTATCTTGAGCCAGGAATGAGAGGCTGCCTTAGGGAAATCAAAAGTTATACATGTAAAATCTACATGTATATTTGTAAATAATTGCATATTAATAAAATATATATAATTGTATCTTAAACATATCAGTTATTATATTAGAAACTGGTTTAGATGCATTTAACATAATTATACTATATATGTATATACACGAAAAAAATGTGTGCATATGAGTATCTCTAAAGAATGTTTCTTATTTTTTTCGTTTTTTTTTATTAAACATGAATTATACATTTTAAAAATTTTTTAGCAGTGTCTCCCTCCCCCATCCTCCTCCTCCCCTACCACCCCCCCTCTCCTCGCCCCATCCCCGTGCCTCCCCTCCAATTCCAGAGAGTCCTTAGGTGTACGCCTTGACTACTCCACTGGGGTCCTCCTCACCGATGACATATACAGGACGCCAGTGCATTTCCAAAGCCCTTTACTATTTCCCCTTAAGGAAGGAGCACTACTATGGCTGTCAATCCCTTGCCTTCCAGGGAGCTCGGGTTGCCCTTAACAGATGCTAAACGTTTTATGAAAGGCAACAGTTGAGCGTGGACATTGAGAAGGGCATTGCAATAGTCCCATTATGATTGCTTTGGCCCAAACTTTGTGGAGAATCTTGGCAAATCGTTGTTTTCCTCCACATCACTTTGCTCTTACAATCTTACCACCCCGCAATCTTCCGCATTGTCCCTGAGCTCCAGGTGGGGAGAGAGTAGGTGGCCTATTTATGTGGGTGATATAGAGATCTGCCTGAAGTTCGGTGGATGTGGTTTGTGATTTTCTTTTGCCAGTCTTTTGCTGCTCCTTCAATCCCTTCACCAAATCTGCTGGAACACTGTATGTCACCCCCCTGCGCCCCGCCCCCGCTCCGCCGGTCGGGACGCCTGGCGAGATCCAGCCGGCCTCAACGCGCGCTCTAGGACCCCAGGTCAGCCCACGGGACCCTCCCGACTCCCACCATCCAGCCGGAGCCGCGCGGGGGCCGAGGGACGAGGAGCACCTCCCCCTGCGCCCGGGCCCCGCCCCAGCTGCCCTCGGGTTAAATAGCTCCACGCCGACGCGCCCATCCTTCCCTTCTTCGCCCCGCCCCTGCTCCGCCGGTCGGACGCCTGCGCGAGATCCAGCCGGGCCTCAACGCGCGCTCTAGGACCCCCAGGTCAGCCCACGGGGACCCGGCTCCGACTCCCACCATCCAGCCGGAGCCGCGCGGGGGCCGAGGGACGAGGAGCACCTCCCCCTGCGCCCGGGCCCCGCCCCAGCTGCCCTCGGGTTAAATAGCTCCACGCCGACGCGCCCATCCTTCCCTTCTTCGCCCGCCCCCCGCTCCGCCGGTCGGGACGCCTGCGCGAGATCCAGCCGGGCCTCAACGCGCGCTCTAGGACCCCAGGTCAGCCCACGGGACCCGGCTCCGACTCCCACCATCCAGCCGGAGCCGCGCGGGGGCCGAGGGACGAGGAGGACCTCCCCCTGCGCCCGGGCCCCGCCCCAGCTGCCCTCGGGTTAAATAGCTCCACGCCGACGCGCCCATCCTCCCTTTTCGCCCCCCCCGCTCCGCCGGTCAGGACACGCGCGCGGTCCACCCGGGCCTCACCCCGCGCCCTAGGTAAGTCCCGGTTCAGGCCCTGCCCACCAGTACCCCAGGCCAAATAATTCAGTTTAGTGAAATTGAGAGATCTTAAGAGTTAAAATGACAATGCCAAAGTCAAAGTGCAAATCCATGAGAAGCAACACTCAAGTAAACAAATTTCCCACTGAAGAAATTAATCCCATAATGTTAGACTCCAACAAGAACAAACCCGCGGAAAAAGGCCAAGAAAGCCTGACCCAGGATAACGACTTTCAAAATATGATCATTACCATGTTCAATACTATGAAAGAGGAAATCCGGGAGGAATTACATAATCGAATCAATCGCTTTGAAGAGGAACACAACAGACATCTGGAGGAGTTGAGAAAAACAGTGCAAGAAACAAAAAGTGGCATAGAGCAGTTAAAACAAACTCAAGCAGAGTTTAAAACTGAGCTAAAAGACAAGTTATCTTCAACCCAGAACGCCACAGAGAGTCTTATCAACAGAACTAATGAAGCAGAAAACAGAATTTCAGACCTTGAAGATAAAGTGGGAGTACTAACCAGCTCAATGGAAGAGGTTGTTAAAGCCAAAAAGATACTTGAGAGAAATATCCAAGAGATATGGGACACCCTGAAGAAGCCTAACATGCGTATTCATGGAATACCGGAGCAAGAATCTCAAAATACCACCCCTGAGGAAATTTTTCAAACGATCATCAAGGAAAACTTTCCTCATCTAAAAAAAGAGAGGCCCATTCATATACAAGAGGCATTCCGCACCCCAAACAGATACGACCAAAATAGAAGCACACCGCGGCAAATAATAGTTAAAACACTCCACATTCAAGATAAAGAACTGGTGTGAGAGCTTCAAGGGAGAAAAAACAAGTCACTTTTAAAGGCAAACCTATTAAAATAACAAATGACTTCTCAGTCGAAACAGTAAAAGCAAGAAGAGCTTGGAGAGACATACTTCAAGTATTGAATGAGCAAAAATGTCAACCCAGGCTGATTTACCCTGCAAAACTATCAGTCATGATCGAGGGAGAAAGAAAAATTTTCCAGCACAAAGACAACTTTAAGGGATACATGGCCACCAAACCAGGCCTTCAAAAACTGCTAGAAATGATACTCAAGCGTGAAGAAAAAAACAGGCATATCCAGGAGAACAGAAGGCAAATATAACACCATTAAAAGCGAAGCAATATACTTATAAAAGCTACTAAACATAATAAATGTCTGGAATTAACAATAGTTTCTCCATTATAACACTAAATGTTAATGGACTTAATTCACCGATCAAGAGACACAGATTACAAACTTGGATTAAAAATCACAATCCATCAATCTGTGCCTGCAGGAAACCCATCTCACCACAAAAGATAGGCACGCTCTAAAAATAAAAGGCTGGTCAACAATTCTACAAGCAAATGGAAGCAGAAAACAGGCAGGGGTAGCCATTATGCTATCAGACAAAGTGGATTTCAAACCAAAAAAATTATAAGAGACACGGATGGATACTACATTTTAGTCACAGGTACAATTCACCAGGAAGATTCACAATACTGAACATATATGCACCCAATACGGGCCCCTCCACATTCATTAAGAAAACCCTACAGCGTCTAAAGCAAGAAATCAACCCCCAAACGATAATTCTTGGGGACTTCAACACCGCCCTCTCTACATGGGATAGATCAACAGGTCAAAAGCTTAACAGAGACACTTTGGAACTTAATCAAACCCTGAAAGAAATGGACCTCACAGATCTCTATCGAACTTTTCACCCACGCACCAAAGAATACACATTTTTCTCAGCAGCACACGGAACTTTCTCCAAAATAGATCACATATTGGGCCACAAAATGAATCTACACATATACAAGAAAGTTGAAATTCTAACCTGTGCCCTATCAGACCACCACGGCCTAAAGCTGGACATCCACAACACATCAAACAAGAGAAAATACACTAACTCCTGGAAACTTAACACTATGATGCTGAATGAGAACTGGATTCAGGAAGAAATTAAAAAGGAAATTCAAGATTTCCTGAAAGTGAATGATAACGAAAATACAACTTACCAAAATCTCTGGGACACAATGAAAGCTGTTCTAAGAGGTAAGTTCATAGCTCTTAATGCCCACGTCAAAAAAATGGAAACATCAGAAATAAACAACTTAACAATACAGCTTAAAGCTTTAGAGAAACTAGAGCAATCTGATCCCAAAAGCAGTAGAAGAGAAGAGATTAGCAAAATAAGGGGAGAAATATCTGAAATCGAGACTAAGAAAACGATAGAAAAAATCAACCAATCAAAAAGCTGGTTCTTTGAAAAAATAAACAAGATTGATACACCCCTAGCTAAACTAACTAAAAGCAAAGAGAGAAAACCTAAATTAACAAAATTAGAAATGAACAAGGAGTTACCACTACTGATACCCAAGAAATCCAGAGAATTATAACATCATATTTCAAAAACTTATACTCTGTGAAGTTTGACAACACAAAAGAGATGGATGAATTTCTAAGTAAACACAACTTACCTAAATTGAATCAGGAAGTTGTGAATTATTTAAATAGTCCTATAACATATAAGGAAATTGAGGAAGTAATCTCGAATCTTCCCACCAAAAAATGTCCTGGACCAGATGGATTCAGCACAGAGTTCTACCAGACATTTAAGGAGTTAATAACACCAATACTCCTTAAACTGTTCCATCAAATAGCAAAGGAAGGAACACTACCAAATTCCTTCTATGAAGCTAATATCGTTTTAATCCCAAAACCTAATAAAGATTCACTTAAAAAAGAAAACTATAGGCCGATCTCCCTGATGAACACAGACGCAAAGATTCTCAACAAAGTCTTAGCAAATCGGATTCAAAAACATATTAAAAAGATCATTCATGGGGACCAAGTAGGCTTCATCCCCGGCACACAAGGTTGGTTCAACATACGCAAATCAATAAATGTAATTCATCATGTAAACCAGTCCAAAGTCCAAGACCACATGATACTCTCGATAGATGCAGAAAAAGCTTTTGACAAGATCCAACAGCCTTTTATGATCAAAACGCTAGAGACAGTAGGAATGGAAGGAACCTTTATCAATATAAAAAAGCTGTATACAACAAGCCCACAGCAAGGATTATGCTCAATGGGGAACAATTGGAAGCATTCCCACTTCGATCGAGGAACAAGACAAGGCTGTCCACTCTCACCACTTCTATTCAATATTGTACTTGAAGTCTTAGCGAAGCCATAAGACAAGAAAGGGACATAAGAGGGATTCAAATTGGCAAGGAAGAAGTCAAGCTATCTCTATTTGCAGATGACATGATCTTATACCTGAGTGATCCCAAAAACTCCACCAGGAAGCTCCTGGAACTAATTGAGAAGTTCAGCAGGGTGGCAGGATACAAAATAAATGTGCAAAAATCAGAGGCCTTCCTATATGCCCAGAATGAAAGAAGTGAAAAAGCCTTGAGAGAAACCATGCCATTTACTATAACCCCTAAAAAAATGAAATACCTTGGTATAAACCTAACTAAGGAGGTAAAAGACCTTTACAATGAAAACTTTAAAACCCTAAAGAAAGAAATTGCAGAAGACACCAGAAGGTGGAAAGACCTCCCTTGTTCCTGGATTGGCAGAATCAACATTGTAAAAATGACCATCCTACCAAAGGCAATATACAGATTCAATGCTATACCAATCAAAATCCCAAAGCAATTCTTCAAAGAAGTTGACCAAACAATCTCAAAGTTCATATGGAGGCACAAAAGACCCAGGATAGCAAAAACAATCCTGAGTAACAAAAACACAGCTGGAGGTATTACCATACCAAACCTAAGTCTCTACTACAAATCCATAGTTATAAAGACAGCCTGGTACTGGCTCCAAAATAGACACACAGATCAATGGATAAGGATTGAAGACCCAGATATAAGCCCACAAAGTTACAGCCATTTGGTCTTTGACAAAGGGGCCCAAAGAATCCAATGGAAAAAGAACAGCATCTTCAACAAATGGTGCTGGCAAAACTGGATCTCCACATGCAGAAGATTAAAGCTGGACCCGTACTTGTCACCATGTACAAGACTTAATTCCAAATGGATCAAGGACCTTGATATCAGGCCAGAGACTTTAAAAACCATAGTTGAAAGGATAGGGAACTCCCTCGAGCTGATTGGGCTAGGCCAACATTCCTAAACAGACATCCAATGGCACAGTCACTGCTACCAACTCTCAACAGTTGGGATCTTGTGAAATTAAAGAGCTTCTGTTCAGATAAAGAGATTGTCACACGAGCTCAAAGGCAACCCACAGAATGGGAGAAAATCTTCACTAACCACATATCTGACAGAGCTCTACTGTCCAGAGTGCACAAAGAACTTAGAAAATTAAACTCCAAGGAAAACACTGGCCCAATTAAAAAATGGGCCCTGGAACTTCAAAGAAACTTTACCAGGGATGAAATTAAAATGTCTAACAATTATCTTAAAAAATGCTCCACTTCCTTCGCCATCAGGGAAATGCAAATCAAAACTTCCCTGAGATATCATCTCACCCCGGTCAGGATGGCAAAAATCCACAATACAAACAACGACAAATGCTGGAGAGGATGTGGAGAGAGGGGAACTCTCCTACATTGTTGGTGGGAATGCAGGCTCATACAGCCACTCTGGCGAGCCGTCTGGAGATTCTTAAAGAAATTAAAGATTGAAATGCCATATGACCCTGCTATCCCACTTTTGGGAATAACCCCCCAGCAGCAAGGTTCGCCTCGATAGCACAAGCTCGACCATGTTCATAGCAGCACTGTTTACAATAGCAAAGTCATGGAATCAACCTAAATGTCCAACAGTTGACGAGTGGATAAGGAAACTGTGGTACATCTATACAATGGAGTACTACTCAGCCATCAAAAATGATGAATTACTGGAATTTGCTGGGAAATGGATGTCATTAGAAAGAATTATATTAAGTGAAGTATCCCAAACCCAGAAAATTAAGCGCCGTATGTACTCCCTAATAGGTGGCTCCTAGTACCAAACTCACCCAGCCCACATTGGACACTCAAAAGTAAACCTATGTAACACAGTAATTGCAAGGATTATGAACAAGAGAGATGGGTTAGGAGGGCCACACCAGAAACAAGAGAGAGGAGACCATGTTACAGCAGAGAAAATAGGCCTCCATCAAGGTCTGCAAGTAAGTAATGAGAAACCTGGTTAAGTTCACAGACGTTCTTTCCTGATCTCACCAGAAGGGGAGGGCATATAGTCTAGCAGATAAAAAGTAATCATTTTGCAAATGGGTGATGGACCCCTCCCTCAGTGAGGTTTCCTACTCTTATTACATCTACCCTTGAATGTGCTATTACAACAAGACTCCAGTTTAACAGCTTTTTGTCTCTGGCCAGGGGGTGACATACAGTGCCCAGCAGAATGGAGTGAAGGGAATTGCAGGAGCAGCAAAACTGCAAAAGAAAATCAACAAACCACAATCCAGAACTTCAGACTCTATATCAATCACATAGAACTAGGACAGCCTAATCTCTCCCCATCCTGGAGCTCAGGGACATTTGCGGAAGAGGGGGCGGTAAGATTGTAAGAGCAAAAGGATGGGAGGAGCAACGATTTGCAAGATTCTCAACAATAGTTGGGGCCAAAGCAATCATAATGGAACTTTGCCATGCCTGGCGCAATGTCCAAGCGCACTGTTCCCTCATAAAGTCTAGCATCTGATAAGGGCAAAACCGAGACCCCTGGAGGCAAGGGATTGACAGCCATAGTAGTGATCTTATGCTTAAGGGGAAACAAGAGAAAAGGGCTTATGGAAATGCCACTGGGTCCTTATATGTCATCGGAGAGGAGGACACAGTGGAGAGTTAGGCACACACAATAAAGAACTTCTGGGAATTGGGGGGGAGGCAACTGGGGGAAGGGGAGGGGGGAAGAGGGGGGAGGGAGGGAACTGGTAAAAATTTTTAAAATGTATAATTAAATTTTAATAAAAAAAAAAAAAAAAAAGAGGGAGATCGGGGACATGTACATAGAGTTTAGTGTAAAAATAGAACTGCCCCCGCGACTCCAGCTGGAAGGCTGAAGATCTGTCTTCAGATAGGATGGCTGCGCCCCGCGAGGCAGGCTCCCCGCAGCCCTCCTAAGGCAAGGGATCGCCTTTCCCTGCCCCTCCGCGGTCTCCAATGGCGAGGACAGGAGTAGTTTCATCAAGCGCCAGGAGGGAGAGAAGCAGCGATCCTCAGGTACTTTCTTCTTTTCCAGAACACAACTGAGGACCTGACGGGTTTGCTCTAGATCTGTTTCCACCTGACATTTACCAGCCTCTTCTCGCGGGGCGTCCTCGGCTTCCGCTCCTCCCAGATGGCACCCTCGGGCCCGCGGCTCGTCCTTGTGCTTTCCTGGGTCCGAGCTGCGCCCTCAGGGCGCGCGCTGCTCCATCGCCCGGTTACTCGAGAGTGGCTCCCCCGCCCCGAATCGGTTTAACTCTTTAAGATCTCTCAATTTCACTAAACTGAATTATTTGGCCTGGGGTCCTGGTGGGCTGGCGCGGGCGGAGACTTACCTAGGTCGCGGGGTGAGGCCCGGCTGGACCGCGCACACGTCCCGACCGGAGGAGCGGGGTGGGGTGTTAAAGGGAGGATGGGGGCGTCAGCGTGGAGCTATTTAACGCGAGGGCAGCTGGGGCGGGGCCCGGGCGCACTGGGAGGTCCTCCTGTTCCTCGGCCCCATGCACGGCTCTGGCTGGATGGTGGGAGTCGGAGCCGGATCCCTGTGGGCTGACCTGGGGTCCTGGTGGGCGGTGCGCAGGCGGAGACTTACCTAGGGTGCGGGGTGAGGCCCGGCTGGACCCCGCGCACCGCGTCCCAACCGGCGGAGCGGGGTGGGGTGTAAAGGGGACATTAGCTTTTTAAATAGACATACCCTTATATATATTGGTATAAGCAACCTGCCAACCCAAAACAGGCATTAGAAATAAATAGTATATTTGTGTGCTTGTTAAATAGGTGTTGATTTGACAATTAAGGGCTAAGTTTTGGGCACATCTATGATGAATTAGAAGCAAAAACAAGCCTTGAGATCATCTGCAAGAGAGTATCTAATCAATGTGGGAAGATCCATCCCATAGTAAATGGTCTCATTCCTTGGGGAGGTGGATAAGAAAGGAGGGAACTGCTTCATATTTTGTCACATTTCAGCATACTTTGACAGACTTGAAGTTTGGCAAGTGAGGTTTGTCCCTTTCTCGAAACAATCTCAGTGGATACAGCATTGTAATTCCCACCACTATTTGTGTTGGGACAAATTTTCCTACCAGGCTATGATAATAAATATAAATAAAAAAATTTAAAAATGAACTGAAATGGAGAAACACAAGCAAGAAGAAAACACCCTTGTTCCCCTAAACTCTTCAATGAATTTATGGGCTACATGCAGAGTAACTGCACCAGTTGGGAAAATGGGCCAAAATTCTCTAATATACAGGACAAGACTGAGGTAAACAGAGACAGAGGAGACAGAAGGTAAGCAGGCAGACAGGGATGGGAGAAGGAGACAGAGAGGATCTGAGTGGAAAGGGAATAGAAACACTAAGTAAGCCATTTTAATTGAAGAGAAAATTATAGTGTCAATTTCTGTTTGGCAGGTCTTAAGTCATCAAATTCAAAATCAGACAGGGTTGTAGTAGTTTTTTATAATGACATTTCAATCTTTATTATTTTATTTTATTTGTGCAAGTGTGTGTGTGTGTGTGTGTGTGTGTGTGTGTGTGTGTGTGTGTATGTGTGTATCAGAAGGCACTGTATGTCCCTGTGGAGGACCAAGGGTGACTTCAGGAATCATCCTGGATTGCTTCTACCCCGTTTTTAGTTCCCTCTGGGATTTCCTAGACTCCACCTACTGGGGGCAGAAATGCAGGCCACAGTTTCTGCCTGGTGTTTTTAAGTGGGTCCCTGGAATCTGAACTCAGGACCTTCTGTTTTGAGACAGAGTTTTAACCCCTAAGCCATCTGTCCAACCCCTAAACTTACTTTGTAAGACTCTAGGAAAGAATTCACTTCCTTTTAGGATATGCCCCAGCTTGTTGATTTTGCCCCCCTCCCCCACCCATCACTACAACTTCAGTCATCCTCATTGAATTAGGCTCTCAAGTCACATGGTCCTGACCACAAACTTGAAAGATTCTCCCCTCCTTCAAGGGTTAAGGAAATAAATTGAGTTTACAAACTAGTAATCCACTACACATCTACAGAAGATACATATAATTAAAGATAGTTTTTAAATGTTTTCGAAGGACCATGTCTCATGAAACAATCAGGGCATTTGCCAAGTGGCCCTGGTCAGGATTGTCTGTATGTCAACTTTAATGATTTTGGAAAGTTCACTCAAATAACATATCTCAGTTTCCATGAGCTATCCTCACTTCCAGAGTGTTTCAGTGGAATAATCACAGGGAATTTCAGAAACTGCTGCTACTTAGATGCCGTTAATGCAGAAAAGTCTCCACTATAATTCACTTAGGAAAATATGAAGATGAACAACTTTGTCAGATACATTATTAATTTCCCGAGAAACTATTCATAAATCTGGGCAAAAATTTTTATACTTTCATTCATGATGAATCACACATTTGGGAATGTTTTCCTTTAGAGATTAAACTAAAACAAATAAAATGAAAATATATGCTTCAAACATTTCCTTAAAAGATAGCCTTGTGAGTTAGGACAATTGCTACTTTTTTATTGCTGGTTCAACAGTGAATTCTGCTACATTGAAATGATGATCTGCCAAGCTAGTATCTGAACATTCATTTCCATGCACTGACTTAAGTGAGTGACACTTTCTGAATTCTCATGAGGCAAAGAAAAGATACAAAGATATTTCATCAAGATTTGTGTCTTCACATTAATCCCTACAGGCAGGGAAGTAAACCAACAGAAAAGTCAGAGATAATATCTGCTGAAGTAGATGCCAAGAGTATGATGGAAATGATGCCAGGCCATCAGGGAAGAGGTCAAATGTTGGGTGGCATACAAATAAGAATGTAGACATATTTAGATGTTAGAAACATCCAGGGAAAAGAAGTGCCACATCTCAACGTTTTACGTTTGTCAAAATCAATGATAGATAAGGGAAGCTTCAATCTCACTGGCCTCTCAGGAAGCAAATGTACGTAGCATATCAGAAGAAGACGTTCTGCTAGCACAGGGAAAACTCTACTTATTTGAAGGTTCAAAACTGAGGCTCTGGGCTAGAGAAATGGCTTAGGGGTTAAAGTCTTTGCCTCACAAGCAAGAGGATCTGAGTTCAGATCCCCAGATCCCAAGTAAAGATGCAGGAAGGTATGGTGGCAGCTTGTATTTCCAGCCCTGGAAGGAGGATTCTGGGAAATGCCAGAGAAATGAATGCAATAGGGAGCTAGAACAATCCAAGATGATTTTTTTTACTTTTTTAAATGTATTCAATTGTGCATGTATGCGCATGTGTGTATGTATATGTGTGTGTATGTATGTGTGTGTGTATGTATGTGTGTATGTGTGTGTGTGTGTAGAACCACGGGCGAATTCGGGAATCACCATGGATGACTCCACTTCCTCCTTGTTTACTCTGCCCTGGGATTCACAGGTTCTGCCCTACCAGGGCCAGAAACGCAGGCCGCTCCTGCTTCTGCCTTGCATCTATACATGGGGTCTAGGATCCAAACTCAGGACCTTCCTCCTGCAAGCAGAGGCTTAACCCCTGAGCTACCTCTCCAGTCCCCTAAGATGATTCTTGATCTCACCCTTGGACTCTCTCTCTCTCTCTTTCACACACACACACACACACACACACACACACACACACACACATACACACAAACACATATGCAATCTGTAACTTGTTCATCAAATGGCTGTAAACAAACTATTCATCAACTATTTCGGGTAATTCAAAGATGTAAAATGCATTACTGCCTATTTACAGGACTTACTAGATAGTCTTCCAAACCAGAGTGCTGATAAGTACTCTACCCCAAACTCTGGAATGACTCAGTAATATTTTATTTTATTGTTCTACAAAAAAGGGAATTTCATCAACTATCAAAGTGGAATGAGGCAGACGTTTAGATCTTGCCAACAGACGTCAAGAATGGATCGCAGCTGTTTAAATGTCACCTACACAATGATGTTTATGAAGCAGAATGTGGCAATTTCTACTCTGGGAATTCTTTTTACCTCATTTTTTCTCAGGATGTTCATTTTCATGATTTTTGAAAAAGTCGTTTTGTCTTATATAACTTGAGAAGCTTATGATACATATAAAAAAGTGATCAAGCTGATAAATACACAAACTGACTTCATAAACAAACCTTACAGTGTTGACTTATTTCATTCTGTTGGGAAAAGAGTCGGGTCCAGTGACCCTTACCCCAGTACTAGAGAACCAGAGGCAGGAAGACAGAATTCAAGTACTTCCATATGGATAAAGTGAGGTGAAGGTATGCTGTATACTATGCTCAAATAAGTTTAAGAATGAATTAATCATTTAATGAATTAATAAAACAAGTACCTAAATATATGGTTCCAAGGATGTGTCTCAGTTGGTAGAGGGAAAACACCATAAGCTCTAAGTGTGATTCCACCTTTCAGTCGTTCATGACTTCTCTCTTCCCACCAAATGTAACCAGGACCTGGAAAATGGCCATCAGGCATACGGAGGGAATAGAAACACTGTCAGCTCAATCAGTATCTGTCACTACACTTCATGGAGCCAGGGCCTATGTCTTCAGATTGTCCAATTCCATTTAGGCAAAATTTGCCCCGCTCACCCAATGCTACCAACTGTGTCTCACCGAGGCTAGGGGATGTATCTGGACCATTCTTCCTGTGGGAATTTCTTGGACGCAATACTTAGTGGTTTTCCCTCAAGACTTCTTACATTTGTTCTCAGATTCTTGGACTCCCATTTCCCTCTGCACAATTGGTACTCCGTGCTCTAAATTACATCTCCGCCCATGCTTGGCTGAGCGATTCATCATTGTCCTTCACACTTGCCAACTGCTTAAACTGATGCTCCTTTCAGCTTTGCCCAGATTTTTATGGTTGTTTTCAGCATACTTGTGGAGACTCGTTCTGAATTACATCAGTTCTTGAAATTAGATTTTCATCAATATTTTTAAGTAAAAATGTGACAAATGCTCTGAATTACATCAGTTCTTGAAATTAGATTTTCATCAATATTTTTAAGGAAAAATGTGACAAATGCAATTACAATTACTTTTTTTCTTGATTTCCTTATTTCTTCTCACTAAATTGGCATAGAAAGTATCCAGGATTGGAGTGAAAATTTTATTCTATAAATTTAATTTTGTATTCTATGTGTGTATGAGTTCATGCACTGTGCAATCTATTTCTGAATGTTTATATACATTTGATTATTTCATGTTCTTAAAGATCAATCTACATTTTACCACTTTGAAACTATTGTCTTTAATGAATTTCACATGAGAATTATATTGCTAATCTTTTAACAAAACATAATTTCTAAAAAATGTTGAAATACAGCTAAATATCTCCCTCGTATGAATAATGAGGCTACTGAGAATATTTTATTTTTATAACCAATATTCATGTAAAAGTGCTGTGTGTTAACAAGTAAAGTGATATTCTGTGGAATGTTCATATCTTGATATTCATTAAGTTTTGTGAAACTTCTTTACAATGTTTCCTTGTTTGTATATTTTAGGATTTTTTTTTGTTCCACATCCCTTACATTCATTATGTTTTGTTAACTTTATTTTCATTACCTGCAGTTGAAAAACTTGATGGGCTCAGTGGTAAGAGCACTTGCCTGGTATGACCATATGCCATCTCCTTTGTTAATATTTATTGTGATAATGTTTTCTGTATTGTTTATAATATTAAAGCAGGTCATCTGTTAGTTTCAAATCTTTTCTTATTGAGTCTCAAGTTCTATATGAATTTATATCTTGAATCTTTTAGATATTTATTTTAATAATATGTATGATTTTATGGAGTCATTTAAAGTCATATCTAATATGTCTTGTGTTTTCATGACTTTTTTTTCCCACTCATACAAACTTAACAGATACACCGGTCCCCTCCCTCCCTCCAACCTCCCACCTCCCTGTGCCCCCCTCCCCTCCCTTCTCCCTCCCCATTCCCCATTGCCTCCCCCTCCCATCCCCAGAGCATCCTTTAATGTGCATGCCAAACTCTCCTCTGGGTCCTCCTCTCCGATGAGGTGCAACGACCCAGTGGCATTTCCCTGAACCCTTTCCTGTGTTCCCCTTAAGCATAGGAACACTACTGTGGCTGTCAATCCCTTGCCTCCCAGAATCCTAGTGCCTTTAGTAAATGCTAGACTTTTGGGGGTCAATAGTGTGTTGGTCATTTCACAGGGCATGCAAAGTCCAATTATGATTGCTTTGCCCTAACTTGTGTGGAATATCTTACATATCATTGCTCCTCCTATCCTTGTGCTCTTACAATCTTACTGCCCCCTCTTCCGCAAATGTCCCTGAGCTTCTGGATGGGGAGAGATTAGTCTGGCCTAGTTCCAGGTGGTTGATATAGAGTCTCTGAAGTTCTGGATTGTGGTTTGTTGATTTTCTTTTGCAGTTTTGCTGCTCCTGCAATGTCCTTCACTCCATCCTGATGGGTATTGTATGTCAGCCCCTGGCCAGAGATAAAAAGCTGTTAAACTAAAGTTTTGTTGTCAGAGTATATTCAAAGGTAGATGTAATAAAAGTAGGAAACTGCAGTGAGGGAGGGGTCAATCGCCCACTTTTTTTTAACTTGAGGTGGTTTATAAAATTTAGAGAATAAATTATTGTAGAGTACAGTCATATTCACACTTGTATCATAAATATGTAACTGTGTTCTCTCATCTATCTATCTACCATCTAGCTAGTTAGTTAGCTACCTAGCTCTAGCTCTTCTCTCTTCTTCTTCCTCTCCCTTTCCCTCTACTTCTCTCCCTTCCTCCCAATTTCTCTCACAAAGATTGCATTTAAAGCAACAAAAAGAAAAAAATAATATGAATAGAGTTGAATAATGGTTCAGTAATTGTATTTTTCAATGTTCTCTTCTTCCTTATAATATCGACCTTAAATTTGTACATAATATTATCTCTCTGTGCTTTGCTTGCTTTAAAACTGACTATTGATGTTGTTCTTTAGACTTTGTGAAATCCTACTTGAAATCATATAACAATCTTATTACACCCATTAAATCATCACTATTTGGTGAAATATTGAGTATATCAGAAATTTTTCTGGTATCCTTGTTTTAGTGCATTTTCCTGCTTGCATAACTGTAGATGAATAATTGGCCTTTCTTTCATTATTCAGAACAAACACAAGTATGAAACTGGTAGTGATAATTTGACAATGTAGGATGCCACACTTGCTTTTCTATTTGATTCTGCTGATCATAGCGTATTTGTGAAGACACTTTTTCAATATTCCCAATGCAGTGTTTTGTGCTGGTTGAATAGACATGAGAAGGATCACTCTTGTTTCTAAATGTATTCTGAAGTTTGTTTTTAAACAGAAAGCAGGTAGTTAAGCAGTGATTGAAAAAGCAACAAATTAGAATCACAATCTCAGCTTTGTGTCTGACATTGAAGACCAGTTCTATTTTACTGTTTTCTTGGTTTGGACAATGGTTTCCATTTTGACATGTGTCTTATCAGAAAATTGGAATACATTTAAGGTATCTTGCCTATTTTACGTTAAAGTATGATGCTTATTTAATAGGTGAAAAATTTTAATTTAATTAGATAATTTTATAAAGTGGTCCCAAGGTGGACTTGGTGGTTCAGATATGTAATCTCAACTTTTCCAGAGGCTGAGACAGAAGCATTCCAAGTGATCTGTAGCTCAATGGTAGAGCACTTGCCTGGCATGACCAAAGTCTTATCTTCAATCTCCATTATTGAAAATAAAACTGATTTCAAATGAATATTCTAAAATTCTCTAATGCAATCTGTTTCCTGAGTTTCGAATGTCATTCACAGGTGTATGAAGGCAAGAGAAAGAAATTCTGAACTTTCCCTGAATTCAAAAGTTCTTAAAACAAGCGAACTTTCTTATGAATTATAAATATCTGAATATTTATCATTATTGTATATTTTGTTCCATTGCAAATAAAATTTCTTTTTAATCTGATGCTACCTATTGTCCAATCTCTTTTCTCCTGAAAAGTATCTGATGTTTATGTTATAGCTGTCAGACCACACAAGAACATATTGTAGAGCACAGGATTTTATCATATTGACAAGAAGCTTCAGGAAGGTTAAGCTGAGGTTTGCTGTGGTCTGGGTTAGAGTCTGGACACAATCATTTTATCTCTCAGGAGATTTGTTGGAAGTAGCACACATGTCACATGGCTGTACAAAGCCATGGAATGGAAAACCAGACGAGGTGGTCATCTGGAGAAAGCTGGTCGCAGCAGGGTTGCAGCATCCCAAGGAAAATTAGGATGACTACTTTGTGTGTCCGCCCCTCCCCTGGGCTGCCGCAGGGAGTCGGCAGAAGTGTGGAAGTTAAAGAATATTGAAGTCTCAGAAATGCTCTATATCCAGGGACCGATGCATGCTGTCTGCTTGGCTTCTCAGACTGCAGTTATCCCAAATTGAACACATACCACTACTGTGTTAAGTGAAAAAGGATAAAACAAAAATATGGAATATCATACTTGATGCAGTCAAGCTGTCTAATAAATACTAATTTCCTTCTCTCCTCACCAACTTCCTGCTATCTTTAGCCAAGGAATGAGAGATGCCTTAGGGAAATCAAAAGTTATACATGTACATCTACATGTATATTTGTAAATAATTGCATATTTAAAATTATATAAATTGTATCAACATATAATTATATATTAGAAACTGTAGATGCATTTATACATAATTATACATATATATGTATATACACAGAAAAAATGTGTGCATATTAGTATTCTCTAAAGAATTATTTCTTATTTTTTTCTGTTTTTTTATTAAAAATGTAATTATACATTTTAAAAATTTTTTACCAGTTCCCTCCCTCCCCCCTCCTCCCCCTCCCCACCCCTCTCCCTCCCCATCCCCCAGTGCCTCCCCTCCAATTCCCAGAGAGTCCTTTATTGTGTACGCCTGACTCTCCACTGGGTCCTCCTCTCCGATGACATATAAGGACCCAGTGGCATTTCCATAAGCCCTTTCTCTTGTTCCCCTTAAGCATAGGAGCACTACTATGGCTGTCAATCCCTTGCCTCCAGGGATCTCGGTGCCCTTAACAGATGCTAAACTTTATGAGGGCAACAGTGCGCTGGACATTGCGAAGGGCATGCAAAGTCCCATTATGATTGCTTTGGCCCCAACTATTGTTGAGAATCTTGCAAATCGTTGTTCCTCCCATCCTTTTGCTCTTACAATCTTACCGCCCCCTCTTCCGCAAATGTCCCTGAGCTCCAGGATGGGGAGAGATTAGGCTGGCCTAGTTCTATGTGGTTGATATAGAGTCTCTGAAGTTCTGGATTGTGGTTTGTTGATTTTCTTTTGCAGTTTTGCTGCTCCTTCAATGCCCTTCACTCAATCCTGCTGGACACTGTATGTCACCCCCTGGCCAGAGACAAAAAGCTGTTAAACTGGAGTCTTGTTATAATAGCACATTCAAGGGTAGATGTAATAAAAGTAGGAAACCTCAGTGAGGGAGGGGTCCATCACCCATTTTCAGATAAAAAGTAATCATTTTGCAAAAGAATTATTTCTTATTTTGTAGTAAGATGTAATAAAGATTTAAATAGCCACATCTTTCCAATTTGCTTTAGTATCCAAATCTACTCTGTACTCACAAATACGTACAGACTCTGCTTTAGCTACATAGCTGTGTCAATTCATCATGGCCATTGTATAGATAGGAATCCTAATATAAAATATTTGTACATCTGTTTGAATTTGAACATAAACATTCTGGATGAAATATTGAGATGGAATGTTTTTGGGGTTTTTTGTTTTGTTTTGTTTTGTTTTTTTGTGGGGTATCCAGATTGGTAATGTTCAAATGTATGATCCATGTTCCACAAGTGTGGTTAGTATGTTCTGTTTTACTCTATTTATTCAGACAAGTTCTAATAAGTAAAAAAAGGGAAAAAAAAAAAAGAAAAAGAAAAAGAAAAAATTTCACCACAGGTCAAAGTAAATTTACTACCGTTTGGTAGAGCAAAGCCTTGAAACTCTGATTCTTCTCGCTCTCGCTCTCTCTCTCTTTCTCTCTCTCTCTCTATCTTTTCTCTCTCTCTTTCTCTCACTTTCTTGCTCTTCCTTCACCTTAACTAATTAAAAGTATTTTACCTTTAATTAAAGGTAACTTCTTTTTCACAAAATAATGTCCCTCTATTAACAATGGTTCTCCCTAAGAGGTTCTTTTTTTTTTAATTTTTTTATTATTATTTATTCAACTGTGCGCATGTGCGTGTGTTTGTGCGCGCGCGTCTGTGTGTGTGTGTGTGTGTGTATGTGTAGAACCACGGACGAATTCGCGAACCACCATGGACGCCTCCACCTCCTTCTGCCCCGGGATTCACAGGCTCCGCCCTACCAGGACCAGAAGCGCAGGCCGCCCCCGCTTCCGCCTGGCGTCTATACGTGGGATCTGGGATCCGAACTCGGGACCTTCCGCCTGTAAGGCGTAGGCTTAACCCCTGAGCCACCTCTCCAACCCCCTAAGAGGTTCTTAAGAAGCCACAGTCTGAATTCAAATATACAAGGCACAGAAGAACAAATGATAAGGTTCCTGTGTTGAGCAGAACTTCAAAATAATGCCCATGTTCAGGGAATTGCAGGTACAATCCACGATACTTTCTCTGCTTTTTTCTCTGTTTGTCATCCTCTTTCTTCTCCAGTGTGCTCAGGTCACCTCTTGTAGGATGGATGGCAGTGATTTCCATCCAAAAATGTCAAACACAGCAAACTCTTTGGATAACTCTTATGTAATTATTAAGAAGTATTCAGATTTCTGCATAGCACTTTGATACCATTTTTCTTGGCCTCACAGGCCTCTTTTGAAATGTCTTCCTTTTTCTCATCAAAATAATCAAGAGTTCTCAAAAAGTTCAACAGGAGTAAACAAACCAATTTCTATAGTATACATTTTTCTGCTAATTATAATATGGGCATGCTGATTGTACTGCATGATGGATAAGATATGCAGGAGAAAATTAATATTTTTTTCTTGGGGAGGGCTCGAGGGGAATCACACATGTGTGCACAGCATGTTTGTATGCATGTAGGCCTACATGAGTGTATGTGCAGATGTATACTGCATATGTATGTGCATGAAATGTAGAGGCAAAAACTTGCATTGACATCAGCTCTCTCCTTTCTGCTTTATTATTAAGGTAGTCCTTTCAACTGAACCCAAACGTATCAATCAACTAGGTTGGCTAGCCTACTTGCCCTGGGGATTCCTATACATTGGCCCTGAATGTGTTTTGGGGACTTCTAAACTTAAGTCTTCATGTTTGCCAGAGAAGCAGATTATTCCCTGAGTCATCTAAACAGCCTGGAAATTGTTTCTTGATTAAATATATTCAGGGCAGTCACCTACCACACAATGTCATGCCCATTCAGCAAAGGCGCTCTCTCAATATCTCTCTCTCTCTCTCTCGCCCTGTCTTTCTCCCTCTTCCCTTAAATGAATTGAAAACATTTTTAGATAACAGTGGTTTGAAAGTGACTTATGCCAGTAATTTCTTCATTACAAATACAATATAACATGTCTCAATTAACAATGGTTCTCCCAGAGAGTTCAGATCATCTGCATGAAGAGAAGTCAGGAAAGCTTCTGAAGACATCCATCCCTAAGCAGCATCTCTTAATTACCTCTTCATTTAATTTATTCAGGAATATGTTGGCATAGCCTTAAATTAACAAATAGTCTAATGCTAGAGAAGAACATTTTTGAGAAATGTCACTGTTCAAGTATGAGTCTAGAAACTAAATAAAATACTGAATTAATATCTAATAAATTCAAGTTATTAAAAGTTATTGTCCTACCTTATCTGAATCTGTAAGATTAGAGGGTATAGTTCTGACCTCTAAAGTCCTTTCAAAATGTTATAACTTAAATTATATCATTCAATCCCTGCATCTCTTAGAGCAGCTTATGGAGATACATTCCCTTTCTTTGGTTGAAAATTCATGCCACTGTAGAATTTTTTTCACAGATACCAATACTGAATACAAATTAGTCTCTGGTATGGGGGAAAAATGTGGCATATAAAACTGAAATTTAATGGTCAAATCAAATGATAAAATAAAGTTTTATATGAATATCTCCTCTCACAGAAAATTTATTCCTTTGACAGTTTATGCAAGGATCAATCCTTTCTCAGCGTTAGGTTTGATTCAGTTCATCTTGAATAGAAGAGAGGATAAAGAGGCAGATTTGGTATATCCTGTTGATGAGACCAGGTAGCTAATGAAAACTTATCCATAGCAACTTTTCCCATAGGATCGCTGACTCCACAACCAATCTGATTTCTCATTGTTGAGGTAGACTTTGATTTCAGTGAGAGGAACACTTTTAGAAGTCTCTTTTCTAGGGATGGAGAGATAACTCGGGGGTTAAGAGTCTATGCCACAAGCAGAAAAGACGTGAGTTTGGATCCCAACTCCCATGTAAAAACACCAGGCAAAAATAGCAGGGGCAGCCTGCACATAAGGCTATGGAAGGAAGTCTGAGAAATCCTAAAGCAAAGCAAAAAAGGTAGAAACAAAGAAGAAAAGAGGTGGAAGCAATCCTGAATGACTTCTGAAATTACCCTTGGGACAACACAGGTGCACACAGTGTTCTCTGATAAACACAGACACACATGCACACATAAACACACACACACAAAGGTTTATTTTCTACTCAATTCATATGAAATATATCAATAGTTGTTTTCCAGAAGTAATGGAAAAGAAGAATGTGTATTATCACAAAAGATTTGCCAACACAGAGCTTTCTGCTATATTCTTTTATGTTACATGAATATATGTGATAATATATTATTTAAGCATTTGTACTGTTAGAATATGTATACATTGCTAAAATACCTTTATAAATGAAACATATGGGTAAGTACATAATGACCAAGTACAATATAAGTTCAATTTTTAACCTTTCTTAACAAGTTTAAAAATGATGCCCTTGTGTATATGTACTTAGATTAGGGACTATGTTATTGGAAATTGAACATAATGAAATGGCTATGATTAAGAAAGGGAGAATTCGAAAATTTTAAACATTTTTATTTACTTTAGACAGAGGAAGTGACAGAGAGACAGACATAGAGAGAGTGAGAATGAAATTGTGTGTGTGTGTGTGTGTGTGTGTGTGTGTTAGTGAGAGAGAGAGAGAGAGAGAGAGAGAGAGAGAGAGAGAGAGACTACCAGAGCTAGAACTCAGATCTCCAGGTTTACAAGCAGTCGTCTTACCTGCTGAGCTATCTTTCCTGCCCCAAAATCCTGGACTGTAATCATCATTCATAATTGTTATGAAATAAACATATATTTGCAAGCAATTCAAGTTTATCCACGATCACTTTTTTTTGGAAATTACTCTCCCAACATGAATGCACACACAATAATCTTTCAATTTCCAATGAAATATTACTAAAAACAAGACATAAAGTATCAGTTTTCTGAGATTACACCAAACGGAAAACTTACATATTCTTAAATTCCAAGATGCTGCTCCACAGTTTAAGGACACATATTTCTCTGGACAGTGTCACATTCAAGGCTCACTTTTCTTTTGTCATGAGGTATGAATGAATTTTTACAGGGACTTGCTACATCTTTCTCTTCTTTATTTTAGAAAGGATTGATAGGTATTTGTCTATTTAGTCAGCAGATGGAAAGTGATCTCAAGATGATCTGTACCCATCAGAAAATGCCATATGTTACTCATTTAACTCCATCTCCTTGGAAACATGAAGATACCTCATGTATTGTCTTTCAATTTCCTGAAGAAAAATCACTTTCATTGTTTTGCCACAAGACACCGTTAGAATGTCCTGTGTCAAGAATAATTAGAATTTCTCTCTTCAGCTTCTGCCGTGCAGTGTCCTGACTGTCGACAAGAGCCTCGCTGTCTGGAGTCTGATAAATGTGTTCCTGAGTGGATGAACTCAAGCAAATCGGAGCCAAACCAGTTAGCGCCGTCTGTGCGAAAGTCTAGATAAAGGTGTAGAAATGTACATATTGAGACATTCATTAATTTACTTTGACTTTTCCATTTATTAAGTAGAGGTTACTGTGACATGCCAGAACAAATGCTGTGTCTACAGAGAAAAAGAAGATATATTCGGCACTGGAAAGATAATGCTGTCAGTATAGTGCTTCTTGCATGAAGACCTGAGTTCAGTCCCTAAAATACCCACTAAAATGCCAGATAAATTCAAAAAAGCTTATAATGCCAGCAGAGGGGGTCTATAGACAAGCAGATCCTGTGGCAAGTTCTAAATGGCAAGTTCCAGGCCAATGGAATTTCTTCACTAACAGGATGGAAGACATCTAAGAAGCAACACATAGAATAACTTCTGATGGCCACACCCACATGTGTGCATAAACACACACACACAGACACACACCAAGCACATATACACACATGCACATGCACATACACACAGAATATTTACAAATGCATTATTACCCTGGAATTTGTAAACGGAGCTTTAACAATTGCTCGCTTTCCATGAAAGCTGATCAGTAGGTCTACATTTGTCCTATGCTCTTTGCAAAGATCTTTTTCTGCAAACAAGCATGGAAAAGAAGATTCTTGTTAAATAATAGAAGAAATGGGGGGAGAGATGGATCCCCCACTTCATACACTTTATCTTGCATGTGGTTTAACTTGCATCCACCCAAAGTTTGGGATTCCATCTAGACTGTAATAGATAATGACAAATCAATCTTCTCTAATTCCTTTGAAGTATTCCAAATTTTCAAAAGGTTGTGATTGCATACTGTATTAGTCAGTGCTTTCTAGAACAGAACCAATGTATATTTTATATGTATATAATGTATTTATCACATATGTAAATATGTCATATATAATATGTTTATTATATATTTATAAATATAAATGCATTATTAAATCAACTCACAAATGCAATATCCTCCAAAGTAGTCACCTGTAACTTCTCAGTTCTCGAGTTTAATGTCTCACAAGACATAAAGATTCTGGGAAAGTCTGGAGCCTTAGTCAAGATGGAAGGCTAAAGAGGCTGGGCTGTGATATCAATGATGAACAGGGACAGGTCCACAAGACAAGGCTCCAAAGGCAGTGAAAACAGTGGCAAGGTGGAAGGGGCTGACTTCTGATTTCAGTCAAGGACATAGGTAGGGCAGCAAGGAAAAAGTCAAGGATGCGCCGGCAATGACTCAAGAGCAATGGACACAGGACAACTCCCTACTCCTTAACCTTCTTTTATCTGTTCTGCCACTGTAAAGCACTACTCACTGTGGAATGGGTCTTCCTAACAATTAAAAATCATCTGCAAGCTTATTCAAGGCTCCCCAACCATGGATCCTTCACAGTTGTGCCCAAAGTAGCCTGAAACTGACATACTAAATACGATCTTCCTCATCTTTCATCAAATATATGTCTATAAATATCACATTGGGTTTTAATTTTATATACATTTCATTTGCAGTTATATATAAAAGTTGTAAATATAGTAACATCTTATATATATATACATGTGTTCAAAAATATTTGCTACATAGTTGATTCTTTCCAAATTCTGAATGTCTCAGGTACATGAGTTGATGAAGGAAATAATGAATAAATAATGAGCACACAATTAACCACTTCTTTATAGTTTTTTAAAGAAGAGAAGCCCTACATGTATTGCCAGAATTGATTATAATTACAGTATATCTGTGAAGAAAAAATATTCCCCATACTTGCTTTGTTTAACTTTAAAAATTAGAAATTTTCTTGCAAGCAAAATGGGGAAAAATTGCAGGATTTGCCTAGTTGCCAATCTAACACTTGGTAGTCCAGCATATAAAATAAAATTAAGTAATCAAATGAAGAAGAACACTTGATAAAGTTGGAAAGATTTTAATAGCTGAATCTCTAAATAGATATTGAAAAGCAGAAAGCTTTTACGTTGAACAGTTCAGAATTCGGAAGTAGCAGAAGGGAGAAAAAACAGGTTGAAAATGAAGTTTGCTTAAAAAAATTCTAAGATGCAGTTACGTTATATTAAGAAAGATATTAGAGTGGACCAATTAGGCTGGTGAACACTGAGAAGGCTTTTTTGAAGTTTTCTTGATCAGCAGAAATGGAAAAGGCTCAAAGCCTTTAGTTAAGAAAGAGTGAACAGACCCACATGGGACTGGGCACACACACAGCAACAAGGGTGCAATGCAGGTCAAAGCAACACTAAAGCTATTGTCACCAGCAACTAGACACTGCTGGTAAGTAGATCCTCAGTTAAGAATTTTATGATTGGTGCAGTTCTTAGGGAAGCTAATAAACTCAATTATGGCTTTATAATTTCCAGGTAAATTTTGCACATAACTTTGAATAACTTTTGATGCAGTTGAGTCACCAGAGTAGTAAAACATAAAATGAAATTATATGAAGCATTTAGAGCACTGACCAAAACTATCTCCTTTTTCCTAATGTTCTCCCTTTAAGGCTCAAAATCTCAATAGACTACTCTTAATCTTAAATTTCAAATAATCAAAGAAGAAAGTTGAGAACAAAACAAATATGAACTTCAGAAACAAATTTGTCAAGAATCCTAGACTCAAAAAAAAACCCACTTTGAAAGCAGAGAAAAAAAAGGAACAGCTAAAAATCATGAAAACAAACACATACTATATAATGAATGTCCAAGGAATAGAGAACATTGTCAAATGAGTTAATGTTGGTAAAAGTTGAATATAGAGGTTAGAAAATATGGCTCAATAGGTAAAGGAGCTTATAACACAGTTCTGGTGACCTGAATTTTATCCCTGAGCCCCACAAGATGGAAAAATAAGATTATCTTTTGAAAGTGGTCCTCTCACCAACACATGTGCACTGTGGGGGCATGAACCTACATGTGTGTGTGCGCAGAGAGAGAGAGAGAGAGAGAGAGAGAGAGAGAGAGAGAGAGAGAAGCACACAAAAATTGACCAATAATTAAAAAGATTTGATAGTAAATGGATGGAACTGGAAGAAGTCATACTGAGTGAAATATTCTGGATGCAGGAAGGCAGATGCTGGGTACTCTCCCTGACAAACAAATCTTAACATGAAGCATTCAGTTCGATGTAATCAAACAGAAATTCTTAGAACACCCACAAACAAGCAAAAAAACAAACAAACAAAAAGAACTCAACACCCATACAAGACACAGCCTATTGGAAGGGAAGTACAGTGAAACAGACACCACCAACAAACCAGCTTACAGACTACTGGTGACCTTAAAACACTCAGTTGGAATCAGGCCAATCAAACCTCTCCCCATCCTAAGGCTCAGGGAATCTCATGGAAGAGGGGCAATAAGATTATAATAGCCTAAATGTGGGGAGGTCCATGACTGGCCAAGTCTTTCCACTAAAGATCAGGCTGCTGCATCCAGAAACGTAACACAGTGAAATTTATTTTTATAGACCTGCAGTATGACTGACATATTAATATTTCCTCATAGATTAGTGATGGACTCAGGAGAAATAATTACATGTAGGTGGAACCTTGGAGGCAAGACAAGTGAAGGAGAGTACTCCATCATTGGGTTTACCCAAACATGGGCCACTTAATCTGCCATAGAGACCTGAACCCATAACCAATATAGACAACACAAAGAGAACCCTATGGTCCACACAAGCAGACTGATAGAAGAGTAGGTGGGAGAGGGATGGATCGATGAAGGGAAGGTAAAGTGGGAAAAGGAGGGGGAGGAAGAGTGAGAAGGAGGGACAACCATCCATTATGTTTGTAATTAAGAAGACTAAATAGTAATACAAAAATAAAAAAGAATTCAGTATAGGATTTACATATAGGACATTCCAGATAATTCACGATAGAACAGTAAGAACAAAATTAAACATGAAACAAAGACAGATGAAGGAGAGAAGAAATTGATAGTTTCACCATTCCAAGTGATAGCTTCACATATCCCAATATGCATACTTAATTAAGTAAGCATCAGGTACTTAACAGAGCTACTGCCAGACCAAGAGGATTCTCATATAGTTGGACATGGAGAAATTAAATGAAGAGTTGGACAGTTTCTCAAGAAACATATTCAAATGTAAAGCATTTTGAGGTTTTCAATGTAGGATTGTTCATGCAGAGCATACCAGATTCCGTGTGCATTTGATGACAAGTAGACACTTGGTAATAAAATTCAGGGACAAGAAGTACTACTCTATTGTTCTCACAGAAATAGCTCTTCAAAGCCTCAGTTACAGAACAGAGAAAACTTTGAAAAGAGCAGAATGCAAAGCCTCTGCAATTTAGGTGGAGAAAAAACTTTTATAGCAAGACATTCAAAATACTGCCTTACCGCTAAGAATGGATAAGTCAGATTGCTGAGGTATGTGAGAAAGCCTACTCTATCAAGGTTTCTATTTTTTATTTAAAAGAAAAAGAAGAAAAAGAAAACTGAAAGAAACATAAAAATGAGCAAGCAATTCCTGGCTTTGGTGATAAAGTAGATGATTCTGAAATTGTTCAAAACAATACCAGCTAAGGTTAATAGTCTTCCTGGAAGGTTGGAAGGGAGGAAGCCAGCCAATTTTACAGAGGTTTACAGTGAATGACACAGCAGCAAGTTCTCCAGGGTTGTTTATATTTTTATTGTCAGCAGAAGGTGCTCGTTAGTTGCCAACTTTCTCCATCTCACTGGAGATTTTCCTGAAATAATGTTTTCTTTTTCCTTTTTCAGTCTCTCTCTCTCTCTCTCTCTCTCTCTCTCTCTCTCTCTTTCTCTCTTTCTCTCTGACTCTCTCTCTCTCTCTGAGTGTGTGAATGTCAGTGCTATTGTTAAATAATTCCTTTCATCTGATATCCAGATGATTGAAAAACAATAAATTTAAGAAAGCTAAGCTGTAAATTAGGAAAATTCCAAACACTCACAAGTGAAAATGGGCTACTACCATTGCTCTTGGATACACATCAGAATCCCATTGTAAGACCCTATTGCTTAAAACATCACAGATTTCAGACACAGAAATCAAGCAGTAATAGACTTGAATACCTCCTCCTTGTGGACTAGCTGTCAGTATAAGAAGGCACTTGTGTAGACTAATGAGGAAGAAAAAGTCATCCACAGTTTTAGCCCACTATGTCTCCTGAAAACTACAATAGGAAACAGCCTAGAAATACATGCTCATTTGGTGTAATAGTGGCACGAGTGTTACTGGGACAATCAACTTCTTTCCATCTAAATAGAAGTTTGTCACACAGGATAGAACCCATACTACAAATTAGGCTACAGATCCGTGAATGGAGAAGTCATGGGTCCATCGACCTACCAGTATTGTTTTTCTAGCAAGAAATATAATCAAACTGCCTTTTAAATACTTTGCCTCAAACATAAAGACTGTACAGCTTCCAGACTACAACCCCAAAACTTTGCATATCAACAGTTGGCAGAGTCCAGATGACTATGAAGCACTAAGCCCCAGGGGGGACATCCAACTCTCTCTCCTCAGAGCCATTCTCAGCCTCAAGCAGAAGTCTCACACATCATCTTGACAGAAAGGAGATGCAGAGAATGAGGGCTGCACAGATGTCAAAAATTAAGTGAAAGTTCAGGATTTCAATTGTCACCATGGCATGAAGTCACAGAGAAGAGGGGGAGAAAAAAATGTAGGAACCAGAAGACAATTGCAAAATCCTGTCCTTGAAAGTGACAGATGACAATCATGAAGAATAACAGGGGTATGACTTAACACATCTACAAGATGCCTAGAGGACCAGTGATCAGCTATGAATTTCTAAGAAAACATTGGGGTTCTACAAAAGTCTAATGAGCATTGGGGAAACAGATCAATAGAGTGGACAGCTATATGAATTGTGCGGCAATCTTGCAGGCTCCACGAGAAGATCCCAACCCCAGAGCCACAGAGGTGGTTAAACCCTGCTTTCACCAAACAGAAAAAAAAGGTTTAAATATAGAAGAAAGTATAGGAGGGGCAAGAGAGGGCAGGGAGGGAAGGAAAGAGGGACAAAGGGGTGAAAGGTTTTGAATATATGCATGATAATATAAAAGAGCAAAATGTAATCATTAAATATAGGTTAAAAATAGATGCAGGTTAAAAATAAAATAAATTCCAACTACTAAAGCATGAACTAAATCCTCATTGTAAAAAAACTTTTCCACACAGATCACAGGGAAGAAGGCTTGCTATGCCACTGGGTCCTGAACACTCACTAGTGTAGCCAACTCAGGGAGGTTTGGTGTCCACATAAACAGATGCTCTGGAGGATGGGAGGAGGAAGCAGGAGGCTCAGAGAATGCTGAGAGAGGGGAAAGGAGAGGGGATAGAATGCAATGAGGTACGATGGGGAAAGGGAGGAAGAAGGAGGGGGAGGAAGGATACCTATTGGGCTTGTATGACTAGGCAAAAAAAATGTGTAATAAAAAAAAGCTTTCCAGAGAAACAAACAAGAGCAACTAGTCTCAGCTTACTCTGTAAGCTTGTCTCTTTGCATGTGATGAGAGTTCCACAGCTTTTCATTAATCTACTGGTCAAATGGGGAACAGATATTTCTGGAAGTTTGCATCCTACTCCTGCCAAGGAAAGCAGAGACTTTATTAGGTTTTTATGAACTTTCAAAAATCAGATATCACTGAAGGAAACAGACAGGAGGGTGGGACAGAGTGATGGCAGGAACTGATGAAGAAAGGATAGGGTGGGAGGAGTAAGGGGAGTAGAGGTGATGGAGGAAGAGGAGATGGAGGAGCAGCAGAGACGACCACTCATTGAATTTTGTAAAACTAGAAAAAAATTCTAGTGGAAAAAAATCAGATATTATTTTAATATCTCTTCTAAGTAGTTTCTTTGTCTCAGCTTTGTTTGCCTGTTTGTTTGATTGATTGTTTACAACTCAGAGTAGCAAAGACTTGATAGGTACTCACTGTTTTACCAAAGTTGGCCTCAACCCATGACCAACCATCCTTGTATCACAGCCACAAGTGCTAGGTTGATGGGCATAACCTGCCACAAACAGTCTAAGTGTCCTGCTCTAAAGCACTGAAGAGAACCTTAGTGCATTGTTGTGGAAGATACATTACTTACTAAAGAGAGCAAGCTCTACGTCTGATATCTGGAAGGTGGATCAGCGGCAATGCTCTGAGCACATGTCCATGATATAATTGTCTGTGTTGTGTCATTCAGCTCTGCATACCCACTGTCTTTCCTAATCCTGGGTTTTCCATCCACTCTGTGTAGTCAAATAACATCTGGTCTAGGTGACTAATCTTGATTGTCAGTTTGATGGAACAGATAATCACCAAGGAAACCAACCTCTTACCATGTCTGTGCCAGAGTTTCTAAACTGGAGGCAAGACCCATATTCAATCTGGAAGCACCATTAAATGGACTATGGATCAGAGCGAGCCATGTAAACATAATCTCTTTCTGCTTCCTGCTGTAGCTACCACAGGAGTAGCTGCTACAAGCTCTTTGATTGTCTTGCCATGATGGAACGTCCTTTTGAAGAGTGAGCTCAAATTAAACCTTCTTGGATCCCAGTGCCATGGAGCATAGCAAGTGCACAGATTAAGATCGTTCTTGGATATCCTGATTCAGTGCACAAATTTGGCCCAAAAAGTAATATCTGTTCTGAAGTCTGTACTCATATGGCTGTGATTTGAAGGTTGATCTTTATTTTTGTGAGACAAAATATCACACTGTAGCTCACTGTGTAGCCCAGTCCAGTCTTGAACTGATGCTCATGAACCACCATCCTTAGCAAAGTCAATATTTGAAAGCAGCAGATAACAGTACTTTTCTACAAACATTTCATCTGTTTTTGTTATTGAAATACTAAAATGGAATCATTAGAATAGCCTTAATATAAAGAAATTACAGAATAAAATCTTGATTATCCAGAATTCATTTCTGGCTATGCTTAGTTCTTACTGTTAAAAAACACATAAAATTATCCATTGCAGTACATAATTATTCAACACAGTTAAGGACATTGTTTTCCCCAAGGGTAATTCATATTATAGCAAGTAAGCAAGCTAACACATCACCAGAGTTTACCTATACAGCAAACAGTTTCTGAAAATCTTGCTTTTGCATTGCCTTATTTAAGCAGTGGAGCAAATAAAGAGCTTGTGCTCTAGTCTGATAATTTTCTACTCAACTTTTAACAATTCTAGTGCAAAAAAATAAACCTGATTATTTGTAACATCTCCTCTTCTGTAATGAGAAAAAAAAGCAAATATGTGTGAATTTTTTTGGATGCATGTAGGTAATATCAAAGAAAAATAAGAGCAGATTTTTAAAAGTATTTTTTTCAAATCCAATGTGAGTTTGGAAGGACATAGTGAATTCTGTTGCCAGAAATGAAAGCACTTTCCCCCTCTGCCCCTCCCACTGCCTGGGACAGGACACTCGCTCGCCGACCTCCTTCCCAGGTAAGTTCCACCAGTCCCCAGGTGCACCCGCTCATCCCACCCCCTTTCACCAACCAGCCTGAGCAACACCCAAGCTGCCCCGGGCTTGGGTGGGCCACACCTCAGATCACAGGTGAAGAGCTTTGCCATCACCATCAGACCCTCTGCCCCTCGGGTCCTCCCGGGACCCTTGCTGGCAGTACAGGGAGGACACTGCTCCTCAGAATTGAACAGAGTCCAAAGGAAACTCAAGCAAAGCTCTAAGGGACAAAGGCCATACATCTGAAGTCATCTAAAACCATCTGATCACATGGGAGAGACTCTTCACATCCGGCCCAAAGATAAGTAAACCCCCCCTTTTTACCACCTGGCTCCTTTCAATTATTAATCATTATAGATTAACTTTTCCATATAGCCACCCTCAAAACATATACAACTTCAGGGATTATACTACTCACCCTCACATATCACCAAGGTACTAAATCGTAAAAGTGCACTACCATACTAATATTCACCCCCTGTCTACTAAAGCTGACTTAATTGATGTACTAACAGTCTAATAGCATCATCTAGTAAATAACAATAACAACAGACATACGTACTCAACTCCAAGGCAAACACAAGTAGTAACTGCCCAAGAGTAGTAACACCAACATAATCAGTTCAGTCAAAAACACACAGAAACTGAAAGATCTTAAGAGACAAAACAACAATGCCCAAGTCAAAGCGCAGATAAATGAGAAACAAACTTAAGAAGACAAAACTCCCACCGAAAGCATTAATTCCATAATGATAGATTCTAAGCGGAAAAAAATTCACAGAAAATAGCCAAAAAAGCCAGGCCCAAGATAACGACTTTCAAAGCATTATAATTATCATGATCAAAACTATGAAAAAGGAAATCCAGAAGGAGTTAAATAACCACATCTACCACTTTGAACAGGAACACAATAGACACTTGGAGGAGTTGAGAAAAACAGTTCAAGAAACAAAAATGGCATAGAGCAGTTAAAACAGTCTCAGGAAGAGTTTAAAATTGAACTAAAAGACAAGTTATCTTCAACCCAGAACTCAACAGAGTCTTACAAGCAGAGCCAATGAAGCAGAAAATAGAATTTCAGATCTTGAAGACAAAGTGGAAGTACTAACCAGCTCAATGGAAGAGGTTGTTAAAGCCAAAAAGATAGTTGAGAGGAATATTCGAGAGTTATGGGACACCCTGAAGAAGCCTAACACGTGCATTCATAGAATACCAGAGCAAGAATCCCATAATACCACACCTGAGGAAATTTTTCAAATTATCATCAAGGAAAACGTCCCTCATCTAAAGAACAAGAAGCCCATCCAAATACAAGAGGCATTCGGCACCCCAAAGAGATATGACCAAAATAGAAACTCCCCATGGCAAATAATAGTCAAAACACTCCATGTTCAAGACAAAGAAAAGGTGCTGAGAGCTTCAAGGGAAAAAAAACCAAGTCACTTTTAAAGATAAACCTATTAAAATAATAAATGACTTCTCAATGGAAGCAATAAAAGCAAGAAGAGCTTGGAGAGATGTGCTTCAAGTATTAAATGAGCAAAACTGTCAACCCAGGCTGATATACTTGAAAAAACTATCCGTCATGATCAAGGGAGAAAGAAAAGTTTTCCAGCACAAAGACAACTTGACAGCTTAAATGTCTACCAAACCAGGCCTTCAAAAAATACTAGAAATGATACTGAAGCTTGAAGGAAAAAACAAGCATATCCAGGAAGTATAATACCACCAAAACCTAAAAGCAAAATAATACACTTACAAAAGCCACTAAACATAAAAAATATCTGGAATTAAAAATAATTTCTCCATTATAACATTATAACTCAACAATCAAGAGACACAGATTACAAACTTGGATTAAAAATCAAAACCCATCAATCTGCTACCTTCAGGAAACTCATTTCACCACAAAAGATAGGCACATCCTAAAAATAAAAGGCTGATCCAAAATTCTGTAAGCTAATGGAACCAGGAAACAGGCAGGCGTAGCCATTATGCTACTGGAAAAAGTGGATTTCAAACCACAAAAAAATCATAAACGACACAGATGGATACTACATTTTAGTCACAGGTACAATTCACCAGGAAGACTTCACAATACTGAACATATATGCACCTAATATGGGCAGCTCCACATTCATTAAGCAAGCCCTATAGCATCTAAAGGGAGAAATCAACCCCAAAACGATAATTCTTGAGGATTTCAATACTGCCCTCTCAACATGGGATAGATCAACAGTTGGTCAAAAGCTTAACAGAGACACTTTGGAACTTAATCAAACCCTTACTGAAATGGACCTATCAGACCACCATGATCTAAAGCTTGACATCCGCAACCTAACAAACAACAGAAAATACACTAACTCCTGGAAGTTTCTGATGCTGAATGAGAATTGGATTCAGGAAGAAATTACAAAGGAAATTCAAGATTTCCTGGAAGCCAGTGCTAATGAAAACACAACTTGTCAAAATCTTTGGGACACAATGAAAGCTGTCTTAAGAGGTAAGTTCACAGCTCTTATTGCCTACATCAAAAAAATGGAAACATCAGAAATAAACAACTTAACAATGCAGCTTAAAGCTTTAGAGAAACTAGAGCAATCAGATCCCAAAAGCAGTAGAAGAGAGGAGATTAGCAAAATAAGGGGAGAAGTATCTGAAATTGAGATTAGGAAAATGATACAGAGAATCACCCAGTCAAAAAGCTGGTTCTTTGAAAAAAATCAATAAGATTGATACACCCCTAGCTAAATTAACCAAAAGCAGGAGAGAGAAAACCCAAATTAACAAAATTAGAAATGAAAATTGAGTTATCACTACAAATACCCAGGAAATTCAGAGTATTATAACATCATATTTCAAAAACCTATACTCCATGAAGTTTGACAATGCAAAAAAAATGGTTGATTCCTAAGTAAGCACAACTCACCTAAATTGAATCAGGAAGTTCTGAATTATTTGAATAGTCTTATAACATATGAAGAAATTGATGAAATAATCTCAAATCTTCCCAACAGAAACTTCTCTGGACCATATGGATTCAGCACAGAGTTCTACTAGACATTCAAGGAACAAATAACACCAATGATCCTTAAACTGTTCCATCAAATAGCAAAGGAAGGAACACTGCCATATTCTTTCTATGAAGCTAATATCATCTTATTCCCCAAATCTAATAAAGATACACTTAAAAAAGAAAACTATAGGCCAATCTCTTTGATGAACACAGATGCAAAGATTCTCGACAAAGTCTTAGCAAATCGGATTCAAAAACATATCAAAAAGATCATTCACAGGGATCAAGTACTCTTTATCCCAGCAACACAAGGTTGGTTCAACATACGCAAATCAATAAATGTAATTCACTATATAAACCAGTCCAAAATCCAAGACCACATGATACTCTTGATAGATGCAGAAAAAGCCTTTGGCAAGAACCAGCAGCCTTTTATGATCAAAACGCTAGAAAAGGTTGGAATGGAAGGAACCTTTATCAATATAATAAAAGGTGTATACAACAAGCCCACAGCAAGGATTATGCTCAATGGGGAAAAACGTGAAGCATTCCTGCTTCGATCAGGAACTAGATAAGGCTGTCCACTCTCACCACTTCTTTTTTCTTTTTTTTTTTAACATTTTTTATTATTATTATTATTTCCGCTCATACAAACTTAACAGGTACACTGGTCCCCTCCCTCCCTCCACCTCCACCCGACCCCCTTGATCCCCCTCCCCTCTCCCTTCCCTCCCCATCCCCCAGTGCCTGCCCTCTCCAATGCCTGGAGCAACCTTTAAGGTGCATGCCAAACTCTCCTCTGTGTCCTCCTCTCCGATGAGGTGTTAGGACCTAGGGACATTTCCCAGAGCCCTTTCCTGTGTTCCCCTTAAGCTTAGGAACACTACTGTGACTGTCAGCCTCCAAGGATCCTAGTGCCTTTAGTCCATGCTAGACTTCGTGAGGTCAATAATGTGTTAGACATTGTGCAGGTCATGCAAAGTCCTATTATGATTGCTTCAGCCCTAACTTGTGTGGAATATCTTGCATATCATTACTCTTCCCGTCCTTGTGCTCTTGCAGTCTTACCGCCCCCTCTTCTGCAAATTTCCCTGAGCTTCTGGATGGGGAGAGATTAAACCATAATTCAGAACATCAGAGACTCTATTCACCACTTCTATTCGATATTGTCCTTGAAGTCTTAGCTGAAGCCATAAGACAAGAAAGAGAGATAAAGGATTCAAATCGGCAAGAAAGAAGTCAAGTTATCTCTATTTGCAGAAGACATGATCATATACCTGAGTGATCTAAAAACTCCACCAGGAGGCTCCTGGAACTAATACAGAAGTTCAGCAGGGTGGCAGGATACAAAATAAATGTCCAAAAATCAGTGGCCTTTCTATATGCCCAGAATGAAAGAAGTGAAAAAGCCCTGAGAGAAACAATCCTATTTACTATAGCCCCTAAAATAAATGAAATACCTTGGTATAAACCTAACCAAAGTATAACAGTTACTCTTAATTATTGCTGTGAGAGAACACTCAAAGTCTAAAAACTTAAGGGAGAAAGGAAGGTTTATTCAGCTTACAGTTCCAGCGGGAAGGGACAGTCTCTCAAAGCAGAGGCGGCATGGCTGGCTGGCCAAAGCTGGAGGAGGCTAAGTCACTGCAGACATCTTGGAAACTGAGAGCTGCAGATTGCTTGCTGCAAAGGCTGACTTCTCCTGGAGGTAGGGTGGGACTAATCCAGCTCAAGGCTCACCCCTTGTGACTGCCTTCCTCCAGCAAGGCTTCACCTCTCAAGGTGACATGATCTTGCCAAACACATGAGACTATGGGGGACACATTTCAAACCAAGACACCAAGGAAGTAAGAGACTTTTACAATGTAAACTATAAAACCCTAAAGAAAGAAATTGCAGAAGATACCAGAAGATAGAAAGACCTCCCTTGTTCCTGGATTGGCAGAATCAACATCGTAAAAATGACCATCCTACCAAAGGCAATATACAAATTCAATACTATTCCAATTAAAATCTCAAAGCAATTCTTTAAAGAAGTTGACCAAAATATCTCAAAATTCATATGGAGGCACAAAAGACCCAGGATAGCAATCCTGAGTAACAAAAACACTGCTGAGGTATCACCATACCAAACCTTAATCTATACTACAAATCCATAGTTGTAAAAACAGCCTGGTATTGGCTCCAAAATAGACACACAGATCAACGGATAAGGGTTGAAGACCCAGATAAGCCCACACAACTACAACCATTTGATCTTTGACAAAGGGGTCCAAAAATCCAATGAAAAAAACAGCATCTTCAACAAATGGTACTGGCAAAACTGGTTGTCCACATGCAGAAGATTAAAACTTGATGCGTACTTGTCACCATGTACAAGACTTAATTCCAAATAAATCAAGGACCTCAATATAAGGCCAGAGACTATAAAAACCTTAGTTGAAAGGGTAGGGAACTCCCTCAAGCTGATTGGACTAAGCCAACAGTTCCTAAAGGGAAATCCAATAGCACAGTCACTACAATCAACACTCAACAGATGGGATCTTATGAAATTAAAGAGCTCCTGTTCAGATAAAGAGATTATAACTCCAGTACAAAGGTAACCCACAGAATGGGAGAAAATCTTCACTAACCACATATCTGATAAAGCTCTATTATCCAAAGATATTCCCAAAGAACTTAGAAAACTAAACACTGAGGACACAAATGGCCCAATTAAAAAATGGGCCTTGGAAGTTAAAAGAAACTTTACCAGGGACGAAATTGAAATATCTAACAAATATCTTAAAAAATGCTCCGCATCCTTAGCCATCAGGGAAATGCAAATCAAAACTTCCCTGAGATATCATCTCACTCCGGTCAGTATGGCAAAAATCCACAATACAAACAACATCAAATGCTGGAGAGTATGTGGTGAGAAGGGAATTCTTCTACATTGCTGGTAGGAATGCAGGCTTACACATCCACTCTGGTGAGTAGTCTTGCGATTCTTAAAAAAGTTAAAGATTGAAATGCCATATGACCCTGCTATTCCACTTTTGGGAATAATCCTCCATACAGCAAAAATTCACCTCAATAGCACAAGCACGTCCATGTTCATAGCAGCACTGTTTATGATAACAAAGTCATGTAATCCAAATGTCTAACAGTTGACAAGTGGATAAGGAAAATGTGGTACATTTATACAATGGAATACTACTCAGGCATCAAAAAAGATGAATTAATGAAATTTGCTGGGAAATGGATGGAATTACAAACAATTATATTGAGTGAAGTATCCCAGACACAGAAAATTAAGCACTGTATGTACTCCTTAATCTTTGGATCCTAGTACCAAATCCACTTAGAGATATACTCAAAGATGGATCTCTGTAATACTTACAGTAACTGCAAAGATTATAGATGGAAGGGAAGGGGAAGGAGGGCCCTGCCCGCAATGCTACAGTGGAGAAAATAAGCCATCATCAAAGACTGCAAGTAAGTAATGAGATATCTGGTTAAGCTCACAGACTCTCCTTCCTGGTCACTTGCAACTGTTGGGGTGTGATCTCACCAGAAAGGGAGGGCATACCGTTGGCAGATAGAAGATAACCATTTTACAAATGGGAGACTGACACCCCTCCCCCACTCACCGTGGTCTCCTACTCTTATTCCACCTAACTTTGACTATACTCTTATAATAAGACTCTGTTTTAACAGCCTTTTATCTCTGGCCAGGGGGTGACATCCAATACCTATCAGAATGGAACTAAGGCCGGTGCAGGAGCAGCAAAACTGAAAAAAAAATCAACAAACCACAATTCAAAACATCAGAGACTCTATATCAACCACCTGGAACCAGGCCAGCCTAATCTCTCCCCATCCTAAAGCTCAGGGAAGTTTGCAGAAGAGGGGGTAGTAAGATTGTAAGAGTCTAAAGATGAGGAGGAGTTACAACATGCAAGATACTCCACACGAGTTAGGGCCGAAGTAATCACAATAGGGCTTTGAATGACCTGCACAATGACCAATATATCATTGACCCCCAAAGTCTAGCATGGATCACAGGTAGTAGGATCCTTAGAGGCAAGGAATTAACAGCCACAATAGTGTTCCCATACTAAAGGGGAACACAAAAATTACTCTAGGCAATGCTACTGAGTTCTTATACATCATCAGAGAGTGGGACCCAGAGGGACGTTTGACATGCACAATAAAAGATGCTCTAGAAATGGGGGGGAGACAATGGGAGTAAGGGGGGAAAGGAAGGGGAAAAGGGGGGAGGGAGCAAGGGGATCCAGGGAGGGTTGGAGGGAGGGAGGGGAATGGGGTACCTATCAAGCTTGTATGAGTGGAAAAAATAAATAATATTTAAAAAAAGAAATAAAAGCACTTTATTAAAACAACTGACATTTATGCCTGAGAATCAGTAACTATTTAATTAACATTTATTTAATTAATGTATTAAATCAATACATTTAATTCTTTATCATTATTTGTGTGTATACTTATGTGTGTATGTGTGCATGTGTGCATGTGTAAAGTGCATATGTATGCATGTTCATATGTGCCTGTTTCACTACACGTGTGAATGACAGAAAACAACTTGCAGGAATCAGTTCTCTCCTAACACGTGGGTTCCAGGGACAAATCTCAGAATATCAGACTTGTTGACTTTTACTCACTGAAATGTCTCGCAGCCTTAAAGTAACAAAATTTAAAAAGTCATCAAACATAACAAAATCATAAAGAATGGTACTGTCCATATAAATTAAGATATTTGGTCATTTTTATGCCTTAAGTAGTAAAAAAATGTCATGAAATCAGCACCAAGTGTGGGAAATTCAGCAGCAGCAATACAAAACTCTACACTATGCAAGCAACTGCAGAGAACTGCATAGCTATCTCTCTCCCCTGTGTTCAAGGCAGGAACTGGAACCCTGCTCAGCACATCTGTGCAATATGGTGAACATCACTCAAATTTTAACATAGTTCAGAGATTTTTTACACAACCATCAAATTAACCAGAAGTTACAATAATTCAGGAAATCCTGAATTCTGAAAGACAACACTACATCTTTAATTCTGATCATTTATTTTCTGTGACCAGTGGATGCTTTCCTGCAGCCCAGTTAATATCTCGGAAGCTTACATAGGTCTGATGTTCCACGATAACTCTAAGAGAGTGTCCAGGGTAGCATTATGCAGTGCTTTCGTTACTGCTGTCTTTAAGCAAACCCATAAATCAGTATTTAAAGAGTTGGGCTTCAATACTAATACCAGGCTTTGTGAGGTCAATAGTGTGTTGGACATTGCAACTAGCAACATGCATAGTCTAGCATCTGCTAAAGGCACCAAGATGCTTGGAGGCAAGGGATTGGCAGCCACAGCAGTGTTCCTATATTTAAGGGCAACACGGGAAAGGGGTCAAGGAATGGCCACTGGGTCCTTGTACGTCATCGGAGAGGAGGGCTCAGAGGAGAATCAGGCATGCAGAAGAAAGGACTCTCTGGGAATTGGGGCGGGAAGCACTGGGGGATGGGGACGGAGGGGTAAGGGGAAGGGGAGCAGGGGGTTCGGGGGGAGGAGGAGGGAGGGAGGGAACTGGTGTACCTATTAAGTTTGTATGAGCTGACATAATAATAAAAAATGTATAAAAAATACTAATGCCAGGAAAATAGACAGCTTGCATAAATAAAAGCTTTTGGGGTTCCTAAGGGCAGAAGTGTTCAAGGACTAAGTCTGAAAATCATTGAGAACTTAGGAAAGTGATACATTCATTCTATACATCAATACAAATGCAACACCCAAACGCAGTTTTTTGGTCATCATTAGCACTGGTATAAGTTCCCATAATTATTGGAGCATTTAGCCAATTAACTTTTATTAAGTGCACACACACACACACACACACACACACACACACACAGACACACACAAAAAGGAATGGTAAATAAGACGTCTTCTTCACAAGTTACAAACATATACAATAACTTTCTAAGGCCATGTAAGGCTCATTCACACATTCATGATCTGAAGTAATAGACGTTATTTAGAGCATAAAACTTAAGTTAACCATAGGATGCTATTCTACAGAACCTGTAAATTAAGCATAAGTTTCTATTAAGTAACAACGCAGTATCAGAGTTTTTTAATAATTGAAAGAGATTATAAATTGCCTTGAAGCAATGAATATGATTATCATGGAATTAGGAGCAAGAAAAAATACTGATAAATTTTTCGTTGGTCATATTTAATTTTCTCTTTATCTTAACCACTATACCTGATTAATCATTGTCATATATGATTGGTAAACTAAAATTGGGAAAACAAATTGTTAGAATAAGTTATATTATTGCTTTATAATGTTTATATAATAAACCATATCATAGAATTCATTAGCATTTAAAATTTTTACTGTTCAATAAGACTTCTTTGACAAAATATGTATGAATTATTTCAATCTGATTACAATAAATGTTTTTGAGTTATCTTTAGAAATAGTTTTTTGATGTTTAGGAATCAAAAATACTAACATTTTAATTTGTGGAAATATTAGACTATTCAATTTGCATAGATATGGTTTTTAAAAATCAGAATGGAACTCCACTAATTTACAATAATTTTCAGTACAAAATGTCAATAGGAAAGCATTTCAAATTCACACCATGAGTGAAAAAGATCTTTCTGAATTGCAGACACATAGATTCAAATGTTTATAGTTTCTGAGGTGGAGTTTTAGCCACAGTCCAAGAGTAAAGATGGGAATCTATTAAAGAACCCTTTCTTTTCTATGGCACAAGCTTCTTAATTTATTTGACCTCAAAATTTAAAAATACAACTTTGAAAGAATTGCAAGCCTTATTTCCTATAAGCTCTCATCCAATAGAGAAGAGACACTTTAATTCATCTATTGTAAGCACCAAATAAAACATAAAATTAGTTTCTAGGGGACAATAACTTAAATACAATAACAAAAACAAAACAATGGAACATGAATCAAAGGAAATAAGCACAATGTGATGAAAGTTCTTTTGTGACCTGAACTTCTTTTGAGAGCAGCCAAGTAAGGTAAGATGTATGTCTCTCACGCCTACTCTGTGGTCACACAGGATTGTTCATTTCACTTGGTCCTATAAGAGCCTAAAAACATTTCCAATGTTTTCTAATGCATAATATTAACATGTCTTAAAGCCTTTAGTCAACTCAGTAAGCAGATGATATATTGCAAACCAGTCAAAGGAAAACTAGAATACATATCAAGTAGTCAGGAATATTAAATGAACTTTATGAGGTAAGTAAGGAAATCTAACTTTTTCAGGAGAAAGGAAAAAGAAATTTCCACCACTGGCATAAAAATATTCTTTTATGCTATCTGTGAAAATGTGCCCATTCATCAGTTCCTTACAATTTAGAATGCTTATGCAACTCAGGACTGATTAAGGATGCTTTAGATAGAAAACTCATATTAAAATCATTCACAATTTTTCATGATAAAACAACTGAAGATAACTTTACAAATTGTTCTTTTTAAATGGTTATTTAGATAAATAACCAATGAATTAAACAGCAGTATTCCTGGTAGAATCAACAATAACAAAAACTTAATGAGATCTGCTAAGATGCTTATATTTAGCCTATTGTGATTAAATGTGGAAAAACTCAGCCAGGGAAAATATTTATTCTGCATTACAGTGGCTCTGTTCTAGAACCATGGTCATATAGACAGTCATGGTCATAGTCAGTGTACTTTCTAGATTGATCTTCTTTAATAAATTCTCAGGAAGATGTCAGATTACTGCTGGCTTCATTATGTAGTCAATTACTGCTTCTGACCAGGTAACATAAATTACTATCTATCATCCATTGAGCCTATCCTCAAATATATTCATATTCACATTCTCTCTCTCTCTCTTTCTCTCTCTCTCTCTCGCTCCTTCTCCCTCTCCCTTTCCCTCTTTTCTGTTGACATATACCTAAAGGGATAGAGAGGAATAATCTTTTCTTGAAGGCAAGATCACAATGCGGATTTTGGGAGAACTTCCCAAAGTGAATCTATTTCTGAGTGGCTATCCAGCATTAGTTTTGGATTTAGTTTAGGCCAATGCCTGTCTCTCTCTTTTGTAATACTTTCTTCAGAACTGCTTTTAATGTGAGACATAGTATTTATTGGCTCTCATGGTTCTGTAGGTTATCACCATAGCCTGACCCTATGGGCCATTCTAATTTTCTAGTTCTTGCAATGGCATATATCTCACTCCTAGCCAGAAATCCTAATGGACAGTGTCTAGTAGAAAGGACTGATCACTGATCTTCTTAGTCATTCCTTACAGCTTATGAAACCCTCTGTATTGCAGCAACTGGAGAACATTTTTTTCTCATAGTGGCTCTTGGCCTTGCTCTGCAAAGCATATCGACTCTGTCTCCTTGCACCTTGCAAATATGAAAATCCTTGGAACAAGTTGTCTAACAAGAGTAGCTAACCAGTAAGTAATTGTGCAATTGTAATATCATGCCTCAATGAATAGGCAGGAGAGTGAAGAAATACTGAACATCAACTTAAAACCTGTGTATATATATGCAAGCACATGCATACACACATGTACCTTTTCTCAAATGGGAAGGCATGTGCATCCATGTGCATCCAACACTTATTCCCTCACAAACATAAACTGTATAAAAAAGAGACTAAATACACACACACACACACACACACACACACACACCACACACACACACACACACATACACACACTTCTAGAATGTGATTTTGGGGTTCTAAGGACTATGTTCCTGGCTTTGTAAATGTTAGACACTCTTCCTATGGGCTACAATTCTATCCCTTGGATCACTCTTTATTTTTTTTTCTTTGCCTAACCTTTCATTTTTAAAATTTTCACAGTATTTGCCTTGATTTAGCAAGGGACTCTCATTCTAATGTTTATTGAACTCTCTTTGTTTATTTTGTTATTGTGCAGAAACAATGAGAACTTAGCGGAGATCATAGCAGAAAGAGAACTCATCAGATTCTTTGCTCAAAGGAGATAGTAAGGAGAGATGGGGATCTCCTACGTGAAAAGCAAAGGAAAGCAAGAAAAAGATTACTGATTTATCCTTCAATACAATAAGGGGCTTTTCATGCTAATTGTATATTCCCCAGAGTTTTGCTCTCGTTTTTTTCTATTGTTATACAGTAAGGGAAAGTATGAAAGATTAATGGATGTCCATATTACTTTGTTAAAATGATGAGACGTTCTTCAAAACCCAGAACACCTAAGGAAAAGCTAGGAGGAATCAGAGCAGCCAGGCAAATCTGTTTAACCATCATTCATTGAAGGGAGAAGCTTCTCTGATTAAAGCTGGGAATTACATTTGTCTGTAATCATAAACATAATACTTAGACAATAGTAGTAAGTTTCCCCCTTGGATTCCAAATGTCCTTTAGTCATGGGATTTTGATTAGTTTTATAGTTTCATGTGTGAATTTCCTCTGTGGCACAGGTCTCAAAGCCAATCAGGGAACATTTGTTTGCCTGCATAACAGTTGTGGCAGTATTGCACCAGTGGGCTTACCTCATGGGGAACATTGGTAGAATTGTTAGTAGAGTTTCAGGCTCAAGACTGCTGATCATTCTCCCTGTCTCCCCCAGCAGCCTCCACATGACAATGAATAGTTCCAAATACATGAGTTCAAAGTTAATGCCCATTGAACACAGTGAACCTCAAAACAAAATAGAAGGACATGAATGTTGTATGAAGGTGAGAAATAGAGACAGGAGGGAGATTAGACAAGGTGGGAATTATAGTATTTACATGTATGAATTTGACAAAGAACAAATCCAATACAAGTTAAAATATATATTATTGTGTTTAAAATTAATGTGATCTCACCATTCATGTTGATGATGGGAAGGAAGTAGCACTTTTAGGAGGTGGAATTTTATTGGAGAAAGGCATGCCACAGAGGGAGGACACTCAGGTTGGGTAGCATTGCCCTACAGCTATTCATCATGCCTTTTCCATCATATAATGGGATACAGTCTTCTCTGGAGCTATAAGTCAAAAAATTCTCTTTTTCTCCCTTAGGTGAAGTGTGAGTGTTGTGTCACAGCAGAAAGAAAAAAGAAGTAACCAGTTACTGTAAAAACTATGAAGGATAAAATAATATGAAGAAGAAATGGCTAGAATTCTAAAGGACAAGCTGAGCATGGACACCAACATAATTAGAAGGGACACTGAAGATGAAGAATTACCCTGTTCTGGCAAAAACTGCTAACAACAGTTACAGAACAACAAAACAGATTAAAGGAAGTAGATATTGTGCTTCTAATGTGATGGATATGGAATCATGACCTTTAAAGAGAATGTTGGGGCCAAATGCAGACCAGAAAGGATTTGGAAGTGAATACTCTATGGAAAATGCAGAAACTTGCAATGCTTTAAAGGGTGTTAACAGGTACTAAACATGCATGAGCCTATGCTGACCATAGGAGACGGGAGAGGAGAGTCATAGGGCTGAGAACTCCATCATCATTGTTTGAAATAGAAGAAATCTAAGCATATCCACGCACATATAAAAAGAGACTTATCCTATGCAGACCTGTGTGTGGGCTGGAGGGCTTCCTCTCCAGAACCTGAGCTCCTGGGTTGGCCACTCCCCAGAACCCCATAAAACCACTCCACCCACTCCCATTAATCACAGACATATAGGAAGTAAGTCCAAGTAGAAGGTTTCATACAACACCAACCTTCAACTTTCAAGAATATAGAGAGAAAAGGCCTCTGAAAGACAACTTAATTGTTACTTCAGAAGACCCATCTGAGAAGCATCAACACGATTTTACAAAGATTTGATACCCAGAATTGATACTTTTTGCAAGTGAAGGTCCAAACACTTGATAGCTAACACAAAGAAAAACTTAGACACTGTTAACATCATCTAAGTGCTGAAAAATAGTATCACAGAGGGACTTCAAATAAAACTAAAATCAACATCTACTCATTCTAGAAATGTCATCTCACAGGAAAAACAGAAAAATCACAAGATCCAAGAAAATATGTATCCCCTCAAGATCACCAAATGCAAGTCTTCAGATCCCACGGAGGATAGCTCATTGGAAGATATCCAAAAGACTAATAACCAATCCAACGAATTTCAAAGATTGGTTATAAATATGTTCAAATAGCTCCAAGAGAATATAGATAAATGTCTAAACACATTTCAAGAAGAACACAACAAATTCAGGAAAGAAAACTAAGAAAACACAAACAAGACCCAAATAGAATGAAAATAGTCTGAAAACATATTTAGATACACTGAAAAAAGGCCAAAGTTATCTACAAACAAACATAGAAACCGAAAAAAAAAAAACTAGACTGAAATAACACTGGAACTAAAAAAATCTAAGCAGTGTAATAAAAAATTTAATAGACAGTATCAAAAACAGAACTGATCACTTACAAGACAGAGACTCAGAGCTGGAAGATAAGATAGACAGGTTTCATAAGTCAAAGAAAGAAACTGAAAAACACACTGGCATAGAACATATAGGAACACTGGGATACTATCAAAAGGCCCAACATACAGATCATGGGTATCCCAGAAACAAACACATGAGAGGAAGATCCAACATGTATAATCAATGAAATAATAGAGGAAAAATTCCCTAACCAAAAAAGAGATACCCATCCTGATTCAAGAGGCATACAGAACACCAAATACTCAGGACAAAAAAAAGGAACACCCTACAAAACATGATAGGACACAAATCAAATATACATATTAAAGACAAGATCTTAAGAGCTGTGAGATAGAGAGAACAAGTCATATACAGAGGCAAACTCATCAAAATAACAACTGACTTCTCAATACAAACGGTAAAAGCCAGAAGAGCTTGGAGAGACACAAGTTCTGAATAAACGCAAATGCCATCCCAGATTATTATATCCAGAAAAACTATCAATCATAATAGAAAGTGAAGGAAAAAATATTCCATTACAGAAGCAGACTAAAACACTACATGGACATTAAACCAGGGTTACAGAAAAAGAGGGAAAAACAGGATAAACACATCAAAGAAGCTAAAGGGATTAACCAATATCAACACAAGAGTCGAATGAAGGATTAAAAAAGCAAACACCACAAGATCAAAGAACCATTAAACACTTTTCAATAATAACTTTAAATGTCAGTAGTCTCGATTCCCCCATCAAGAGACACAAGCTTATAACTTGAATCAAACATCATCACCCATCATTTCTTTTCCCCTCTTCTTGAAAGATAAACAGTTTCTCTAGGTGAAAGGATGGTCAAAAGTGCTTCAAGCAAATGGAAAGAGGAAACAAGCAGGAGTTTCTATCTTAATATCAAACAAAATAGTCTTCAATCTAAAGCAAACCTTAAGAGATACAAATAACTACTACATCTTACCTGAGGGAAAATTCCAAAAACAAGATCTTACAATAGTAAACATACATCCATCAAACACAGAAACACCCAAATTCATCAAACATACAATACAGGAGACAAAACAACTAATCAACCCAAACACAATAGTAGTAGGAGATTTCAATAGCTCACTCATACCATTGGACAATTCAACAGGCCAAAAGACACATTGGAGTTAAATGAAACCATACATCACATAGACCTTACAGATATCTACAGAACATTTTATCCAAACACCAAAGAAAACACATTCTACTGAGCAGCCCATGGAACATTCTTGAAAATATACCATATGCTAGGACACAAATCAAACCTTCATGTATACAGAAAAACTGAAATCATTCACTGCATACTATCTGACAATCATGGAATGAAATAAGACATCTATAACAAAGGAAAAAATAGAAACCACACAAAATCATAGATGTTAAACAACACATTTCTGAATTTGAACTTCCCTCAATCCAATGAAAATGAAGATACAACCTAACAAAATCTATAGGACACATTGAAAGTGGTCCTATTATAGCACTTAATGCCTACATCACAAAAAAAGAAAGATACCAAATAAATGAATTAATGTTATCCCTGAAAGCCTTAAGAGAAAAAGGAACAAATCAATCTTAAAAGTAGCACACAGCAAGAAATAGCTGAGATCTAAGCAGAAATCAATGAGTTGGAACTGAAAAAAAATACAAAAAATACAATGAAACAAACAGCTTGGTTTTGAAAAGATAAGTAAGACTGACAAATTATTAGCTCCACTAACCACAAGAAGAGAGAAAACTCAAATCAACAAAATCAGAAACTAAAACAAAGAAATCACAACTGATACTGGAGAAATCCATCAGAAAATCATAAGGACATACTTTAAAATTTCATATTCTCTTAAATTAGACAATCTAAAGGACTTCCTAAACACATATGATTTATCAAAATTGACTCAAGATGAAATAAATACATTAAGCAGACCAATAACAAGAGATAGCATTGAAAAAGTAATTTTAAGTTTTCCAACTAAAAAAAGTCCTGGACCAGATGTGTTCAGTGCAGAATTCTACCTGGCCTTCAGAGGAGAACTAACGCCACTACTCCTCAAATTATTCCACAAAATAGAGAAAGAAGGAAAACTCCCAAACTTTTTTAAAAAAGCCAGTATTACTCTGATTCCAAATCTAAACAAAGGCACATCAAAGAAAGAGAATTATAGACCAATCTCACTAATGAACACAGATGCGAAAATATTAAATAAAATACAAGCGAACTGGGGCTGGAGAGGTGGCTCAGGGGTTAAGCCTCTGCCTTGCAGGCGGAAGGTCCTGAGTTCGGATGCTAGACCCCACGTATAGAGGCAGGACAGAAGCAGGGGGCGGCCTGCGTTTCTGGTCCTGGTAGGCGGAGCCTGTGAATCCCAGGGCAGAGTAAACAAGGAGAAGGTGGAGGCGGTCCATAGTGGTTCCTGAATTCGTCCGTGATTCTACACACACACATACATGCACACACACAACACACCATACATGCACAATTGAATAAATAATAATAGAAAAAAACAAAACAAAAAATACTAGCAAACTGAATTCAGAAACATATCCAAAAGATCATACATACATCATAATTGAGTCAGGTTCATACCAGGAATACAAGGAAGCTTTAATATACATAAATAAATAAATGTGATTCATCATATTAATAGACTAAAAAAAATATCATATGATCCTCTCAATAGATGCAGAAAAGGCCTTTGACGAAAATTCAACATTCCTCCATGATAAAAGCTTTGGAGAAAACAGTAATGTAGGGGACATATTGCAACTTGATAAAGGCTATATGTGACAAACCTAAAGCAAACATCATTCTAAAATAGGAAAAACTTGCGTCAGGAAGGAGACAAAACTGTCTTGTCCACTGTCATGTCTCCTATTCATTATTGTGCTTGAAGTCCTAGCTAGAGCAATAAGCAAGAGAAGGAGATGAAGCAGATATAGATAGTTAAGGAAGAAGTTAAAGCATCCCTATTTGCAGATGATATGATTCTATACTTGAGAGATCCACATGACACCACCAAGAAACTACTCAAATTAATAAACAATTTTATTGAAGTGGCAGACTGCAAAATCAAAATACAAAAATCAGTATTATATACCAGAGACAAACAAGCCAAGAAAGAAATGAGAGAATCGATCCCATTCCCCATAGCTATGTTGGAATAAATTTAACCAACAAAGTAAGAGACCTATACAATGAAAACTATAAAACACTGTTGAAAGAAATTGAAGAAGATAATAGAAAGTGAAAAGACCTTCCTTGCTCATGGATCAATAAGATCAATATTGTGAAAATGACCACCCCACCCAAGGAAATATGTATTCAGTGCAATTTCAATCAAAATCTCAATACAATTCTTCACAGAACTGGAGAAAAACAATCTCAAAATTCTTACAGAAAAGCAAAACACTATGATTAGCCAAAAAGACTTTGGGCAATAAGAAGACTGCTGAAGGTATCATAATACCAGATTTCAAACTATATTACAGAGCTATAGCACTAAAAACACCTTGGTAATAGGCACAAAAAACAGATACATCAACCGATGGATTAGAATAGAGAACCCAGATATAAACTCTCACACATATAGCCACTTGATTTTTTAAGGGTTGGCTAGATAACAAGATACTTCATTAATACAGCATAAATACAAACTACGAAAGAACAAGAAATTTACATATTTAGATCATAACAAATAGGTAGCAATTCAACACCCAGTCTGGACAGATTGGATAACTAATTAGATTCCCAGGGTGGAAAGGGTGCTTTCATAGGCAAAGCAGAGTCCAGATGGAACAGCTGTTAAAGCCCCTCTCCTCATCAAGTTTCATGAGAGGCACCCCACTGAAGAGGAGGTGTTTGATCTGGTGTTCTTCTGGAAGATCAAAACTCAAAATCTAGAGGATCGTAAGGAAAGAACTTTTTATTTCTGGATAGGCATCATCAGAGGCAAGAACAGAGCTCTTTGCTTTCACAGTCTTCTCAATGATCTTGTTCAGAGTGAAGGTTGCTAATTTTTGCTTTAGAGGTCCATTACTCTTCATTGGGTTCTGGTGACAATTCCCAAAGCCTTTCTGCCAGTTTTAGGTTATTAGGGCACTGAATGTTTTGCCAACACATGGGGTTGAAAGCTACAATTTCCTATCTAAGGGTTTGATGCCAGAGCCCAGCTTCAGTGCATCATTAGGAGCCACCTGGCTGCCTGATTCTCCATTATCCTTATCAACAAAGATTACAGAGTAGCCATGCTGGATTAATTCATCTCTCCAACAGCTGTACTCACCAAACCTTCTGACGCAGCACTTAAATTTTGACAAAGGTGCCAAACATGCACCCTGGGGAAAACAGCATATTGAAAAAATTGAACATCTTCATGTAGAACAATAAAAATTAACTGTTACTTCTCTCCTTACACAAAAGTTAATTCCAAATGGATCGGAGACATCAATGTCAAACCCAAAACTCTGAAATTATTAAAAGAAAGAGTAGAGAGCACACTTGAATTGAAAGGCCTAGGTAAAGATTTTCTAAACAGAACAGCAAATGCCCATGAGCTAAAACTAATAATCAACAAATAAGATCTCATGAAAATAAAAAGCTTCTGTTTTGCTAAAGAAACTGTTAAGTATATAAAAAGACTACCCACAGAATGGGAGAAAATTTTTACTAGCTATGAATCTGACAAACAATTAATCTCCGGATTATACAAAGAGCTCAAAAAGCTAAACACCAAGACAACAAATATTTCAATTAAAAAATGGGCCCTATAACCAAACAGGGACTTCACTCAAAAAGAAACTGAAATGTCAAACAAATATCTTGAAATATGCTCAATAATATGCAAAAAAACTATAGGTAAGAAGATGGTACACCAAACTTCTCTATAAATAGCTGCTATTGAACCCATAGATTTGAAGAACATTTAATATTCAGCCCTAGAAATCTTCTTCTACAACAGAGGTAGAGGCTATCAACACCCTGACATGATGCAGCCTAGGCAGTAGAATAGCAGTGAAATGGACAGCCATAATGCAGTGTATGGGCAACACAGCAAGGTTGACCAAGAATCAGGTCAACCTAATCTCTCCCCATTCTAAGGTTTTGGGAATCTCATGGAAGAGAGGGCAGTGAGATTGTAAGAATCTAAATATGAGAAGGTTCACCTTTGGACAAGACATTCCATTCAAGATAGGACTGCTGCATCCATGAACTCACTGTAGTGAGACTTGTTTTTATCAGACCTGCATAATAACTGACACACCAACATGCCCCCGTAGACTACCTAGGAACTCAAAAAAGATAAGAACATGCAGTGGAAACCTTGGGGAATAAGTGGGATGAATGACAGGGAAATGCCCCTGTCAGTGGGGTGGCCTGAAAAAAGCCTCTTTGTATGCCACAAGAGGCATACAACCCCCACAATATAGATAAGACAGAGGGAAACTTGAGGTCCACAGAAGCGGACGGCAGGAGAATAGAAAGGAATGGGATAGATGGATGAAGAGAAGGGAGGTGGATGGGAGGGGGATGGAGGGAAGCAAGGATAATTACTCAATATGCTTGTAAAACTAGAAAAAGATTGGAATGCCATATGACCCTGCTATTCCACTATTGGGAATAATTTCCCATACAGCAAAAATTCACCTCGATAGCACAAGCACATAGTTAGATCATAACAAATAGGTAGCAATTCAACACCCAGTCTGGACAGATTGGATAACTAATTAGATTCCCAGGGTGGAAAGGGTGCTTTCATAGGCAAAGCAGAGTCCAGATGGAACAGCTGTTAAAGCCCCTCTCCTCATCAAGTTTCATGAGAGGCACCCCACTGTTCATGGCAGCATTGTTTACAATAGCAAAGTCATGGAATCAACCCAAATGCTCAACAGTTAATGAGTGGATAAGGAAACTGTGGTACATTTATACAATGGAGTATTACTCAGCCATCAAAAATGATGAATTAATGAGATTTGCCAGGAAATGAATGGAATTAGAAAAAATTATTTTGAGTCAAGTATCCCAGACCCAGAAAATTAAGCACCATATTTACTCCCTAATAGGTGGATCCTAGTACCAAACCCACTTAGTGACACACTCAAAGGTAAATCTCTGTAATGCCTACAGTAATTGCAAAGATGATAAGCAGGGAGGGAAGGAGAAGGATGGCCCCACCAGAAACAAGGAGATAGGGGATCATGCTACAGCAAAGAAAATAGGCCACCATCAAGGACAACAAGTAAGTAATGAGACATCTGGTTGGACTCGCAGACTTTCCTTCCTGGTCACTTGCACCTGATGGGGTATGATCTTACCAGAAAGGGAGGGCATAGAGTCTGGCAGATAGAAAGTTATCATCCTGCAAATGGGAGACTACCCCCCCACACCTCACAGTGGTCTCCTACTCTTATTCCATCTACCTTTGAATCTACCCTTATAATAAGACTTCATTTTTACAGTCTTTTATCTCTGGCCAGGGGGTGACACCCAATACCTATCAGGATGGAGCCAAGGGTAGTGTAGGAGCAGCAAAACTGAAAAAAAAATCAGCACACCATAATTCAGAAAATCTGAGACTATACATCAACTACCTGGAACCAGGCCAGCCTAATCTCTCCCCATCCCAAAGCTCAGGGAAATTTGTGGAAGAGGAGGCGATAAGATTGTAAGAGATGGGGAGGAACAATGATATGCAGGATACTCCACACAAATTAAGGCTGAAGTAATCATAATAGCACTTTGCATGACCTGCGCAATGACCAACATACCATTGAACCCCCATAGTCTAGGATGTATCACAGGCACTAGGATCCTTAGAGGCAAGGGATTAACAGCCACTATAGTGTTTCCATACTAAAAGGGAACACAAAAAAGCACTCTAGGCAATGCCATTGAGTCCTTACACCTCATCAGAGAGGAGGATCCAGAGGGAAGTTTGACATGCACAATAAAAGATGCTCTAGGGATGGGGGGGACAATGGGAGTAAGGGAGGGGGAAAGGAAGGTGAAAAGAGGGGAGGGAGCAAGAGGATCTAGGGAGGGATAGAGGAGGGAGGGGAATGGGGTGCTTATCAACTTTGTATGAGTGGAAGAAATAAAATAAACTTTCAGCATCTACAAATTACAAATATTTCATTAAGATGATCCTAACATACATTGTATTTTGATGCAACTATAAACGGTATTAATTTTTTTTACCAATTATTTGTTATTAGGCTATAGAAATACTGCTAATGCTATGTGCTGAGCTTATATTAGTTTCTAATAGAATTATCAAGAGTATATATGTGTATATCAATGAATAAAGGAAGTTCTACATTTTCTAAAAAACTAGAAAAAGAAAATAATTTAAAAATGAAAAAATAGAAAAAAGGAGACTCATATAATTCTAAACAATATAGGAAGGAAATGATGTGGATGTTTCTGTGTGTTTGTATGTAGTATATATTGTGTCGGCATCTTGTTTGCTGTTTATGTGTTGAGTGTGTATGTGTCCACTCAATGTTTGTGTGTGTGTCTGTGTGTATGTGTGTGTCTGTGTGTTTCTGCTGTGTGTGTATTCTTGTAATGTGTATTACGTTTGGGAGAGTATGTAATTGTGTGTGTTATGTAGGGAATAGTATAATCTCTACTGTCTTTCTAAAGACACTTTTCATGTTCTTTTCCTTTCCTCTTTTAGGGGCATAATCTCATTCACCAAGGACTCTAGGTGGGCTAGGCAGTGACCCCAAGGAATCTATCTGTGTCCACCTCCCTAACACTGATTACAAGCTCACTTCATCATGCCTGTGTTTTAAGATTTCGATATTAAGCTCTGATCCTCTTGTTTGTATTCCAAACACTGTCCTGGCTGAGTCATATCTCCATTCTGAGAAATGAACCTTTCAAATATGACATTTGAGAGCAGATAAAGAATTAATAGAATTTATAGGAAGTGACAAAGAAGGGAATCAATGAATAATATTTGTCTGTTGATGACATTAATAAAAATCAGGTAGAAATCAAATCTATGTTGTAAACAATCGTAACCATGTTACATTTTCTTTCTTTAGTCACTGAGAGGATTAAATCATTAAAAGAATACTATGATTGCAATTTATAGTTGAAAAACATTAGGTTTCAAAAGTTACAGCAAATGTCTCACGTGGAATAAAGGGTTATTAGATTGAACCCCAAGTTTTATTTGGCCACAGAGCACAAATTCAGAATCTCTAAATGTACTGGTGAAGAAAAGAAGAAATTTTTTCATCTCCATAATTTCAGCTGACAATGATATTTGACATGTGAGTAGAATAATTAGAAATTATGAAGTTTTATCATCTCTCATAATTATATTAGAATGCTAAGAATCACTTGGTAGAACATAATTACCATAATTCAGATAATTTCTGTAACTTTATGAAAATGTATGCCTTCACTTTGTAACAATTACTCTTCCCCAGTGATTCTCTTTCTACAACAAAGTTATTGAATTTCCATAAATAGAAAAGGCACTTACATTTGTAAATTTATTATGCATGTATATAGTATGTATATGTACATATATAACTTTTAAAAATAATGCATCTTTCCTGTTGTTTTAGGTCATGTATCAGAATACCATAAAAGGGTGGGTCTCACCCAGCAATTTTCAATATATTACTGGCTTAATAAAAACAAGGCCATGAAATGTATATCTCCCAACATTTCACCATTAAATTTCAAAGCATGAAGCAATATCTAAAAGCAATTCCACAAGCAACAAAAATTACCATGCATATATATTAATATGCATGAGATTTATAAAGGAATCCAGATTTGCATTTACACATAAAACCATCAACCCATAATCCCATGATAAATTATGAAAATAATAAAGGGTTATTCAGGCATGTGAACACTGAATATATTTTCTGGGTTGGTGAAGGCATTATCCCTATGTGTCTGACTCATTTGTTGAGATAATGTTTAAGATGGCAAATATTTTACCAGAAGGTAAAAATGATAATCTACAATACCATGAACAAATATGACATATTTGCATAATCCCACAGAATATATCTGTATACTTTGAATACTTTAAACATTTTTTTAATATTCTACAAATTTTTTTTCTATTTTGAGAATCCTTTTTGTTGAAGTAACAGCTTCTATCCTTAACACTGCTAATAACTCTTTTCAGTACATTTATATTATGATTTATTCAAATAAGACAATCATATTTCTGTCAAATATCCTTCCATGTTTCTGTAACTTATAGACAATAAAAAAACCACATCCTTTAGTATTCAGACATCTTTTTTTTTTCCAGTGTCAAATGTTCTTTTTTTTTTTTAACATTTTTTATTATTATTTCCGCTCATGCAAACTTAATAGGTAGACCAGTTCCCTCCCCCCCTCCTCCTCCCCCTGAACCCTCTGTTCCCCCTCCCTCTCTCCCCATCTCCCAGAGCCTCCCCCCAATTCCCAGAGAGTCCTTTATTGTGTATGCCTAACTCTTCTCTTGGTCCTCCTTTCCGATGACGTAAAAGGACCCAGTGGCATTTCCCTGAACCCTTTCTCGTGTTCCCCTTAAGCATAGGAACACTACTGTGGCCATCAATCCCTTGCCTCCAAGAATCTTGGTGCCTTTAGCCGATGTTAGACTTTGTGAGGTCAATAGTGTGACGGACATGGCGCAGGGCATGCAAAGTCCTATTATGATTGCTTCAGCCCTATCTAGTGTGGAGACTCTTCAAATCATTGCTCCCCCCATCCTTTTGCTCTTACAATCTTACCGCCCCCTCTTCCGCAAATGTCCCTGAGCTTCAGGATGGGGGGAGATTAGGCTGGTTTAGTTCTATGTGGATGATATAGAGTCTCTGAAGTTCTGGATTGTGGTTTGTTGATTTGCTTTTGCAGTTTTGTTGCTCCTGCAATGCCCTTCACTCCATCCTGATGGGCACTGTATGTCACTCCTTGGTCAGAGACAAAAAACTGTTAAACTGGCGTCTTGTTATAATAGCACATTCAAGGGTAGATGTAATAAAAGTAGGAAACCTCGATGAGGGAGGGATCAGTCACCCATTCAGACATCTTTTATCTATCATAAAGCTTCTTAAAAACTGGCTGGAGAGGTGGCTCAGGGGTTAAGCCTCCGCCTTGCAGGCGGAAGATCCTGAGTTCAGATCCCATGATCCCACGTATAGACGCCAGGTGGAAGCGGGGGCGGCCTGCGCTTCTGGTCCTGGTAGGGCAGAGCCTGTGAATCCCGGGGCAGAAGGAGGTGGAGGCATCCATGGTGGTTCGCGAATTCGTCTGTGTTTCTACACATACACAGACACACACAGGCACAGACACACACACACGCGCGCACATACACATGCACATGCGCACAGTTGAATAAATAAAATTTTTTTTTTTCCAGGCACAACCCCTTTTATCCTAAGAAAATTAAACACCATCCCAAGTAGGTAGTTATATTAAATAGTCTTGCAAATGAAGCATATTAATGAATGAAAAGGAAATTCCTTTCAAAATTGTTCTTTGGTGTATATATACATATATATATAACCTACACACTTGACAAATTTGCATGCAATAATATCAAATTTCATGTTTATTTTTACTTAAAGAATTAATCCTTTAATGTTATTAAAATTTAATTGATTAATGTGTTATAATGCACAATGTAGAAAATGTCCATTATTTTTCAAAGTTGATCATATTTCAATTTTATTCTTCAGTACTGACTATAGGAGGTCTTGGAAAAGACCCTCAAAGCACAAACAATCAAGGTTCAAATACACCAGTTACTCTGTGGCAGCCTGAAAATCTCTGTAGACAATTAATGCAACCAAAGGAAAATAAGATTTATGAATCATAAATCTAATATGAGATTAATGTTTAAGATATCTGAGGCTATAAAACAACTTAATGGTAAGAAGGCATATCATGAGCAACAAAACTAAATATGAATTTCTTGTTTTTTCTTCCATGTATGTGTGAATCAGGTGTGCGTGTATGTATATGAGTGGAACTGAGTGGGTGTATCTATATGTGTGTGTATATGTATATGAGTGGAACTGAGTGTGTGTGTCTATATTTATATGAGTGCAATTGAGTTTATGTCTGTGGACGCCCAAAAATGATATCAGGAATCATCTTAGTCACTCTTCCACCTTCTAGGTGTGAGTCTGAGTCTCTAACTAAGGCTAGTATATTAATCACCTTGTTGATGAAGCTAACCCTTTAATCACTAAGCCATCTCCTCAGCCATAAGTAATTATTTCTTAAAACAAACATACATTTTAAAGGTGATCAAGTTTTTTGTAATCATAAGTGAGACATTAAAGCTGCAAGTAGCTATCTCCCCTAGATGTTATATTAGCTACTGTGGAAATGGCTGAAACTGGGAAGTGGTGGCTGTTGGTACAGTGAAAGAAAATCTTGTATATTGTTCTTGACTCTGTAAGGTAAAGCAGTCATCTGGGAGAATGCCTGAGGGGATTTCTCAAAAGATTAAAATGTTAATTATTACATTATGCATCAATACCACTTTTGGTTGCATTCCTAGAGAAATCAAGACCAATGTATTAGAGACATCTATTCTACAAGATATTAAATAAACAAATGAAACATATGTGTTCCATGCACAAAATGGAATGCTATTCATTTAAAAATTATAAAACTGGGCTGAAGAGGTGACTCAGGGTTTGAGACACTGTCTTAAAAGCAGAAGGATTTACACATCTCTTCAGGGATGGGGGAGGGGGCACTGGGAGAAAGGAAGGGAGGGGGGAAAGGAAAGGGAAAAGGGGGGAAGGAGGAGGGAGATCCAGGAAGGGGTGGAGGGAGGGAGGGGACAGAGGTACTTATTACGTTTGTATGAACAGAAAAATAAATAAATTAAAAAAATGTCATCCATCATAAAATCAATCCAAATTCCAACACCACAAGATGCTATCCATAAATGCAGAAAAAGCTTTTGACATGATCCAACATCCTTTTATGAGCAAAACCTTAGAGACAGTTGGAATGGAAGGAACTTATATCAACATAATAAAAGCTGTATTCAATAAGCCAACGGCAAGGTTTATACTAAATGAGAAAAAACGTCAAGCCTTCCCACTTTGATCAGCAACTAGATGAGCTTGTCCACTCTCACCACTTCTACTCAATATTATACTTGAAGTCTTAGCTAGAGCCATAAGAAAGAGAGGGAGGTTAAAGTGATTCAAATCAGAAAAGAAGAAGCCAAGATATCTCTGTTTGCAGATGATGTAATCATATACCTGAGAGATCCTAAAATTTCCATCAGGAAACCTCTGGAATTAATACTTATGTTCAGCAGAGAGGAAAGTTACAAAATAAATGTGCTGCAGGCCAGAGCAACAGCCTCAAGACCAGGGCTCCCCTGGACCAGGTGAGGCAAGGCTTAGGAGGAAATGGAGAACAGAACACGCAACTTTCTAAGCTGATTGAATCTGGACCCATTTACTGAAACTTTTGTGACAGCTTTTATACAGAAAATTTTGGGATAAAGACATGTATTCTCCAGTAGAAAAAAAAAAAAAGCAGAAGGATTTGTATTTGGATCCTGAATCCCAGGTAAAACTGTCAGCGGAAATGGCAGGAGCCTGCACTTCTGGCTCTGGAAGGCAGAGAATGGGAAATTCCAAAGCACAGCAAAAAGAAGGCAGAGCAATCCAGGATGATTCCCAAAGTAAACCTCAGGATTCTGCAAGCACACATAGTGCCCTCTGATACACACACACACACGCACACACACACACACACACACACACACATAAACACACACACACGTAATTTGTAAAACTGAATCTAGTAAAATAATCCAGGCATACAATGACAACAATTGATAAAGCTTACTGATTGATATGCAGACTATAAAATCGATCAAACAATAAATAACTGAAGAAGAACAGAGTACCAGGGCATCAGTAGTTATATGTAGCCAAATATCTGACAAGAGATATGTTACAGTCTGAGAAGAGATAAAGTCCACACTGGTGGGAGCTGTGTAATAGAAGTGTGAAGCATCTGGACACTTTGTGCCCATGGTCAGAAAGTAGAGAGATTGATGCTGGTTCTCTTCTTGAACCCCCAGCATGTGCATGGTGCCATGCTTGGTTACGTCTTTCTGGAAACATCCTCATTAACGAGCCAATGTAGGTTTCCATAGTGACCATTAATTTTGTCAGGTTGGCTTTTAAGATTAATCATGTCAATGTTGATATCCCTAATATTAGGGATGGAAGCCAGTGGTGGATGAAAATCAGGTCATAATGTCCACAGTTTCAATGAGATAGGATAAAAATATCCTGGTGCTTGAGTGTATAGCACAGAAGTTAAAATTAACAACAATGTATATTTGAAGCAGCTAAAAATTATATTTTATTTTAAAAAGATAATAAATATTTGAATTAATGGATAATTTAATTTATGAGTTTATTTTGATTAGTATACTTCTGCAAGTTACTTCAAACTTCACATCTTTACATGACCATTCACTTGTCTCATAAGCAATTTTAATAGTTTGGAATTACTGTTCTGTCTTTTTATACCTTTTCTGTTTATGAATCAATGCAGTGTGGCCTTCACTCATATCCTATATTTTAATAATTGATGGGATATTTTCTATGGTATTCTCTGGCCTCTGTCCCTTTGATTCACTAGTGTAGCTTCTTTTAGCTGCAGATGACCAAGAATGCAGATGCCATTGGTGCTCATTTCCTACCCAAATTTGATTAATAATAAATGAAAAAACAGTGTGTGTGCTGGGGTACATTGGCAGCATCTAGTGCTTCACCAGGCACTTTCCTCTTCCTAAGAAAGCTTAGGAAGAACTGTGGTTAATTAATACCCCAAGGGGAGGAGTAAAGAGAAAAGTTGCTTTCCCAAGGACTTCAGAATTGGAAAATCTGGGCATATGCCCAGCTTGTCCACTTACCTCTTTTGGCTCTGCTGCAGTCAAGTATCTTCCACTAAACACAACTGGGCTCAGAGAATGTGAAAGAAGTTTTAACCCTTTCATCACCATATGTTTGCTTGCCTACTTTGGAGAATGTGAAAGAAGTTTTAACTCTTTCATCCCCATACGTTTATGTGCCTACTATAGAACCATGGAAGAGTCTGAGAACTATGAAAATATCCTGGCTCTTTAGCCTGACTCTTGACATGTATTCAGACACATATTACATTCCACCTGACATCTGAGAACTTTTTTCTTTCTGGTCATGATCATTTTGACATACTATTTGGCATCACATATTTTCAATTTTGCACTCAAAATATGCTCAAAACATGAAAATAATTCTAAGATCCTCTACTGGGGGAAATTAAACTATGTATATATATGTGTGTGTGTATTTGTTTGCATGTATGTGTTTTTATTTATGTGTGTATATGTATGTGTGAATGCATGTGTATTTGCATGTGTTTGTGTGTGTGTATGTGTTTGTGATTGAGATACTTATTCACACTTCATTGAAAAAAAGATTAGTGCACTGGGGAAACACCTCACTTGACAAAGTAATTGACAAATCCACCTGTCCATGTACATGGACATTTGTATTTACTGTTCCTTATGAGAAATGAGTGGAGAGAACCAGAGAATCTCCAGAAGCTTGAAGGGTAGACAGCCTAAATTATGTGCTGCAGCAGAGAACAGATTCACTCTCTGGATGCCAAGGTGAGAAGCAGTCCCCAAAGGCACTCTTCTACACATGGGCCTCTGCCTTCATCACATATCATACACATACTAGCCATGCATTCCCCTGTATAGGGGAATCACACAGAGATTAGCAACATTTTCATATTTATTGATATCTACAATATGTTAAAATCATTAGTAATGTCCACACATGCTTCTGCTTACATGAATTATGTTGTTTAGCCTTCAAAATTGTCCTATTAATTAGAATCTATTATATTCTTGGTAAAAGTAAAGAATTTCCAAAAGAAATTTCTTTAAGGCCCTGACTTAGAAGCTGTGTGCAGTTTCTGCTTCCATCCAATAGGGACCAAGGAAGCTCCGTACAAATAAGCTCAGTATGCAGATTGCAAGAAGAAACTTTCCATTTGCTTAGCTAGAAGTAAAGAAAAGAAACTGTCTCCCAATACAGCAAACTCCATCAGTATTTTCTACGATAAAATCAAGAAGAAAGCAAAGAGCACCTTAATTGAAATCTACTTGGGCATGAAGTAACGTGGCTGAATTATTCAGTTAGGCTATTTACATTGCTATGGTATTTTTCACTTCTCTCAAAATGTTTATCTGTATATAAAGTTTAATTAATACTATATTACTCTTTGAGAGTAACCACCGACAAATCAGTGATTGAAAATTTCTTGGGTGGTGCAGGAACAGCAAAACTGAAAAAAATCATAATTCAGAACATCAGAGACCTTACGTTAACCATCTGGAACCAGAACAACTTAATCTCTTCCCATCCTAACGCTAAGGGAAATTTGAGGAAGAAGGGGCAATAAGATTGTAACAGCCTAAAGATGGAGAGGAGCAACGATATGCAAGATACTCCACACAAGTTAGGGCCAAAGTAATCATAATAGGACTTTGCATGACCTGTGCAATGACTGGCATAGCATTGACCCCCCTAAAGTCTAGCATGGATCACAGGAACTAGGATCCTTAGAAGCAAGGGATTAATAGCCACAATAGTGTTTCTGTACTAAAGGGGAACACAAGAAAGGGCTCTAGGCAATGCTGCTGAGTCCTTACACCTCATCAGAGAGGAGGACACAGAGGGAAGTTTGACAGACACACTAAAAGATGCTCCAGGAAGTGGGGGAGGGGCACTGGGAGAAAGGGGGAGGGGTAAGGAAGGGGAAAAGGGGGGAGGGAGGAATGGGGTCTGGGGAGAGGTGGAGGGAGGGAGGAGACCAGAGTACCTATTAAGTTTGTATGAGTGCAAAAAATAAATTAAATTAAAATAAAGAAAATTTCTTCAATGTTACTGCAATTAATTTGAAGAATAGACAGTATTTCTTTTAAGGTACCTTTATTAGGAAACATGTCTTTTCACAATATTAACTTACTTTATTTTAAAAAATACATGTATGTTATTATTTAATATTTTATAATGAGTATGATTTACTGCATTCTCATTAATGGAGCAGATTCAAGCATTCAGATTTCAATGCATTGCCTATCCTGGACTATGGCTCATAATTTTACTTTTATGCATCTTGCAAATTTTATGATAAATCTGTGATGCAAAACTGTTTTCCATGAACACATGGAAATTAATTTTCATTGATCTCTGATTGTGAGTGATTCTGAAATAAAGGAATAAAATTCAGGGTCACTCTGCTAGTTTCCTTCCTTATATTATTCTGACCAAGCAAAATTTTTGTGAGAAAATAGGTCTCTATCATTTTAGGTCTCCATTCTTGATTTCTAAATTAATACCTAGGTGGCAAGATTCATGGACTCTTTAAACATAATAATTAGAGACTGATGACTCTAAGAATAAGTTAGAATTTAGTAAAGGTGACTAAGCAAACTGTCCATGTTGAGGGTTGGAATATAAAATTCTAAATAAATAATATTTGCCTTGTTTTTGAAAATATAATTATGACATATATTTAATGACATTTTAAAAGATTTTCTGTTCTTTAAGCATACTGAGTTTGAAGTTAAAAGTCACCTCTTTGTAGTTTTGACATTTGTAAGTTCTACAACTCAGTCTCCAAGTAAATTGCCTATTTTATAAATAAAAGGATGAAAGATGAAAATATTTCACTGTGATAATTCATGTTATGTTAATTCCTGAAACTCATTTGGTATTTGAAGATATTCATTGATCATCTCTTTCCACATGTGAAAAGTATTTTAGATATTAAATTCACAAATTCTCTTCCCTCATGAGCACAGAGAGTACAGAGGAAAGCCATACAGTCACATCACAGCAAAATGTTAGACTATGGAGAAACTAACAGGATTGAACAATAGCTAGTACAACATATCTGTTGTATCAAACAGATCTTTTCTGAGAAATTAGCCTATGAACTGAGACACACACACACACAAAAACAACAGACATAAACTAATTACTACTGATTTTACTGTGCGTTTTTTCTACAAGTTTTAGCATTTTGAACTCAGGATAAATTAACAATCAATGAAGTATACTTAATTGTCATATTCCTTTCCTTCTATCCTTCCCTTTCTCCCTCTCTTTCTTCTTTCCTTCTTATGAACATCCTTTTTTCCTAAGACATAAGACATTATTGTAAAACCAAGGTAAAATTTCAATGCATCTATCAAAGCATACTGCTACTACTGCTAATAAAAGTATTAATAATTTCTGACAAGGATGTATTGAAACTCAGGCAATAGCATACCTTGCTGGAAATTATAGGCAGAATATTCTATCCACTATGAAAGACACTTTTCCAGTTTCTTGAAAAACATGTTATTATATAACATGTACACATGGAGATAAACTTATGCTTATTGCTGCCTAATTGGAAATATCCCTAAGCTGAAATTGCCCTTTGGCAGGTGAAGAATTAAACAAAGTGTGTGTGTGTGTGTGTGTGTGTGTGTGTGTGTGTGTGTGTGTGTGTGTTCAATAAAAAAATCCACTATATACATAGTCAATATGAAATATACAAGATATATATGATAAAATGTAACAAATTAATGAATCAGCAACTTGAATGGAATTCAAAGCATATCCCTCCAGAAAATAAAACATAAATTGGTACAGAAAAGTAATAGACAGCAGTGAGATTTTAGAGGATTTCTTCAAGAATGGTTCATTCAAAGACTAAGAACATGAATATATCAGAAGATCATGAAAATTCAGAAATAATGACAACAAACAAAACCACAATCATCTGAAAGGAATGAAAAGTAAGTACAGTCCTCTAAAAGAACAAAGCTAAAACAATTGAAGCAACAAATCAAATAGAATGTTGGATAATAATATAAATGACCTGCTTATCCATAAGCCCATATTTAAAAAGGAAAGAGGAAGACAGAGAGAAAGAGAGAGACAGAGACAGAGATAGAGACAGAGAAAAAGGCCAAGAAGAGAACATAAAAGTAAGGAAAAGAAGAGGATGAGAGAGGGGAAAAGAGGAATGAAAGAAATTCTGGTGATCTTCCAGGACAGAATTGCACAACCTTCATCTCTGAAATAGTTTTTTCTCTCTCACTTAAGTGTGGGGTTTTAAAAACCTATGTTTTTGGAAGAAGGGCCAAATGTTTCCAGACCACATACCTGGCAAAATTGGCTCCAACAGGTGGTTATGTAATAGCAAGCTTATGAACAGCCCAACGTGCTATGATGCAGCAAAAATGACAATTAAACTCTAATTTATAATTCTTCTTCCTCATGTCCATAATCACTACGTAACTGCAAGAATAAAATAAGAAGATTCCAGGACAATGGCCAAAATAATGGAGTCAGTACTGATCTTACCAGTCAAAGTCATGGAAAATAAGGTAGCGCTGAAATTACCAAGGAACCTCAGGAAGCCTAACAAATAAATAAATAATGCAAAACCCTAAATGGGCCCTGCAATAGAGGAAAGAGCCATAGGTAAAGACCAAGAAAACAAGATCAAAGCTGTGGTTTTCACAAAGGAATGAATCAACATGGTTTTGTTAATAAAAGTTACACCATATATATAGTATGTATTGAGAAACTGGATATACTTAAACTCTGAACTAAAATCAAAATATTGTACTTTTTTTGAATTTTTTATTATTTATTCAAGTGTGTGTGTGTGTGTGTGTGTGTGTGTGTGTGTGTGTGTGTGTGTAGAACCAAGGATGAATTCAGGAATCATTGTGGACTGCTTCTACCTCCTTTTTGCTCTGCCTTGGGATTCACTAGGCTCCGCCCACCAGGACCAGAAGAGCAGGCCGCCCCCGCTTCCTCCAGATGTTTGTATGTGGGATCTAGGATCCGAACTCAGGACCCTCTGCTTGCAAGGCAGAGGCTTAATCCCTGAGCCATCTCTCCAGCCCCCGAAATATTGTAATTTTGAAAATTTACTAAAAAATGAATATTGATTTCCCAAAAAGTAAATATGTTCCACTTATAAATGTTTTTTTTTAAAACTATCGTGTGTGTGTGTGTGTGTGTGTGTGTGTGTGTAAGCATATATGCACATGTGAAGACCTCAGGTTGATTTCAGGAATCATCCTTGCATGTTCTTTTATCATATGCTCTTTGCAAAAATTCTAATTCAATACTGTGCTCACCCTGTAGGACTGGTCTACTAGCCAGACTCTGCCTTCTGGGGCTGGGATTTACAAGCAGGCCGTAACACCCTCATGGCATTTTGTCCAGGCTCACATATCATTAAACAAACAATATAGGAAGCAAAATAATAAACATTGATACAATAAGGAAATAAATAACAATACTTTAGAGTGTATTTATGCTTGTTTCATCAATTGTACTGAGCTTGTTTCTTAACGTATAAATGTGTTTGCAGAATCTTTTACCAAACCTACAAATAAACAAATTTATGTGCATGTTAGAAGCATGTACTTGAGATTGTGAGGCAATGGTTGTACAAAGGGTCTAGAGATTAATATTCAGAGGTAAAACTCAGATGTCAATAGGTAACAATCAGACAATAAATATTACAGATGAATTGAACCGTAGGTAAAGATTAGTTACTAGGAATTAACACTGATTTAAAATTTAAATGAACATCTTTGTTCATGGGAAACTGAAGCTTTCAAAGGCATTTTTAAAATCTACAAAGTTATAGAACAATAGTTTGGGTAGCATAGTAGACAATGAACAAGGAAAAATATAAATTAAAAAATATGTTTCCAAGAAAATATGAACTAAGACCCATTAAAATAACATGAAAGGGGCTGGAGAGGTGGCTCAGGGGTTAAGCCTCCGCCTTGCAGGCGGAAGGTCCTGAGTTCAGATCCCAGATCCCACGTATAGACGCCAGGCGGAAGCGGGGGCGGCCTGCGCTTCTGGTCCTGGTAGGGCGGAGCCTGTGAATCCCGGGGCAGAAGGAGGTGGAGGCGTCCATGGTGGTTCGCAAATTCGTCCGTGGTTCTACACATACACACACACACACAGACACACACACACACACACACACACACACACACACACACACGCGCGTGCGCGCACACATACATATGCACATGCGCACAGTTGAATAAATAATAATAATAAAAAAATTAAAAAAATAACATGAAAGACATTTGGTTTCTGAGTTAATGTGCTAATTTTAATGAACAGAAAGAGAAAGAGGAAAGCAATAAAATAAGAAAATAACCATCCCTACCTTCAGTGTATTGCTAGATTGGCTTCTGGGAAATATGAAATAATTTTATGAACCAGAGCATTACACACAGGGAAGGGGTTTCCTGTTATGGCACACAAGGAAGACTAAAGAGGCCTTGGTGTGTGACACACAGATGATGCCACAGATGGCGAAAGGCTGGGGGAGACAAGTTTTCTGCTTCTTGGTCTTACACTCTTTAAAACAAAACAAAACAAAACAAAGGTCAGTGATGTAACAGCTCAGCACCCAAAGAATAGGATGAAAAGATCTATGTGTAGTTATGCCCACAGGAGGGTCTCATATGGAACAGTGAGATAAACTACTTCTCTGGACCAAAAGAAATCAACTGTAACTGATCAAGTAAAGCCATTTATCTTTTCCACAGTTGGTGAAAAGAATCAGCTACTTCTAAAAGTATAACCACTGGCTATTTTTATATAACTCATAGGAAGAAAGGATTTTCAAGTGCTGTGAATCACTTCTAAACTCATGTGCAGACGTGACTTCTGTCTGAATGAATTTAACTCTCCGTGTGTTTTCTTAGCTGGGGCTGAGTTTCCCACCTATGTGTCAGTTTCAAAGCCATGATTGTATAAAGCAATGAGTGGAACACAGAAGGCTTTATGAAATCATGCTTTCTTCTTGGTATCTTAGGAAGCAGGGACAGTAGCAAAACCTAATGCAATAGTGGTCATGACAACCATTCTGTGAGCAATGATTATGAATATATGAATTAAGTTCAAAGCTATCAAAACTGGAATCTACAATGAGGCAATTGGAAAATCTTGAATGCTGATATTCAATGATAAAATTTGATATGCTGTTATTTTATATTATTTTTTCAGATTTTTTCTTTCAATAATTTTGTTTAAATACTATTTTTATTTATTATGATTTAAATTTCAGGTGATGCTTCTTGGTCTTACACTCTTTAAAACTATTAAAAATCAACAAACACTTTATTATATTTATTATATATATTTATTTAATATATATTTTAATTGATTTATTCATTTTTAAGTGAAGACATGAGAGAGTAAGAGTGAGATAGAAAGCACATGCATGTCATGGTGTATTGGTGGAGGTCAGAGGACAAGAAAACTTTCAGAAGTCATTTCTCCCCTTCCACCATTTAGGCTTGTAGTGAGGGAACTAAGATCTCCAAGTCTGTGAGCAGGTGCCTTACCTGCTGAACTATCTTGCCAGTCCTCCATAAACATTTCTAAAGCATATTAAAACTGTGTATCCTTTCTGTCCCCCTTTGAACTTGCAATTGCTTGTCTAATTCTAAATATTATTTGGTGTGTTAATGTTGGAAATATTCTCAGATATATTTCCTGCATGTTTTTATTTTCTCTCGACTATACATCACAAATACAGAGACATTTTCTAAGTACCTATACAAAGTTATCCAGAAGATGTATCTCTTACACTCATTCCACCAATTAATTATGCTCCTTTCTCATCCTTGAGTTGGAACTAAGTGCCCAGGACCCAAATCAGGGAGGACTTCATGCTCCTCAGGTAAGACCCCTAGACCACACTCCATGCCCCAGGTCCTCGGCACTTCCCACTAGTACACAGCCCAGCCTGACTTTGTGGCCCTGGGGAAGGTCCCTAGGCCATGCCCCAGGCTCCAGTTCATCTATGCCACTCCCTAGGCACTCTACCTTTCTGCCCCACTCCCTGGGCAGACTCCCTGCCCTTCAGAATTCAATGAATCCAGAGAAAACCCAAGCAAAAGGCTAGGGGACTAACACCATTCATCTGAAATCTTCTAAAATCATCCCATCATATGGGAGTTCCCAACCTTTACAACTAGGGTTTTTATAGTTTTTGGACTAATATTAATGTCCTTGATCCATTTGGAATTAATTTTAGTGCACAGTGACAAGTACAGGTCCAGTTTTAATCTTCTGCACATGGACATCCAGTTTTGTCAACACCATTTGTTGAAGATGCTGTACATTTTCCATTGAATTTTTTGGGCCCCTTTATCAACCCTCATCCATTGATTTACATGTCTACTTTGGAGCCAGTACTAGGCTGTTTTTATTAATATGAATTTGCAGTATAGATTAAGGTTTGATATGGTAATACCTCCAGCAGTGTTTTTGTTACTCAAGATTGCTTTTGCTATCCTGGGTCTTCTGTGCTTCTATATGAATTTTGAGATTGTTTGGTCAATTTCTTTAAAGAATTGCTCAGGGATTTTGATTGGTATAGCATAGAATCTGTATATTCCTTTTGGTAGGATGTTAAGTCTCTGATCCAGGAACAGGGAAGGTCTACCTTCTGGTGTCTTCTGTAATTTCTTTCTTTAGGGTTTTGAAGTTTTCATTACAAAGGTCTCTCATTTGTCTGATTAGATTTGTACAAAGGCATTTCATTTATAAGGGGCTATAGTAAAGGGGGTTGTTTCTCTTTTGTGGTAAGATGTGTTTCCTGAAGGCAGCAGATGGATGGGTTGTGATTTCTAGTCCACACTTGTAACCTGTGTATTTTGATTGGTGAGTTAATTCCATTGACATTTAGTATTAATTCCTGACATTTTCTTGTGTTTAGTGGCATTCATAAGTGTATTATTTAGCTTATAGGTTTTGGTGGTATTATACTTCCCTTCTGTCTTCCTGGATATGCTTGTTGTTTTTTTCAAGCTTGGTGTAGAGGAAAGCCACTGATTTTGCACGTTTATTTTGTAATCTGCCACCCTGCTGAACTTCTGTATTAGTTCCAGGGGTTTCCTGGTGGAGGTTTTAGGATCACTCAGGTATATGATCATGTATCTGCACATAGAGATATTTTGACTTCTTCCTTTTATCTCTCTCTCTCTTGTCTTATGGTTCTTAAGACTTCAAGTACAATATTGAATAGAAGTGGTGAGAGTAGACAGTTCTGTCTAGTTCCTGATCAAAGCAGGAATGCTCCAAGTTTTCCCTATTGAGTATAATCCTCGGTGTTAGCTTATTTTATATAGCTTTTATTATGTTGATAAAGATTCCTTCCATTCCAACTGTCTTTAGGGTTTTGATCATAAAAGGATGTTGGATCTTGTCAAAAGCTTTTGCTGCATCTATTTAAAGTAAAAGGTGATCTTGGACTTTGGATTGGTTTATATGATTGATTACACTTATTCATTTGCATAGGCTGAACCAATCTTGTGTGCCTGGGATAAAGCTTACTTGATCACAGTGAATGATCTTTTTGGTATGTTTTTGAATCTGATTTGCTAAGATTTTGTTTAGAATTTTTGCATCTGTTTTCATCAAAGAGATTGGCCTATAGTTTTCTTTTTTAAGTGTATCTTTATTAGGTTTGAGGATTAGTATGATATTAGCTTCATAGAATGAAATTCGCAAGTGTTCCTTTCTCCACAATTTGATAGAAGACAAAGATTATTTGTGTTAGTTGTTCCTTAAATATCTGATAGAATTCTGTGCTGAATCCATCTGGTCCAAACATATTATTGGTGGGACGATCTGAGATTACTTCATTGATTCCCTCATATGTTATAGGACTATTTGAATAATTCAAAACCTCCTGATTCAATTTAGTTAACTTGTGCTTACTCAAGAATACATCCATTTCTTTTGTGTTATCAAATTTCATGGAGTATAAGTTTTTAAAATATGACCTTATAATTCTCTGAATTTCTTGGGTATCAGTTGTAAAAACTCCCTTTTCATTTCTAATTTCTTTAATTTGGATTTTCTCTCTTTTGATTTTGGTTAATTTAGCTAGGGGTGTATCAATCTTATTGATTTTTTTTTAAAGAACCAGCTTTTTGACTAGTTGATTCTTTGTACCATTTTTCTTTATTTCAATTTCAGATATTTCTCCCATGATTTTGCTAATCTTTAAACTGCATTGTTAAGTTATTTATTTGTGATGTTTCTATTTTTTTGATATAGGCATTAAGAGCTAAAAACTTACCTCTTAGGGTGGCTTTCATCCTGTTCCAGAGTTTTTGATATGTTGTATTTTCATTATTATTAGCTTTCAGGAAAACTTGAATTATCTTTATGATTTCTTCCAGAACCCAATTCTCATTCAGCTTCATAGTGTGTTTAGTTTACAAGGGTTAGTGTATTTGCTGCTGTTTGTCGTCAAGCTTTAGACTATGGTGGTCTGATAGGGTACAGGCTAGAATTTCAACTTTCCTGTATATGTGGAGATTCGTTTTGTGGCCCAATATGTGGTCTATTTTAGAGAAAGTTTCATGGGCTGTTGAGAAAAATGTGTATTTCTTGGTGCTTGGATGGAAAGTTCAATAGAGATCTCTAAGTTCCATTTCAGTAAGGGTTTTATTTAGTTCCAATGCATCTCTGTTAAGTTTTTGTCCTGTTGATCTACCCATTGAGAGTGCAATATTGAAAACCCAAGTATTATCATTTTGGGATTGATTTCTTGTTTTAGAAGTTGTAGTGTTTGCTTAATAAATGTGGAGAAGCCCATATTAGATGCGTATATGTTCAGTATTGTGAACTCTTTCTGGAGAATTATACCTGTGACTAAAATGTAATATCCTTCTGTATCTCTTATGATTTTTTTGATTTGAAGCCCACTTTGTCAGATAGCATAATTTTTAAAAATTTTTTATTTATTATTTATTCAATTGTGCGTGTATGCATGTGTGTGCGTGTGTGTATGTATGTGTGGGTATGTATGTATGTGTGTAGAACCACAGAGGAATTCGGGAACTACCATGGACGCCTCCACCTCCTCCTTGTTTACTCTGCCCCCGGGAATCACAGGCTCCGCCCTACCAAGACCAGAAACGCAGGCCGCCCCCCACTTCTGCCTGGCGTCTATACGTGGGGTCTAGGATCCGAACTCAGGACCCTCCACCCGCAAGGCAGAGGCTTAACCCCTGAGCCACCTCTCCAGCCCCCAGATAGCATAATTTCTATTCCTGCTTGTTTCCATTAGCTTGAAGAATTTTTGACCAGCCTTTTACTTTTAGAATGTGCCTATCTCTTCTAGTGAGATGTGTTTCCTGAAGGCAGCAGAACGATGGGTTGCAATTTCTAATCCACATTTATAACCTGTGTATTTTGATTGGTGAGTTAATTCCATTGACATTTAGTATTAATTCCTGACTTTTTTGTGTTTGGTGACATTCATAAGTGTATTATTTAGCTTATAGGTTTTGGTGGTATTATGCATTCCTTCTGTCCTGGATGTGCTTGTTCTTTTTTTCAAGTTGAGTATCTTTTCTAGCATTTTTGAAGGCCTGGTTTGGTGGTCATGTAAGCCTTCAAAATGTCTTTATGGTGGAAAATTTTTCTTTCACCCTTGATCGTGACTGACAATTTTGGTAGGTATATCAGCCTGAGTTGACATTTTTGCTCATTCAATACTTGAACTATGTCTCTCCAAACTCTTTTGTCTTTTACTGTTTCCGTTAAAAAATCATTTATTATTTTAATAGGTTTACCTTTAAAAGTGAATTGTTTTTTCTCTTGAAGCCCTCAGCACATTCTCTTTGTCTTGTATGTGGAGTGTTTTGACTATTATTTGTTGTGGTGAGTTTCTATTTTGGTCATATCTGTTTGGGGTGTGGAATGCCTCTTCTATTTGGATGGGCCTCTCTCATTCTTTAGATGAGGGAAGTTTTCCTTTATGATAATTTGAAAAATTTCCTCAGGTGTGGTATTTTGGGATTCTTGTTCTGGTATTCCATGAATGCCCATGTTAAGCTTCTTCAAGGTGCCCATAACTCTTGAATATTCCTCTCAAGTATCTTTTTAGCTTTAACTACCTTTTTGATTGAACTGGTTAATTCCTCTACTTTGTCTTCAAAATCTGATATTCTATTTTCTGCTTCGTTAGTTCTGCTGATAAGACTCTCTGTTGAGTTCTGGATTGAAGATAGCTTTACTTTTAGTTTGAGTTTAAACTTTGCTTGAGATTATTTTAACTGCTTTATGCTTATTTTTGTTTCTTCAACTGCTTTTCTCAACCCTCCAAATGCCTGATGAGTTCCTGTTTAAAGTGCTTGATGTGGTTATTTAACTCTCCCAGATTTCCTCTTTTATTGTTTTCATCATAGTAAAGATCAGGCTTTGAAAGTCATAATCTTGAATCTGGCTTTCTTGGCTATTTTCTGTGAGTTTGTTTTGTTGGATTCTATCATTATGGAGTTAATTCTTTTGGTAGGAGATTTGTTGTCTTGTTTTTTGCTTCTCATGGATTTGTACTGTGACCTGAGCATTTTTGTTTTATTACTTATGACCTTCTTTTTGTTTTAGTGTGTTTTAGCTGAACTGAATTATATAGTATTACTACACTTGAGAAGTTATTCCTAGTGTTTGCCTTGAAGTTGGGTATGCTTGTCTGATGTTGGTGTTATTTCCTAGATGACACTATTGGACTGTTAGTGCATTAATTAAATGAGATTTAATAGAGAGGGAATGAAAATTAGTATGGTAGCGCACTTTTTAGGTTTATTTCCTTGGTGATATGTGAGGGTGAATGGTATACAACCATGAGGTTATGTGGGTTTTTGGGTGGCTGTACGGAAATGTTAAACTATAAATGACAAATAATTGAGAGGAAGAAGATGGTAAAAAAGGTTTACTTATCTTAGAGCTGGTTGTGAAGACTCTCTCTCTTGTGATGGGATGATTTTAGAGGACCTCAGATGAATGGTATTTGTCCCCTAGAGCTTTACATGGGTTTTCTCTGGACTCTGTTGAATTCTGAGGAGCAGAGAGTCCCCCTTACCCCCTGTCCAGGTGCAAGAAAGAAAGGCAGAGTGTCTAGCGGGGCACACAGATCACCTGGGACCTGGGGTGTGGCTTAGGGGCCTTCCCTAGTGCTAGAAAAGTAGGCTTGCTATTACTGGGGCATGCAGGTCACCTGGGGTCCCGGGCATGTTCTAGGAGCCTTACCTGAGGAGCAAGGAGTCTGCCTGGGTCGGGGTCCAGGGCAGAAAAGAAGATCTTCATTTAAACAATCTTTTATCTTTGATAGGAAATGACCTTCGATACCAGTGCAGGAAAAGCAAAACTGAAAATGACAACAAACCATAATTCAGAATACCAAAGACCCTACATTAATCACCTACAACTAGACCAGCCAAATCTCTCCCCATCCTGAAGCTTGGGGAACCTTGCAGAAGAGGGGGTGGGTAAGATTGTAAGAGCCTAAAGATGGGAAGGACCAATGAGATGCAAGATATTACACACAAGTTAGGGCTGCAATAGCCATAATTGAACTTTGCATGCCTGCCCAATGACTGACATGTCAATGACCCCCCAAAGTGCTGCATGGATCACAGGATTAACAGTCATAATAGAGTTCCCATACTAAAAGGCTCCAGGGTATGCCACTGAGTCCTGAACTCTTACTAAGGTGGAGGACTCATAGGGAGGTTTGGCATTCACACAAAAGGATGCTCCAAGGAATGAGATAGAGGAAGGGGGAGGCACTGGGGGAGGGAGAGGGAAAAAGGAGATAAAGGAAAGAGGGCAAGGGGGGAGAGTGCAAGGGGGATGGCTTGGGAGAGGAGGAGGGAGGGAGAGTGTGGGGGTACCAATTGAACTATATGATTAGGAAAAAATGTGGGAGGAAAAATGTAAAATTAAAATACCAAAAAAAAATCTTCTGATTCTAAAACCAAACTCTTCTGAAAACTTGCTAAAAGAAAACCAATAAAATATGTATGCCAAGCTATCTGGGAATCCCTTGCTTTGTTGAGTCAGTATAAGACAAGAAACATCTTAGCTTTTATACTAGTTTTGACAGTTCCATTACTATTGATGACTAAATCAGGTCAGTGGATTTGTGAAATAATGCCCATTTTCCCCATCATGTCCCAGAACAAATTGTTCTGTTGCATGCTATGCTATAATTTGTTTTTCTAATATTTACTTTACTTGATCAAACATTATAATTTAGCACTTCTAGCGCATGAAATGTTCTGTGTATAAGAATGTAGCAGCCAAAAATGATAGACCAGGTTTCTTTTATCTGGGATCTTACCCTTCAGTAATTTAGCTCTGCCTACTTTCATATAGTTATCATAGAACTTCAGTTACAGACAGATAGGTTTCATTCTGAGTATGCAGCTCCCAAATCGTCAAACCTCATCAGAATGCAGTAGGTGACAAGAAACTTTCATAAAAACCAACCAGAGGACATGGACAGACAAGTGGGAGGTAAGCTTGTGGAAGTTCTCTGGATGCCTTCGAGAATCTTGTGCTCTAGGAGAGCTGCAGAGCACTCTGCCAAGACACAAAGAAGTTGTGGCTCAGTTTTTGGTCCATGTGAACTCTATATATCCCTGAAAGGCTCTACCCAGATACCATGGTAGAATCATTCTTCCATAAAACTCAAACAAAGTTATTGAAGCTATAGGAAAAATTTTTTCCATATTTTCTTCTTTATTTGCTAATGTCTAAAATGCTGCAATAGAAATCTGATTGTTGCCGTTACTCTGCATGGCTGCTGATAAAATAACCATTAAACAGCTTAATGGAACAAGCGGTTTATTTTCTCTTGAGACAGTCTGGTTACAGATGTTTGTCCAGCTTGGCAGGAGAGTGCATACCAACATTAAGGAACAAGGGAACTGGCCCATCACATCCACATCAGGACTACGAAAGGGAACAATCTTTACTTGCCAGACCAGCATGTCTGGTCAAGTGAACAGAAGGATGCCAATTTTTCAAACACTTCCTTCCATTTTATTCACCTGCCTCAGGACTAGTCCCACCCACCATGGGCTGAGCCTACCCTATCAACTAGACAAATTCCTGCAAGGTCTCTCTTGGCTTAACTCAAATACTAATTCTCTACAAATATGCGCAGAGCTGAAACACTCAGTTGTCAAGTGGACACCTGTATCTAACTATACCCCTGATCTATAACCACTTATTACTTGTGCTGTCAGTTTCAAATACCCTGAAGTTGATATAAAAGTCAATATTGTTGGTATTTTCACACTTTACTTTGTTTCTTTGATCATAAACCCAGAAATGTCCATTTCTTCAGAACTGCTGGTTTAGTGGAGGGTAACTAAATACTGAGCTTCACTTCCAGAGTCCTCTTGTCTGCCATTGCAGACTATTTCACATTATTTCTTGTCTATATGTTGCTGATGTGGTAGATACTTGTGTCAATTTGATATTCAAGGTGCAAGTTCTGAGTACAGTTTTAAGGAATTAGTGGTTAAGCCCTGAACAAGTCTGCAGGACATTGTCATTGATATGAAAAATCCAGCCCATTGTGTGTGGGACTTCACAGTAGTGGATGGGATAAATGGAAGCGCAGGGGAAAGGGACTCACTTTCCTTTGTCCTGTTTTGGTGAGCTCACTTCTCATTGCTGCTGCCACAGTTCTTTGCTGACACTGGAACCCAACCTCTCTTCATCCAGCAAGTCGGAGATTCTGGGACTCTTTGGAACTCGTCAGCCTTTAGCACTAGACTGGGAAGGCTGGAAGACTTTTTAGAAATTATTGTCTTCAGCACCAGACTAGGATTTCTGGCATACTTAAGCTCCTGAACAAACAGCTACTGTTGGACTACTCAGATTTTACCTTGTAAGTCAATCCAATATATTTCATATATATTCTGTTCCATTCTATCAGTTCTGTTTCTCAAAGAATACAGCTATATTTATATTGTACTTCCTCAAATACAATTTCTAAAAATGATTAGAGAAATACCAAATGCCTTTTTTTTCTTTCATAATTTTCACTAGTTTTATGACCCACAATTTTATTTTCTGCCTCCTTTTGAAGACACAAACAGCTTTGCAGTGTTCAGGATATAATCCAAAAATAATTATTTACCATGGGTTTTCATGACTGGTGGTCTGGTAATTGCTGCTGTATTTTTAAAAGACTTAAAAAATCAATTAAAACTTGAACCATGCAATTATGAAGAATGTGTATTATGAGGATGGCTAACAGAATCTATCATGTTGATAACAGCTGTTTTCTCTCATAAATTTTCTTCATATACACCATCTGTAATGTCGGCCAAATTAAAGGCAAAAGTTGTAGAGAAATCAGAGCAATGCAAACATCTCTTTTGTTTATAAAATTTGGAGCAAATCTGGAGCAGAAATGCAACCAAGCAATCTTGGACATTTGAAAAATATGACACATTAGAAATTGCTTGAAGGAGAGAGCAAAAGAGAGAAAGACAGAGATAAAGAGAGTTAGAAATAGAACCAAAATGAAAGATGAAAGAGAATATTGGCAGTAAAAGAATAAAAGGAAATAAGGGAAAGGAAGAAACAGAAAGAAAAGAAAAGTGAAGAAAAGGTCATTAATGTTGGGATGTTACAATGTTATATGTTTGGCAGGCAGTATTTTCACTACCATTTTGGATATAATCACATTACTAAAGTTAACAGTGGTCTTAGTATAGATGAAATACTTATAATACATGGGTAAAATCTTATAATGCCATCAATTACATTATTATAGGCTTCCCTTATGTACGTTCTTATAAAGAAAGTGCCAATTATATGTTTCTGAATGAATAATAGAGACCTAATGAATCTCAGAATAAGGATGCATTTTATCAAACTACCAAAGGAACAGCAGTAATGTAATTGGTGTCTGGATAATTCTGTGTTATCTAAAGTATGATATTTAATAATACATATACATGTCCATAATCAATAATCAATGTCAATGCCCTTTCTTAAACATCTATGTTATTTAAATCAGCAGTGATTACTGAGAGGAAAACTGCAGAGATACAATGGAGACAGACCAGTAGAACTAAAAAAATGCTGCACAGGAGTCGAATTAACCATAACAACTGGCTTTGAGTAGAGCTGTATCAGGAAGAATAGATGCTTTTCCAGTGAGATAGCATATCAGGTAAAACAACTGCTCACAAACCTGGCAACAAGAATTTCATCCCACAAATCCCATGTGTTGGAAGGAGAGAGATGACTTCTGAAGTATGGCTGCTTCAGAAAACATCAAAATATCAAGGTTACACTCTCTTTCACAAAGAAAATGGTCCACATTGAGATCAAATATTAATTATATAATTGTAATAGAACAGGCTCAGAGGTAATGGGAACACATGACAGCTAACATTTCAAAAAGCTAAGGATTTTTAAATCATACCTGAACTATCATTTAAGTTTGAGAAAATGAAAAAGTAGAAAGAGGAAGATTTAAATAACCAATCACAAATGTATTCTAGAAAAACTTCAAAGAATCAGGATGTTTATGTGTGGAATTATAAACACCAGAATTAAAAAGAATAAAAGATTAAAACATTTGCTTAATATAGACAAATGAGAAAAAAAGAAATTTGTAAGAACATACCCAGCTTGGAAGATCAGTCAAAATTAAAAGAAAAAAATTCAGAAGACTATGTTTAAGTGTTGGGTCACTTAAGTCAAAACCTCTCGTCTAAAGTATGGAGAAAGAGTTACTAAAGTGTTGGTGATGGGTAGAGAAGATAATAATAATAGATATCTTAATGCCAATGTTAGAAGATTAAGGTGTATAAATGTGATGGAGAAATGAGAAAACAGAAGAGAGAGAAAAAAGGTATTTTGAAATGAAATAAAAATAGCAATAGTATTTAACCCAGTTTGGTAATAAAACACAGGGCTGGATCAAGGTAAAAAGAAGAAAGATATTCAGTTCATCTGAAACACCCCAAATATTCACACATGGCACCCATGTACAAGAAAGAAACAGGTATAAGACGGTGACCATGAGGCAGCCAGCAGAGAGGTTCTTAAGAAAAGAAAGCAGACATGAGGCACCTCGCTCCCAACCAGTCACAGTCTTGACAACGGCCACTCTTTCAACAGGCCCCTGAAAACTCACAGAGTTGAGAAAGTCCACAAAAAAGGGGGGGTGGCTCTAATTTGGAGTTCGAAAAATGGTTCAGCCAGGAGTTTGCTAGCAATTCTCATGACTTGAGTGTACTCCCCAGAACTAGATGAGGAGAGACCAGTTCCTTCAAGTTTTCTTATAACAACTACATTCAAGCTATGGTGAGCACAAACATGAACACACACACACACACACACACACACACACGCACAATGTAAAATATAGAAACTAATTCAAATAGCTTTCTTTTTTCCTTTTTTTATTAAAAATTTAATTATACATTTTAAAATTTTTTACCAGTTCCCTCCCTCCCCCCTCCTCCCCCCGGACTCCCTCCTCCCCCTCCCCTTCCTCCAGTGCCTCCCCCCCAATTCCCAGAGAGTCCTTTATTGTGTACGCCCAACTCTCCACTGGATCCTCCTCTCCGATGACATATAAGGACCCAGTGGCATTTCCATAAGCCCTTTCTCTTGTTCCCCTTAAGCATAAGATCACTACTATGGCTGTCAATCCCTTGCCTCCAGGGGTCTCGGTGCCCTTAACAGATGCTAGACTTTATGAGGGCAACAGTGCACTGGACATTGCGCAGGGCATGCAAAGTCCCATTATGATTGCTTTGGCCCCAACTATTGTTGAGAATCTTGCAAATCGTTGCTCCTCCCATCCTTTTGCTCTTACAATCTTACCGCCCCCTCTTCCGCAAATGTCCCTGAGCTCCAGGATGGGAAGAGATTAGGCTGGCCTAGTTCTATGTGATTGATATAGAGTCTCTGAAGTTCTGGATTGTGGTTTGTTGATTTTCTTTTGCAGTTTTGCTGCTCCTGCAATTCCCTTCACTCCATTCTGCTGGGCACTGTATGTCACCCCCTGGCCAGAGACAAAAAGCTGTTAAACTGGAGTCTTGTTGTAATAGCACATTCAAGGGTAGATGTAATAAGAGTAGGAAACTTCACTGAGGGAGGGGTCCATCACCCATTTGCAAAATGATTACCTTTTATCTGCTAGACTATATGCCCTCCCCTTCTGGTGAGATCAGGAAAGAACGTCTGTGAACTTAACCAGGTTTCTCATTACTTACTTGCAGACCTTGATGGAGGCCTATTTTCTCTGCTGTAACATGGTCCCCTCTCTCTTTGTTTCTGGTGTGGCCCTCCTAACCCATCTCTCTTGTTCATAATCCTTGCAATTACTGTGTTACATAGGTTTACTTTTGAGTGTCTCAATGTGGGCTGGGTGAGTTTGGTACTAGGAGCCACCTATTAGGGAGTACATACGGCGCTTAATTTTCTGGGTTTGGGATACTTCACTTAATATAATTCTTTCTAATGACATCCATTTCCCAGCAAATTCCAGTACTTCATCATTTTTGATGGCTGAGTAGTACTCCATTGTATAGATGTACCACAGTTTCCTTATCCACTCGTCAACTGTTGGACATTTAGGTTGATTCCATGACTTTGCTATTGTAAACAGTGCTGCTATGAACATGGTCGAGCTTGTGCTATCGAGGCGAACCTCTGCTGCATGGGGGGTTATTCCCAAAAGTGGGATAGCAGGGTCATATGGCATCAAATAGCTTTCTAAAGGACTGCAATTGTCAGGAAGGAATAGTGGAGAGACAAGAACTGTGTAAAAAGAAAATTCTGGGTCCCAACCAAAAGCCTTCTCAGGAGGTTCATGAAATCCTGAGCAGCACGTGCTGAGGCAAGAACTTGAGCTTGGTGGGGAAGAATGCATAGAATAACAGGAAGGAATGGTGATTGATGCTACCAAGGTGAACCCAGGAATGAGATGACGTCAGCAGGGATAAGCTGAGAGAGCAGATGATGCCAACAGTCACAGGGAACAGGCTGAATTATCTAGAAGTGCCCTGTCTCTGTAAAAGGAGAAATTAGCCTTACACAGTGTGATGCACTGGAATAAGCTAACAAATGATAAAAAACAAGAGCAAAGAACATTCAAGTGATTCGAGTTCTGGACAAAAGCTCAAAGTTGGAAATTAAACAGTCTTTGGTCATAAAATTCCAAACATCTTTCATACAAATACCAAACATGATAAGAAATATGAAATGTGATTAGGGTAAAAAAAGAAACTTTCCAATAATGACAGTAAATTCATTGTTGTAAATATATCATGTCAAAATATGAGAAATATGATAATAATGTTTTAAAAATCCATTTTCTATTTTCAAAATCTATATCTAATAGAAAAATGTAGATATCACAGGTATAAAGGGAAGCCATATCCTGCACTTGCAATGATGTGGTCTTTTTAAGACAAGGTAAACAAATAATAAAATTAAAGACCAACGAAAATAATACAAAAATCAATGCAGAAAATTTTACTTTGATTATGTAATTATTGTGGTTCTAGCATATTATTTCAAACCCGAGACTCCTATTATTTTTGGCTGTAAATCCTCCAAAAATAAGATCTGTTTAATTAGTATCTTTTTAAATGGGTGACTTTTCTTGTACTAGAAATCATAAATTGAAATTCATTTTTTCTGTAATATCATTTCCCTAATTCCATATTTTCTATTGATATTATTCTTTTATTTTTGGGGCAAAATATTAATTTATTCTAAATTCTTCTTCTAATATAAGCATTCTTTTTTTTTAAATTTTTTATTTCCGCTCATATAAACTTAATAGGTACCCCGGTCCCCTCCCTCCCTCCACCCCTTCCTAGACCCCCTTGTTCCCTCCTCCCTTTTCCCCTTCCTTTCCCCCCTCCCTCCCTATCTCCCAGTGCCTCCTCCCCGCTTCTGCTACTCCACACGAGTTCTAAACCAATTCCTTCTCGTTTAGATTTTTAACTTTCATATTACTTCCTGAGTTCTACTTTGAGCTGTTTTGACGTCTCACTCAGTGAGTGCTACACAAGTTTTTAATTTCACAACTTGTTTTGCATCTTACATCCCACTTCTTCCTCTATTATTTTAATAATTTCCTTATTGTTAAAAGTCATCTTCCTTCAGTTTGTTTTGCAATATTTTGAAAATTATTTTTCTGGTCTAATAGTAGTTTTTGTTTGCATTTAAAATTACAGTTTTTACCTCATGAAATAGTTTATAATTAATTAATGATTTGCCATTATCTGTAAAAAATTTATTTGATTCTATTTTACATTATTATTGCTATAAATACCCTTATTGATTTTTACACTTTGTCATTATGTCTTCAATATTATTCTTCTCAAGAAAATGTTTTATTTCCTCAAGAATATCCCCTGTATTTAGGCACTAGGATCCTTAGAGGCAAGGGATTAACAGCCACAATAGTGTTCCCTTACTAAAGGGGAACACAAAAAAGTACTCTAGGCAATGCTACTAAGTCCTTATAACTCATCAGAGAGGAGGACCCAGAGGGAAGTTTGACATGCACCCTAAAAGATGCTCTAGGGATGGGGGGGACAATGGGAGAAAAGGAGGGTGGAAAGAAAGGGGAAAAGAGGGGAGGGGTGGAGTGAGGGAGGGGAATGGGGTACCTATCAAGTTTGTATGAGTGGAAAAAATAAATATTAAAAAAAGAAAATCCCATATATTTAATATGAAGATTTATTTTTGAACTTAGTTGTACCATATTATTTGCATTTTGTATTTCTGGTCCTTTTATTTGTTTTTATTACACTTTTTACTTCTCTAAAGTAAATAGAAAAAACCCATACTACCTCTTCTATGTTTCTGTAACTAATGTTGCACATTACAATTTCTTTTTGTGCTTGCAGTTAGCATTATTACCTATTCATGGAAATAAAAATAATTTAGATCTTGATGTATTTTTGCCAAAAAGGAGCATGATCATGTAACCAGGGAAGGAGAGAACCTCCAACACTCCAGCAGGCTCCTCTGTACCCTCCTATCTTCATCTTCCTCTGCCAAATTATCTATTCTTCACAAGAAATGATTTCCTTGAACATACCTTTCCATTCACTAATTCTCTCCTTAGCCTGTCTCATGCACCTTGTGGGTTCCTTGATTGTGAATATTGATAATTTCAACATGAGTGTGTCAGAAGGGTGTAAAGATGGCACATTGTAACTCAGAGTGTGCCTGTGATAGTGCTATGGAATGAGACTCTCAGTGAAAACTTTACTTTTTAGAGAATTGACCATAGAGGACCCTCCTCTTTCATATGACTGCATGCACTATTATCCAGTCTACTTAGGGACTACACAGAACCAAAGACCAAGGAAGGAAGAATTATCCTTCCATTGTTGACCTCACCAGAGCACCATAATCTCCTGTTCTCCTGCTCCTGAGCTGTAACATCTTCAGACAGCTGGCCATGAGCCCTCCCAGTCTCCACAGTCACATAAAGTAATTCTCAAAATCTTTCATACACATTCTGAACACATACAACTAAATTACATTATATATGAATTTATCTGCTGTATCTCTATAAGGTTTTACATATAATCAGAAAATTGTTTGCTCTAATGATTCCTTTTGTCTTGCATTTTTTAAGGACAGGTATAATTGTTTTGTAGCTCACCAGAGCCCTTGCACAAGGGTCTCTTTTAAAGTTTTTCAGTACATTTTCCACAATCATTGATATTATTCTTTTGGTGTTCATAATTGTGACCCGGTCACAAGGATTAAAAAGGCCCAGGAAATATTTCAGGGAGATATTATAAATTTAAATTTTATATTTATGCATGTCGGGGCCCTCAAACTTTTATTTTTGTTCCCTCTTCTGCCTTATATCACAAACAGGGACTGCATAGCTGTGTTTCCTTTTGTGTAGAGTTTTTTTTTTTTGTATGTATAGAATTTTTTTTACTGTACTTTTCATGGTTGAACATTTTTCATGAAAAGGCAGGGTACATATTTACAGCCAGAATAAGAAAACCTAGTTGTTCACCTGAAGGGGCCCAGGGCAGTGTTTTTCATCTTCCACTATGACTTAGAACCCAAGGCCTCTGCCCTTCACATCTAGGCAAAAGGCAACAATCCCACCTCCTGAGCTGGCTTTTATTAGCCTCTGTTTCCTTAGACCCTTTCCTTTCATCCTTTGCTTCTGATTGCCGCTCACTTTAAATGGTCTGTTTTATTTGTGGTTTACGATTCATAGAAAATACCTGAATTATAGTCTCATGGTTAGGAATAAAAGAAAGCAGTGTAAACACCAAACCAGCCTGACTGTTAAAAACACATCTGGTGTGCTCTTACCTCAACCTCTGTCTTTTCCACACTTATTTTTTAAGTCTCCATTTCCTCCCTGAAAACATTCAAAAAGGATTAATGTTATCATTCACGTGTGAAAGATTTTCTTTCTTTCTTATATTTTTTGAGCAATAAAATCTTACTTTACTTCTTTATATATTGAAGTTAGAAAAATCATTTTATTAATGTTTAAAATAAAGATTCCCTCTCCCTCTTTCTTCTCTCTATCTCTCTCATGCATGTGTGTGTGCCTCTGTGTGTGTGTGTGTGTGTGTGTGTGTGTGTGTGTGTGTGTGTTAATTTTGTGAGTCTGGTATTCATTATGTAGCCAAGGCTAGCTTTTACCTTGCAGTATCCCCTGCCTCCATCTCCCAAGAACTGGAATTAGAGTTATGTACTTCCATACCTGGATGGAAGTTTTCTATTTATATTCAGATTGGCAATACATTCCTTCAACAGACATACTTGCTTTTTAGAGACAATGTGCAAAAAAGACATCATAGAACCTGCCATATTATGCAAATTACATGACATGAAGATACAATATTTGTCAGAGTGAGGAGCATGTCCAATTGCAAGGAGACAGCACTGTCCCGTATCCAAGGCTTTTTCCCACCTGTTGCTAAGGTGTATCAACACTCAGTCTCCTGCAACGTAAGACATTTGCTTCCAGATGGGGTCCTGTGTGGTAAATGTCTTAGACCTCATTCAAAAACATTAGGTGGCTACACCTGGAATCATTGAGGTAAATGTTCATTTTGGGTTTATTGTGCAGGTTATTTGATTTTGTTCTTCAGCACACCATAGCAGCGAATGTTTTTGTTGTGCAACATTGTGACTGTGGAAATGCCACCAAATTGTCCTTTTAGAATGGTTCATTGCAGAGTGTAGGAATTGCAGCACATTGTAAACTAAGTCAACAACAGTAAGGGGTATCTTGGGACCCTTGATAATTCAGACTCCTTTTGTTCATCCAGGAACATCACTACTGGCCTGGCCCTTGCTTCTCTGCACAAATGGAAATTTGGTCTCTGAGACTGTGCTTGACTTTCCACTGGGGGAGCACCATGTTGCACATTCCTGAGTGTTCGTATGCATCTGCTGAAGTTGAAGACTTTGCCAGTGTTTCTGTTCTTCTACCCACTTTACTCCTCCATACTTATGGGCTTCTGCATTCTGCAGAATGCATCCCAGGAATGTCTGTGTCTGGCTGGGGAGACTCTTCAGTGGTTAAAGCTTTGCTTTGCAAGCTACAGGAACTGAGCGCAGATCTCCAAACTCCATGTAAAAATGCCAGTTGTGTGTCAACATTGCCTATAATTCTAGCCCTGGAAGGAAGAGCCTAATGAGCCATAATGAGCTGGCTAGCCATACTACCTCATATAGTGTGTTCTGATTTTAATTAGAGTCCAAGGCTCACAACAATGTGAAGAGCAATAGATAATGATTCTAAATGCCATTCTTGGCCCTTCTCAGACACACACACAAAGTGATCTTGTGTACATGTGCTTTCATATACATGTACACATAATCACATGAACAGCACACATATTTGCTGCAAATCATACATAAATACGTGAATGGAAAAAAGTGGCCTCACTGTTTGACAGATACAAGAGATACTTTTTACCATTTAGGAAGTTTATGGTAAATTTGATAGTGACAGTAAGTCTTGCCCTAGACCATCTATCTGTGATTTTGTTTGCACTAAAGTTTTCACATCTGCTTATCTTCCTACCCTTCTGACCTCTTGTGGTGGTTGTAGTTTCCTACATACTTTTTGGTGTTGAGATGATGAGATGACATAATTTACTAGACAGACATCGCTTATCTTGTTTATCATTCCCAGAATCTTACATAAGAATTTCAGGGACACTCAATGTTCTGCTGTTCATCAAACTAATGCAGCAAATTATGTGTAATCTCCACTGCTGCTAATAGCCCACCGAATGCTTTTAGACTCAATTATTCAGTTTTGAAGAATGACAATTAAATTTTTCTCCAGTATCAACTGGGCTCTATTTTTCCTTTCTGTCTTCAATCAACTGCCTGCATTTTAATTCTCATTTTTTAAAAAAAATTTATTCAATTGTGTGTGTGTGTGTATATGTATGTATGTGTGGGGGGGTGGGTGTGGGTGTGGGTGTGAGTGTAGAACCACGGACAAATTCGGGAACCACCATGGACCGCCTCCACCTTATTTATTCTGCCCCGGGATTCACAGGTTCCGCCCTACCAGGACCAGAAACACAGTCCGCCCCCGCTTCCGCCCGTTCCTGGCCGGCGTCTATACGTGGGGTATAGGATCCAAGCTCATGAGCTTCCGCCTGCAAGACAGAGCCTTAACACCTGAGCCACCTCTCCAGCCCCCATTTTAATTCTTTGTGAGAAAATTCAATTAAAGTAAATTCTAAAGAAACCCTTTAATGTTTAAATACCTATATAAACTGAATCAATAAGTGACAATCTGAAGCTCATTCCATATTTTGCATTTATCATTTATTCAACCTATCAAATCGTTGCCTACTTTATGTTCCTAACACAATGAAACAATATTAAATATATATCTTTAATAATTTATACAGGCACTGGTTAATTCTGTATTGTACAAGAGTGTGTCATTCTTCCCTGCTTCTTTCAATAATCCTCAGCTGAAAAACAGCCTAATTACAACTCATAATTACTTATAGAGGTAGAAAAATCTCCTTAGACCAATGTCTGTGTGTTTGTTTAATTTTAGCATTACTTCTTTCTAAGCAAAAATTACAGCTATTAAATCTATAGTTAATGATGGAAGAGATACTGTAATCAGTCCTGGGGACTAAATTAAGCAATGAGTAACAATAGCATTCATTTGAAATGAAGCAATTTGTACTTGCATGTTTCCATTTGCCTGAGTGAAATGTTTGAAAGGATTATAAGATAATTATAATGTATTTTGTTTCAATAAACTATTCCAGTTATTTAACTATAAAATAGCACAATCTATTTCTTAATTCCACAATAGTTTAAATGGAATACTTAAATAATGTTATAGCTAATCCTCATCACATATGATGATCAACCAGTCCTATGTGATATGAAGAGGGCAATGTCATAGCTTGATTTTTTTCATATAATTTTAATTTGCATCCATAGAAATTGCTTAGTGCTTTTTACAAAACTCATTTTCTATACTTGAAACACTTACATACTTTATTAATGTTATTATCAATGTGTTTAACCTCATGATCATATGGTCATTTTAAGATGATTCAAGTCTTCGGTATGTGAGCCATTATACTTCTGCATAAATTGTTTACTTACATGTTACTCATCCTGGTTTTCATTTCATAGGTTCAAGAGAATAATAAAAATAAAAATTTGCTTATCTACTTCCTTTTTTTCAATCGCCACATAATATAAAATGATGCTTTACTTTAGAGCCTTTGCAAGGCATTGGATAAGTAGAGCATGTGTATTATAGCAACGATTAGAGGGATTCTTCCCTTAGCCGCTGCCATTCTATGCTATTCATTCTTGTTTATTTCTTCCTTTCTTTTCTTATTCTCCAACTTCCTTGACAGAGTCATTGAAAAAACTCTGAAATCAGTGCAGACATCCTTTAGGGAAGAAAAGGAAATACATTGCAAAAAATATTAAAAATCAATATCCTCTAATTAAGTAAGCATATTTCCTCTTATTTCACTTATAATAAGAAAAAAATTGCAAACGTATATGACCTCATCTTTTACTCCAAGAGTTTCTCTAGTGTTGGTGTTGTTCTAATGATTTATGCATAAGATATAAGCCAAACGTTTCTACCTCACAATGATGTTCTGACACAAGGATGTGTCATGAAGATCTCTGGTCATGTTATACCTTCCACAATAGCAAGTTTTACCATCTAGTCTTTAATTGAAACTACATGTTGACAAATCTTCCACATGTGATTTTATCAAAAAGAGAAGTTCATTGACATGTGGAATGAACTTCATAAGCCTTAAGGTTGTCTTGTAATGAGTTATGCTCACAAAGAGAAAATGTAGAATAAATTCACTTTCAGATTCCTTGGTTCCAGTGGGCTCTACTCTTCTATTGAGTGAATTACAATGCCTTTGTGGGGCTCAAGTAGATGGCATCACTAAACTTAGGATTTTATAAACTGTATGAATGCCACTCTCTGCAAGACATTTGAACTCAGTTGTGCAACTCAAAGTCTACATCAGCTCAGTAAACTCTATTCAATGAGAGTATCACTTCCCATTGTCATTACTGTGAATATTTGAGAGCAGAAAGCAAAGAATCAGTGCAGCACAAAATACACATAGTTACTGGAGAGGTGGCTCAGGGGTTAAGCCTCTGCCTTGCAGGTGGAAGGTCCTGAGTTTGGATCCTAGGCCCCACGTATAGACGCTGGGCAGAAGCGGGGGCAGCCTGTTTTTGGTCCTGGTAGGGCAGAGCCTGTGAATCCCCGTGCAGAGTAAACAAGGAGGAGGTGGAGCGGTCCATGGTGGTTCCCGAATTCGCCCGTGGTTCTACACACACGCATACACGCAAAATTGAATAAATAATAAAAAATTTTTTTAAAAGGTACACATAGATTATTTAACCTAGAGAATGCATTGGATGACTGTGACAATCTTTTACACATTCATTAAATAATATTATTGTTAGTCAATTTTATCTCCATATCTTAGTTATGCAAGATTTAAAACATTGAAATTTTAGTATTTTGAAGATCATAATATCAAATGACCATTCTATTTACATTTATTGTATACTACTTTGTTTTTTTTATTAAAAATTTAATTATACATTTTAAAATTTTTTACCAGTTCCCTCCCTCCTCCCTTCTCCCCCCGAACCCCCTCCTCCTCCTCCCCTTCCCCCAGTGCCTCCCCCCCAATTCCCAGAGAGTCCTTTATTGTGTACGCCTAACTCTCCACTGGGTCCTCCTCTCCGATGACATATAAGGACCCAGTGGCATTTCCATAAGCCCTTTCTCTTGTTCCCCTTAAGCATAAGATCACTACTATGGCTGTCAATCCCTTGCCTCCAGGGGTCTCGGTGCCCTTAACAGATGCTAGACTTTATGAGGGCAACAGTGCGCTGGACATTGCGCAGGGCATGCAAAGTCCCATTATGATTGCTTTGGCCCCAACTATTGTTGAGAATCTTGCAAATCGTTGCTCCTCCCATCCTTTTGCTCTTACAATCTTACCGCCCCCCTCTTCCGCAAATGTCCCTGAGCTCCAGGATGGGGAGAGATTAGGCTGGCCTAGTTCTATGTGATTGATATAGAGTCTCTGAAGTTCTGGATTGTGGTTTGTTGATTTTCTTTTGCAGTTTTGCTGCTCCTGCAATTCCCTTCACTCCATTCTACTGGGCACTGTATGTCACCCCCTGGCCAGAGACAAAAAGCTGTTAAACTGGAGTCTTGTTGTAATAGCACATTCAAGGGTAGATGTAATAAGAGTAGGAAACCTCACTGAGGGAGGGGTCCGTCACCCATTTGCAAAATGATTACTTTTTATCTGCTAGACTATATGCCCTCCCCTTCTGGTGAGATCAGGAAAGAACATCTGTGAACTTAACCAGGTTTCTCATTACTTACTTGCAGACCTTGATGGAGGCCTATTTTCTCTGCTGTAACATGGTCCCCTCTCTCCTTGTTTCTGGTGTGGCCCTCCTAATCCATCTCTCTTGTTCATAATCCTTGCAATTACTGTGTTACATAGGTTTACTTTTGAGAGTCTCAATGTGGGCTGGGTGAGTTTGGTACTAGGAGCCACCTAGTAGGGAGTACATACAGCGCTTAATTTTCTGGGTTTGGGATACTTCACTTAATATAATTCTTTCTAATGACATCCATTTCCCAGCAAATTCCAGTAATTCATCATTTTTGATGGCTGAGTAGTACTCCATTGTATAGATGTACCACAGTTTCCTTATCCACTCGTCAACTGTTGGACATTTAGATTGATTCCATGACTTTGCTATTGTAAACAGGCTGCTATGAACATGGTTGAGCTTGTGCTATCGAGGCGAACCTCTGCTGCATGGGAGGTTATTCCCAAAAGTGGGATAGCAGGGTCATATGGCATTTCAATCTTTAATGTCTTTAAGAATCTCCAGACGGCTCGCCAGAGTGGCTGTATGAGCCTGCATTCCCAGCAACAATGTAGGAGAGTTCCCCTCTCTCCACATCCTCTCTAGCATTTGTCGTTGTTTGTATTGTGGATTTTTGCCATCCTGACCGGGGTGAGATGATATCTCAGGGAAGTTTTGATTTGCATTTCCCTGATGGCGAAGGAAGTGGAGCATTTTTTAAGATAATTGTTAGACATTTTAATTTCATCCCTGGTAAAGTTTCTTTGAAGTTCCAGGGCCCATTTTTTAATTGGGCCAGTGTTTTCCTTGGAGTTTAGTTTTCGAAGTTCTTTGTGCACTCTGGACAGTAGAGCTCTGTCAGATATGTGGTTAGTGAAGATTTTCTCCCATTCTGTGGGTTGCCTTTGAGCTCGTGTGACAATCTCTTTATCTGAACAGAAGCTCTTTAATTTCACAAGATCCCAACTGTTGAGAGTTGGTAGCAGTGACTGTGCCATTGGATGTCTGTTTAGGAAGTGTTGGCCTAGCCCAATCAGCTCGAGGGAGTTCCCTATCCTTTCAACTATGGTTTTTAAAGTCTCTGGCCTGATATCAAGGTCCTTGATCCATTTGGAATTAAGTCTTGTACATGGTGACAAGTACGGGTCCAGCTTTAATCTTCTGCATGTGGAGATCCAGTTTTGCCAGCACCATTTGTTGAAGATGCTGTTCTTTTTCCATTGGATTCTTTGGGCCCTTTTGTCAAAGACCAAATGGCTGTAACTTTGTGGGCTTATATCTGGGTCTTCAATCCTTATCCATTGATCTGTGTGTCTATTTTGGAGCCAGTACCAGGCTGTCTTTATAACTATGGATTTGTAGTATAGACTTAGGTTTGGTATGGCAATACCTCCAGCTGTCTTTTTGTTACTCAGGATTGTTTTTGCTATCCTGGGTCTTTTGTAATACCTCCATATGAACTTTGAGATTGTTTGGTCAACTTCTTTGAAGAATTGCTTTGGGATTTTGATTGGTATAGCATTGAATCTGTATATTGCCTTTGGTAGGATGGTCATTTTTACAATGTTGATTCTGCCAATCCAGGAACAAGGGTAGTCTTTCCACCTTCTGGTGTCTTCTGCAATTTCTTTCTTTAGGGTTTTAAAGTTTTCATTGTAAAGGTCTTTTACCTCCTTAGTTAGGTTTATACCAAGGTATTTCATTTTTTTAAGGGTTATAGTAAATGGTATGGTTTCTCTCAAGGCTTTTTCACTTCTTTCATTCTGGGCATATAGGAAGGCCTCTGATTTTTGCACATTTATTTTGTATCCTGCCACCCTGCTGAACTTCTCAATTAGTTCCAGGAGCTTCCTGGTGGAGTTTTTGGGATCACTCAGGTATAAGATCATGTCATCTGCAAATAGGGATAGCTTGACTTCTTCCTTGCCGATTTGAATCCCTCTTATGTCCCTTTCTTGTCTTATGGCTTCAGCTAAGACTTCAAGTACAATATTGAATAGAAGTGGTGAGAGTGGACAGCCTTGTCTAGTTCCTGATCGAAGTGGGAATGATTCCAATTGTTCCCCATTGAGCATAATCCTTGCTGTGGGCTTGTTGTATATAGCTTTTATTATATTGATAAAGGTTCCTTCCATTCCCACTGTCTCTAGTGTTTTGATCATAAAAGGCTGTTGGATCTTGTCAAAAGCTTTTTCTGCATCTATCGAGAGTATCATGTGGTCTTGGACTTTGGACTGGTTTACATGACGAATTACATTTATTGATTTGCGTATGTTGAACCAACCTTGTGTGCCGGGGATGAAGCCTACTCGGTCCCCGTGAATGATCTTTGTAATATGTTTTTGAATCCGATTTGCTAAGACTTTGTCGAGAATCTTTGCGTCTGTGTTCATCAGGGAGATCGGCCTATAGTTTTCTTTTTTAAGTGAATCTTTATTAGGTTTTGGGATTAAAACGATATTCGCTTCATAGAAGGAGTTTGGTAGTGTTCCTTCCTTTGCTATTTGATGGAACAGTTTAAGGGGTATTGGTGTTATTAACTCCTTAAATGTCTTGTAGAACTCTGTGCTGAATCCATCTGGTCCAGGACATTTTTTGGTGGGAAGATTCGAGATTACTTCCTCAATTTCCTTATATGTTATAGGACTATTTAAATAATTCACAACTTCCTGATTCAATTTAGGTAAGTTGTGTTTACTTAGAAATTCATCCATCTCTTTTGTGTTGTCAAACTTCACAGAGTATAAGTTTTTGAAATATGATGTTATAATTCTCTGGATTTCTTGGGTATCAGTAGTGAGAACTCCATGTTCATTTCTAATTTTGTTAATTTGGGTTTTCTCTCTCTTGCTTTTGGTTAGTTTAGCTAGGGGTGTATCAATCTTGTTGATTTTTTCAAAGAACCAGCTTTTTGATTGGTTGATTTTTTCTATCGTTTTCTTAATCTCGATTTCAGATATTTCTCCCCTTATTTTACTAATCTCTTCTCTTCTACTGCTTTTGGGATCAGATTGCTCTAGTTTCTCTGAAGCTTTAAGCTGCATTGTTGTTTATTTCTGATGTTTCCATTTTTTTGACGTGGGCATTAAGAGCTATGAACTTACCTCTTAGAACAGCTTTCATTGTGTCCCAGAGATTTTGGTAAGTTGTATTTTCGTTATCATTCACTTTCAGGAAATCTTGAATTTCCTTTTTAATTTCTTCCTGAATCCAGTTCTCCTTCAGCATCATAGTGTTAAATTTCCAGGAGTTAGTGTATTTTCTCTTGTTTGATGTGTTGTGGATGTCCAGCTTTAGGCCGTGGTGGTCTGATAGGGCACAGGTTAGAATTTCAACTTTCTTGTATATGTGTAGATTCATTTTGTGGCCCAATATGTGATCTATTTTGGAGAAAGTTCCGTGTGCTGTTCAGAAAAATGTGTATTCTTTGGTGCGTGGGTGAAAAGTTCGATAGAGATCTGTAAGGTCCATTTCTTTCAGGGTTTGATTAAGTTCCAAAGTGTCTCTGTTAAGCTTTTGACCTGTTGATCTATCCCATGTTGAGAGGGCGGTGTTGAAGTCCCCAAGAATTATCGTTTGGGGGTTGATTTCTTTCTTTAGACGCTGTAGGGTTTTCTTAATGAATGTGGAGGGGCCCGTATTGGGTGCATATATGTTCAGTATTGTGAATTCTTCCTGGTGAATTGTACCTGTGACTAAAATGTAGTATCCATCCGTGTCTCTTATAATTTTCTTTGGTTTGAAGTCCACTTTGTCTGATAGCATAATGGCTACCCCTGCCTGTTTTCTGCTTCCATTTGCTTGTAGAATTGTTGACCAGCCTTTTATTTTTAGAGCGTGCCTATCTTTTGTGGTGAGATGGGTTTCCGGAATGCAGGCAACAGATTGATGGATTGTGATTTTTAATCCAAGTTTGTAATCTGTGTCTCTTGATCGGTGAATTAAGTCCATTAACATTTAGTGTTATAATGGAGAAACTATTGTTAATTCCAGACATTTATTATGTTTAGTAGCTTTTATAAGTATATTGCTTCACTTTTAATGGTGTTATATTTGCCTTCTGTTCTCCTGGATATGCCTGTTTTTTTCTTCAAGCTTGAGTATCATTTCTAGCAATTTTTGAAGGCCTGGTTTGGTGGCCATGTATCCCTTAAAGTTGTCTTTGTGCTGGAAAATTTTTCTTTCTCCCTCGATCATGACTGATAGTTTTGCAGGGTAAATCAGCCTGGGTCGACATTTTTGCTCAGTATTCAATACTTGAAGTATGTCTCTCCGAGCTCTTCTTGCTTTTACTGTTTCGACTGAGAAGTCGTTTGTTATTTTAATAGGTTTACCTTTAAAAGTGACTTGTTTTTTCTCCCTTGAAGCTCTCAGCACCAGTTCTTTATCTTGAATGTGGAGTGTTTTAACTATTATTTGCCGCGGCGTGCTTCTATTTTGGTCGTATCTGTTTGGGGTGCGGAATGCCTCTTGTATATGGATGGGCCTCTCTTTTTTTAGATGAGGAAAGTTTTCCTTGATGATCGTTTGAAAAATTTCCTCAGGGGTGGTATTTTGAGATTCTTGCTCTGGTATTCCATGAATACGCATGTTAGGCTTCTTCAGGGTGTCCCATATCTCTTGGATATTTCTCTCAAGTATCTTTTTGGCTTTAACAACCTCTTCCATTGAGCTGGTTAGTACTCCCACTTTATCTTCAAGGTCTGAAATTCTGTTTTCTGCTTCATTAGTTCTGTTGATAAGACTCTCTGTGGCGTTCTGGGTTGAAGATAACTTGTCTTTTAGCTCAGTTTTAAACTCTGCTTGAGTTTGTTTTAACTACTCTATGCCACTTTTTGTTTCTTGCACTGTTTTTCTCAACTCCTCCAGATGTCTGTTGTGTTCCTCTTCAAAGCGATTGATTCCATTATGTAATTCCTCCCGGATTTCCTCTTGGTAATGATCATATTTTGGAAGACCTTATCCTGGGTGAGGCTTTCTTGGCCTTTTTCCACGGGTTTGTTCTTGTTGGAGTCTAACATGGGATTAATTTCTTCAGTGGGAAATTTGTTTACTTGAGTGTTGCTTCTCATGGATTTGCACTTTGACTTTGGCATTGTCATTTTAACTCTTAACATCTCTCAATTTCACTAAACTGAATTATTTGACCTGGGGTACTGGTGGGCGGGGCCCGAACGGGGACTTACCTAGGGCGCGGGGTGAGGCCCGGGTGGACCGCGCGCGTGTCCCGACCGGCGGAGCGGGGTGGGGTGAAAAGGGAGGATGGGCGCTTTGGCGTGGAGCTATTTAACCCGATGGCAGCTGGGGCGGGGCCCGGGCGCAGGGGGAGGTCCTCCTCGTCCCTCGGCCCCCGCGCGGCTCCGGCTGGATGGTGGGAGTCGGAGCCGGGTCCCTGTGGGCTGACCTGGGGTCCTAGGGCGCGGGGTGAGGCCCGGCTGGACTGCGCGTGTGCGTCCCGACAGGCGGAGCGGGGTGGGGTGAAAAGGGTATTGTATACTACTTTGTAAGAAGTAACATAGAAAGTAGCTTATAGGGATATTACATCTCCAAGTCTGTGAATCCATGCTTATTTTATCTCCTTCAGATACTATCCTTCTCAATAATGTTTTAGAACATTATTGAAACATTCTGAACCAGCTAATACAAATACAAAGCAGAAATCTGCAAAGCATTATTGCAGTCATTCTAATTAACACATAATTCATTCAAATTAACACATAATTTCAATAATTAACTCACCCTTGCCCTGCCTCAGGATTTTCAGTCTTTTACATTAGCAGTGAGGTGATATGCACCACAGAGAACTTGAGAAAAATTTCCACTGGAAGCAAATTTAATTTAAATTCAACAAAAACAAAGTCAAAGTAAAGATACAGTGTACCTGTCATTGTAGAGGTGCCCAGCGTCCTTTGCGCTCAGAAATTGTCTTTCTAAAGTGTAAGATTGAAAGGACTTTGGGGTATGGTCTCAGATTTGTAGCATTTGTTCTGAATGGTCTGAAATTCTATTTGTTTTCTCTGCTGCTTCTGACAAGGAGTTGACTTTTTTGTCATCATCCCTCAGGATTGTTTCCTTATCAGCCCTTGGCAGATTGTGACCATTTAAGGAATAACTTCTTTGCTGCTTTATCAGCCTTATTTTCATAGCGTTCTTATTTCCCAGTGTCAAAACGTATTATGTACATAAAAAAAGTGCAGTCATCCATGCCAGGCAATTGTAAGTAGAATTGTATTTTAAGTGATACAGCAAACGAAATTGACCTTGGTAAGCCTCACGAATTGTCAGAAATATGACCAATCCTTCAATTCAAGTTTTATTTACTGGATGCAAGGGCTAAGCTTAGAGAAAATGGACTGTTTTAGGAAGAGAAGGTCAGAGCTATTTCTTAAATACAGTGCCGAGTGTGCCCTCTTCAACAAATGGCAGCTTGGTATTTTATATTTTGACAGCATGGCTAGAATCTTTAATTCTTTCAGGATATATAAAGGTGATTTTCAGTGTATTTCTCTCTCACAGCAGTGGTAACATAACTAGGGATCTAGTTAAATATGTAAAATCTTAGTCTCTGCTTACAGGGATCAAATGAGACTCTGTGGACTAGGATATGAACATTGAGTGATTTTTAAACTGATTTTTTTTCTGGTGACTGTAGTGTGCACTAAAGATGAGAGTCACTGAGGTAAGCTGTGAGCTCTCATTGCAAAGCAGCTCAACTTTTTTTTCAGTTTAGTTTTTTTTTTTTTTTCATCAGTTCACTCAGGTCACTCCCATTCTGGTCACCCCCATCCCCTTGGCTCTCTATTACCCCATCCCATGCCCAACAGCATTTGCCCCTCAAAACAGGTCCTATTTTCACCATCATGTCTCTGGGATTTTGATTTTGCTGTTTTCATTTTTATTTTGTAACCAACAGAAGTGAATGAGGGCATGCAGCATGGTATCTATATGGAGTTCTTCACTGAAGTGGAAGCAACTTGCCAGGGCCTGAAGCACTAAAAGCAGAGAAGCCTCAGAAACCATAAAATGTTAATTGCTCCCTAGGGAAGAGCAGGGCTAACATGAGCTACTATTCTATCAATTAATGAATGTTGACAGGCTCAGTCTTTGTGTGTGTGTTTGTGTGAGTGTGTTATGTTATATATGTGTGTGTTGACATCTGCGTGTGTGCAGGTATGGGTACAAGATGGCACTTGAGTGTGTGTATATATGGGGGCCCAAGGGTGAGACATCAGGAAACAGCCTGGATTATTCTACCTCCTTGCTTTGCTCTGGGGATTCTCAGGCTCTGTTTTCTGCTGCCGTATCCTCCCAGTATTCTTATGTGGGGACTGAGGATTTGAACTCAGATCCCTTGAGAGCTTGAGAGGCGAAGGCTTTAACCCAAATCCAACAAGCAAAGTCTTTTGCAGAAACCACAGCCACCATGAACTCATGAGTATAAGAGCCACATTGTGCCTTCTAGACAATCTTCTACGACCCTGCTCCCTATCTCTGACCAGTCTTTCTTCTGCATCCTCCTATGGAATGTTCCTAGAGCCTTGGACGGGTGATATAGAAGTCCTAATGAGGACTGAGTCACTGTCTTAGACTTAAAAATAACCAACCAAGTCAAAGAGAATAAATAATTAGTATACCTATGAAAGTAGTCAGAGAATATGAGTAAACCTCAAAATGATACCCTGCAAATTTGAAACATATTGCTTGGTTTTGATTATGAAGTGCTTACTAGGCAATGTAAAACAAAAACTGAAATAAAATCTTCAATTGGCAAAAACATAAAGCAGAAACATCCAATGTCAGAAAAGACAGAGGCAGAAGCCAGTAATGAAATTCCAAATAATAGGTTCTCAAAGAAGGGATTAGTTTGGCATGTACATGTTACATATGTTCTCTATTCCACAGCACATGAAAATATGAACTATTTCATTATTACATTAAAAAAGTGTGCTGCCAAACCCGATTACAAGGAAGAGGGCTCTATGAAATTCAACAGTCTCAAGACAGAGGGAGGGAACTGGAAAAAAATATAGAACCAAAGACCTGTGTCTCGAGTCAGTCATTTGCATAACAGCTATTTTATTTTAAAAGTTTCAAGCTGGGATTTGACATGCTCTGAAGAAAAGCAGCAAACATTCTCATTTTGAACCAAGCCGAATGGAGTGAAAACATTGCCAAGTGGGCTGACTACACCTCAGGATCATTGTGAAAGTAAGTCACAGAGAAGTCGCACTTGAGTCAAAGGCTGTGGCTACAAAGGGTCAGTTAAGACCCAGGGTTGAGGATCCAATTTTGAAACCCTGGTTATGAAAGTAGAAAGCTAATATGAAAAAGGATGATTTGACAGACAAAAAAAAATGCAGATGGTTCAGCCAAAGATGAGGTTTCTTCTTTCTTTATGGCAACAGGGTATGCCGAAACTCTGCATTATCTTTATGTTCATAACACGATGGATGAGCATGTTGCTAGCAAGACTGAACTGTACAATTTTAGTGGAAAAAATGCAACAAATAAATTGAAATAATTTCATTCTTTTTTAAAGACTTAAAAAAATTGGTTTGAAATAGCTGAGGGATCTCCTTCCATACCTGGTGAATTAAATACAATGCTCCAGAAACCCACACGACGGAAGAGAAAAGTGACTTCTAAAAGTCGTCCTCTGACTTCCACTTGGGACCACGGCATGCATATGCACATTCTCTCTCTTCCTTTCTTTTATAGATCTTTCCTTTCTCTTATAGATTAATTAACTTTAAAATACTGAAAGTATTTACCTCCTTTTTAGATATTTTCTAAGATGCCGAATTTGCTGCCGTGATGGTGCTCAAAGTTGAAAAACAACTTTTAATATGAGGGGTGAACATAATACAATTAGCAATGTTTAAAGAATAACATTTCTAGCTTGAATTTTGCTTTCTTCATATAAGGTTTCCAACCAATTGACTGCCTTAAAACACTGGTATCTATTTCATTGATACCTAATGGCCATCAGTCTTCATGTTGTTTATAAACAACCAAACAACTTAAAGCACCAAGGGGTCTTATTCTTGTTTTTGATATGGTCCTGCTTAACAGAATAGTTCACACCAACATCAGGAGTCCAGGGAACTTTCCATATCATATCCACAGAAGCGACTGAAAGAGGGGAAAACATTTTTGCTTGCCAAACTGTAAGTTGGCCAAACAACAGGATATATGCCACTGAACCAGCTCTCTCCATCTTATCTACCTGCTCTGGGAATTGTTCCATCCAGTTTGGGTGAGTCTTCCCACATCAGTTAGATAATCTCCAATAACCTTTTCAAGGCTTGTTCTAACTACTAATTTTTCATATGTATAACCAGATCTCAGGCCTCGATTATAAAACTGATGCTTATATCTAATTAATATAGCATAGCTTGCTATCAGACATTGTATTTTACTTGATAAGTTTCTCTTTCAATTTTGAAGTCAGCTTTCCTTATTTTACCAAGGGAATTTAGTTGTGACTCTAAAAACAAAGCTGTGACTCAGAAAAAAATAAATCTAGACCTCAGTTCTTAAATGTGTACCATCAACCACTAATTTCATCCTTGGTATCAAATCATTATAAATAATGCATGCAACTCCTACCATCTGAGAATAATTTTATATTCGAAGTGCCTTGAAATGATAATATTTTAGAATCACAAAAATACTCACTGAAATATTATCCAGTGAAATTCCCATGGCATATACAAGAAAACCAATCTTCAAATTAGAATAATTTGCCTCACAACCCATAATGGTAGAATCAAATCTAAGTAGATTTGTTGAAGAACATTAGAACTTTTCAGAGGGAAACTTTTATATTTTTATATTACACAATTCACAAAATGCACTGACCCACATCTATGGTTATTTGGTATATTTAAGGAACACACATCTCATTTAAGAACATTTCTGTATTAGAAGCCTCCTTTGGACAGAAGTTGTTGATATATTCGTGTATATAACACAAATTTATACATTTAATCTCATAGCATTAAAGTTCCCCAGGGAATGAGCACAAGTTCCTATATATTTGTGTCTCAGACTTTGGTACAGTAAGTTTTTGACAAAGACTGTATCGCATCTGGAGAAATGGAAGTATGTTACATATTAACTGGATTAATGATATTAACAAATAAGTGAGAATACTCTTGGATATTGCATTAACCAACAAACCAATAATTTGATTAATGGATAAAAGTACGATGTTTGTATAGTACACGATGCGCATGGCTCTTAAATCAAAATGTCTAAGAAATTACATCTAACTTTCATACATTGACTTGACAAGGTTGTAGTCTTCAGTAATTTAATCAAATACTAATATAATATTTTCTGTTATGTTAGGCACTTTGTTATGGTGGCTAAAATCTACAATCATTGGACATTAAATATTATACATGAACTTAAATAATGTGGGTTCTTGACCATGATCTAAAAAGCTGATTCTGTGTATTATTCATTTCTACAGACATTTTGTTAGTTAGCTTGAGTCTAATAACTAATATATAAAATAAAACATTTATTTTCTTTTCATGGGTGTTGTTTTTGGAATGCATATATGAGTGTTCGCATTCTCGCATTTGGATGTAAGTGCACATTCGGAGCCTGTGGAGGTTCTGCGGAGATACTTTCATTTATCCTCTATACTTCACTATCTTACTACTTGAAAGCAGGGTCTGTAATTAAACCTAGCAAGTCAGCTTGCTCACAGCCTCCATCTTCTGGTACTGGAATTACAGATAGGTCTCCCCATGTTTCCCATTCATAGTTCATACGATCTGGGGATTTGTACCGTGGTCATTTTACTTCTGTGGCAAGCACTTTAACCACTGAACGATCTCACTAGCCTAAACTATCATATGTCTTCTGTAACACAACATTCACTAAGCAATACTAAAGCAATATTAGAGGACAGCTGTGTACTATCAAGAGCCCTAAAATGCAACTACAATTGTGAAATTAACTTGAGCAATGCCTGCTGTCTTTTCCTTCTTGTTTTGCTAAACTTCACTGTCATTTTTCACATTTGATATTCTAAGTCATTTTGTAATATATGACCAGAAAACATGAAATAATTTAGAATTTTTTTAATAGTTGGCCAATACTATCACTTCGTGTCTATTTTCTCTGAGACGAAGGTCTCAGGTTCTCTTGCAAGATATTTTTTTAAGACATACTTTTCACAAAGAAGTAAGATTCATTTTTAAAAGTAAACATTGTTTGGGGAATTCTGACTTTATGAACTGCTTTGCACATGTAATCCACTAAATATAATTACTCACTTTACTACTGTGGAATTCAAATCAGTCACGGATTAGAAAACAGTACCTCACAATCCTCCCCACCCAAACACTGAACAGTCTCAAATTTAGCTGACCTACATTTAAAAACAAATTTGAAAATAAAAACTGACTGTGTGACACTTAGTGAGTATGTGGTTGCGTAACTGTTTAATGGAAACCATCTGTTGATGGCTCTGCCACTGTTGAGTCATCTAAATTATTTTTCTTTCCTACACTAAGCTCAACAAAACACCTTCTACATTTTCTGAATAATGTTTTTCATTATAGAAAAAAAAGGAAAGAGAGATCTACCAAGGAATACATAAAGAATACATCAGGCACAGTTGAAAGACTGGAATGTTAAGCTTCACTTGTGGCCCAGTGAGGATGATGTTAACTGTTGCTGTGGGGATGAGAAGGTTCTAGCATCTTACAGATATGGATGCCTAATTCATGTGGTGCCTATCATAGGTGAGGACCTCCTCATTTTTATCCCAAGAGCTCCAGCCTTCTGCTGAGTTCAATGCCAATATGAAGCCAAAGAGGGATTATAGAAAGACATGAGCCAAAAACTGCTGGGTTTGCTAAAGATCTGTGCATCAACTCCAAATTTAGGGCATATGTTCTCTGAGAGATTTAGAATCCTTTTGGAGTTTCAAAGGTTGTATAGTTAGCTAATTTTTTCACGTGCACAAACATACACAAAGAGATGGAATATGAATTTAATAACTATTTCTTCAAAGTGAGGGCAAAAATGTCAGATTCTACAATTTCTCTTTCAATCAGAGGGATTTTTTTTAACTTTTTAAATTTTGTAGGAATACCTACTATCAAAATTAAGTTTAGGATATCTTATAATTTGTTACTCATTAATTAAAATTCTTTCTATAGCATGAATTACTATGATGACTCACAATGATTTTCAGCTTTCCACTGAGGAAGTGTGATGAAAAATTTATTTTTTTCATGGAAAAATAAAATACACATCATAATTGTTTTTAAGAAACCTAATTTAAGCTTCTCCATTCATTACAATTTGCATTATTGTTAGATATACCTATACCTTAATCCATAGCATCCTGACTATGTCCATTGAGGGAACACTGTGCAGGAACACTATTTCTACCCAAAATGTTACTCACTGGCACGCCATAGCATATAAAGCCATTATTTCTCTCTAGGGCCTTAGTCCCCGAAAATGAATTCTAGAAGTTACATTTTCAACATATTTTTAAATGAATAAAATCCACCTGTAACAGTAGCTTTCCTGTTTCTGCTTGTTCATTGTATATTGCACAAGTATTAGTGTCTTCAGATGTGCTCATTCTCCTTTTGACTCTTTACTCAGTTTGTCTATGTTTCCTAAGGTTTTGCAGCTTGGTATCTAAACAGAGATTTTCTCTGCCTCTTAGATTGACAGGACAATGACAAGAGTACCTAATCATTGTGTCATTGTATGATGACCTTTTGAAGTAATTACCTTTGTTCTGGACTTTAGTCTATGACTTTAACAGGCACACCTGATTTAAGAATAAGTTCATTCCATGTATTACCTCCATGCATTTATTTCAGTCTGTTTATGCCATTAAAATGAAAGTGACATTCTTGTAACTTGCCAAAAGTTGGGATGTGCTGACTTCCATTCATTATACCAGTCTCTCTTTTGAGATAACTTACACTGAGAGAAATTAATGATACCTTAGAATGATACCTTAGAACTTTGATCTAACATTTCTTAATTTGTTTTGAATTTCCAAGTGGAATGATACTTTTGTCATTCCAAGGACGTAATTATTGGACTAAATTATCAATATATAGTCACTCTGACTGAAGTTCTCTGTTCGGTTCTTCTTGTGAATGACCTACATAATAAAACAAACGAACGATTTATCACAGTCCACTTACATGATCATTTATAACTTGGTGTGAACTGTGGAAATATTGTTTTTATTATTTTACTTTTCCTGGTAAAAACAAGAGTTTTTGTATAAACATGAAATGCAGTAGTCTTCACATCTTATGTCAGTCAGTTGAGAAGAAATCATCACTGTGAATAACATCAATGTGATATTATTCTGCTGAAAAAAAAAAACCAAATGAAATGAAAACAGTGGAAACTGCAAGAAAATCCACAATTGTGATGGGGAGTTTCAAAGCTCTTTTTTCAATAAACGTACTGCTGCTAATCAGAATATCTGCAAGGATGCATAAAAATTAGGCTCTTCCACTAACTGAATCTGACTGGCATCTACATAACATTACAACCACCACCTGCAGCATTCAGAGACTTTTCAGGTGCACAAGGAATGCTCAGGCAGATCCTGGGGGAGTATAAAGCACCCCTCATTGCATTAGAAAGAATTTACGTGATACCAATGGTGTCCTTTGATCATAACAAAATTAATCTGTACGATTAAAAAAGGTAATAGAAAAATCATCAAACATGAAAATGAAGAGCATATTTATAAATGATTCATGAGTCACAGCTAAAATCTCAAGGGAAGGAGAGAATTTTATAACTGAATAAAAACAGCAGCATAACAAAATCTGTGGCTACACAGAGTTTAGAAAGGAAAGAGTAAAGTAACGGCAAGCCTCTGAGAGAACAGTCTGGGAAATCTAAGTGCTCATGGTAGATGAACAATACATCCCAAGAGCTAAATTTTATGTGAAGAAACTAAAACAAAATAATGTTTAAAGTATGACAATAAGTGTAAAGAAGCAAGAAAATAAAAATAATAACCATGCACAAAAATGAATAAAGCTGGAGACAGAACATAAGGCTGAGCCTAAGCACTTTATGCAAGGACCTGGGAATCACCCAAAAGCCTGATGTGAACTACCAGAGAGATGGACACGCAACCAAGTACTCTGTTGAAATTTATTGCTAAACCTCAAGAGGAACAAAATGCACAGATATGTCTGTTCAGAAGAGACCAGTAAAACAATTAGAAATGGCAAATAAAGTGTGAAAACTAGGACATCTTCTATTTAAAAAATTGTCTTATGCTAAAATCGAGGTAGTGTAACATTGGCATTTCAATTTCTGGTGGATAAGAGGGAAGGCATAGAGATAATCATACAATCCTGAAGACAGATTGGGAGCCTGGTAAGGTATCATGATTAAAGGAGGGTAGTGTATCCTACAGCAATGACCAAAGGTCTTGGCAAGAGCCCCTGGGACAGAGGAGATAGAGGTGATAATAAGATGGGAGCACTGGAAGAGGAAATAGTAAATGGAATTTGAACGAGATGGAACTGGAGCATGTGAACTGTGGAGAAGAGCAGCGGCCACAGCAAGGAAGAGAAGTGCTGTCCAAAGACACAGCATTAACCACTTGAAAAGTGTTCAAAACTGTTTGTAAATTTATTTATTGTATGTGTTTGTGTATTCATGCTTGCTTCTGTGTGTGTTTGTGCATTCATATGTATTTATTTATGTAAGAGGTATGTGTTTGTATATGTGTATGCATGTATTCATTTATGTGCTTATACATGCATGCATGTATAAAATTGTGTAATGTGTCTGTGTGTGCACATGAGTGGTTCATTTGTGTATACATGTGTGATTGTGTATGCATGTATGCATGTACATATTTGTGTGCTTGTATATGCATGTGTCTTGTGTGTATGCAAATACATGTGTGTGAATATGTGTGTGCATGTGCCATGGTGAAGGTCAGAGGAAAACTTTCAGGGATCAGATCTCTCCTTTTATCATGTGAGTTCTTGGGCCCAAATTCAGACTTGACGGTCAGTGCCTTTACCTACCACATCCCTGGCCCCAGAGAGTTTTTTAGATTATATAGTAACCTAAAAGAAATTCCTATTAAATAGCTCTGTTATTTTTAGGTAGGAGACAAATTAGCCTCCTTCCTTTTAATAAGGGCAGTTCAAATACAATTTTAGCCTCTCTGGACACTTAATAATGCTGAAGCTCTCACATGACGGCTAGTTTAGGAATGCTTATTAAGAACTTAAACAAAATGCCAGAATGGAGGAATTCACTGAGTTTGGCAACATAGATTTTTAAAAATGTTTTATTTCTTTATTTACTTATTTATTTATTCACTTATCTGCTTGTTTGTTTCTTTGGAAAGAGAGAGAGAGAGAGAGAGAGAGAGAGAGAGAGAGATGCCATGGGACATGCATAGAGCTCAGAGACACAATTCATAAGTCAATTCTCTCCTAATGTGTAGGTTTCCAGGGATGGAATGTAGCTTTCCAGGCTGAGAGAGGTCATCTTACCCTCTGAGCTATTTTGCTGGTTCCTGGTATCATGCATTGCATGTGTCCAGGAAACATGGAGAAGAGATTCTCACAACTCCTCACTGAGGACCTGCTTCACCACTGTCAGGAAGCAAGAGTCAGACCATCCCTGCCAGGAATGCACACTGTACAGGACTTATTAAACATATCAACATGGAAGCAGTTGTATCTTATCTACTAAGAAAGTTACTAAAGCTTTAGATGCAACTGAGAAAATACAATGGTTCTGAGCTAGAGAGAAGACTCAGGAGTTAAGTCTCTGCCTGGCAAGCAGAAGAACCTGAATTCAGAACCCAGATCCCACTTAAACAGGGCAGAAATGATGGTGGCCTGCACTTCCAGCTGCGGAAAGCAGGACCTTAGAAACCCAGAGCAAAGTCAAAGGGAAGTAGAGCAAACCAGGGTGATTTCAAAGTCACCCTTGGGCCTCCGCAAGTACACACAGTGCCCTCTGATACACACAGACATACACATGCACATCTACATGCACAGGCACACACACACACACACACACACACACACACACACACACACACACACAAGCTTAAAAGATAAAGAGAAGATGGCCCTGATATTGCTTTCCTTTCAGGTCTGTTCTCTCACTGAGCTTTATTTCTCTTGGTGTGGCAGTGGGTTTCTACATCCTGTTTTCTCTCCTGCTGAACCTGCTGCCACATGCCACCTCCTCCGTGGCCTCCCCACACTGAGCTTTCTCTCCTCCCGTTACATCTATTAGCAAAGGAATTTTGGCACTGACTTTAAACATTTCTTCATTACATAAAAAGCTAGATTCACTAAGAAACAATTTATTTATAAAACTGTAGTTTTTAAAAAGCAAACAAGTAAGGTTGACATAGCCAACAAATTAAACATTAAATAAATAATTACAATAGCATAATATGAAAGTATTAGTGTATCATTGAAGCATATTGACAAAATGATACAATGTTTTCTTGTCACAGTCCTTCTTCATATTGCTGCTATAAATACATGCCCACACACTGTGGGAGAAGGACAATCTTACCTACAGTTCTTAGTAACATTTCAACAATTTGGCAGAAGAATTCTGTTGTAATCAGCCTGCAACATAGCTGATAAATAACCATCAAACACCTTAAGGGAACAAGGGGTTTATTTCCTTACAATAGTTTGGTTACAGTTCTCAGCTTGACGGGACAGCACGCACCAACACCAGGCTGATGGAACTGGCCACACCATCTCTTCATAATGGCTGGAGAGGAACAATCCTTATTTGCCAGACCAGCATGTCTGGCCAAGTATAAAAAGGATGCCCACTTCCTCAACAGACTCTCAATATTTTATTCATCTGTTCAGGGCTGAATCCCACCCACCACAGGCTCGGCCTTCTCCATCAACTAGACAATCTCCTGCAGGTTTGCTCTGGGTCCAACTCAACCACTCATTCTCTATAATTCTCCACAAATGTTCCCAGAGCTCAAACCCTGAACTGTCAAATTGATACCTGTGCTTAAATGTGACAAGTTTATACTAACATCTGGAGCCAAAGGAACTAGCCACACCATATATACAACTAAAGTTGAGAGAAAGACATGTTTTCTTTCTTTCCAGAACGCTTACATGTCTAAAGCTGACAAACTACTGAACCAGCTCTCCATCTTACAGATTAACTCACCTACTATGGGCAGGTCTACCCATGTCAATTAGATATTCTCTTCCAAGATTTTTAAGGACTTAACTTAACTGAATAACACTTCTCGTATGTGTCCACAAGGCTCAGCATGCTAAATAAGCATTTGCAGGTAATGGCCACACCACCCATGCTTAGGTTCATTGCAACCAACAGGAAAACTGAAATCACTTCCTATTAAGTCTTTTCTCCATCTTTGCTAATTATATGGCTTTTTAAAAGGAATTTAGAAAGAAATTTAAAAATCTTATGAAAAATTTCCACTCTATTTGTGTTATCTCCATTGTAGTTAACAGATAAGTCCAATAAATTTAGTCTGTCATATACACAGAGAAGGTGTCTCTTATGGAGAGCTCTCCTGGACTTCTGGAATCTTACTTCTCTCTGTGACAATGTGAGACTGAGGACATTAATGTTCTAATGCACATTATCATGCACATTAAATCCTTCCCTGTGTTAAGATGGTTCTCCTTTCGGTCGGCTGCTAAAGCCTTTTGTGTCCTCTGCTGATACTCTGAAGTGATTTAGGCACTGAACTGTTAGACAGTTCACAAAAAGCGCTTCGCATGGTTTACCCCACTTTTTCTATTTTGATTTAAATACCTGCCTCACACACCATTCCCATAACTTGCCTAGGCCTGCAAGAAAGCAAGATAATTCATCTTGTATCTTCACCCAGAAAAGAGGCCCTGCCCAAAGTCACTAGCACGTGCAGTGAGAATTACATTGAGAGCACAGCATGCCGTCCTACAGCAATTGAAACTAGGCATGACTTCAAACAAGTCTGAAATGCATAAACTGGGAGGTAGATTCTTCATGAAAAGAGATCAGAGCCCTGGCTTGTAAAATCTTGCTGAAACACTTCTATTTGTACTTAACTTCAATGAAACAAAGTATGAATAAAAATCATAGATTTGTAACATATAACTCTAGTGTCATTGGTATCAACAAAGCCAATGATGTAATATCCACCAAAGAATAGTACTGAAATCTATTCTCTGTAAATCTCTGTGTGAAGGCAGAATTATTCAAAATTAAGTCATGATCTTGTAATCAAGTATCTCTTCAAATTCACAGAACATAAATATAAAAATTCCAAACTTTGATTTCAGTTATTTTCATGTGATCTAACTTAAGTGTTCATTTATTACAATACAAAAAAGCATGCTAAATATATATGTAATATAACAATGGAGGTCAATAATGGATTGTCATATGGATGCACTAACACAAATACAACAATTACAATAAGTAATTTTAGAAAAATACTCTATAATTTTACAATTCAAACATGTCTTGTCATTTCCCATAATTCATTGTTAAATCCAACTAGGGTCTTGCATGGTCTGGGACCTCTGTCAAGAGCCTCATGAAGGTGCACTTATTGAATGTTCACTATAACCCTGCAACTGACTTACTGTTAGTTTGATTACTTCACAGTGAAGAAAATAAGAACTGTACTTGACAATTAAGAAATTTGCTCTCAGCAATAAGTGTCAGAGCTAGACTGTGAAAAAAGACTGAGATGAATCAATTCAATCACTCTGACTGCACCTGGTTCCTTTTGGCATCCACTAAGTAAAAAAGTAAAAAGGTAAAAAAAAAATCCTTAGTTCATTACATGTAACAATGTCACCTAATTTTGTACATCAGGCATTCACTTTAATGTGTAATATGCTAAATATCATATATTTTTCTTTTTTCTTGTCTTATCCCTATGCCATCAAGTATGATGCCTGCATATGAATGAGGGGTAAACAAATGTGAATGTGGGTGTGCATTCTGTGAGTGTGGAGTACACACATATGAGTGTAGAGTACACATATGTAGATGTGTGGATATGCTCCGATGTCACCCATTGCCTTGAGACAGGATCTTGTATTGAACTGCAAATTCTCCCTTTGATGTCAGGTAGCTGAATATTTTGGGAACTATCAGGATCTCCTTGGTTCTGTCCCCAGATTTTTGATGTCTTCTCATGGGATTCAAAACTATATCTACATGATTATGGAGGGAGAGCTCTTAAACACAGAGCCATCTCTCCTGTCCTAGAGAGATATCTTTGAAATGAAAACAACCAAAAATATCAGGCCATCAAAAAACAAAGCACCAAATACCTCCCGCCAAAACAAAATGTCATCCTTTGCTTTCCTACTTGCCTCTCTCATCTCTATACCTTGTTTCTTCTTTCACTAATGTCATCCATTACAGAACACCCAGGTCTGATTCAGATATACCCAGGAAAGAAAAGCATCACACGTTATATCAGACTGGTGTGTCTCATAAAAGATGGAATTCTGCAATGGCTTAGTGCTTAAAACAGTCATCTCTGAACTGCAACCCCATACTTATGGCAAAGAAGAGTCTGACCTTTCCCAAGATGGGCAGGAATAGGAGGCCTCTGCATCTTGCATTGCCACATAGTAAACTGCTCCTTGGAAAAAGCTCCCAGGAGCCTTTCCCTGTTTCACCAGCATTGCAAACAAACAAAATGGTAAGAGATGACTGAAGCAAAACTGGAGTCTGATGAAAACAGACATGAAACCCACAGAGCCAAAAGCAGTATCAAGAAGTATAATTTTCCATGATCCAAGAAAGCCTGTCATTAGCCTACTGTGATCATGCCACACATACACATGGAGTCTCCCTCACCATTTGGCCTACAGAGTTCAGAGTCATGTCTTTGGGACCGGAAGATGCAACTAATGAGAACTCTGGGTGTGTGACGGAGCCAACTCCAGTTACTAAATGCTGCTGCAGAGCTTGCCCCTTCTACACTGCTTCTGTGGTCTTTGCCTTTGTTGGGCAACAGACAGTTTTCTTGGAACTTGTTTTTCTTTTGAGAAATCATTTAACCACAGTGACTTACTACCCAAATGCATCTTGATTTCTAGCATTTTGTTATATCATATTTTGATGAATTCCTTCCTGATTATCTATTTTCAAAGATTTTAAATTAAAAAAAATCTTATTGCTCTTGATGCTTAGTCCTCACATCTGTGTCTTTGATTGCATATGTAATAAAATAAATATTGTTTTAGGGTTTTTGTAATACATGCTCCTCTTGCTTTTATTAAAACATTCAGATAACATCCACAAAGCATTAATTACCCTATGAAGGATCACAGTATATAAACCTTTATAACCAGAACTAATATCAAGAAATATCGTGTCACCTGTACCCAGAAATTACCCAGTTTACACCAAGCATAGATCCTCTCACTTCCACACCAGTAATATTCCAATCTGACTACCTCTGGAATAGCATTTTCATTTGGATGTCCATTTCTTACTGGAGTTTACAACAAATCATGCACACTCAAAAACCATGCTTCACTTTTGCCTATTTTTCTATGGTTATTGTTACTAAGGTCATTTGCTCTTGATTGAAATGAGACAATGATGAATGGTTGTTATGAGATTTGGTTCTTTTCTCTTTAACTCTTATGTGTTGAACTCCTTCATGAGGTTGATTTCATTAGTTTATGGTCAGCCATTTGTATATTGTAATGCACAGGGGAAACCAACAACAGTTCTGTGGCCAATGTTCTCAGGGACACATTTCTGTGGATGTGATACCATTAAGACCAATTTAAGCCCAAGAATGAGACTGTTATTCTCAGTGTCTTCAGCTTCCATGATAATAAAAAATAGATTCACAGGTAGTTGTGATTATTTTTATTCCAATCAGCAAAGGATTGCATTCCTCTTGCCTTAACTCCTACCTATAGCAATGTCAAAATTTTATGTATTTAAACATGCTCATAATTGTCTACAAATGTCATTTTGTGTTTTGAAATTGCATTGCTTTTGTTTTAATTAAGCTAAGCCTGTTTTAATTAATTAATCTAAGCTATATATATATATATATATATATATATTATAGAGATTCTGTTCCATCATTCTGTCAATTGCTTTTTCTGTGATATTTAGGCATTTTCAGAATAGAGCTAGGCTGGGAAGGTCTTTGCTGGTTATTGAAGGTCTTCACCCATTACTGGAGGTTGAAGGTTGCCAACTTCCCCCTACCCTCTGTTATAAAAACATATGGAGATGAGCTCTCCATTCCTCAAAAGAAACAGTTCAACCACGAGGCTACAAAATCCACTGGATTTAGGCCTCAATATGAACAGACCAATGAGATGTAGGGGACCAAAAGCTCCAATCAGGTTTGCAGAAATTGGAGCTAACCAATGAGGAAAAGCCACTTTTCCAGGGCTTACATAACCCTATCCTGCCAGCTAGCTTTCGTTTCCTTGCTCCTCATGGATTCCAATTTGGAGTTCCTGAGTTCTTCTGGGCTGTCTTGCCCCTTGAGGAATCCGTATCCATGAGTTCTGTGCTTTCTCTCCTCTCATAAGATCTGCCTTAATCCTCTACGCCTGTTTTGGTTTCAATCTTCAGCTCCCAAACACAAGAACCTGGACAGAAAAAAACTCCCCTGCAACAATATGGCATTTTGTCCCACATAAATGTTTAGGAGTATTTCATAAATATGTATTGTGACCTTTGTCCATTGTACTAAAAATATCTTTATTCTATTCCTCTCTTTTGGTGATGTTTTGTGTTTTATTAACTGAAGTTGATAAAATTGCATGCTTTCATGGACTAGTTAATAGTGAAGCAGCATATAATTTTTAACATATTTTCTCAAAAAGATACATAAATGTGCACAAACTTGCAGAGCTCAATAATTAAGAATGTGCATTATCAATGTCAAAAGTATTAACAACCCAGAAAGAAGTATCGGCATTCCAGAGTTCCTCTCCTTCAGCATAATTCAAGCTTTCCTCTTATCCGAAACTGTAGCTTTTACTTTGTTGTGTAAAAGCCAAAGTTCAGTTTAGTGTATATTTTCAACTTTGTATTCATGCCAGTCATACCTCCCTGTGCTATGGAATGTGACTTGCTCACTTGCCATTGTCATGATGATACTCAGCCAACATAGTTTATGAAACACCAACAGACTAATTTTGTTGTAGTGCACCATTGCGTGATATCAATACAGGTCATGCCTATTATGTTTCTATTCGTGTTACACATTAAGTTATTTCTAGTGTGTAGCCAGAATGAATAATGGGAGCTTCGTGGATTCATTTTCCAAGTATGTGGCGCAGCCAGATGCATGGAATTTTCTGGGATTTACAACTCAGGACTGAAATTATGGTTCCTATAGTATGGAAATTTTAAATTTAGCATAAAATCACTGATATTCATAGTGACCTCAGGAAAAAAAAGTTTTAATAGCAATACATAAGTTTCATTGAATCCAAAACCCCATCAGTATTTAGAATCAGCAGTTTCTCTTTCTTTCTTTCTCTTTCTTTCTTTCTTTCTTTCTTTCTTTCTTTCTTTCTTTCTTTCTTTCTTTCTTTCTTTCTTTCTTTCTTTCTTTCTTTCTTTCTTTCTTTCTTTCTTTCTTTCTTTCTTTCTTTCTTTCTTTCTTTCTTTCTTTCTTTCTTTCTTTCTTTCTTTCTATTTCCGCTCATACAAACTTAATAAGTACACCGGTCCCCTCCCTCCCTTTTCCCCTTCCTTTCCCCACCCTCCCTCCCTATCTCCCAGTGCCTCCCCCCCCATATCTGGAGCATCCTTTAATGTATATGTGAAACATTCCTCTGGGCCCTCCTCTCTGATGAGATGTAAGGACTCAGTGGAATTTCCTAGAACTCTTTCTTGTGTTCTCCGTAAGTATAGGAACACTATTGTGGTTGTTAATCTCTAGCTTCTAAGGATCCTAGTGCCTTTAGTTCATGCTAGACTTTGAGGAGTCAATAATGTGTTGGTCATTGTGCAGGGCATGCAAAGTCCTATTATGATTGCTTCGTCCCTAACTTGTGTGTAATATCTTGCATATCATTACTCCTCCCCATCCTTGTGGTCTTACAGTCCTGCCGCCCCCTCTTTCAAAAATTTCCCTGAGCTTCAGGATGGGGAGAGATTAGGCTGGCCTAGTTCCAGGTGGTTGATATAGAGTCTCTGACATTCTGAATTATGGCTTGTTGATTTTTTTTTTCCGTTTTGTTGCTCCTGCAATGCCCTTCACTCCATACTGATGGGTATTGGATGTAACCACCTGAAAGAGATTAAAAAGCTGTTAAAATAGAGTCTTATTATAAGAGTATATTCAAAGGTAGATGGAATAAAAGTAGGAGACCACGGTGAGGGGGACCATTTGCACAATGGTTACTTTCTATCTGCCAGACTATATCCCCTCCCAATCTGGTGAGATCATACCCCCTCAGTTGCAAATGATCAGGAAGGAAAGTCTGTGAACTTAACCAGATGTCTCATTACTTACTTGCAGTCCTTGATGGTGGCCTATTTTCTCTGCTGTAACATGATCCCCCCTCTCTCCTTGTTTCTGGTGTGGCCCTCCTTCCACTTCTGTCCTGTTTATAATCTTTGTAATTACTGTATTACAGAGATTTATTTTTGAGTGTGTCTCTAAGTGGGTTTGGTACTAGGATCCACTATTAGGGAATACATATGGCACTTAATTTTCCGTGTCTGGAATACTTCACTTAATATAATTGTTTCTAATTCCATCCATTTCCTGGCAAATCTCATTAATTCATCATTTTTGATGGCTGAGTAGTACTCCATTGTATAAATGTACCACATTTTCCTCATCCACTCATCAACTGTTGGACATTTGGGTTGATTCCATGACTTTGCTATTGTAAACAGTGCTGCTATGAACATGGTCGTGCTTGTGCTATCGAGGCGAACCTCTGCTGTATGGGGGGTTATTCCCAAAAGTGGGATAGCAGGGTCATATGGCATTTCAATCTTTAATTTCTTTAAGAATCTCCAGACGGCTCGCCAGAGTGGCTGTATGAGCCTGCATTCCCACCAGCAATGTAGGAGAGTTCCCCTCTCTCCACATCCTCTCCAGCATTTGTTGTTGTTTGTATTGTGGATTTTTGCCATCCTGACTGGGGTGAGATGATATCTCAGGGAGGTTTTGTAGAATCAGCAGTTTTACATACACTTTTAGCTTCTAGGAAGTGACTTCACTTTTTACTGACTTGATATGGTCAAGCAGAGTTGAATATACTTAATTATTAATTACTCCTTTCTTCAAATGTGTATTTTTTTCTCAGTTTTTCAGTGTGTAGTCTCCTTTCCTTTTCATTTGTAATACTTATTTGCATTCACTTTGGACAGGAGGATTTGGGGTTATTTGCACTGCAGACAACAGTTTCTTAAGTTTCTTTATTCTCTCTTTCTTACACTTGCCATTGCAAGCATACTGGATGAGGCTGAATGGATCAGACATTCAGATAGACATGGGAGTATGAGGGAAACCAAGAGGAAAGGAAAACCTTTGGAGTGGTAGGGAAGGGCATCAGGGGATGAAAACAAATTCATCATATTTATGTATGAAAGCTTAGAAGAATAAAGTATGTGTTTTTTGACTGTAAGAAGATTGTAAGAAGGACTATTTTATATATTCCTACCAGTCAGCTATTGCCTTTGATTGATCCACAAAATATCTAGATGTAATATAAGGAATGAGTTGCATTTCAAGTTTTGTTGTGCTTTTTTATTGTTTGTTAAATGGGTAGTTTTGAAATAAGTCAATACACTGAACTGAATTATTACCATTAAAATAATTCTTTCCTTACTCATTTTGCATTATTGCATTTGTTGTAAACCAATAGTCTCATTGGTTTTTGGCTTTCACTGTTTACACTGAAACTCAAAGGCTAGTTTGAATTTTTGCTTGAAATATAATGCCTACTTTAAAAAGTGCTTATATCTTTGATTTTCACTAGTATTGCTCATGTGTGTGTGTGTGTGTGTGTGTGTGTGTGTGTGTGTGTGTTTCTTTTTGTATGTTCTGTATAGATGTTTTGTATGTATGTGATTTTTTTCAGCTGTTGCTAATGGGAAACATTAAGCCACTGATTCTAACATTGTCCTTACCTCTAGTTCTTCTCTTTCAGGTTGTATACAGATTTGAGCAGCTCCTACCATTTCACCTTCTTATTCCCTCTCATTTATTGCTCTTTGTTTTTCTTGCTCCTTTTCAGAGAGTTTATTTGGAACTATCTTCTAGTCCACTCACTCTTACCCTATCTGTTTCTTACTTGTTTTGAAGGCAACTGGAGAATCTTAATGATTATTACATAGCTCGTATAGTGTCAATTGTCTGATTCTACTTTTTGAACTTTCCTAGGTTTTTACTAAATTATTAACCCTCAGTGTCTGCCATGATGTTGAATAATATGGACCTAGTTACTGTAAAATAAAGTTCATAATCCCTAGCATCTCAAGTGATGGTGGCACTTCCGAATGGGGGTGAGATAATGGATCTTATTACCCAGACTGGCACCAAGCAATCCTGTGATGATGATGATGACATCCAACTCCTGATCCTTCTGCCTCTACATCCCCAGGGTTAGGAATACAGGGATACAGCACCCTTTTTTAATTTCTTTTACTGGGTCTCCTTCATGTAGGCATTTCTTTTTATGTATCTGCTTGCTGTTTGGAGTTTATCAGGACTTTTATTTAAAATGTCCAGACATATATTAGATTCCTATGAATCCATGGAAACGTGACTGTAGCTAATACTTTATACTAGAAATGTGGGATTAATCTCATCAGTTTTTAAAGATATAAACACTGTCCATAACAACTTCTGTTTGACCTCACACATGATCTGTCATCTTGGTTATATTAGGCATAGGATAGTTTCAAGATTTTTACTTAGGCCTTGAGCTTTGGTATCAGCAAATATCCTACACAGACAGTACCTCCAGTTATCTGGTAATTTGCTCAGACTTTTTTCTGTTCCAGGATGTTTACCAAATGGCTCCTTATTGATTTCTGTTATTTTAGCAGGGGAGAAAAAGATGTATCTGCAATTCCTTAACTTACCTAATGAGAACATTGACTGAATTTCCAAACCCACCATTACTGGAAGTAATAAACCTCCAGTCCAGACATGTGGGTTGCTGAAAAGAGTTTCCCTCTTCATCAGTATGTTTTGCTCTTTCTGCAGGAAGAGTAGATGTTTGATGGAATTCAGTTCTTTCCCACAGAAACTCATCTTTTAAGAAAAACCAATTTCAATTTAAAAAACTAGCAACAGACACCTGTAATCATTAATTTCTTGTGATCAATTCACTTTCACAATGGAGCAATAGTGCTTTTACCTGAATATATTCAAAATGCAATTTATTGAATTCCTTGATATTATCTACTCTAACCAAATTTGATTTATTGGACATGAGTGAATTTCTAAACCTTGATGGTATTGGGAAACTCAATGAATAATGAATCTCAGTAAACCTGCTTCCTCCTTATCCTTTAATTTATCTAGTTTTCCTTCTTTTAGTGAGTCTTCATTTTAATTTGTTCTATATGTCTACTTATTTTGTAAATCTTCTTGCCGCCTTAGTCAATGAGTACTATGTATTTTGTAAAAATCTATTTGACATTTCCCAATGCATCTTTCTTTGTGATTCTTTAGTATAAAACATTTTTGGCAATAATTTATTCAGAAATTATGGAAAAGTTCACCTAACTGTATACCATGTATAGTTGGTAATAGCACAAAAGTTGGCATTTAAAACACTTGAAGATCCCAGTTCTTATGAGGGGATGGCTATAAATGTCAGACCAGTAGTAACTACATAATGAATTTGAGACCGTAAGTTACATGTTAGCCCCATCTCGAAACAGAAAAACAAAGAAAACAAATGTAAATATATATATATGAAAATGAGTCCTGTTTGTTGCTGACTTAAAACATGAAATGATAAATTATAGGTTTAGCCCAACATCATTATTAACATAAGCTATAAAACAGTAAGGGATTCCTAAGTATCTATTATAAGAACATAACCAATTCTGCTATATCTATGTAGGGAATCTACCTAGCAACTTACATATGATCAAGCACCCATGCACAACTTAGCCAGTGATAAGCAATTCTTTTTATCAATGAGTGGACATCTTGTGGACACAGAATTCCAAATATCAGATCTAGAAGTATTTTCCAATTGCTTTCCCTTTCTGCATACATGTTTTGTACCTACAAATAGACTTACAAGGAAAAAAATCACAAATTAGTGAGGGAGAATTCCTTCATTGTCTCTAAAACACTTTCTTCTGATAATTTTTCATAAAACACCTTCACAATACTGTGCATCCTTGCCCAGGGGACAGGTTCATATTGCAGTGACTGTATCTTCGAATGCCCCGTACAAGGGAAAATCTCCAGATCTCACTTCGCAGGTTATGGTTATGCTCTGGTTGAATTCTAAGATAAAAATAAAATTTTTATATTTTCTATATTATCTTCTCACAGAAGAGGAAGAGAAGAAGAGGAGGAGGAGGAGAAGGAGGAAGAAGAGGAAAAGGAGAAAGAGGAGGAGGAAGAAGAGGAGGAAGAGGAAATAGCTCCAGGACTACTTTTTTCTCCTTTTTTTTATTTCCACTCATACAAACTTAACAGGTACACTGGTCCCCTCCCTCCCTCCAACCTCCCACCACCCTGTGCCCCCTCCCCTTCCCCCTCTCTCTCCACCCCCCCACCCCGTGCCTCCCCCTCCCAACCCTGGAGCATCTTTAATGTGCATGCCAGACTCTCCTCTGGGTCCTCCTTTCCAATGAGGTGCAAGGACCCAACCGCATTTCCCAGAACCCTTCCCTGTGTTTCCCTTAAGCATAGGAACACTACTGTGGCTGCAGGACTATTTTTTTAATCATTTCCTACACGGTGTTGTATAAATCTGGAATTATCAAGCCTGATTATTAGAAGCATTTTACAAATTTGAAAGGGCATGGTGCAGAAATCTAGCCTGCTGAGTTAGACTCCCTGAGATGGGACCTGGCGACTTCTTGTGGGTGAGCTCCCCTTTCTTATTTTCATTTGTTTCCTTGTTGTCTTGGCTTCAGATCCTTACAGGGACCAAGCAAGCCTGACAGCTGCTTTGCAGAGGGCTTCTTACTCTCTACCAAACTCTTTTACCACAAAACCTCAGCACTTTAGATTTTTCTTTTTTACCTAGTTATACAGGCTCAATGGGGAGGCACTCTCCTCCCCCTCCTTCCCCCCTCCTCCCCTTTCTCCCCCTCCTCTTCCTCCCCTTTCTTCTTCCTCCCTTTCCCCCTGCTGTCCCCTATTCCACTCTCCCCATCTCAATCTCTCTCTCTCACTCACTCTCTCTCTCTCTCCCCCTCTCTCCCCTTTTCCTCCTTCCCTTTCTTCTCTTGGTGTTTCCTGCCTGCTCCCTCTCACCCTCCAGAACATCTGCTTATATGGGTGCTGAATTTCCCTCTAAGTCTTCTACACTAGTGAAGGTTCAGGACTCTGTGGCATATCTTTGGGCCCTTTCTTCTGTGGCCCACTAATATGGGAACTCCATTATATCTGTCTAACCCCTTGCCTGTAAGGATTCTACTGCCTGAAGCCTTCTTTCCTGAGATCCACACTAGTCTGGGGGGGGGCTTCTTGACATGGCAACCAATGTTTAGAGCAGTCATAGTCAAATCACATTGCAGCAATATTGGCTGTCTCACAACCCAGACTTGAGTGGAGTATCTTGTCCATCTGTAGTCCTCCCCACCTTTAGACTCTTACAGTCTTGCCACCCCGTCTTCCGCAACGTTGCCTGAACATTAGGATGGGAGAGATTTGACTAGATCCAGGTGAACATTGTAGGGTCTTTGGTGTTCTGAATTATGGTTTGTTGTTGTTTTCAGTTTTGAAGTTCCTGTACTTCCTTTAGCTGCATCCTGATTGGGTGATGAAGTCATCTCCTAACCAAAGATAAGAGGTCGTTTAAAAGAAGGACTTGATATAAAAAAGGCTTATAGATAGAGGGAAGAATAGGAATAGGATGCAATAGTGAGTGAAGTCAGTCTCCCGGTTGCCAGTTGGTAATTGTTATGGTTGCATTTCGATGTCAACTTGACAGTTGCAGACTGTTTGGAGGCATCTGTGGAAGGTAGAATGGCCCCTGAACAAGTCTGCAGGTACTTGACTGCTGTGGAGAACCCAGTCCATAGTGGGTGGTACTTTCCAGTGGTAGACCAGATAACAGGAGGTGCAAGGAGAGGGACTTGCTCTTTCCTTATCTGGTGTTGACTTGTTGTGCAGTCCACTCTGTGTGCACGTTGTTCACCTTTAGAGTGTCTGGCCTTGCTGCTGCTGCCTCTGTCCTTGGCTGACTTGGAGCTTTACCTTTTCCATCACGTTGTTGCTGTTCCTGCTGCCTTTGGAGCCTGGTCTCTAGACCTTGTTGCTGTTCGCTGTTCATCTCCGACATCTGAGCCCAGCTGTTCTTCACCCACGTCAGAACCCAGCATCTTCGATTCTCCAGAGAAGCAACAGCTTGAGATCTTCTAGGATCTTTTGTTTTTGTGGAACATTCCAGCCAGTAAAAGAGGCTGTTGCAGGCAGCTACCTTGAAGGACACTATTTTTATTGTGAGTTATTTTTTAATAAACTTATTTATATATACTACATTCTATAGATTCTGTTTCTTCAGAGAACCCTGACTAATACAGCTACCATCTAACTGCCAGCTCTTATCCCCTTCATGGCTGAGGAGATCAACCTCCCTCCCCCAGTCTAGTCCCGAGGGAACAGGAAAGGAAATGAGAGTGAGCTGTATCAGATGTCTCACTACTTACAGGCCATACATGACTGTGGTCTAATTTCTCTATTGAACTGTGTTCCTTTGTCTCTTTTCTTTTGAAGTTTTCTTTCCCCTTCCCTCATGGTTGTAATCCTTTGTGATTATAATGGGCATTACAGAGATTTACCTTTAAGTATCTCATTAAGAGCGGTTGGAACTAGGATCCACTTATAAGGGAGATCATGCAGCATCTAACTTTCTGTGCCTGGGATACTTTGCTCAGTATAATTTCTTCTAACTAAATCCATTTACCAACAAGTTTCATTAATTCATTTTTTGATGGCTGAGTAGTATTCCATTGTATAAATGTTACACATTTTCATTATCCATTCATCAACTATTGGGGTTTGGGTTGATTCCATGGCTTTGCTATTGTAAATAGTGCTGCAATGAGCATGTATATACTTGTGTCACTCTAATGAAATGATGCATTTAGGGGGGATTATTCCCAATAGTGGTATAGCAGGGTCATATGGCATTTCAATTCTTAACTTTTTTAGAAACCACTATAGGGATCTCCAGAGTAGTTGTGCAAGCCAGCAATTCCACCAGCAATCTGTGAGAGTTCCTTTCTCCCCACATGCAGAAGATTGAAAGTGGACCCATACTTGTCATTATGTACAAAAATCAGCTCCGGATGAATCAAGGACCTTAATATTAGGCCAGAGACTATAAAAACTTTATTAGAAAGAGAAGGGAATTCCCTTGAGCTGATTGGGTAGGCCACGCTTTTTTAAACAGAAACCCCAAAGTTCATGTACTAGAACCAACACTCAACAAATGGGACCTTATGAAATTAAAGAGTTTCTGTTCAGCAAAAGAGATTATAAACCAAGCAAAAAGACTGCTCACAGAATGGGAGAAAATCTTCACTAACCACACATCTAATTGAGATCTAATATCCAGAGTGCACAAAGAACTTAAAAAATTAAACACTGAGGAGATAAATAGCCCAATTAGAAAATGGGCCACAGGACTTAAAAGAAACTTTTCCATAGACGAAATTGAAATGTTAATACCTTAAAAAATATTCCACCTTCTTAGTCATTAAGTGCAAATCAAAACTACCCTGAGGTACTATCTCACCCGGGTCATACCAGTGAAGATTCAAAATATGGACATGAAGCACTTCAGAGTTTTGTTTCCAACTTCTCATATTCTTCTTAAATTCCCAGTTGTACTAATCGTACTTGGCACTTTTTTTTTTTAAAGTTACATTCTTTTTTTTTTTAATTTTTTTTATTATTATTTATTCAACTGTGCGCATGTGCGTGTGTATGTGCGTGCCCGTGTATGTGTAGAACCACGGATGAATTCGCGAACCACCACGGACGCCTCCACCTCCTTCTGCCCCGGGATTCACAGGCTCCACCCTACCAACATCAGAAGCGCAGGCTGCCCCGCTTCTGCCTGGCGTCTATACGTGGGATCTGGGATCCGAACTCAGGACCTTCCGCCTGGAAGGCGGAGGCTTAACCCTGAGCCACTTCTCCAGCCCTCGTACTTGGCACTTTTTAGCCACCTAGGATTCTGTGATAACCAAAGCAGTCCTTGTTATTAAGGATCACGTTTTTTTTTTCCACCTTTGAGTCCCCAGATGTTACCCAAACATGAGTATGGACTGGTTCTCTCTCCTTTCATCTATCTTCTCCTTTAGTGTATTAGTACGGTAATTCTAATATAACTTTTCTCTCTCTCTCTCTTTCCACTTCTCTCTCTCTTTCCATTTCTCTCTCTCTCTCTTTCTGACTTTGCTTTTCTGTAGTTTCTTTGACTTCAAGATTAAAAGCACATGATTTGTTTATAATTTCTCACTTTCTATAGTGTTAAATATCCACAGGAGTGCATCCAAAACCAACAATTCATTTGCCACCATGCATCCTTTTAGTGTTTCTTTCTCAGTCTGTGTCTCTCTTTGCTTATATGTAACACCTATTAATCTACCTATCTACTGACAAATGTTTTGTGCGTTTTTGCTAATGGTTTCTTTCTCTATCTGCTATATACCATTAATATTTCAAAGTAAATATTAAAGCCATCTTGTTTATCAACCCTGGTGTCCTATTCACCTGACTGTAGTGATTCATGTCATTGCAATTTTATTGTTTTATGTTATACATGTTTCACATGCTGCTTTTCAGTCCTTATTGTCTGAAAGCTCAGTGAGAATTGAACCATGAATTTCTCAGCTATTCTCACTCTTGAATACCTGGCAAAATGCCTGCCCCACAATGAAGACCCAGCAATTTATGGAATAAATTGTTGGGTGCATGAATAAATGACCAGATGGAAAATCATAAAACAACATGAAATGACTATCCAGGCATCACGAAAATTTACATGCAAGATTCTGATGGAGAAAATATGAATATAATGGAGCAATAAACACTAATATTATGTAAGAATTATTTCATTTTGATAAGACAAATCAGGAAACATGTTTGCTGCCATTCTATTTTGTTGGTCTCCAGACCATTACCTCTTCACACACAGATACTGACCTGGGAGGGAGAGATCTCCACTCACTTTTTGGTTATTTACCAAATATATTTTATTATTAATAATATTTATATATAATATATATAAAAATGAGTTTATTACCCCAGTATTTATGTGAATAAATGTAAATGGAGAACATTGTATAGAATGAGACAAGGCTTTTTGTCTTAAAAATAATTTTCATTTGTAAAACAAAAACTATTTTCATCATGAAGTCATTAACGTTTGAGCCAGCAAAATAGCTTAGCAGGTGAGACAACTGCTTGCAAATCTGGCAACTTGAGTTCAAATCCCAGGAGCCCACATAGTAGGATAGAACTGACTCTAAAAATGTCCTCTGACTTTCACTATGTGACATAGCATGCATAGGACACCTCTCTCTCTCTCTCTGTCTCTCTCTCAATAATTAAAATATTAAAAATAAAAATTAATGTTTATTTTTGAGCACTTCTCAAAATGAAATATTTGTTTTCAATAGGAGGCAAGTTATAACTTTATTGTTTATAAATAATAAAAAAATCCCAAAATAGATTAGATTTTATTGTTTATGAGTTATAAAATTTATCTCCAAATGAAGTAGACACAATGAATAGAAGATATTAGATTATGTAATTAACATCTAATTTTAAATGGAATTGAAGCCACAAAATGACAGCGGCCATTAGACATCTATGGTCATTTCATTTGTCTCTTTCCTATCATTAGGCTTATTTTACTAATGTTACAGATCTTCTCTTATCCTCCTTGTTATCTAAAATCTGAAGAAATGTATTACAATAGCATCAGTCAGTCCACCCCAACTTTGAAGAATGTAGTCATAAGGATTTGGCTCCGTGTTGACAACATGAAGAATGTAACTGACAGACTTACCACATAGAGAAGAAGTAATTCTGAAGTCAAACCTCACAGGAGTGAGAACAATCAGCTAATACTGACCACAGATTTGTACCTGATTGGAGAATGTACAAGAATGCATTAATGATAAAATCTCCAAAGAAAGAGAGAGAAAAATACACCTTCTGACAAGCTACTATTTTAAAATTGAGCAAGAAGATTATTTGAAAAACTGAAAACAAGGAGAATGAGATTTTGTCAATGTATTAGTTAGGGTTCTCTAGAGTCATGGAACTCACAAAATGAATATATATATACATATACATATATATATATATGAAATTTATTGAGTTGGCTTACAGATATGGCTGAGGTAGTCTAACGATGGCTGCCAGTAGCCAAGGTAGTTCCAACGATGGCTGCCAATAGCTAACTGCTCAGTTTGGTAGTCAAGTGGGTGATGGCTGAAGGCTGGAGAACTCCTAGAGTCTTAGTCTAGTCAAAGGCTAGAAGGTCGAAGAAACCGGGTGGCCGGAAGGAAGAATGATTCCTAGCACAGCTGCAAGAAGGCATCTGTTCTCCTTGGTGGCTCCTTTTTATATGATGTAGTATTGGGAGAATCCTTTGAGAGCTTTGGAGTTCTGATAGGATCTGGGGCGTGTATAGTCCTTTCAAGTAGTCTCAGTTGATCCTTTCCAGAGGTGGACTCATCCCAGCTTAGTTAATACCGGGTGTGTCAAGTTGACACCCAGGCTTAACTATCACAGTCAATAACTCTAAATTCTTTTCTTAGACAAAATATCATCTTTCTTGTATAATTTTTTGTTTTCAAAGGCAATTTTTTTCAATAGAATGTAAGTTATAATTAACTTTACTGTTTATAAAACATATCCCCAAATGCACTCATTATGCATGTGGTCTCTTACATCCATAAAGACTTGACTGAGAAGATTGCGGTGCCTTTTCCATTTTTTGTCTAGCTCAATGAATTCATCTCAGCATGTTTTGGCTCAATCATTTACATTTGTCTTGAGTTCCTGAGCAGCATTCTACCTAGTGTCACATCCTGCAAGCTCTCCACACCAAGTGTCAATGTAGTTACAATTGTGCCTAGTCTCATAGCTGATACACAGAATCCCAGGATCGGTGTGGTAAAAGTCACATGTAATCAAGTGAATGATCTATTCTAAATCCATAGAAATACAAATGGACCACTAACCTTATTCAAGATGTTGCCCAGCTTCCCAAGCTACAATTTCCTGACATTTCTTCTCTAAACTGGGCTGTTTCAAACAAGTTAGTACTTCTCTGCCTATGTTACCTTGTTAGGGTAGTGACATGCTTTCAATGTCAGTTGCTTCCCACAGGCACATGTGTTTGAAACTTTAGCTGGTGTTAATCTTTAGGAGGACTGGAAATCTTTTAGAAGTAGAGTTTTTCTGGAGCAAAGCATGTCACAGGGGGTGGACCTTGAGATTTGGCATCCCAATTCCTAGGACCCACTTCCAAAGGTTTGCTTGGAATCTGATTCCTCATGGCTGTAGTGGCTTTCTGCTTCTGCCTTCAGCATGCCATCTACTCTGTGATTCCTGCCATCATGGTGTATCTCTCCTATGGAAAACTAAGTCAAAATAGGAAATAGATCTTTCTTGCTCAAGTATGTCCAGGTTCGGGTGTGGTTCATTCATGACCTTGACAATGCTTACAGTGCTTAAACTTAAAAATAAAACAAGAACATTTTCCATGACAAGCAATTAACTTGGAAATTATAAAGTTTAATTAACAGGTAAACAAGTTCACGTTTTGCTATAATAAAGCTGATTTTTTAAAGAATATTTAAATCTTTGTGGAAACCTAATCAAGCATTCTTATACCTTTTTATCCATTCTATCTCTAGGTTAAAGGGATTTGATAAGACTAACTTCCTTAATTAATTACAGCTACTAAAAATAGTACATGTATGTATACATATATTCATACATATCCATATAGGCAAAGCAAAGTTTTCTTTGAAATTTATTAATAAATGAAAGTAGATACAATCAGAGAAATGTCTGTGCAATGTCAACATCTGCTATTATTTCATCATTGATAACTAGGACACATCTTTTCAATTATACTTTGGATAATTATTATTTCTATCTTTCAAATGAATCATATTTGGCTTTTGAAAAGCTGAAGTCTGAGAAATCCAGAGGTTGGTTGGTGTCATAATGATATCTTAGCAACCAAATCTAAACACACAGTGATGGAGATAGGTCAGTTACCCTTGACAAATATAATCTACTAGTTCTGTCAAAACATGTCAATCAAATATTAGCTATGGCTTAAAAACAGGGTTGGTAAGCAAGTGGCAGAATCTCAGAGTGTGGAATGGAATTGCTTTGGCAGACATACTCTAGATAGAGCTCGTTTCCCTTATTAATCTTACTATTCTTGTCAGAAAACAGGAACCCAAGCTTTGTCCATGAAGTCTGAAGTTTATTTGAAAAGCTCATCAAAACTCCTTAGAGGGAGCAGCAATTTCCTAGTGAGATGGAAATTACTACTGCTTTGGAGTCAAGTGTTGCAATCTTTACAACAAACAGTTGGAGTGCAGGGGGAAGGGTTCTATGGTTGGTTAGATCCCAGAAAGACTTAGAGTCTGTCCAGTTATCTGTTTTCCTTATTAGATCCTGTTAGACAAAGTACCAAGAAGGGAAGTGTGGCACTATCCATTCAGGGAGGCCCTAGCCTGGGTTCTGGATTCCAGGAGATCTGGCTGGCTACAGACAAGCCCAGACATAACCCAGTAGAGGAACCATACAGGCGGAGGGATGAGCAACCAATGTGAAGGAGAGATGAACAACCAATAGGAAGTGGCCATTAACCTGGACACCTAGTAAATAGCTGAATGATTGGTGGCTACTCTTCCCTCTCCCCCTGAGCGGAGAGGTGGCCACACCTGATTGGACCCCTGACCCTATAGCCCAAACACTTCCTGAATAAAGCTGAGTTTGCAGCTAACTCCTCCTCTGTCTGCTGCTTCTTGCCTGACTCCTGGTGAGGGGTCGCCCTTTGGCCTAGAGCCTACGAGGCCCCTGCTCTTTCTGCTCTTCTCTCCGGCTGGCCCAGCGGGGATTCAGCAACAGGAAGAGGCGTGGGGTATCTCTACGATAATCCCAGGTCTGAGCATCTTTGAAGCAGAGATATTTGTTATTGCTGATATATGAGGAGTGTCCTCACCAGAAGTCCTGGGTTGCTGTCAAAAATCAAAGGTTAATTCAATGAGTGAAACACAGCCACTGGAAGGACAATTAAAGGCTTTAAGGAGGATGGGAGCAGTAGATAAGGTATGAGCCTGGAATGGCCAGAAGTAGGGGGAGGGTTAAAGACTGGAAATGTGGGACTGAGAGAAGAAAGAAATGAGAAGAAGACTGAGAGAGAGAGATTTTTGAGTTTAGTTTAATGGGGAAGAAGTAAACATGGGGGCAAAGAGGAGATTGAGGAGTAGGTATGGAGGGAAATGGAGGAGGAGATGGCATGTCCTTTAGTTGGAGTAAAATGATGGAGTAAAATGTGAATGGAAACTTGGAGGCAATTTAAAAGATCTCTCCCTAGGAGGCCCATAGGGCATTCAGGCAAAATAGTGAAGGAGTGAATTAAGGTGAGGTCACCAAATTGACAGTGTGGGAGAGAGGAGTGTTAGTTTGGACCTTAAAGGTCATCTGGTACCCCAATGAAGGGATGGGTGGGTCCATGCTGTTCAGTTAATAAAGATAAACCGGCCCTTATACAGGAGAGAAGATATTGCCCCCAGCCATTGTCACCTCTACCCGGAGTTCAGATGAACTGACTTGGATGCTAGTCAGAGGCAACAAACTCAGGCCTCCTCATTGGAGTAAAGCTTGAGGAAAGGGGGTCCAGGGAGAGGCTATCCAGGGGGCATCTTGATGTCCCATTGGGCAGTCTTATCTTCCAGTGATGTTGCTGTCCACAGGAGGTACAACCCTTGTGGAGGTCTGGGACTGGGGCACTCCCTTGTCCAGTGTTCATTTTCATTGCATAGGAAACACCATGGGGGGGGGGAGGTTGACCCTGCTTCTGCATACTGATCAAGGAAGATGGTGGTCAATCCTTAGGGCAGAGGCCAAACCTTGAAAGTGGACATGGCATGCCTTCCCTCTCTTCCTTTTCCCTCTCTCTTATTCTTCCTCTCAATTGTTAAAAACCATGAATGCCAGTTTAAGAAGGTCTCCCTGAGGAGTGAGAGGCCTCTTTTCTAGTTTCTAGTTTTGGATGTCTAGAGCAGTCTGGTTTATAAAGTGGATGTGTACAAGGAGAGTGCTTTCAGGGAATGACAGGTCTACATTTATGTATTTAGACATGGCCTTGGTGAGGCAACTAAGAAAAAGGGCAGGATTTTAAGTTAGAGTCTGAATTAGGCAGTTTTAGATCAGTAATGCTGGGAAGGTGTTGTAGTTAACCTGCATGGTTGCTGACAAATCACTATCAAATGGCTTAAGGGAACAAGAGGTTTATTGTCTCTTACGATTTTTCAGTTGCAGTTCTCAGTCCAGCTTGATGGGAGAGCATGCACCAACACCAGGGCCAAGGGAACTGGCCACACCATCTCTACATAATGGTTGAGAGAGGGACGATCCTTACTTGCCAGACCAGCATGTCTGGCTAAGTGTACAAAAAGATGCCGACTCTCTCAACCAGTTCTCCATGATTTATTCCAGGGCCTAATCCCACCCACCATAGGCAGAACCTTCCCCATCAGTTAGACAATCTCCTTCAGGTTCTCTCTGGGCTTAACTCAACTACTAATTCTCCACAGATGTGCCCAGAGCTCAAACCCTTAACTGTCAAGTTGACACCTGTGCCTAACCATAACAGATGGTCTCTAAAGGTCTTCGAAAGTCATCCCCCCACTGCTGGGATTCCCCTGAAGGAAGTCACCCTATTGATATGGAGGAACGTGACTCTACTCTTTCACTGAGATGAAGTTGTGGCCAACTTCCTCTAACTCTCAATTCATGAAAGGATATGGAAATTAGTTTACATTGTAGCTAAACCCTACCATGAGTTCCCACACAAGATCAGCTAAGTTGGTCTCCAGTATGAACATACCAATAAGATACAGAGAACCAAAAGCTCTAATCAAGTTTGCAGATACTGGAGTTAACTAATGAGGAAAAGCCATTTTTCCCCAGGCTTGCCTAAATGTATAAATAATCATGGCATGGGGCCATCTTTGGCATCTTTGCCCATCATTGTAGTCCATGTTCTTTTTTGTCTTTCCCTCACCCTCATGGATTCTATGCCTGCAGTCTGTGAGCTCTTGGCAGCTCTCTTGCCCCTCACGGATTCACTTCCATGAGTTCTGTTCTTTCTCTCCTTTAATAAACTCTGCCTTATTCCTCTATCCATGTTCTGGTTTTAGTCTTCAACTCCTGAACACAAGAACCTGAACCCATCCAGACCCCAGAGAGATCCCACATCATGAGTAACTTCTTTCAGTTTTTCCATACTAATCCTAGAATGCATGTTAGCTTACACATCCTCTGTTAAGCAACTCACTGTGAGGGAGATGCATGCTACACCTAATTCAGTAGTCTGGTAATTCCAGTTTGGGTCTATTGGAGGGACTGCTTCTCCACGTGGAGACTAAGCATTTCATTGATGTAATCTATCTGCATATTCTCTGACTGCTTCCCAGATATGGGCTTTTTCAACGGCCATAAGGACAGATGTGAGGATAGTGAATGTCCTTTTTTATTAGAGAGTTTAACCTACATGGGTGAATTATTTCTGGAATTGTTGGTTTTTTTTTTTTCTGAAAAGCATCTTAGTTTTTCTTCCACATGGTCCATTTCAGCAATGGTGAATGGGACGTGAATCCTGGTTGGACCATCTCTTCCTGCTACTTCACATAATGGGAACATGTGGACAGTTAATGTGTGGGAGTGGGAAAAGGTAATTGGTGAGAAGGCATGGGGGAGGATGGTTGGGGAAGATTCTTGAGAGGAGACACAGGAGTGGGAGCTGGGGAGGAGGAGATGAAAGGTGAAGAGTTGTAAGATGGTGGTTTATCCCCTGGGTAGAAACAAAGGAGGGGGAAGAAGATTGGGGGGGGATGTTGTGAAGTGGCAGTCTTAGTATAGAAGTACATAGAAACAGAAAACGCGGAGACAAGGGCAGTTACAGAGAGTAAAGAACACAAAGGCATAAGGGACCTCAGACCATTTGCCATTTCACATGAGGAATTTGTCTAAATCTTGGAGAACATTAGATCAAAAGTGCTAAACTTGGGCCAGTGACTACCATTGTCCAATTCATACTGTAGCCACATTTTGACCTACAGATGCACTGGTGTGGATGGTCAAACTCTCAAATGGAGTTCCTTCAGATTTCTCTTTAGACAGGGCAAGGGTGTGTCTTGCAGAATAATTAATTTATTGCCCATGTTGGAAGTATGGGACAAGATAAACAAAAACGAAAGTTCACTGTCTGAGGACCACAGGCATCCCTGTATTTCAGGAAGAGAATGAAGAAATAATTTCTAAGAAGGGACATCCCCCAACCTGTTAGACAATAGCTAGGAAAAGATTAAGTTACAAGTCTTCTGGAATCTACAATAATCTTGATTGCAAATAAGTTTTGGAACTCTGGAATTGCAAAAACTCAATTCCAGAGGTGTGGAAAACTCCCCTGTAGGAGTTCCCACAATCTCAATCAGGGTGTCTGTGAAAGAGATTGCCAAAGGAGATTATCTTGTCTCTAATATACAGAGAATGTAGGTGCGTAATTGATTCAAGATGGCCTCTAAGTGGGAGCTCTGGGTCTTGTGGTAGAGGGGGGAAGAGAAGAGAGGCAAAGAAAAGTTACCCACTGCCTAGGATCAAATTGCTCATGTCAACACAGCCTGCATGTGTGTCCCTAAGCAGTCAGGACATCTGACCACCATTTCGGATTATTAGCAGGCAAGTTGAACATCATAGCTCCTGTCAGATCTTCAACAGAGAAGAATAAAACAAGAGGGGGGTTGGGGATGACCACGAGCGATCGGGAGAGAGGACCACACAGAACCTTCCCAATCAAGGATGGAAAGAAGGACAAGGAAGGGAGAGAGAACAGGAACCCAAACTTTGTCCATGAAGACTGAAGTTTATTATAGAAGCTCCTCCAAACTCCAGTGAGAGAGGTTTACCTTACCTGATTCTGTTAACATTTTTGGTGGGGTCTCAGGTCTGAAATGTGGTTCTGAATCAATCAGTTCCCTTACTCTCAGCCTGCAATTTTATTCTACTTTCCATCCCACCTCTTTTAGGCACTTCAAGAGTTCTTTTTTTTTTTTAATACAGCTCATACAAACTTAATGGGTACACCAGTTCCCTCCTTCCCTCCACCTCCCCCCGTACCCCCTACTCCTCCTCCCCACCACCCTCCCTTCCCATCCCCCAGTGCCTCCCGCCCCAATTCCCAGAGAGTCCTTTCTTGTACATGCCTGATTTCCCTCTGGGCCCTCCTCTCCGATGACGTACAAGGACCCAGTGGCCTTTCCCTAAACACTTTCCCGTGTTCCCCTTAGGTATAGGAACACTGCTGTGTCTACCAATCCCTTGCCTCCAAACATCTTGGTGCCTTTAGCAGATGCTGGACTCTGTGGGGTCAATAGTGTGTTGGACAATGCGTGGGGCATGTAAAGTCCAATTATGATTGCTTCAGCTCTAACTTGTATGGAGTAGTCTTACATATCAATTGCTCCTCCCATCCTTTTGCTCTTACACTCTTACCGGACCCTCTTCCGCAAATTTCCCTGAGATTCAGGACGGGGAGAGATTAAGCTGGCCTAGTTCTAGGTGGTTGATATAGAGTCTCTGAAGTTCTGGATTGTGGTTCGTTGGTTTTCTTTTGCAGTTTTGCTGCTCCTGCAATGCCCTTCACTCCATCCTGGTGGGCATTGTATGTTACCCCCTGGCCAGAGACAAAAAGCTGTTAAACTAGAGTCTTGTGATAAAAGCACATTCAAAGGTAGATGTAATAAAAGTGGGAAACCACAGTGAGGGAGGGGTCTATCACCAATTTGCACGACGGTTACTTTTTATCTGCCAGACTATATGCCCTCCTCTTCTGGTGAGATCATACGCCCTCAGTAGTAAATGATCAGGAACAAAAGTCTGTGAACTTAATCATATGTCTCATTACTTATTTGAGTCCTTGATGAAGGCCTATTTTCTCTGCTGTAACATGGTCCCTTCTCTCCTTGTTCTGGTGTGGACCCCATCCCTCCTGTTCATAATCCTTGGAATTACTGTCTCTAGGTGGGCTGGGTGGGTTTGGTACTAGGAGCCACCTATTAGGGAGTACATACGGCGCTTAATTTTCTGGGTCTGGGATACTTCACTTAATATAATTGTTTCTAATGACATCCATTTCCCGGCAAATTCCAGTAATTCATCATTTTTGATGGCTGAGTAGTACTCCATTGTAGAGATGTACCACAGTTTCCTTATCCGCTCGTCAACTGTTGGACATTTGGGTTGATTCCATGACTTTGCTGTTGTAAACAGTGCTGCTATGAACATGGTCGTGCTTGTGCTATCGAGGTGAACCTCTGCTGTATGGGGGGTTATTCCCAAAAGTGGGATAGCAGGGTCATATGGCATTTCAATCTTTAATTTCTTTAAGAATCTCCAGAGGGCTCGCCAGAGTGGCTGTATGAGCCTGCATTCCCACCAGCAATGTAGGAGAGTTCCCCTCTCTTCACATCCTCTCCAGCATTTGTTGTTGTTTGTATTGTGGATTTTTGCCATCTTGACTGGGGTGAGATGATATCTCAGGGAGGTTTTGATTTGCATTTCCCTGATGGCTAAGGAAGTGGAGCATTTTTTCAGATGTTTGTTAGACATTTTAATTTCATCCCTGGTAAAGTTTCTTTTAAGTTCCAGGGCCCATTTTTGAATTGGGCCATTAGTTTTCTTGGTGTTTAGTTTTCTAAGTTCTTTGTGCACTCTGGACAGCAGAGTTCTATCAGATGTGTGGTTAGTGAAGATTTTCTCCCATTCTGTGGGTTGCCTTTGAGCTCGTGTTACAATCTCTTTATCTGAACAGAAGCTCTTTAGTTTCACAAGATCCCAACTGTTGAGAGTTGGTAGCAGTGACTGTGCCATTGGATGTCTGTTTAGGAACTGTTGGACTAGCCCAATCAGCTCGAGGGAGTTCCCTGTCCTTTCAACTATGGTTTTTATAGTCTCGGGCCTGATATCAAGGTCCTTGATCCATTTGGAATTAAGTCTTGTACATGGTGACAAGTACGGGTCCAGCTTTAATCTTCTGTATGTGGAGATCCAGTTTTGCCAGCACCATTTGTTGAAGATGCAGTTCTTTTTCCATTGGATTTTTTGGGCCCCTTTGTCAAAGATCAAATGGCTGTAATTTTGTGGGCTTATATCTGGGTCTTCAATCCTTATCCATTGATCTGTGTGTCTATTTTGGAGCCAGTACCAGGCTGTCTTTATAACTATGGATTTGTAGTATAGACTTAGATTTGGTATGGTAATACCTCCAGCAGTGTTTTTGTTACTCAGGATTGTCTTTGCTATCCTGGGTCTTTTATGCCTCCATATGAACTTTGAGATTGTTTGGTCAACTTCTTTGAAGAATTGCTTTGGGATTTTGATTGGTATAGCATTGAATCTGTATATTGCCTTTGGTAGGATGGTCATTTTTACGATGTTGATTCTGCCAATCCAGGAACAAGGGTAGTCTTTCCACCTTCTGCTGTCTTCTGCTGTTTCTTTCTTTAGGGTTTTAAAGTTTTCGTTGTAAAGGTCTTTTACCTCCTTGGTTAGGTTTATACCAAGGTATTTCATTTTTTTAGGGGCTGTAGTAAATGGAATTGTTTCTCTCAAGACTTTTTCACTTCTTTCATTTTGGGCATATAGGAAGGCCTCTGATTTTTGCACATTTATTTTGTATCCTGCCACCCTGCTGAACTTCTCAATTAGTTCCAGGAGCTTCCTGGTGGAGATTTTTGGGATCACTCAGGTATAAGATCATGTCATCTGCAAATAGGGATAGTTTGACTTCTTCCTTGCTGATTTGAATCCCTCTTATGTCCCTTTCTTGTCGTATGGCTTCAGCTAAGACTTCAAGTACAATATTGAATAGAAGTGGTGAGAGTGGACAGCCTTGTCTAGTTCCTGATCGAAGTGGGAATGCTTCCAATTGTTCCCCATTGAGCATAATCCTTGCTGTGGGCTTGTTGTATATAGCTTTTATTATATTGATAAAGGTTCCTTCCATTCCTACTGTCTCCAGCGTTTTGATCATAAAAGGTTGTTGGATCTTGTCAAAAGCTTTTTCTGCATCTATCGAGAGTATCATGTGGTCTTGGACTTTGGACTGGTTTACATGATGAATTACATTTATTGATTTGAGTATGTTGAACCAACCTTGTGTGTCAGGTATGAAGCCTACTTGGTCCCCATGAATGATCTTTTTAATATGTTTTTGAATCCGATTTGCTAAGACTTTGTTGAGAATCTTTGCGTCTGTGTTCATCAGAGAGATCGGCCTATAGTTTTCTTTTTTAAGTGAATCTTTATTAGGTTTTGGGATTAAGACAATATTAGCTTCATAGAAGGAATTTGGTAGTGTTCCTTCCTTTGCTATTTGATGGAACAGTTTAAGGAGTATTGGTGTTATTAACTCCTTAAATGTCTGGTAGAACTCTGTCCTGAATCCATCTGGTCCAAGACATTTTTTGGTGGGAAGATTTGAGATTACTTCTTCAATTTCCTTATATGTTATAGGACTATTTAAATAATTCCCAACTTCCTGATTCAATTTAGGTAAGTTGTGTTTACTCAGAAATGCATCCATCTCTTTTGTGTTGTCAAACTTCACAGAGTATAAGTTTTGAAATATGATGTTATAATTCTCTGGATTTCTTGGGTATCAGTAGTGATAACTCCATGTTCATTTCTAATTTTGTTAATTTGGGTTTTCTCTCTCCTGCTTTTGGTTAATTTAGCTAGGGGTGTATCAATCTTATTGATTTTTTCAAAGAACCAGCTTTTTGACTGGTTGATTTTTTTCTATCGTTTTCTTAATCTCGATTTCAGATATTTCTCCCCTTATTTTGCTAATCTCCTCTCTTCTACTGCTTTTGGGATCAGATTCCTCTAGTTTCTCTAGAGCTTTAAGCTGCATTGTTAAGTTGTTTATTTCTGATGTTTCCATTTTTTTGATGTAGGCATTAAGAGCTATGAACTTACCTCTTAGAACAGCTTTCATTGTGTCCCAGAGATTTTGGTAAGTTGTATTTTCATTATCGTTCACTTTCAGGAAATCTTGAATTTCCTTTGTAATTTCTTCCTGAATCCAGTTCTCAATCAGCATCATATTGTTAAGTTTCCAGGAGTTAATGTATTTTCTCTTGTTTGTTGTGTTGTGGATGTCCAGCTTTAGGCCATGGTGGTCTGACAGGGCACAGGTTAGAATTTGAACTTTTTTGTACAGATTTTGTTTGTACAACTTTTTTGTGTAGATCCGTTTTGTGGCCCAGTATGTGATCTATTTTGGAGGAAGTTCCGTGTGCTGCTGAGAAAAATGTGCATTCTTTGGTACGTGGGTGAAAAGTTCGATAGAGATCTGTAAGGTCCATTTCTTTAAGGGTTTGATTAAGGTCCAAAGTGTCTCCGTTAAGCTTTTGACCTGTTGATCTATCCCATGTTGAGAGGGCGGTGTTGAAGTCCCCAAGAATTATCGTTTGGGGGTTGATTTCTTGCTTTAGACGCTGTAGGGTTTTCTGAATGAATGTGGACGGGCCCGTATTGGGTGCATATATGTTCAGTATTGTCAAGTCTTCCTGGTGAATTGTACCTGTGACTAAAATGTAGTATCCATCCGTGTCTCTTATAATTTTCTTTGGTTTGAAGTCCACTTTGTCTGATATCATAATGGCTACCCCTGCCTGTTTTCTGCTTCCATTAGCTTGTAGAATTGTTGACCAGCCTTTTATTTTTAGAGCGTGCCTATCTTTTGTGGTGAGATGGGTTTCCTGCAGGCAACAGATTGATGGATTGTGATTTTTAATCCAAGTTTGTAATCTGTATCTCTTGATTGGTGAGTTAATTCCATTAACATTTAGTGTTATAATGGTGAAACTATTTTTGATTCCAGACATTTATTATGTTTAGTAGTTTTTTATAAGTATATTGCTTCGCTTTTAATGGTGTTATACTTGCCTTCTGCTCTCCTGGATATGCCTGTTTTTTTCTTCAAGCTTGAGTATCATTTCTAGCATTTTTTGAAGGCCTGGTTTGGTGGACATGTATCCCTTAAAGTTGTCTTTGTGCTGGAAGATTTTTCTTTCTCCCTCGATCATGACTGATAGTTTTGCAGGGTAAATCAGCCTAGGTTGACATTTTTGCTCATTCAAAACTTGAAGTATGTCTCTCCGAGCTCTTCTTGCTTTTACTGTTTCGACTGAGAAGTCGTTTGTTATTTTAATAGGTTTACCTTTAAAAGTGACTTGTTTTTTCTCCCTTGAAGCTCTCAGCACCAGTTCTTTATCTTGAATGTGGAGTGTTTTGACTATTATTTGCCGTGGTGAGCTTCTGTTTTGGTCATATCTGTTTGGGGTGCAGAATGCCTCTTGTATATGGATGGGCCTCTCTTTTTTTAGATGATGAAAGTTTTCCTGGATGATCGTTTGGAAAATTTCCTCAGGGGTGGTATTTTGAGATTCTTGTTCTGGTATTCCTTGAATACGCATGTTGGGCTTCTTCAGGGTTTCCCATATCTCCTGGATATTTCTCTAAAGCATCTTTTTGGCTTTAACAATCTCTTTCATTGAGCTGGTTAATACTCCCACTTTATCTTCAAGATCTGAAATTCTGTTTTCTGCTTCGTTAATTCTGCTGATAAGACTCTCTGTGGAGTTCTGGGTTGAAGATAACTTGTCTTTTAGCTCATTTTTAAACTCTGCTTGAGTCTGCTTTAACTGCTCTATGCCTGTTTTTGATTCTTGCACTGTTTTTCTCAACTCCTCCATGTGTCTGTTGTGTTCCTCCTCAGAGCCATTGATTCGATTATTTAATTCCTCCCTGATTTCCTCTTTCATAGTATTGAACATGGTAATGATCATATTTTGAAGGTCGTTATCCTGGGTCAGGCTTTCTTGGCCATTTTCCATGGGTTTGTTCTGGTTGGAGTTTAACATTATGGGATTAATTCCTTCAGTGGGAGATTTGTTTACTTGAGTGTTGTGTCTCATGGATTTGCACTTAGACTTTGGCATTGTCGGTTTAACTCTTAAGATCTTTTAATTTCTGTGTGTTTTTCACTAAACTGAATTATTTGGCCTGGGGCTCTGGGGGCGGGCGGGGACCGATCTTACCTTGGTCCTGGTGCGGTGAGGCCTGGCTAGACCGCGAGTGCGTCCCGGGGGGGCGGAGTGGAGGGGAAGGGGGGATAGGGCGTCGGCGGGGCGCTATTTAAACCCGGGCCACCCGAGGGCGGGGCCTGGCGCAGAGGGGGTGCCCTCTCCTCCTCCCAGGGCCTCCGCGCTCGGCTCCGGCTGGATGGCAGGGGGAGCTGGGTCCACTCGGTTGGCCTGGGGCTCTGGGGGCGCGCGGGGACCGATCTTACCTGGGTCGCGGCGCGGTGAGGTCCTGCTGGACTGCGCACGCGCGCGCATCCCGGGAGGCGGAGTGGAGGGGAAGGGGGAAGAGTTCTTGCTTTAGATACTTCATCTTCATTTGACAACTTCCACCAGATGTCAACCATCAAACCGAATATTATTGTTTGTCCTTCATTCTGCATTGGTAGGAATCATGAGGCTTTGTAAATATATTCAGTATTTCATGTATTTATTAATAATAACCTTCTTGGGTCTACTGTTTTCTGTAAACTTTTCCAAAATTAGATTAAAACAACTGCAGCCTTAGTGAAAAATACATTTTATTAATGTAGGATATATATGTATATATATTTAATTATAGGCCTGCAAAATAAGTTTCATTTATCTTTTAGATATTTTAAAAGCCATCTTTACAAAACAAAGCAATTGTTGTTTGTTTAAACAAAGGGATCCTTTAGAATATCTCTCATAAAAATTCAAGGAAGAAGCAGGAAAATCAGATTTTGAATGCTTTCTCCTTTTACTTTGACCTAGGATTCCCATGAGCATGTATCTTGTTTGCATTCTAGAAAAATACTGTGGTAAATTTCTGCCTTAAGTGTGAAAACTATTTAGTGAAAGTACACTGCATTTATAGAAAGAGAAAGGTCTTCAGATTATGCTAAGCAAAAATATAGTGGAACCATAGAGAACACAAATGATAGTAATACAAAAGCAACCGTGGAATGTCATCTGGTATAATCTTATGAATAGTGTTCTTAGATTTGAGGTAATGGATCTTTGATCCATATCTTGTACATTATGAAGAAAGAAGATGTATCATTGGAACTGATAAAATTTCTGACTGAAGAAATGGCTCAGCTGAGAAAATGTGTGTGCTGGAAGACAAAAGACCTGAGTTCTAATACTCAGGTGCCACATAAAATACCCCCATAGGTGTGGTGCCCCTTATGATTTAAGCATCAGAAGCCAGAGATGGAAATTCCCCTGAACAACTTTGCTAGCTAGCTAGACAAGGACTATTGGCAAGCTCTGGGTTTGAATAAAAACCTCGTCTCTATAAAGAATAAGGAAGAAGAGGACAAGGATTATTCCTGAGGTTATATAGGTCTTGGGCTTCCTCATGCATAAGCACAGAATGAGCTTGCACCCCACTCACATGTGTGTCTACACACATTTACATGCAGAACCACATGCATGTGTACCTACACACACACACACACACACACACACACACAAGAGAATGGAAAAAGAAAAGAATTAGGCAGATATTCTTGTGCTTAAATCTTAATAATGAAGGAAATAGAATAAAATTTCCAGTATATCTACAGGTGTATGATATCACAGGAAAACCCTATAGTTGACAGAAAAAGCAACAGAAGTCTTTTTTTTTATTATTTCTACTTATACAAACTTAATAGGTACCCCGGTCCTCTCCCTCCACCCCTTCCTGGACCCCCTTGCTCCCTCCCCCCTTTCCCCTTCCTTTTCTCCCTACTCCCCCTCCCCCATCCCTGGAGCATCCTTTAATGTGTATGTCAAACTTTCCTCTGGGTCCTCCTCTCTGATGAGGTGTAAGGACTCAATGGCATTTCCTAGAACTCTTTCTTGTGTTCCCCTAAAGTACAGGAACACTATTGTGGCTATTAATCCCTAGCTTCTAAGGATCCTAGTGCCTTTAGTTCATGCTAGACTTTGAGGGGTCAATAATGTGTTGATCATTGCACAGGTCATGCAAAGTCCAATTATGATTGCTTCGGCCCTAACTTGTGTGCAGTATCTAGCATATCATTGCTCCTTGCCATCTTTAGGCTCTTACAATCTTACCGCCCCCTCTTCCACAAATTTCCCTGAGCTTCAGGATGGGGAGAGATTAGGCTGGCCTAGTTCCAGGTGGTTGATATAAAGTCTCTGACATTCTGAATTATGGTTTGTTGATTTTTTTTCTTTTTTCAGTTTTGCTGCTCCTGCAGTGCCCTTGGCTTCATCCTGATGTGTATTGGATGTCACCCCCTGGCCAGAGATAAAAAGCTGTTAAATTAGAGTTTTATTATGAGTATATTCAAAGGTAGATGGAATAAAAAGTAGGAGACCGTGGTGAGGAGGGATGTTAGTCTCTCATTGCAAAATGGTTACTTTCTGTCAGACTATATGCCCTCCCCTTCTGGTGAGATCATATCCCCTCAATTCTAAATGATCAGGAAGGAAAGTCTGTGAACTTAACCAGATGTCTCATTGCTTACTTGCAGTCCTTGATGGTGGCCTATTTTCTCTGCTGTAAAATGATCCCCTCTCTCCTTGTTTCTGGTGGGGCCCTCCTTCTCCATCTCTCCTGTTTATAATCTTTGCAATTACTGTGAGTATTACAGAGATTTATCTTTGAGTGTCTCCAAGAGGGTTTGGCACTAGGATTCCCCTATTAGGGAATACATATAGTGCTTAATTTTCTGTGTCTGGGATATTTCACTCAATATAATTGTTTCTAATTCCATCCATTTCCCGGCAAATTTCATTAATTCATCATTTTTGATGGCTGAGTTACAGTATTCCATTGTATAAATGTACCACATTTTCCCTATCCACTCGTCAACTGTTGGACATTTGGGTTGATTCCATGACTTTGCTATTGTAAACAGTGCTGCTATGAACATGGTCGTGCTTGTGCTATCAAGGTGAATTTTTGCTGTATGGGGGGTTATTCCCAAAAGTGGAATAGCAGGGTCATATGGCATTTCAATCTTTAATTTCTTTAAGAATCGCAAGACAGATCGCCAGAGTGGTTGTATGAGCCTGCACTCCCACCAGCAATGTAGGAGACTTCCCCTCTCTCCACATCCTCTCCAGCAATTGTTGTTTGTATGGTGGATTTTTGCCATCCTGACAGGGGTGAGATGATATCTCAGGGAAGTTTTGATTTATATTTCCCTGATGGTTAAGGATGTGGACCATTTTCTAAGATATTTGTTAGACATTTTAATTTCGTCCCTGGTAAAGTTTCTTTTAAATTCCAAGGCCCATTTTTTAATTGGCCCATTTGTTTCCTTGGTATTTAGATTTCTAAATTCTTTGTGCATTCTGGATAATAGAGCTCTATCAGATATATGGTTAGTAAAGATTTTCTCCCATTCTGTGGGTTGCCTTTGTGCTCTAGTTACAATCTCTTTATCTGAACAGAAGCTTTTAAATTTCACAAGATCCCATCTGTTGAGTGTTGGTTGTAGTGACTATGCTATTGGATGTCCATTTAGGAACTCTTGGCCTAGCCCAATCAGCTCGAGGGAGTTCCCTACTCTTTCAACTAAGGTTTTTTGTAGTTTCTGGCCTTATATCGAGGTCTTTGATCCATTTGGAATTAATTCTTGTATATGGTGACAATTACAGGTTCAGTTTTAATCTTCTGCATATGGATATACAGTTTTGCCAGCACCATTTGTTGAAGATGCTGTTCTTTTTCCATTGGATTTTTTGGGCCCCTTTATCAAAGATCAAATGGCTGTAATTATGTGGGCTTATATCTGGGTCTTCAACCCTTGTCCACTGCTCAGAAAAAGCAACAGAAGTCTTAACCAATCATTTAACTTCCATCCTAAAAGATTTAATTGCAAATTATTAAACGTTTCTTTAACTATGTAAATTAGATTGTGTGATTATTACCTATTTATTATCATAATCATTGGAAAAATCTGATGACATTAAAGACAAAAACTAAGCTAACCAAGGACTGAAGAGATTTAACCAAACCAATATGCATAAAATTAACTTAAATATTAGTCAGTTCCCATAGCAATTTTTTCCATGTAAAGCATCAGTTTTCAGGCATTCATCATTAGATTGTAATCTATATTTCTCTTTAACAAACTTAAAAGATATGTTGAGAATAGTGCTGTTGTATAAGAAAATAGTCCCTCCTTTTTTTTTAAGCTTTAATACTATTATTGAAACTAAGTACTCTTGCAACAAATAAAACAGATAAATACAAAGTATTATCACACTCAATCAAGATAAGATATTAGAAGTTTATTAGCAGAAATCACCCAGTCAAAGATATTTAGCATATCAGCTTTTGGTAAAAAAAAATGAATATTTTAAATACAGATTTTGTTTTAAAGTCCCAACATAATAGTGTGCTGAACAATGATCAACTTCAAAATAATCTTCAAAAAAAGGGCTGGTCATGAGTAGATTCTCATGAGAAGTACAGAATCAGAAGTGATATTAATTTGTAAGTTATTCTTGGCAATATAATATATCCATATTACTGATAAAATTGCTATGTGTCTTTCAAATATGAATAGAAATATATTGTTCAGCAACATACTATACTCACTTAGGTTAAAAAGAAATGCTGTAATATAATAACAATAATGGAAAAAGTAAGAGAAGCCCCATTAAAACTAGCAAAAGACATCTTGCTGCCAATTATTCAAACTGAGGACTGTGAGTTAGAGCCATACAGCTAACATATATAAACACAGAAGGTACACTGCAGCCCAGAATTTGCATGCCAAGAAATATCCAGAGAGGTCAAAAATATTTCAGAGGTTGAAAGATAAATACTTTCAAAAACTTCTGCCACAACAATTGGTGTCTATGAACAGTCAGAGAAGTCTCCACATGACTGCACAGCTGAGGTCACCTGCTTCTGGGTTAGGAGATCCTATCCATAGTACTCCTTCTCTTTAGTAAGTATAAAGACGTGTGTGTGTGTGTGTGTGTGTGTGTGTGTTGTAAGATAGCACATAAATCTGTGTGTATCTGTAGAGGTCCAAAGTTGTCTCTGGGAATCATCCTGGATTGTTCTACCTCCTTATTGCTTTGCTCTGGGGTTTCCCAGGCTCTGCTTTCTAGAGCTGAAATTTCAGGTTATTGCCATATCCACTATGCATTATTATGTGGAATCGAGATCTGAACTCAGGTCCGTTTGCTTATATGAGAAAAAGTTTAGTCCCTGAGCCACTCTCTGGCCCCAGTATGATGGAATTTTCACAAACAAGGAGCATTTTGGTAATTCCAGTGACATGGGTTGTCACAAGACAATAGAATGACAAGCTTTACCAGTTGGACCGATAGCAGTCAGCTTTCATATTGCATGACGTTAAAAAAATGCTTGATTTGTTTCTATACAAAAAAAATCTTTATTCTTGCAGAATTATGGTTTTTCAAAGAAGAAGAGATTATCAATTTAAGAATGTATCATCTGGTGAGATTAGACTGCTCCTATTTGCTCTATTTCAGGTGAATTCCCTTACCATCCTGCCTGTCAGGTAGATAGATTTAGATGCTGAACTACAAATGGTCACCTGTGTTGATTGCGGTAGAATAATAATAACCACTTCTGACCTAAAATAATTATGTACAAGCTTATGAGGAATGAGTTTTTGAGGTTCACATTGTTATGAAAACACAATCATGATAAGATGGAAATTAATTCTTCACTTAACACAGAAAGATACATGGCAAAATGGAGATATTATTTTAATGGCTATCAAGTCTTATCTCAGAGAATCGCCATTTTATGTGGTGCTTCACAATTTCTATCAACTATTAAAATTTAAACAAGTTACTATCTCTAAGCTTTAACTTCCTCTCATTTAAAATTAGGATTTCTCATTGAGACTCACTTATAAGATTGTTTAAATATTATATAAATTCCTGCAGTTTTAGCACTAGTACAAGAAAGATCACATCATTGTTGCATGCATAATTATAAAGTATGTTTTATATATATTGTATTTTTCCATGTGGAATCTTCTATATTCTGTACACTATATCATGGATAATAATAATGATGATGACATTAATAATAACTGAGTAATTACAAATCATTACAAAAGCTCCATGACTGATATCACTACAGATTTGAAATTTTGGATCTTAAAAAGTTTGGCTGCCATGGTTATTAAGTAGATTCATTGCAACCAGACCTGTATGTGTCTTATTAATTGTGTTCCAGTGATAGTTTTGAACAGGAGTTCTAATAGCACCTTTTGCCTCAGTGACATGTGACCTCAATTACATAAGATCATTAGACTCAGACTTCATTGAAATAGGTACCTAGTTCTGTATGTGGAACTTACAGAAGTATTAAGCCTTCATAGTCCCAATGTTTTCTCTTTTTTATTGCATTCATTGCATAATAAAGATCACATTACAAAATATGAATATGCCAATTACTCTTTAGTTCTCTGTGTTTCAGAATATAAGCATTCCAGGGAACAATGAGGGTGAGAGAAATGGTAAACGACTGTGACAGCATGTGTTATTTCTATTTTAAGATTCTTCCCCTGTTTTCATGATTTCCAGAGAAGGCGCAAAGCTCTGGCAGCATAGTGCACACCTCAGGAAGTGGGGAAAGCAAAAATAGCCTCGATGGCAAAGACGAATTTCTGGTTTCCCAGTGGCACTCAGTGACTAAGCATGCCCTTTAAAACAATGCTGCATTCCACCAAACCCTGAGGAAGCTGTCTTTCTTAACTACAAAATAGCCTAAATTTTTATCATGGGTAGAGCGAGAATTTTATGTTCAAGCTTTTGCACTGACCTTGAGTTTGATCAGAGCTTTGTGTTTTGATACAGCTTTCTGTAAAAGCCTTTTTACAAAATAAATATGAAAGATACTTCCAAAAGACACATCCCATGAGATCACCTGATGCATTCTAATACATGTTTAAATATGTGCTAAGGAAGTAGGAGACAACTTGAACAAAGGGATTTAGAAAGAAAAGGTCTTTTATTTTTCTGAAAATGGCATAAACAAATGACAACGTGAGGGAAATTTCAAACAGTTACAAGGTAAAGTAGCAACCAAAAATTAGGATTAAAATCAGATAATTTTGTAATACTTAAAAATATTTTCTTCATAAAGTAATTGTAGATGTTCTTCTGGAAGTTAGGACAATCATAATGACTACTCTAAAGTGGGGTTAGTAGCTATGCTGGGATAAAATCACAGTGAAATAAATGAATTTGAATGTTTGTATCATGGAGAAGGGAGAGTTGATTTTCTGAACTCCCAGTTCTTTTCAAAGACAAAGGGAAACTTTGATGCCATAGTAGGTGACAGTTATCTAAACGCTTTGTCCAAATTAGAAAATGCGTGCAGTGAAAACTGGACAGACACAAAGTTAGCCATAAGCCACAGGGCATTGTCTGAACTCTGGGACAAGAGAGCATTACACATGCACACATCTGTGTGAAACCATATGTTTCCTAGGATTTTGCTACAGAAGAAACTAATCCTTTTGATTTGGAAGAAGAAAGATCATTCCTTGACAGGGTTGCAGAGTGGTAACAAGAAAAAATATCCATAAAAATCTGAACTCACAAAGGACTGGGAAAAGCAATCGCACACTTAAAAACAGAAACCATTATTGAGCAGCCAAATGCAGCTGGAAACCACTTGCTCTTTCTCCTGCTCCCCCTGTTTTTTTGTTTCTGATAGTATGACCCAGTTTCAGGTTTCACAATTCTAAACCTCAGACCAAAATGCCATGTGGTCTTAATAAAAATAAATCTGACTCTAAAAAGCAAAGCGGGCAAAGTCTTTTTCTTTGCTTTTAGGTTTATTTTCACTGTTTCTTTACTTAAATATTAAAAACAATTACAACATGGACAAAAAATATCCATGACTCGAATTTCTGAGTATCATTTTATGCTACTATCGTTACATATGTCTTATGTTTGGGTATAAGTAGAGCTTAGCTTGTAATTTTGAACACCTTTGTTTTATGTGCAATGTTGTTCAGCAGTGCCCAGGCACATGGTAAGCAGACTACCCTCAATAAACTTTACAAAAAGATCATGAAAATAGATAAGAGACATCTTGGGAAAAATGCTTTCTGTAGGAAAGACAAAGAATAGAATAGGGTAACATGAACTAAAAATTACTTAAATTCATTTAAGACATGGATGAAACTTTCAAAGAGCAAAAACAATATTAAAAAAAGCTTTAAAAAAGTTACATGTACATATCAAATATGGAAAAGAATCAGTAAAATTTTGTCATCTCCTATCTCAAGAAAAAGTACAGGAATTTTCCTCTTCAAAATCAAGAGAGCTCTGAAGCTTGCCTGTGGTCAACTTGATCAATGTCTTGCATTCCTGGGGTTTGAGTTTTCAATTAATGGTGGACACAGAAAGTCATCGAAAGTTTAACACACCAATAATTCTGCCAAGTGACTGAGTGCCTTGCCTACTTTGGAATGGACCCCTCAGTCAGCCCAATCCTGCCCTTCCATAGGACAAATACTGTGGTAACCATCCTCCCATAATCTTTCTTCAGCACCCTTGGGAGCCATTTTGCCAGCACAGCAACAATACTAAACTGGCAAAGTGTCTAAGCACCTTGACTTGCTGAAATATTTTCATCTGAGAAGTTTCCCTAACATGAATCTACTTATCAGCAAAAGAAGTTGACATGAAGAAGCACTGACATGTCAAATAAGTATAATTTGTAGGATTCTGTCTGCCTCTGGAAATCCAAATCCCCAGTGAAAAGCATTGCTCTCTATTTGCATACATGGAAAAGAGTGCACACCTCTTGCCTATAGAACCAGGACAGAGTCACTGGGTTCCAAACTCCCAACACATGCTCCATCAGGAATGTATGCCTTCGATTTTCCTCATCACTGAATAATTTAATTTTAGACTGATGAATTTTTTTTAATTTACATATTTAGTTTCTGCAAAATGTTGAAATGACCCCCCCCCCAAGGAAAACACAGTGTTCAAACTTGTGGAATACTTTGTATAAAATGGCTGAAAATTTTCCCAGAGAAGTAACTAAGTATCCAGATAATTGCAATCTAGTTTTAGATATAACAAAGCATTCTTTCAATTAGTTTTAGAAAACAAAATTTATAAGTATTTAAAAGTATAGTCAGAGTACATTAAATGACTTGCCAAGGTTAAGCAATCTGTTACTGATAGAGCTTAATTTACAACTCTATGCAATATTATATGGACCACCCACACACAACTATTATTCTGAACACTTTCTTTAAATTCACCTACAGTCTCCTAAGTACATACAGCCAGCGTATGCAGCCAGCTGGAGGTGACATATTTCTGTCTATGTTTAAAATAAAATTTCAAATTCCAAGCATTGATAGAATAGTTATTAAAATTATTTATATAAATGTTGCAAATTATTAGTCTGTGTTACATGTGTTTTAGTAATATGTAGCTAAACATCAATTAAGAAAACAAGGAAATAAGTAACAAAGTAAATGAAACTGGTTTTATTTCTGTATGTATAATTCCTCAACCAGACTTTTGGTTGTCATGTTGAATTCTAATTAAAGAAAAATCTCAAAGAACAATGTTCTAGGACTTAAATATTCTCATTCTTAAATTTTCCTATTTCTATTCCTTGGCTTTTCAGGTTTTCTTTTTAAAACTGTTTCCTAATCATTTTGTTTTTCTCTGTGCTATTGCCACATTTTTGCAGCATGACAAATTGTCACTTACAAACCCATCTTTAAGATTAATTTGACTAAGCTTTTAAAGCACTTAAGACAAGTGCTGTAGCTATGTAAAGTAAGAGGCTGAAAGTTGAAGAATTGACGAAGTTTCCAGTCGGATAATTTTTAAGACGTTTTAGAGTTAAATAATCTGCAAATCTAAGCAGTACATGTTTTCAAGTTCTAACAGGTTTTGTCCAGCTAACATTGGAGTTTTCAGGCTCCCTGGGCAAACCATCTACTTAGACTTCTACATTCCATCTCATTTTAATTGGATACAGTAGTTAAGTAAAAACAATAAACCTTCTATTTCTACCACATGTTATTTCTTTAATGTATACAGTGCTGAGTGGCCTTACCAGCAGCCTGCTGGCTGGCTCAACATGGGGTTTTATGTTTCTGAAAGTCCTTGGGTCCCATTTCTAATACTGGAAATGAATCAATTTCATCTGTGGGTTTTTTTAGTCCTAGTTTTTCTTTTTAGCTTTTTTTTCTTCCGGCTTCCTTTCAGGGCAGTTTCTTCAAAGCCATATGGCAGCTGAGAGAAGGAAAGAAGGAGCTGTATTTCAAGTCTTAACAAAAGGGGTTGCAGTGTCACTGGGGGCACTTGAATGCAGGAGGCACAGTCCTGTGCAGAAGGACCACCAGGCCTGTCACCACACACTGGAGGGAGGGCTGGTAGGGGGATGCTCTGCCTCCACAGGGAAATGCCCTGTGTAGCCCACATCCGTTTTACTCTCATTTGTCCCTTCCCTTCCAGGGGATAGATACACAAATCCCATTAGCCACATTAATGTCATATGCTTGGAGAAAGAAGTGTGCAGCCAGACAAGAGAAGCACACGTAGAACAATCTTTGCATTCATCTCTGAAAATTGTATCCTGAGCAAGGATCCCCGCAAAGAATCTATCATTCTGTTTCCACAGCTCAGAGAGCACTGTGAAAAGTGGCAGTCAACACCAGAATTTGCTTTTCACCCATTCTTGACTGGCTCTTCTGCTAACAGAGACACTTAAATGGACCTCCAACATTTGAATATTGCAACATGTTTTCACATTTACATTTTAAATTATATGTTTTTGTTGGGCACACCCAGAATTTGCCCCAGGGCATGGCTAAGCACATGGGACTAAAGATGGCGCTGAGGGCTAGTGTCCTGGGCATAACCCTGATCACATTACAGAGACCCCTAATTGGTTTTCAAGTATTGAGCTGCCCTCTGTGCTGAGTGACATTGGACTTGACCACTAGTACCTGAAGGATTGTTGACCTTTGACACAATTGGGTCCCCATTTGGTGCCCTGTGGTCTTTTGTCTATATAAGCTGTTTTGTTACCCCCAATAAACTGAGATTTGCTTTTGACAAACTCCCTAACCCGTGGCCAAGTCTCTGCAGAATTGAGGTGGAGGTGGGGTCGGTGGGACCTACCTTTCTTCATCTTCGCAGCAGGCTGTGCAAATTGTGTGAGTGAGTGGAGACATGCCACGCTGTGGGTGTTGGACTCTACATATTTTTATATTTAGATATTGATAGTGACTACAGAGAAAAACAGAGATACAGAAAAAATACACGAATACACATATAAACATAATATGCATACAGATACACAAAGGCATAAATGTACACACATATGCATATACACAAAGATACACACAGAAACATACATCCATACATGCAAACATACAGATAGATACACAGACACACATACATATGTAGAAAGTCACAAATACACTGAGAAATACACATTCACACACAGAGATACACATACACGGACAAAAGAGTACAGACAGATAAATACATAGAAAGATAGGCATCTACACAAATATTTACAAATCTGTCTTTTGAGATTTGTAATCTGTAAACCTTAAAACTTCATATTATCACAACACAGAATTTTCAAATGTGCATAAAGCAATTGCATACCGTAAGAAATCAGCAAAATTTGCCTGTTGTATTTGGAAGGACAAGTCATCAAGTGTGTTAAGAAAGCAATCAAAATGTTCTGAAAGGTGTATCTGCACATGTCTTTCCTCTTACCGCACAACTTTATCTCATGTAAAATTTTATATTACTATTGGCAAGTAACTAATAAGGAGGGGAAAATCAAAGTATACACAACACTTCTGCATTGTGTAGTAAAAACTAGCAATGGAGAAAAATATGAGGGCAAATCCTTCCTTCCCCATCCCTTTGAAAACTCCTCACCATGCCTAGACACTCTGGAATGTACAAATATAACAGCTTCTAAGCTCCCCTGCCTCTTTGAATTCTTTACCCAGTAATTGGCAATTAGAAGTATTATTTAAAGAAGCAATACACATGCAGATATTTAGGTCACAAAAGAATGGGTGGTATGGAGGGAGGATTTAGCAAAGAATTTAATTAGTTACCCTTGGGAACAATTTGACAACCCCAGGCAGGAGAAATCTGAAGAATCTGATGATTTCAATTAAGTGACTGGTAATAAATGCTTCATAGTGCAGCTGAGGTAGGTGTATAAGTACAAGGTGTTCCCCAAATAGAGACACAGTTACAGTGCTGCCTGCTGCCCACTGTTACCTGTGCTCGCTGAGAGCAGTGGTAAAGAAACTAGAAAGCAAATAAAAATTAGCAAGTAGCAAACACTTGGGATGTAGGATAATTACCTATGGAAAAGGGGGCAATTCCTCCAGGGGGGTGACAGATATGAAAGTTGTGGAAGCATTAAGTACACCAAAAAAGATGGGGCTATGAGAGATGGAAAGAGAGGAGGAGAGGAGATGGGGGGGGGGAGAGGGAGAGAAGTAGAGAGAGTAAGGGAGAGAGATGATGAAAAAGAGAGTGAGAGTTAGGGGCTGAGGGGGGAAGATGACAAGAGGAAGAAAGGAGAAAGTTAAGGAAGGAAGAGAGATCAAGAAGAAGAGGAGATATATGGAAAAAGGGAGGGAGAAAGGAAAGGGGGAAGAGATGTAGAGAAAAGTTTTTGGTTGTTTTGTTATTAACATTTTTCTTTAATATTTTATTTATTACAGAGAAAAAAACTAAAAAGATGGGGGGAGAACACAAGCACAGTCACATGTGGATATGTGGAATCATTTGCAACTTTCTGAATCAGTTCTCTCTTTCTACCTCTGGAACTAACCTGGAAGCATCCTATCAACTGGTTAGCTTCCATTGTACCTGAAGATGATGTGTGGACTATTAGAGAAGAAAAATCCACAGTCTTTCCCAGTTGTCAATCCCACAAACTACTATAAGAACCAACCAGGCAAGATGTGCCCACTAGAGCACTAATGACATGAATTATATGGGCAATCAACTCCCTTCTGATTGGATTTAAGGCACTCCACAGGAGGGAACTCATGTCTACATAATACTGCAACCCTGGTTATGTACTTGTGAATGGAGAGATCATAGGTCATAGGTGAGAACCTATAAGTATTGTTTTAGAAAACATGGGCATGGTATCAAACTGTCCTCTGAATACTTACCTTTATACATATCAGTTAGGGAAGTGCTCTTCTTTCCAAGAAGTGTCTTTCTGTCCAAGGAGTGTGTGAGTGTGTGATGAAGTCAAAGAATAAAAATATACATAATTTTTATTTTATTAAATGTGAGACACATCCTTACTGAGTATAAGTCCACAGTGCTACACTATTTAAGGTGAAAACAGGATAACATAGAGAAATATGTGAATCAAATAAGATAGTTGGAGACTTCAATATCCTTTTATCAGAAATGGACAGATGCAGCAGGCAGAAAATCAGTGCAGACACAGCTGAGCTCAGCAGCTACACCATCAATCAACTGGATGTAACTGATACCTATAAATTATTTCATCCAACAGCAAAATGTATATCCTCCACAAGGTCACAAGGAAGATTTTTTTCCTGTACAGATCTTTTCTTTGTTCTGAAACACATTTAATTGTCTTAAAGCAGATCACAATGGAATCAAACAAGGATGATATTACAGACAGAGAATTGACCACAGTTACCCATGGGTCTGTATTTCTCACACTGTTCACTGTGCAATGACACTTAGTTAAAAAATAACGTGGCTCTATTTTGCCCTAAGAGAATTCTACAAACCAAGATTGCACTCTAAACAAATTTTTTCTTCTGATCATAAGAATCATGGGAGATAGATAGATAGATAGATAGATGATAGATAGATAGATAGATAGATAGATAGATAGATAGATAGATAGATAGATAGATAGATAGATAGATGATAGGTAGATGGATAGCCTTTCCCTTTAGGCAAACACTTTACAGTGAGTGTTCCTGGCCTCACAGCTTTTGGAGGAATCCATAAAATAATTAGGATGATAAATCTCACTTGTGAATTTTGATGTTGAAGCAGAGTCTTTCAACAAAATGAACTCCTCATTAGACACTACCACATGTTATAGTAGTAAAGATGTGCACATGAAGAGAAGGTCAACGTACTTAAAAGGATCAACAGGAAGTTAACACATTTTGACACTCTCTGCTTTTCTATATCATATAAAGCACTCACATCTGGTGTTTTCTCAGGTATCATTTCTTAATTTTAGCATCATTTTCTACCTAATTTTTTTATTTATTCAATTGTGTATGTGTGAGTGTGTGTGTAGGTTTGTGTGTGTGTATCAAACCATGGATGAATTCGGGAACCGCCATGGACCGCCTCCACCTCCTCCTTGTTTACTCTGCCCCAGGATTCACAGGCTTCTCCCTACCAGGACCAGAAATGCAGGCTGCCCCTGCTTCCACCCAGTGTCTATATGTGGGGCCTAGGATCTGAACTCAGGACCTTCCCCCTGCAAGGCAGAGGCTTAACCCCCAAGCCACCTCTTCAGCCCCCAATATTTTTATTTTTTAAAATCAAGATTTTTTTTAGTCTACCCTTTTTTAATTTACTCTTGGGAACTAGAAGCAAATTAGGATCTTCAACTCTTGCTAGGGAAACAAGCTAGATAAAGTGAGGTTTTCTTTTCACTAAAATATTTTCCATTTTACCATATATGGCAGAATTACTGCTATGTATGGCAGAATTACTGCTACATAAGTACTACTTTTCTTTCCACTGCTAATGGAATTTGTTTTTCTCTCCTTAGTTCTCCCACCACTGGCCTTGACTGAGGACCATCGGTCTTCTTTTTAAAAGTATGTCTTTGCTAGGTGTGGTGGCCCATGCCTTAGGCCATCACTGAGAAGATTGAGGATGATGAAACATGAATTTGAGTCCAGCCTGGGCAACATACCAGGATCCCATTCCAAAATAATAAATAAAAAGTAAACAAAATAAATAATAAATGAATAGACGCTAACTTTTTAACCTTTGTTAACTTCTTGTTTCAAGTTTCATAAAAAATTTTACCACTTTTCATTTTTTCTCAAAACTACTCAATTAAGTATGCATATGCATATGCATACATATATGCATATATAAACATAATAGGTATGGACAAATGTACATATACACACACACACACACCCCTTTTCTATAACCTTAAAAGTACAAAAGTGTTCTCCTACAGTCCCACATTCACTCACACATCTGCCCTTTGGCCAAGGTCTGAGGCCCAGCTCATGTCAGTTGCATTCACTGGGAGCCCCAGGGAGATGTGCAGACTTCTTTGCACACTCAGGCAGTATTGGCCATGGAGGGACAAGGATACCTCCACACACTGAGCACATGTACATGTCATTGTTTATTTTCTCCAAAATCCAAATGATCAAACACAAGCTCTGTTTTCTTTCATCACTGAGATAGGAAGTTAATTTTTCTAGAGTTGAAATCCTTGGTCATCAAGAGAAATGAGAAGAGTTCCATTTCTCAGCTGTGAAAGAAACACTTGAGACAGAGTCTATTTGGTATAGCTGGTTTACAGTCAGTCTGAACAGAGCTTCTGTACTTGACAGGAAAAGTCCATATTTGGTGGAGATAATGTATCAAACTCCTTTAGCACAAGTACTCTGCTATGGGTACATAGTGTATGTTTGTTTTTCATGTTTGTCATGACTCTATTCCCAGAGGACATACTTCTCCAAATAAGGTTTATTTCTGTTGCTTTCTTCAGACTTCATATATAGGCTATCGATAATAGTGAAGGTTGTTAACTTAAGTTGAATTTACACTGATGGAATAAATAGAAATAGAAGAGGACACTGATGGAATAAATAGAAATAGAAGAGGGACATGGAGATAAATATTTGTAAATGTGGGCTGGAGAAATGGCTCAGGGTTTAAGCCTTTGCCCCACAAACAGAAGAACCTGACTTTAGACCCTGGATCTCACCTAAAAATGCTGGGCAGAAATAGTGGCAGCTTGCACTTCTCACCCTGGAAAGAAGAGCCTGGGAAACTCTGAAGAAAAGGTAGAAGATGATTCCCAGAGTTAGCATTGGGCCTCCATAGGCATGCACAGTGCCCTTTTCTACACTTTTGCACACATACACATACTCCCAACACATATATACATCAGCACTGACACACACACAAAAACAAGTTCTCAAGGTATTTAAGGATAAAGAACCATGTAGTGGCAGGCAGCGGCCACACTCACATTGGTACAGAAATGCAAGGCCTGAGTGGGATTTGAGGCTTGAACATGTATTCATAACAGATTGTTCAAGAGTTACAATTGTGCGTATGCATGTGTGTGCACACACACGTGTGTGTGTAAGACTTTGAAAAATAAATTGCGAATAAATAAATTGCAAAATGAACATAGTCTCTTGGAAATAACTTTCAAGACATCGGACTGGCAAACTCTGTCTCGTCTATTGTTTCCTAGTGGAACAAATATTTGATACTCCCAAGCCTGTACTATATAGTAACTGAGAAGGGCAATCTTACCTCTTCCAATTCACACAGCATATCATGAAGAGAGTTTACTCATGGACAAAAAGTAATAACAATAAGAATATAATATTCTCCAAAATGCAAAAATTTCCCCAATGCAATAATTATTCCATTAGTCATATTATCTTCACATAGTCCTCACTGTGACTACTCCTGTTTGACCTATGCATTGCTTCGACAACTTTTACACCCGTGTTCCCTCCAGAGTATAAATTCAGTGATAGGAGAGAAAAGGCCTCACATAGAGAAAGGAAAACATTTTTATTTCTTCCCTATGACATATGCAATTACTTCACCCTCTAAGGAATGCATGTTGGACTACTGAATTTATAGCAATGCCTTGGATAATTACATAGTTTTAGGCATAAAGAGCAGAGAAAGAATTGCAGGTTGTCCACACAATGCCCTCTTTCTTTCTCTGAGTCTCATAAGACCATGATGGCATAGATTAGCTGTGTTTATGGTGTCCTTAAGGAAAGGAAAGGTTATATGTTTTTAAAAGGGCCATATTCTTTTAACAAGCTGAAGCAAATTGCAGCAAAGAAATAAAGTCCTATAATATCTGGAATGAATGTCTTCAAACAGTTATGTTATTTGAAACACTGTTTTACATGGAGCATTCTGTTTGCCTTGCCCTCCCAAAATACGGCAAATAGCTGTTGAATTCAAGCTGTCTCAAGAGTGATGGTATAAGCTCAGCATTTCTGCTGGATTTAGTTGAGCTCAAAGAGCATCTGGATTTGTTGGTTGTGGCATTCCCTCTTAAACCCTCAAGTGTCTGTTGAGCCTGCTTATACCAGAACAGTCCAAGGTCTCTGTCTCTGTATAGTAACATCTGTGTACAAAGCTTAAACTTGAATGAATATGATCATATTATACATTCCAGAAAACAAGATAGCAGTGTGGATTCTGTATCGAACCATCTTTACTCTATTTATTTTAATAAGGTAATGAATTGCAGAATTTTGCTGCTACTCTTCACCTCCAATTATTTCAGAAAAAATAGATTTTAAAATCTAATCTTAAAAAATATAATTCATTAACTATTAAATAATAATTTAGACTATATTTAACAGTACTGTTCTATCTTCTTAATTTTTCATTAAAATACATCTCATGGTTAAAGCAAAACATGGATAAGTACTGTTGGTAGTTAATGCTTAAATATGGTAATACATCATGGGCAATTGTTTCACTGGTTATAAAAATATCCAAACTCACCAATTTTTAGATATTAAATATATTCTGTGTGATGGTTAACTCTGATTGTCAACTTGATAAGATCTGGAATCATCCATGAGACAAGCTTCTGGGAACATTTGTGAAGTTATCTAGATTAGGATTATTTCTGAACATGCCTGTTGGAAGAAAAATGTTCCTTATCTTTTCCTCAAGTGTGGGCAGCAACTACTTGTGGAGTCCAAGACAACAGGAATCCAAGGGGAAACCTCCAACTTTTTGTTCACTTGCTCCCTCCTCTGCTGGTGAGGGAGCCCACCCTCCAGCTGCCATCTCTGCTTATGCTGCTGCCTTTCACAGCTATCAGAACCAAATTTCTTGGCCTATCCCATGTGGACTGAACATCTGAAGTGCCACAGAAATCCTTCAGACCTTCAGCACCAGATGGGGCTACTGTATCATCCAGCTTCATGGACTGAGAAGCTGTAAGCCTCTACAGTTGCTGACATTCATTGTTGAACGACACATGTAAACCAACTTGACAAATCCCCTTTTGAATATATATTCACTTTGTCATTCCACTTCCGGTACACATGCTCAACTAATACACTTGTTTACTTCTTTAAAAAAACAGTTGGCTCTACTTCCACAAAGCTCCTTTTAAAAGTCTGAAAATACACGCATTTTCGTAATCACTAGCACTATCAACCCATTTGTTTATAGATTTCATACAATTCAACAGAAGAGACACACCAGTTTATATAATACTGGAGATAGATATTTCTTTTTCATCAAACTACACTCTACCTACATTATCCAACCAAAGGGAATGCATGATCATTCAAGAGACACAAAGAACAGAAATGCAGTTGATCTTTTTTGTTTGTTTGTTTCTTTGTCTGATAGATATTGTTCTTTGGCTATGTTGCAAAGTCAAGAATTTTTTTTTCCTATCTTGAGGTATACCAGAGAAAGGAAACAGGGAATGACAAAAAAAAGAACATATTGTATTCTTACTTGCTGTGCAGCTTCAGTAGTAACAACCTCTGGCTTTGGGAGATAGCTACGGAAATGAAATCCTTATTTGTTGCAAGCAGCATCACTGTGTTCTTGGAAGAGTTTACAAAATCTAACCAAAGGGAAAAGAGTTCTTAAACCTTGAACTCAAACTCCTAGGGGAAAACCAGGAAAATGCTTCAAGATATAGGCACAGACAAGGAATCCAATGGCATGGGAAATAATCACAGAGCTGACAAATGGGAGTGAATAAAACCTAGCTTCTGGACACCAAAGGAAACAATTATCAGGGTGACGGGACAACAGATAGACTGAGAGGCAATCTCTTCTAACTATATGAGAAACCGAGAAATAGCATGTTGAGTATAGAATAAACCCCAAACATGAAATACAGCAAGTAAAAATCATCGAATCTAATGAACTCTCACAGGAATGGACAGTTCTCAAAGTGTTCAACATCCCTAGCTGTCAGGAAGATGTAAAATAAAGCTACTTTGAGATTCCATCTCACCCCAGCCAGAGTGACTGTTAATAAAAAAAACAGCAGATGTTGGCAAGGATGTAAGGCAAACAGTGTATGTCTATTCTATAAACTGATGATGGGAATGTAAATTAATGCAATGCATATGGACTGTAACATGCAAGTTCTTCAAAAAGTTCAAAACAAGAGCTCAGGAAATAGCTCTCTGGGTAAGGTGCTTGCCACTCAAGTGTGACAGAGTTTAGATCCTAGAAGTCACGGGCCTACAAAACAGCCACTTACAATTCCGACACTCAGGAGGTAGAAACAAGAACCACAGGACAAGGACCAACTAGAACATTCAATTGGTGAATTTTGGTTTCTACTGAGAAAACCTGCCCCAGTAAATAAAGTGGAGAGCGGTTGAGGAAGATCCCAAGCAGGAACCTTGGTTCTCCACATGCACACACATGCATACACGCCCAAGCCTCAGACAGATATGTGTCCATACGATGTGAACAAGCATATACACTGGCGCCCTCCCAAAATACACAGATATATGTTTGAAAATACAGGTTTGGAATATAATATAGTTAGTAGAATATACTGATTAGCATACAGAGGCCTGAGTGTAATCTCCATCATTGCCTGAATTTGTGTTAATGTCATATACCTATCATCCTAGTACTAGGGAAGTGGAAGAGAAGGATCAGGTGTTCCATATCAGTCTCTGATGCATTCTGAGTTGGTGTCAATCAGTCTACATGAAACACTCTCTAAAGAAGATAAAAACAACCCTACAAGTGGAACTACCATAACATCCACGTCCATCAGTCCTGAAGTCTGTCACGGTGGCACACCCCAAGATACCTGCACATCCATGGTTATTGAGCACTATTCAAAACAGCCAAGACAGGAGATCAGCTCATATGCTCATCAGCAGATGGAAAGACAGAGAAGTTGTGATCTGTATACTCTATGGGATTTTATTAAACTGTACAGAAAAAAAGAAGCCATGGTATTTGCACAAAAATGAATGGAAGCTTATTATGGTAACTGAGAGAAAGCAGACCCAGAAAGACAAATATTGCAGTTTTCTATTACAGAAAGTGGAAGAAAAGGAGTTACATATTTACATAAAATATGACCTAAATCAAAATCATGACTATGACATACTTTCCTCTTTACTTGAGTATGTCACAAGTCCTGCATATGATCTGACATAGAAACATGATGAACTGGACAGAGAAGTCTCCTGGAAAATTTCCATGAGTTGGTTGGAAGTTCTTCACTCACTGATACCAGCCCTGCAATCTGCTATGCAAGTTATAGAGTGTCGGGCTGATTAACTGCTGTGGACTCACCTTTGATATGAGAAAACCTGATCTCTTCTTTGTTCTACGGTATTTTTTGCTCCCCAGGTGACACCTTGTGGTAAATCGAAGATAATATTTTCTTGGTTCTCTCATGAGTGAACCCATTTTAATAATACATTTTTTCCTGCCACACTATCTCAGACTGCCTGCTTACCTTCTACACAGGGATTAACTTCCCTCTATTCATTTCATCATAGTTCTTATCTTTGAGAAAAGCCCAAAGATCATTTGTGAGCTCCCATCTTAGTCTCCTTGATGCATTCTTACTATTCCTATTCATCCAGTGGTATGGGGTAAGTGAGTAGGGTTTGCCCATTCAAATCTATTTACTCTCATTCGACAAGCCACCTTTCTTCCTTGCAATATCTTTTCTAAACTGCCCAATTAAAAAAATCTACTTAGGCATCCACTTTAGTGGGATTGTTCAGTGTTTAAAGCTTTACACATGGTGGATTAATTCAAAATAACTTGTCCAAAACGTTTCCATTTGGGACCACTGAGAGGCCGTCAGTTGAGTATGGTAAGCAGTGAGGATGGTAGTGAAGAATTCTCTAGGACTGTGGTCAGCTTTGAGTTGTCAAATACCTTTTGTTAATTTAAAACATCTGCTCAAGAACCCATTAGGGATGTTGACTAAATTTTGCTTAATTAATATTTCTGATGGCAAGCAGCAAAGATATAATTTAGTGAGATGCTTTGATTTAGGTCATATTTTATATGCAAAAACTTTCTCACTTTTTATGTCTACATACATTATATATGACTGTGAACACTTAGTTCAAAACTGTAGACATGAACTTCAGTTTCTCCTAATGTCTTTGTTGGCGTTGGTTGAAAAGTGTTTCAATGACACGCCTCCTGATTTATAGTTTAATGCTGCCATCGATCATCTTTTATCTCTTGTCGGTAGCAGTACTGTCTGAATATACTTAATTAAAATATATAAAGTATTTAATAATGCAATGAATTATGAATTAGCCTTTGGCAACTGGGCCCTCTGTTGAACAGGACTGATGGCTAATCAATTGAGTTTTTTCAGCTGAGCATCAGTTTTCAAGTGCGTTCTTTCAGGATAAAGCTCTGGTGAAAGACAAAGGTGCAGTCATTCTTTCATTTTCATCATTGGATGGCAGAGGAGGCTGGACTGTGGAGGGAATCACCAGTGGTGATCATTGTCAGGGTTAGAAATAACTGTTAGCTAACAGCGACATACAGGGAAAAACTGAGATTGCACAATTTGCAAGGTTCCAAGATTCTGTTGAAAAAAATAATAATTTTCACTGTATTTCCCTTCTTCAGTGTCCTGATTTCATAGATCACGGTTAAAATTGCAAGTCTAGCAACTTCAGACTTTGTGTCCATACAAATTTTTTTCCAGCTAGTAGCAGATTCATTTCTGCTAAAATTCTATTACTTTAAGCTATTTCTCTCAAGGATTGTAACAATTCTTCTGAAAACAGATCAGCAGCTTTCGGTATAATCTTCCTTCATCTAACTGGAACAAGGTCCACTTTTGGAAAATCCTACTGCCTGATGTGACCAGAATAGAAAACAGTATCCTAACACCTTGCTGGAAGATTTATAGAAAGTGTGTGGGCAGCCTTCATTGCTTTCTATCTTGTTTTGGTCCATACCTTATCTCAGTGCTTGATTTCATTCTATTTTATTTTCAGTAATGATTTTAAATGAAATTGTTTCTATTTTAACAGAAATAAACTAAAAGAAGGTTCAGCTTCAAATGTATACCAAATATACACAACACTGGGACTTGGGAGATGGCTCAGTGTTAGTTGAATCCTTTGTCCAGCAAGCAAAAGAAGCTGAATTCAGATCACAAGATCCTACACAAAAAGGCCAGGCAGCCTGATTAGGGCCGAACATTCCAGGGTGCCCAAATCTCAGAGAACCTGGCAGAAGAGGGGGCAGTAAGACTGTAAGAGCGTATAGGAAGGGAAGTAGACTCCCTTCCGTGACATTCAAGTTGCAACATGGCTGCTGTGTCCAGGAGTTCATTGCAGTTTCAGATCTACTTCCAACTGATCTACACAATGGCAGAGATATCAACATTCACCCAGGGACAAGCAAAGATCTCAGAGAGAATCTTTGGAGTAGGTGCCAGACAATAGAAAGGGAGCTTCCCTTAGTCCTCACCCCATAGGTTTACCCAGTGGAGGGCCACTTACACTATACAGATGTTTGGACTATAGGTGTCTGAAAGAAGGTCCTGGGAATCCCCCTGAGCAAGCTAGCTAGCCCTAATATCCTGCTCTGGGTTTAATTAAAATGGAAAAATAATCAAAGATGATTCTAGATATTACCCTTGAGCCTCCACAGGTATGCACACATATATATATATATATACATTCACACATGTACATCCACCTACATGCAAACACACACAAACACACGCACTCACACACACATACAAACATGCTCCCCATACACACATTCATGAAAAGAAATATATATATATACATAATATTTTAAACAAAGTACTGTTCAGATATTATTACACTTAACAAAAATGGTTAAAAAATAAATACTGAATTCTATACTATATATATATAATATATGCATACACAAGTGTATGTTCATAAGGTGTCATTAAAGGTAATAAAATTAAAATAAATATCTCAACTTCTTAATCTTATTATATGTGTGAGAAAAAAACTAAAAAAAGGAAATGACATGAGGAAGTAGGAAAATATCCCAGAAAAATAGCAGCAGAGTTGGAGAATAGAAGAGAGAACTCAAATCATTTGGGCTATAATCATCTATGAGGACTTGATAAAATTACTTTAGGTACAGTTAGGTCCAGAAAGTTAATTTAAAGAGTGTTTAATTGAAAATTTAATTGAAGGTTTAATTTCAACAAAAAAGCTTGAAGAATATCCATTCCAAAAGATAGTTAAGTTGAAGAGTCTATTAATTACCTCATCATTAGAAATCTAAATGACATGCTCAACACAACAAATCAGGGAGTGATTCTATCAGCTCTGTGAGAAATTACAAAATAGATAAGGAAACATATGCATTAATTTTCTCTGGATTGAAATTATCATCATGAAAATAATTCTTTAAAATGCTTCCTAATTTCTGCAGAAATAAATAAAAAAATAAAACCTTTCTGAAGTATCCCCAAATGTTCATTTTGATTTTGAGTGTTGTAAACCTATGTGCACCCAGATGTACTGGGGTTTCCTTTTCTTTTTTCCCATCCCCCTTTCTATCCTGCCTTCTCTGCATTTTGCCTTGTGTCTAGGCCACCTCTCCCCATCCTATGGGCTCCTGTCTGTTGTTTATTTGGTTCCTGTCCAGTGCTGATTATTTACAGGTGATCTCTCAGGCTTCATCTCCAAAGCTTTTGTACACCACACCATCTAATACTCTAGTTTACAAACAAGGACATTCAGGCCAGTTTAGAAGACAGGCTAAGCTCAGAGCTGACTTGTCTTTGTGCCAGACACCTTACTACTGTGCTTACAACTGGAACAAACAGTAGCTGAGACCAATAAAACACCATGGCAGAGCAAACACACCCTCTCTGAAAGACAGGGATTGAGTAACTTCACATGGTTAGAGCTGTACAAGAAAAGATGAAGAAAATACAATGGCTATTTCCTAATCTCAAAATACTCAAGGTTTCTGGGAGGCCAAGTAAGTAAATACTATTTTGGACTTTTCAGGTTGCCTCAGAATTGCTATTTTTCATTGTTTCTGGTTAATAACAGAATAAAAAAGAATCACAGTATTTTGAGAAACTAACCAAAAATGTCCTTTTTCATCAAAATATTTATACTAAATTAACAATTAATTGTTTAACACTAATTAGCTCTACATCACCTGAAATTAAATAATAATGTACAATTTAGGAAAATTTAGACAGTCTGAATTACATTTGCATCCAAATTAGAAGTTCTTAAAATGTATGTTAGATTTTTAAAATGTTTGGATATTAACCTACATTTAAAGGGCACTTTTACAAAAATGTATCATTATTGTTACTATTATTTTTATTCTATGCATTGATATATGATGTGTATATGAAGGTATGTTCAACTCGTGGAGAGCATGTGGAGATTAGAAGACACTTTGCGGGAATTGGTTCTCTCTTTCCACTCTCATGAGGGTTCTGGGGATTGAATTCATTTTGTCAAATTTACACAGCAAGCACTTTTACCAGCTGAACCATCTTACTGGACCTGATTTTTATTGCTTATATAATTCTATGGTAAAAATTAAATTTTGAGTGATTAATGATATCAAAAACAATTAGCAGTGAATAGCACAATATTTAAAGAGGCCATGCATGACCAAATATTGCAAGCCCTCAAATACTAGTGAAAGAATGGAAGAGAGTAGTTTTGCCCTGTTTGTTAATAGAAAGATCACACTGGAATTTGGAAAAAGATACAGGAGATATTTTAGAGAGGATATTCACCTGTTTGTTAGTTTCAGAATTAGAAATAGGAGCTAACTGGAAAGTAACAGCAGACCCTCTGATGAAATTCTAGTTCACGTGTACATTATGATCTCAAAACAAGATGTCATAAAAGAAAAGAAAAAAAGAAAAACTTAGTCTCCAAATATGAAAGAAAAAAATGTATTTCACACAATAAGAGGGTCAAATCAAATGACTCTCTTGAGGTAAAAATGTTACTAAAAATATAATAATAATAATAATAATAACAACAACAACAACAACAACCACCATGCTATCTTCCATGTGAGGCTCCAAATTGTCCCATCTCTAAGACCCTTAAGACCATGTTAGCAAGAGGATACATGTCACACAAAATGTTCAGTCATGTCCCTGTTCAGTCATGTGTGGCTGCTTAACATGCAAGTGATGGTGTGTAAGGAAACAAGTAGTGAGATGGCAGAGATTACCTGCCAGAAGCCACGGGACCAACGGCAATGGTGAGCATGCAGACTGGAAGGACTGATGGACACTGATAGTTTGAGTGATGGGAAAACATTCATTTTGATAATAGTCTCCTTGAAAAATTATATTTAGCTCTCACAACCAGGAAAAGGCAAGCCTGGTAAAGTATGAGGCTGACACAGTCATCTTTGTAGAAAGTCACTGTTTTTGTTTTCAATTTTAAACCAAATAATTTTCTTTCAGGATCATGAGGAAAATAAAACTGAAGTAGGAGGCCTACTTTTAGTAACATTCTATTTTATCTTTAGAAGCTATTATACTTGCTAATTATATCACATTAATGTTTCAATTTTGTAATCTAAGCTGATTTTCAACTCAAAAATAACTTGTGGGAGAAATGAATAGTTGCCTAAAAGGACAATCTGTTGTACCTGTTATTTTGTTTTTCACCACTGTGATCTAACGGTCTGATGCGACCAACTTAGGGAAGAAAATCTTACTTTGACTCATGGTTTTAGGGGCCTTTTCATCATACCATGACACCTAAACAGGTCTTATATCAGGTAATGATGATTAGTGCTTACAAATGATAGCAAAATGTAGGCAACTGATGGATAAATATTTTGATAGACAGATGACAGGTAGATATATTATATATGATAGATAAATGAGTAAATTGAAAAATATGCTGATAGATATATGGATAGATATTCATATAAATATTTATACAAAAGTGAATTATTCAAGAGCAATTTAGGATTGAATGGTCAGAGTAAGTTATGAATGCCTAGAAAAGTCTCTGGAAATTATTCTAATTCGATATTGTCCATTAATTTTGAGAACACAAAGTACTAAGAAAACATTTTTCTTTAATAGAGAAATAATTACTGCTATCTTTTAAACCAATAACAATTTTGTTTTAGAATCATGAGGAAAATAAAATTGAAATAGAAGGCCTACTTTTAGTAACATTCTATTTTATCTTTAGAAGCTGTTACACTTGCTAATTATATCACATTAATGTTTCTTCTTTGCTAGAAAATTATTAATTTTGTGATAACATTCTAAACACAGATTAATGATACCGTTAATGATTCACTCCAAAATTTATAGTATCTAAAATTTAATATGTGGATAAAACATAGTGTCAGAGGATCATAAGCAAGGCAGGTTAACTCCACTGGAATTTTACTTACAACTGAAAAGCAAACAATTTGTAATAATTACTTAGTGGTTTTATAAATAAATAAGTGGTAAAAACATCAAATACATATATATATTGGGTGAGGATTATGTATTTCTATTGTTCAAAAGTTAGACTTTAGGGAGAGGTGGCTCAGGGTTTAAGCCTCTGCCTTGCAGGCAGAAGGTCCTGAGTTCCGATCCTAGACCCCACATATAGACGCCGGGCAGAAGCGGGGGTGGCCTGCGTTTCTGGTCCTGGTAGGGCAGAGGCTGTGAATCCCGGGGCAGAGTAAACAAGGAGGAGGTGGAGGCGGTCCATGGTGGTTCCCGAATTCGCCAGTGGTTCTACACACACACACACACACACACACACACACACACACACACACGCACAATTGAAAAAACAATAAAAAAAGTTAGACTTTAATTTGCTTTTTTCAAACACGGATCATAAACAGCGATGTGTGGTAGGCCACATCAGCAGTCCCAGCTTGTGGGAAAGCTAAGAATGGAGCAAAGCGTTCAAGACTAGTTGTCACTACAGGGCAAGATTCTAACAAAAATAAACATGAATCACATTGGCCAATAGTTGTCAATTAAACTAAGAAAGATATTCATTCTTTCATTTTAATTGATCAAATTTGCATTCACATGTATGAGTCTTAAAACAATGTGTGAAATTCTTAGGATATAAATAGAAGAATAAAACACGAACCTTACCGTGCTAGACTGTTGTGGGGGGAGGGGGAATGCCAATTTGCAAATGTTTAACATTGTGCATACTACAACAAAGAAGTAGCCTGTTTAGAGAGCTTCTGATTTCATATGTGGGTTACTGTATTTAAGGGACTTTTTTGGTGGGAGGGGGATTGTCTCAGTCATTATCCCTTTTTAAAAGATCTCTAAGTATACCATGTCCAAGCATGGTGACTGTCATAGTTTGAAATGTGTCCCCCAAAAATCTCATGTGCTTGGAGTAAGGGTCATGGCACCTTTCAGAGATGGAACCTTGCTGGAGGAAGTGGTCGCTGGGGGTGGGCCTTGAGGTGGATTAGTCCCACCCTTCCTTCCTGTAGAAGTCTGCTTTGCAGCATGGAGTCGTGCTGCTCTCAAGCCTCCAGTAACTTAGCTTTCCTCCCCAGTAACTTAGCTTTCCTCCAGCTTTGGCCAGCCAGCCATGTCATATCTCCCATGAAAGACTATTTCTCTCTGGAACTGTAAGCTGAAAAAAAATCTCCCTTTCTCTCTTAAGTTGCTTGTCTTTGGGTGTTCTCTCACAGCAACAAATAAAAGTAACCATTATAGTGACCCATGACATTGTCAAAGGGCTGAAATATATGAAAAAAGCAGAAAAGGAAAGAAACACAGAGAGATGGAAACAGAGAGACAAATGGGGATGAATTAGGTGAGAATGTGCACTGAACCCCTAGAGGGAGAATATTGGAAATCCACCATCCAGTCCTGCCAGGTTTCATTCATATACAGCAGAATAGTCAGGGGGCTGGAAATCTGTATACAAATGCAGCATGGGACTTGATTGATAGGAAGTAGATAGGATATGGGAGAGCTTTTCTAAGTTCCATGTACTTGAGAGCCAGAGAATCAATATTCCTGATATCTGGTGTGGGTACTTACACTATAAACAGAAGTTCCTAAGGTCTCAGGCTATAGCCCTATATTCCTTGGAAGTCTTCAGACAATGTCAGCGGGTTAGACTATCTCTACACTTTTGTTTTCCAGGGAAAGTTTTATGATTTTAGAAATTATTATAGCTCCTGTTAGTCTTTCATGCTTTTTGTTTTTTTAAATCAAGGCATAAGACTTCCTTCTCTCTCAAGTGGTATCTAATATACCGCCTTCCACAAGTTGGTTCCTTACATGTGTACAGTTTTCCCCATTTTATTAATTTATATATGCAGTATATTTCTTAGTACAACTTTTCTTTAAAGTTGCAAAGTTTTTCTCTTCTGTTTCTGATAGTGGCTTACTTTCAGCTGTTGAATTTTTGTAGCAGTTCTAATTTTTTTATGTTTAAAGCAACAAAAGCATCAAATAATCTGCCAAATGTGCTACTCAAATTATTTGTGCACAAGTGGTTTTCCCAAATGTACTCAGTTGAAAATTGTGAATTTCTCATATTAATTATTCTGTTGTAGAATGTCTGCCCTAAGAAATAACTTATAAGCTTTGCATCTAAATAGAAAATGAAATGTTAGTATTCTTTATCTTTCACTCTCTTGTCTTCCATGATGTAGTGCTAAGAGGACTAAGTTTTATATTAGCAACCCAGATAAATTATTATGAAAATATTTGAGCTTCAATAAATATTATTTTGGGAAACAAAAGAATCAATTATTCAAGAATGCAATAAAACTAAATGAAGAAGCTGTTTTTGCAGAAATCGCCTTGTTCTAGGAAAAAAATATGAAAAACTAGAAACTTGAGGCTACTGACTTTTGTGCAGTTGAAAGAATGAATGTGACATTCTCTTGAGCAACACAGGAAAGAACTGGATATTTCCATTTCTGCATCTGGTACACAGATGTCATTTATTGTGAACATTGGGAATACATGAAAACCTTATGGCTAATTTGTCTTGAAACACATTCATTTTTACGGTGAGATAAAATACCCAGTAGCTATTATAGTCATGCTCAAAGAGGATATATTTACATATTTATTGAACTTTAAAATTTATGCTACCAAGTCATGATTGCAATGCAAATTAGCATCCAACCAGAATGAATTCTGATAAAAAAATAATGCTTTTAAATGGATTATACTCCTAAAGGATGTGTAGGCTTGCCAGTGATTATGCTGGATACTGTAGTCAGTTATATGCTTGATAAGTTTTGACCTGTGGATCATTTCTTTTTAAGTTTTTTTTCCTCCATTATTTGTTACCACTTGAATTGGCTTCTAAGACAATAATAAATACATAATTTATATTGTATACTAAGGTATATTCACCATGTGATTTTAAACAACGGTAGTCTGTTAAGCAATGTTCATGTGGTCTAAAATCTGTTAAAAAAAAAAACAAAAAACTTTCATTTAGCTTACTACCAGTTTTCTCACTATGATGACCATGTGTATTACAATACTCCAAATAATCTAGTGTATATGTGAATATTGAAGTCCTGCCTGACATTCTCCAGATACAGTCAATTATCAGCCCAGAGGCAGAATTGCCAGATCTGACTTTCTTAACCTTCTTCCTGCTTAAATCCCACACTGTCACGTGTATATAGAGTCCCTACAAATATATCACACTCCTCCCTGCTGACCAGCTAAGATGGAAAGGTTGTAAGTTCAAGAGAGTCTGCTGAACTAAGCAGCCTGTGGTTTCACTTAGAAGCTTTTCAGCATACAAATAGATTTTCTTAGCATCATGTAGAAAGATGGGAAAGGTTGCCTGGTCTTCGGGTCAGGCATCTGTGCTGAGACAGGATCTCCCAAGAGCAGGGAACTCAGCATTGCTGTGAAGTACACTCTTCCCTTTGAAGTTTTCAGAGGGCTGAATTATAGCCCTATTAAGCTTTGCCATATGCAGAACTGTCAAAAAAACAGGAGTGGGGAAGAAGGCTTAGAGAACCTGCAGGGGATGAAAACGATTGTGTGTGTTTATTTATTATTGTCTTTATAACATGGAAAACAATTTCATATTTTGACTTATTATGTATGATTGGTCTCTTATCATTGACCAGGGAGTAATTATATATTTCCTATGTCATGTGCATACCACTAAAATAACATCAACACTTTCATTATCAGATTTTGATTGAAGAGGGGTTGGGGATTTAGCTCAGTGGTAGAGCGCTTGCCTAGCAAGCGCGAGGCCCTGGGTTTGGTTCCCAGCACCAAAAAAAAAAAAAAAAAAAAAAAAAAAGATAAGATTTTGATTGAAGAAATTTAACTACATCATTGAACCAAATCTCTCTCTTTCTCTCTGTTTTTCTCTCTTCCTGTTTGTCTTTTTCTCTGTCTGTGTCTGTCTGTCTGTCTCTCTCTCTCTCTCTCTTTCTCTCTCTCTCTCTCTCTCTTTCTCTCTGTCTGAACCAGGATAGATTAGCCACTTCAAGCAGAAGTGATATCTATTCTCACTTTGGAATACATCCCTGGGGAACAATAGTTGGAAAGTTAAGAGAAGAGTGAGGAGGGAGAGGATGGAGTAAAAAAGGAGGAGAAGGAGGAAAACAGGAAAGAGTACAGACATTCCATCAATATTTTCCACAAAATTCACTCAGCAGAATTTGAGGAGGTCTTCCAAGAGACAGAACAGTTTCAAAGTTGCTCTAGTAAGCAGTTTAATTCTACAGGTTTCTGAAGTCATCGCTCAGGGCTACAAGCCTATGGAAAGATTTGATCTTCTGAGACCAGCAGTTCTACCACCGTCTGAAATCAATGGCAACATTTGATTGTAGTGTTATTCCTTGTCTTCTGGAATGAACATAGATACCAGACAGAGCTCTGTGACAGAGCTTTGTGACAGTATCAAAAACAGATATATCAACTTCATTGGTTTGGAAACAATGTAAGGAAAACCATGGAAGTGTTTCACCTGTTTTAGCAGGCTTTAGAAAAGGAGTTAGCCAGTTTTTGCTTTATTTGCATGCATGGTATGAATCTTTGCCTGGAAGAGTCAAGGGTTCATTTAATTAGTTGAGTTAGGAAAATGCCCTAGGGATATGGTGCTGTTGTTTATTTGCTGTTCTTTTGTTGTTGCTTGTTGTTAGGAGCTGGAGGCTAATCAGGATATATTTTTAATAGAAATATTCTGAATAAAGAATTTTGTTCTTCAAAATGTGTGCTCAGAGCAGCTGTTTTGCCCCCGCACACACCTGCAAGGCATCAGGGAATGATGGATTTTTAAAGGGAGTACTTCAGCATCTTGTATTCATTTCTGCCTCTCAGCTCAGATCCTCAGTCTGTCTGGCGTGTGTATTCAGCTGGTTCTGCAGACCTTGGTCACAGTCTCCCTGACCTTGGTTGCCTAGTTACATAGTGCTCTTTGTGATTAGTGAGATGCTTGTCCTGCAATGGATGTATTTCTCAGAAAGTAAACATAGGAGAGTTTCTATTTCAGACCAGAACATATTAAAACCAGTATATCTTGCCAAATTTTAAAACTGCACTTCTTCTGAGTAAAATTAAGACCTAGATTTTTTTTCCTATCCAAATTCTGTCACGACTGCCAACATTTGCTTCTTGGTTCTAGAGGAAAGCATCTTAAACAGCTTAAGGTACAGCTAAAAAAAGCCCTTTAAATGAGTAGATGATAAAACAAAGCATAAATGTAAGAGTATGTTATAAAATTTATTGTATGTCCTACCATATAAGACAAATCTTTTTAAATGAGTTAATAATTTACAATCCACTTAGCCTTTTCTTTTTTTCTATAAATGTATTGGGATGCTCTATTAATATATTGTTAACAATTAATCATGTTGGGAAAAATTGCCTGTAATGGCTATTTTACTTTTTAATCATAGTATATTTCACTTTCTGTGGGTCCATTTCTCTGTGCCAGTGCCCAATTGCGTTACTGATCAGATATATATTTATAAAACCAACTCCATCCAATTTCTCCATTGAATTTTTTAAAAATATGTAATACAGTAGTATGTATACACACATAGGCAGTGATGATTAGAGAACACACAAATCAACAATGGAATAACACTTGTTAGTTACAAGTATGTGAGGGATGATAATATCACCTAAAATAGGAGTCAACTGGCAAAGCAGAGCTAAGTACCATGGTCAAGTTATGAAATACCTAATCCATTATGTCATGCATGCTATTTGGACACTGGAGCACATAGTCCCACTGACGTTAGTATAATTGGTACCAGCTGTTTAACTGTTGCTCTTTTTCTCTCTCTCTCTCTTTTATAAATTTTGAACAAGAGCCAACTTGACTTTAAAACGATGCTACTAAAAGGAGGCTGAAGCAGGCTGCCAATGTATATGCATGTCTTTCTTTCAGCCCATTATCCAAGAGCAGTTCATCCCAGGGCCACGATGACTCAAAGACAATAATACAGATACAAGAGAAATGGGCTGGTTGGTTGTTGAGAGCCAGCTGGACTAAACAAAGCCAAAGTGAAGAAAAGTGTTTCATTTTTAAACTTTCTGCCTTATAAAACATCTCTTTCCATTCAATGATGCAGGAGGTGATTTATCTTTACCTTATCGATATTTTCTGCAACAGATCTAAGAATTGAATCTGTGGCTAAGCCACACAGTGGATTCTGGGTCTTAAAACTTAAATTTCCTCCTATTATTTTTCTTTCATTAAGCTATTGGAGTAAGAAACGTATTTTTATTTGATTCCAGATATCAGACAGTGTTCTTTTTTACCCTCCAAAGAAATATAGACATAAAGCAGTAAATATTTGAGATGTCTCTGGAGTTGTATAAGACATTTATTTAAAGTCATAAAACTAGTTAGATAGGAAATGGGAGTTGAGACATTTTTAATCCTATCTAATGAAATTTCTATTCCATGACATTGGCTGTAACTGCTTCATGAAAGTGATTTTTAAAAAAAATAGTTTAAATAAGCTATAAAATTCTGTGCTAATTAGTGAAAGCATGGTAAGACATTAAATTTTGATGTGCTAAAATATAGAAGTTCCATTTTACACATCAGGAGATTCTGAAATGTGGAAAATAGTATTACTGAATATATGGAAAGTTTAAAAGAAAGTAATTTAACAGTAGGGTAGTCACAAAGTTTGCTAATATTGAAAACTGTAAAATAGCCAGGAAATCTTGCAAAGAGAGAAATATCTCAAGGATTCATGCTCTGAAAAAAAAAGAAATGTTCAAAACATATGAAGAAAGCTCTCTGTGCTCAATAACAATGAAAAGAAATAACAGCGAGTTATGGCCATGTTAAAGGAAAAAAACACAGTTTTGATCATGAACTATTTATTGATTCAACAAATGTTTACCTGGCACATGATATCCACCAAGCATTCATCTATGTGCTGTGTTGTGGTATGTGTTTCTACAACTATCTTTACCTGATATTTGGCATCTTATTTGTCTCTGAAGACGTTTGATTCAGCAAAATTTGCACATTTCTCCTGTCTCTGAGAAGCATAGAAAGAAATATAAATCTACTACATAAAGTAGGAACTAGAAGGGTCTGAGTTATCACACACTGCATTTTTTAGGTAAGCAATCTGATAAACCTATGGGTTAAAAGCCCAAAATCCTTTATTGAGGCATCTTACTAGATACCTTATATGTTCCATCTACATTCTTCATACTGATGCTTAGCTCCTACATCACAAGGTGAGTAAGAGATAGGGAAAACAGGGGAACTAAGCTGTATGTGATTCGGTTCTGTGAAGACACTTGCTAAAGGACTTTAAGTTATAATAAACCATGAGGATATTCTAAAAATGTAGCTATGTGTACTTTGCTTCATTAACTGTGTAAGAAAAAATATGAACTGTCATAGTTATATGCTTGAGAGTTGAGGATTGAACTCTGGGCATATCTGCAGAGAATTAATAGTTGACTTAAATACAGAGAAAATCTGCAGGACATGATATAGTTAATGTGAGGACCCAGTTCAGGATGGGTGGGCCTGAAGGGATGAATAAAATACAGAGAAATGAACAAATACTCTTAGGAAAATTGGACATCTACATGTAGAAGAATAAAAATTGACTATTGCCTCTCTCCTTATACAAGTCAACTCTGAATGGATCAAAACCTCAATATTAGACCCAAAACTCTGAAATTATTAGAAGAAGGAATAGGAAGTACACTTGAATTAATAAGCCTAGGTAAAGATTTTGTAAGCAAAACAATAAATGCCTAGGAACCAAGACAATCAACAAATGGGACTTTATGAAAATAAAAAGCTTCTGTTCTACAAAGTAAACTGTTAATTGTACAAAAAGACAACTTACAGAATGGGAGAAAATATTCAATAGCTATGAATCTGACAAAAGATTAATCTCCAGAGTATACAAAGAGCCCAAAACATTAAACACCAAGCAAACAATTCAATTAAAAAAAATGGGCCCTGAGATTTCACTAAAAAAAAAATTTGAAATGTCAAGCAAATACCTGAAAAAATGCCCAACTTCCCTGATTATCACAGAAATGCAAATCAAAACAATCCTGTGATACCATCTTACCCCACTCAGAATGGCTAAGATCAAGAATACAAACAACAGAGATTGCTAGCAGGTTGTGGAGAAATAGGGACACTTACTTACTGTGGTGAGAGTGTAAACTGTTACAGCCTCTATGAAGATCAGTGTGGAGGTTCCTCAGAAAGCTTAAAATGGAACTGCCATATGACCCAGGCATACCATTTTTTGGAAAGACTCTAGGTCTTATTTCAAAAACACTTGTTCATCTGTGGTCATTTCAGCTCTATTCACAATAGCAAAAAAATGGAATCTGCCAACATGCTCATCAACAGAGGAATGGATAATGAAAATGTGGCACATGTACACAATGGAATATCACTCAGTCATTAGAAAGGATGAGACTGTGGAATTTTCTGGCAAATAGAACTGGAAACTTTAATATTAACTGAGGTATCTCAGGCATAGAAGATTAAGTACCTCATGTTCTCTCTTATATGCGGATGATTGAACTGATATCCTTGTTAACATATTTGAATTAGAAGTATTTTAAGAGACAGAAAATTCAGAAAGCCTGTAAGTAGAAAGATAGAAAGGGATGGTTAGGGTGAAACATTTTACATAGGAGATTTAGGATCCCTGGACGAGATTGAGGGAAGGAATAACTGGGGACAAATACAGAGTGGGAATGAGGGAATAGGAGACAGGAAGGACATGGGAGATAGGGGGGACAGAGAGACTTATAGAAAAACCCTAAGGTTGTGGGACATAACCCCAGAAGAACATCCTATGCCAGAAATATGTCAAAAAACCCATCTTTTAAAAGAAGGAAGAAAAATGAGCAGTCCCTATGCTGAGGAGCAAAAGACTTGAAGTGATCCACTTAGAACCCAGGAGACAAAACTATATTAGAAGTAACAGGAATGTGACACTTTCTGTTTTATTATTATTTATTCAACTGTGTGCATGTGCGTGTGTATGTGCACGCGCGCGCGTGTGTGTGTGTCTGTGTAGAACCACGGATGAATTCGTGAACCACCATGGACTCCTCCACCTCCTTCTGCCCCGGGATTCACAGGCTCCACCCTACCAGGACCAGAAGTGCAGGCCCTCTTCTGCCTGGCGTCTATACGTGGGATCTAGGGTTCGAACTCAGGACCCTCCGCCTGCAAGGCGGAGGCTCAACCCCTGAGCCACCTCTCCAGCCCCAGGAATGTGACACTTTCTAATAAAATGTTGGTCAGAGAGGTCTTAAAGGCCCTCAAACATTATAGGCTTTTGCCATTGCTCTTGGTTGCTCTCTGAAAACTGTCAGTAAGACCGTATTACTGAAGATACACCACAAATGGATCACAGAATGTGGGCAAAATACATTAACTGGAACTCGTCTGAGGACTTTCTCCTTGCTGGATAGCTTACACAGTACCAAGGAGTACTATAGAAGTTCTGGGGTAGATAAATAATCACAAGTCCCATCAAGGGCATGAGATCTTTAAGTTGCAATATAAATCATCATGGTATCAGGTAATAGTGTAATAGTGGCATGGGTAAGGAGAAAACCAACAGCATTCTGGTTGGATTCAAGACCTGCTTATTAGAATGGTACCCATCCCTGTAAACTGTAAACTAGAACAGAAATCTAAAAAAGGGGCAGGGGGATAAATAGGGAAGACAGCCAATAAACTTATAGATAGGAAGATAGTACACTTATAGCTGTTGTTATACCCATAGAATGGGAACTTACTTATCTTTGGGTCTAACACTAGATCAGTGAATGGAAATGTACAAATCAGTGGGCTGGCTGAAAGAGAGGTAACTTGATATACCGTGGAGGCATGAGCCCCATAAAAGTAGACAATCCAAAATGAAACCTGGGGTCCATGGAAGCAGACAGGCAGAAGACTGGGAGGGAATGGGAGGGAATGATGAAGGGAAAGGAGAGAATGGGAGGGAGTGGGGAGGAGGGAAGCTGAGATGAATACTCAATATGTTTGTAAATGTAAAAACAAACAAACAAACAAACAAAAAAACCAGAAAAATGGCTGAGAAAGTTGGCTTCCTTCTGTATACTTGGCCAGACATGCTAGACTGGCAAGTAAGAATTGTCCCTCTCTCAACTGCTCTGTGATATGGTGTGGCCAGTTCCCTAAGACTTTGATGTTGGTATGGTCTCTCCTGCCAGCTGGAAAAGGTGCTAAAACTGGACTATCATAAGAGAAAATAAAACCTTGTTCCCTTAGGCTGATGTGCTTCATTTTATCAGCAACAATGCAGGCTAACTACAACATGAACCTTGAATTTTAATTGTTTGTGCATGCAGCTAACACTGAACTTTTCCTGAAATAATATATAAATAATTGCAAAAGCAGTCAACTATTCATTGAAAAAATAATCCACATGTCAAACTAGATTCTATCTTAACAAATAGGTTATTTTTTTCATAAAAAGCTTACATTTCCAACAGAGATCATTGTTGCTGGTTTTAGTGAAGAAGAGAACAAATTAGGCCAAGTACAAGATAATTGAGCTTGTAAGTAAAAGGAAAGTATGTGACTTCCTTTGGCTCATAACCACTGAACAAAATGATACAAAATGATTTTAAATCTTTAAGGAATGTTTTCTGATCCCATGTTTCCAAACACCTTTGCAAAGCTATGACAATTGAAAGTTACTTTTTTGTAGCAGTTGTTGTATACATTAGAACAACATGCTACCAGCCTCATCATGACCATCTTTGAACCTTTGGGTTTCTCCAGTTTTCACTTGCTTAATATTTCTTTGCTCCATCTGTCAGTACTGTGCACTGCATATATGAACTCAAAGTTAAAACTAATCATATTCCCCATTAAGCTTCATTTTCAGGAAATGCTATCCGGATGGCTGTTTACAGCAGAAAAGAAAAAGTCTTCCCCAAAATTTGAAGTTTTATTTGTGTCTTGGAGGCTTTTCAGTTTGTAGTTTTTTTCATTCTTTAACTTTTTCATAACTGATCTATTGATTCCAGGCTAAAACTTGAAGTGTCACACTGCTTAGGATAACTCATTCACAGAAATTTGAAGACCTCATGCCCATATCTCAATTAAGCAATTATAGTAAAAAATCTCAATTCCATGAGCTATTTCCTCACTTAATGGCCTAAAGCATTGTACATAATAGGTATTCAATTAATATTTGATGATTGGCTATATGGTTCATGCATTCAAAGATACAAAAAATTTTAAGAATCCAACATTTAATCTTTTGCTTTTCTAAGGAAAAGTGAAAGAAAAATAGAGAGATGATCAGAGCTATGAGATGATGAGATCATCAGCGTATATATGCTTGCTGCCAGATTCATGGTTTCTAAACACAAAGTGTCCTTTCCTTTCAGTAAGACTTCTACATAAAATTTGTGGTATCCAGTGAGTTAACTCAAATATGAAATGCATTTGAGGTTCAGCACATGTTACACTTGTGATTCTCACTCTACGATTCTTTTGTTTATGCTGTGGCTGGTTCCCTTAGGTCCTGATGTTGGTATGAACTCTCTTGCTAAGATAAACCGTGAACTGGAACTGAGAATCAAACACAAGAATAGAAACCCCATGTTCCATGATGTTGTCTGGTTGTGTATTTATCAGCAAGATGAAGAAAAATTGGAACAATCCTTATCAGAGATAAGCAATTAGCGAACAGACCAAAGTTTACCTAGGCAGAGAGGCTGGCAAATGGCCTGAGTAACATCCTCTATTTATTCAATGACTCTCAGTCTCCATAGTCACTTAGGCACATTTAAGAGTGGGCATTTATTTGTTGACTCCCATTCAGAGCTACTAGCCTTTCACAGTGGATGCTGATGGAGTCACAAAGTGAAACTATTTCTTAAGGTACTCTCTCATGCATGTGCCATGCATTTTAGAGCTTCAGACAAAAATAAGAAAACCACTCATTTGCATTATCCTGCTAATTATGAAGTACAGTTTATAAGTATCTATGGCAAAGAATACTTGAACTGCACAAGGGATCTGCTGAGGAGCAAGGAGACTGATCAGCAGGAGGGAAATAAGGGATTACAAGAGAGAAAAGAACAAGAGATTCCAAGCAAGCGATGATGCTGTCAAAATGAAACCCATTACTCGGCATACTAACTCTTAAAAAATCGCTCTTAAATGGGTGACTTTGGTGTCTAAGTCATGGTTTTTTTCCCCTTACAGAATTTTCAGTGGGGAGTTTCTGGTTTCAATCCAGTGGCAGAACCGTGTTTTTAGGCATTCTAGAAAGCTCTTTTAGAATAAGCTTTCTAGTAAACTTTATTGGCTCACTAAGTACTGCTGGACTTTCAATTTGGATTTCATTTAAGAAAAAGTAGGAGCTCCTTGGGAACCAAGGCTCATGAATAATGTAAGTGATAGCATTGGGCTGGGCCATTTTTAGCCCCAATAGTCTATGTCCATAATAGTTCTACAATTGATTTTAGTTTTTGCACAACTCACATATTTGAAAGAAAATAAAAGATGTTTCAAATTCTTTTTGTAGTGTAATAAACCAATTCTTTCTAAAAATGTCCTTCTAAAGGACAATACTCCTTTGAAAGAGTAAATTTAGATTTGTCTTTCAAAAGAGAATATTTATAACTATATTTTGTATTTTCATTTCAGAAAATAAGGGGTTATTCAGACTTTTCAGGAAAAGAGCTTAGATTTGTGGAAGATGCATTTTTTTGGAGATCTCCAAGTGCATATTGAGATTCATTTCAAAAATATTATTGTTTTATAAAGAGGTTGAAGAACTAGATTAGTCAGTAAATTGCTTGTATTGGAATCATGAGTTCAATCCCCAGAACCCACATAGCCAAAAAATGAGCATGAAGGGTTGTATTTTAATCCCAGTGCTGAAGAGGTGAGACAGGTTGATAGCTGGATAGCCAGGCTAACATAAATGGTGAGCCCAGGGCAATGATAGACCCAGTATCAAAAAGTGAGGTGGAATGGCAGCTGAAGTCGAGCTCCAGCTCCACATTCATGTGTAACATGTAATCACACCCATGTGCACACAAGTGTACACACAACATATATACACAGAGATACAACACACATGAAGTTTTTTAAAAATGGTTTTGACGACAGAGTACCTATTCTTATAATATTTCGACATTAAGTTTTGATTTAACAGGATCTGAAGAGCAGTTTGTGATTGTTCAAAAAAAATAGTGTGTGCATGTGTGCCTGTGCACCTGGTGTGTAAAAGTGTGTGTGTGTGTGCATATGTGTGCCAGAAAGCATGTGTGTAGTCAGAGCACAAGTTTTAGGAGGTTATTTTCTCCTTCCACCTTAGATTCTGAGGATTAAACTCATTTTGTTAAGCTTGTAAAGCAAGTGATTTTAAATGCTGAACCTTCTCATGAGCTCAAAGTTGTTTTGTTGTTTGTATTTTAGGACTTTTTAGTATTTTTTAGCCTGAACATTATTCGTGCTTAAGCATTTAGCAATCAGCTAGTCAATAAGCTAGTCCCTGTTTCTGTGTCTATTGCAGCACATAAAAATGGGGCTCTTGGCCCAGAAAGAAAATGTTCCTAATAAATCTAAAAGTCAAAGAAATTTGTCCTAGATTTTATTTTTCATTTGCTTCCCTCCATTGAAGCCAAAGTGATATTTTAAACTTAGTACAAACATTTATAGAAAACTTAATAAAATGAGGCACTCTGCTCTTGAACTTGTAAAATCAACTATAAACGGACAACTGTAATTTGCGTAATTTATTTCCGTGGAAAATGAGAGCTGTTCTTTAAGCCCTTTCTAATTCATTTCTTAAGGCAAGTCTGATGCAAGTTAGAACATGGGAGATTCAGAATCACAGCTCTTTTTAAGTCTCATTTCAGGCATATGTGAATTGCTACTTTTTAGAAATATCTTATTTATAAAGATTTGGGATTGTTACAGTGTACCAGTTTTTAAAATGCTTACTAAAATAAAGTATTTTTTCTTTATCTACCTAACTATCTTATCTATTTTAGTTATGTCTTTAGTTTGGATACAATAGAAAAATTAAATCGATTGATCAAAAATTTTTAAAAAATCACACACCCTACCATTAAAGATCTTATCAAGTATTGAACATTTTTAAACACTAGGAGCATGGAAGATAAGGTAAGGCAAATGGGGGAAAAGTCTGGCCATTTCAAACATCAAATTTTTGTGAAAATGTTTTGAAGTGAGTCACTTAGAAACTCACACTAATTTTCATTCAATGTAGCCAGTCAAAAAGGATAAAATATATGTATTATACTTTCAATTTCAAGCAGCCATAAATGATTTTTTTGTATTTCGCAGGAAACTGAAAGCTCTGTCAGTTTCTATAATAGAGTCAAGGATGTTGGGTTGAAAAAAATGTGTGATTTTCATTTTTTAAAAAGAGCTGAGAGTTATGTCTATATAATCAAAGTTTAGAGAAAGTGCATGTGCCAATAAGAGAGAACTGTTGAATATTCATGAGAACTATACCTCAGGTCAATAGGGCAGCAATAGGAATTTTCTGTTTAAAATGAATGTCATGAATGTATTCATTTACTTTCCTAAGTGTAATTGAAAGTACTTTATTAATAATCTCTACATGCATAAATAAAATAAAATAAAAGTCTACAATAAAGATAACAGAACGGGTGTTATTGTTAACAGTCTTCAGGATATGAGTATATACATGTCACATCCAAATTGACTGTCTTTGTATGCACTGTTCAAGCAGCATATCATTGACTGTAAATGTAAGAAGCATTAGGTGGTACTAACTTTGTCATTTAATTGCAAACATAATTTTCCTAAATCTCTGGAATAACAATGTGTTGTGCAGATAGATACAAAATATGCTGATAACAAACTGAAATTGGAGGAATTATATATTATTCATAGAAAACAAATCACTATTCTTCAGAATAAATGGTGATGCTAGATATGCCACTGTAGATATAAATGGAAATGGGCTATTTTTCCTAGAAAATTTGACTGATGCAAAACATAGATATGCTGAAGCACAAAATTGTGTGACTGTGGTAAATGTGTTCCATTTCAACAAAGAGAGATGGCAGTTTAAAATGCATGTCTTATTTTTTCTTGAATATATGATTTTGAAATATTAAAAATGTATTTTAGTACTGACATTCTGGATACAATTAATCCATTGATATAAATCAGAACTTCAATTAAATCACTTAGTTTCATTAATAGATATGATTAATACATATATCTCCCAGGTTTAACATAATCTCTACCACCAACACATTTCTAGAATTACAAAATAGTATGAGAGTTTCAAAATAAAAATTATGCATGAATAAATTGATTTGAGAATGATGTTTTATAATTTGTACCTTATGTATGAGAAGACAAAGTTGGATAAAATGAAGAATATCACAAGATATTCAAATAAGATATTGGAAATTTTATAGGAGGGACTGCTTATGTTTCTGGTCTATTTCCCAAAACTTATCATTAGGCACCAAACATTGCTTTGCAATTTGTTATTAGAAATGTGAAAGCAGAAATAGAGATTTCAGTGTTGTGTTTTTGGAGGGGACTGTTGAAGCTCCTATGATTAGATGAATGGACAAAGAAGAGAGAGAATTCTACACAAAGTGTGCAAGTTGTCTATTTTCCCTAAATCATGGAAGGTGCATAAATAAATTTCATTTTGTCAGTCACACTGCATTGGCAGTTGTATTTTCACTTATTAATGATAATATGAAAATTGCTACAATAATATAAGGTCCAAATGGGACTTGTAGATAATTTTAATATTTAAATTTTAAAAACGATAAAAGGCTAGGCTGGTGGAATTCATCCTGCAGAGCTTTTGGAAAGACAAGGACATGTGCATCATAGAGGTCTTGAACAGAATGAAATCACTGAAGGTGTGTGATGGGCTATGCATTCCCTTCTTTGTAAATTTAACTGATGTTTTCATTGACACATTCTTTTAGAGCTCAAACTTTGACTCACACCAACCATGTGTTTCTGGCAAGGGTGGACACAGAAGGCAGCAATTGACTTCTCTGTCTGAAGAATATCTTTGCTGCCCTATTGACCTGACACATAGTAGAACATCTGGTACCTAGAGGGGCTCATAGCTCATATTCCTTATGGCTTCACAGATCTCCCATGACAATCACCAGCCTTCTCATGAGTTTCTGTGTTCACGATTTTAGGTATGAAAAGGCACATATCTTTTTATATTCAAGGTATAGGAGCACAAGTAGGGAATGCTGAGTTCTGGACCATACAATGTGTGATGCCTAAATCATTGGTTTTTTTTCCCAAGCTCAAGTCCTGTTCACTGCTTTCCAAAGAATTAGCTATGCATAAATGTGATTATGGGACAAATATCTCAGCTGTTTTACAATACTAGTTGTACTTCTTAAGTTTCTATTGTAGGTTGAGCTCTTCAATACTGACTTTATCCTAATTTTCTCCAACTCTTCAATGGAACTCCTACACTTCTCATTTACAATTAGGGGAAATAATAATAACCCAAATGTAAATTTGGATCCACTCTGAAGTGTTTGTTGCTGTTCATTGTCAAATCCTATCTTTATCTCAAAGCGTGGTAAGTATGGCTTTTTTCCCTTCACATTACTTTCATCTTTTTCTGTCCTCATTAAAACAGCCTTAGAAGCAAGGGATTAACAGTCACAATAGTGTTCCTATACTTAAGGGGAGCACAAGAAAGAGTTCTAGGAATTGTCACTGAGTACTTACACCTCATCAGAGACGAAGACCCAGAGGAAAGTTTGATATACACATTAAAGGATGCTTCAGAGATGGGGAGAGGAAGCACTGGGAGAAAGGGAGAGAGGGGGAAAATGAAGGAGGAAAGGGGGGAGGGAACAGGGAGGTCCAAGGAGGGGTGGAGGGAGGGAAGGGACAGGGGTTTCTATTACAATTGTATTAATAGAATTTTTTTAATAAAATATGAAGAAAAAAAACTTTAAGCAACTGGTTTTAATTTTTAATACAATTTGGACCAAATATTTTAAATTCTATGCAAAATGTCATTTCAAGAAATAAACATTATACTTTCATAAAAAAAAAAAAACAGGACAGCCTGGAAAGCCCTCTAACCACTGTTCTAAACTCACTCTTTTCACTCCTGTGACTCAGTCTTCTCTTTTCGATAATTTCTTTTCAATACCAGACACATGTTGCCACATGACATTTTTCCTACTGATTGTTTCACTCCTCAGACCTTAGCAGAATATAATTTGGTATCTGGCTCATTGTTGCAGAAAAAAAACATATTTGTACACATTTCAATTAACAGCTTTTTACCAAACCACATAAAATCCAGTAAGATATCTTCCTCAACAACTCTTAGAAATATTCACATTTTTAAAAACACCCTTTTGCTCAAAACCAGCCAGCCAATGTAATTTATATACTTGTATGCCACCTTCATTGAGAAAATCAATGGAATTCTACATAGGTATGATTGCATGCAGGAGGTTAGGATAAAATTAATAGATATATGAGTGGATGAACAGGAGATGTTTGTTTTAGAAAGGTCCTCATGGGAAGAACACTTGGAAAATATGCCAGCCATGGTACCAAAGCATAAGTAAGGCAGGGATTGAGGATGGTCTGGAATTAAATAATCTATTTGAAGAAAATAAATAAATGAAGGACAGAAGTATGTTTCTTTTTCCCAAATAAAGGGAATGCATTGCTGATATGTTTCCAGAAGAAATTGTTTTGTAATTGTTCTCTGTCTTCCCAGATTAGGTTTCACTTTCAGTGTTTCAAAGTCACCTTCATCATGAGGTGTTTATTTGGTAATTCCTCTGACCCATAATACCTCAACTGTAATTAAAGGTTAAACCAGTTCCAGCATACAATTTATGTCCCATAGAACTCTAAATTGGCTCAGGATATGTAACCCTTGATGGATAAGTCAAAGAAGTTAACTTTGAAGGAAGTCAACTTGTATTCACATCTCCTGTTCATTTACATGGGCTGGAATTTTTAAAAAGATGTAAAGAAAATGTAGGGGAAAAGGGAAGGAGAAAAGAAGAGAAGGGAAGCAAAGAAAGAAATAAAAAAACATGGAATGAAGAGAAAAGGCTTTACCAGTAATTGGTTTTAAAGCACTGCTTCAGAAAATTATAAACCTATGTATTCTAAGAAGAAATGAATATTCTGATTTGATGGTGATTTCCACATGGTGATAATAAATGCTTTAATGAATAATTTTAAAAACTATTTCCATGTGTTTAATACATGGGATTGTCAGTGTCTGCTTAAAATATTTGTCTGAATAAAATGCTGAATGTTCAAATTTCAACATTGGGCTTTTGAATTATTGTAATTACCAAGATCAACCTATGCATCCTTTCCAAACTATGTGCATTTTTATTTTCACATTTGTTGTCAGAGCCACCCACTGTTTGGATGTACATATAATTTACAGATATGCTGTACTGTGCTGGTCTATGTTGTGTGTCCTCTCCTTGTACATATTCAAATAATCAAGAGATTCATTATAATTTCTGGACAATAATTTGAAGCAAATGTAAGTAAATGTAATGTACTGGATGCCCAGGACTATGAGAGAAATGTTTCAAGGCAAGCAATATTACAATATTGAAAATCTTTTGTGACATTTTGATGGAAGAGTTCAGTGCCTTAAGTGAGACTGTGGGTTTCACCACCACAACAGTGTCCTCATTTCAAAGAGCCTCAACACACTATCCCAGAATAGCAGAGAAAGAGTAATGAGCATATTCATGTGTAAAGCTTCACACTGCGTCTGTTCAGATTCTGAAGCTCAACTGAGCTTCATTTTCTCTTTTCTTGAAATATTCTTTGGTTAACATTCATTAACCATACCCTGCTGATAGCAAGAAATGAATTTAATAGACAGCTAAGCAAAAGGAAATGTAACAGGGTTAAAATTTCTCAGGATTAGTGATGCAAAAACATCTTTCTCCAGCCTGACTGCTTATTAAAAGCAAGTTACCAAATGAATACATTAGAACAGTAGATACATCTATTTGCTTTTACTTATTAAACAGGTGAGAACAGGTGAGAATATATGTGTGAAAAAGAAATTGGGTATGCATTTGCATATAAATACATCATAGGTATATATTTCTTACAATGATCTTCCAAAGTAAAAATTAAGTTCATGGCACTAAATGTGTACTAGTATCTAATATCCATGATCACATAGAAGAGAAGCTAATAATATCAAAAAGAAAAAACATTTATTACAAAGATTTGAGCAACAACTCATGATTTTTCAGATTCAGTAGGCAAGCATTGATAATAATGTCTCCTAAGCACATTTTTATCATCAACTCGTCTGTAAGTCTATTTACTTCATTCTTAAATCTAATCTACATTCCTCTTCTGATTTCTTATTGCTGAAGACTATATACTTCATGTATTCTTCAGCATTTACCTTACTCTCTTGAAAATTTCTGCCCCTTTACAGGATCTTTCTATTTGTCTGAAACCTACACAAGGTGTTGGCCCATAAATTAAAGCTCATATGATGTATTTTCTCCACTGCCTTCCATTACAGGAATGTTATTGAAAGGTTACTTACATATTCTCATAAGTTTTTAGCCAGCAATTGTGAGCAACATCTACCCCAACACTCATGACAAGTACACACACAAACTGATTGTCGACTTCAGTGGAATTATGGTTTATTTCTCTTGAAATTTTAAAAAAGAGTTTAACCTCTTTTTATAATACTTTTGTTTATTTGTTTGAAAGACAGAGAGAGGGATGGAGGGAAAAGAAGGGAGAAGAAAAGAAATAATTTGAGAAAGAAAGGAAAGAAAGGAAGGAAGGAAGAAAGGAAGGAAGGAAGGAAGGAAGGAAGGAAGGAAGGAAGGAAGGAAGGAAGGAAGGAAGGAAGGAAGGAAGGAAGGAAGGAGAAAAGGAAGGAAGGAAGGAAGAAAGAAAGAAAGAAAGAAAGAAAGAAAGAAAGAAAGAAAGAAAGAAAGAAAGAAAAAAAGAAAGAAAGAAAGGAAAGAAAGAAAAAGAGCAGGCACATGACAGTACAAATGGAAGTCAGAAGACAACTTGCAGAAGACATTTTCTCCCTCTAGCAGGTAGGCTCCAGGGATTACACTTAGGTCACTAGGTTTGCATTCAGGGACCTGCTGAACCACATTTTCAACTCTAATCCTTTTTCCTTTCACATTCTGAACCCAAGTATCTATGGCTCTGTGTCCTCCTAATTTATCTGTCTTCATCTCGTTACATTGTTTTTCCTTAAGCTGAACACTGTCTATCGCTTCTTAAATGTCAATGCTTTTATACCTGGTTTAAAAATAAAAACCTAAACCATTTTTGATAATTATTTGGTCTCATCTTTTATTTTTAAAAGTATTTTATTTATTTTATGTGTATGTGTATCGGAGGGCACTATGCGTCACTGTGGAGGAGCAAGAGTGACTTCAAGGAGTCATCCTGGATTGCTTCTATCTCCTTCTTGCTTCGCTCTGGGATTTCCCAGACTTCGCCCCCCAGGACCAGAAGTAAAGGCTGCTTCCACCTGGCGTTTTTTTCATGGGACCTGGGATCTGAACTCAGAGCTTTCTGCTTGCAAGCCAGAATCTTAACCCCTGAGCCATCTCTCCAGTTTGGGTCCCATCTTTTCAGTGATCTGGACCTCATCCTAACCTAGGCCACTCATATTAGGTACGGGACTTTGCATGTACATATTTAATAGTTTGCTGAACATTCCCACAGGATTTCTGACAATGAGCTTTGATTAATCAGCTCTGATATTTATTTCATCATCTTAACTCTACATCTATCTTGACTGAGTTATTGTTTAAAAGGTTATGCCTGGTAAGCTTGTTTGAGAGAATGTGACAGAAATTTTAGGAGGTGTGGCACTCGGAAAAAGTTATGAGTATGCTTTCTCTCTCTCTCTCTCTCTCTCTCTCTCTCTCTCTCTCTCTCTTCCATAACAATATACTCTGCTCTAAAATCATGGGCCAAAACAGATCACAATCATGCCTCCCCATTTAGGCATGTATCTCCGATATTTTCCAACAAGATAATGAAAAGTTAACATGGATTTGTTTTTGTCACTTCTTTTAACAGAGCTCGCAAGCTCATGAATTTGATGTCATTGGAAAACTGCTAATGTATGTGGTGTGGACAGGCAGAAATGCATTCTTCCATACTCATATAATCATCTCTGCAGTTGAACTAGAGATTGAACCCAGAGATTTGCACATGCAATGCAAGCTTTCTACCACCAAGTTGCACTTAAGCTATTAATTAAATATGATCCTTAATGAATTTACCATATTGACCTGCTATTCGTGTTTGTCCATGTTTGTCTGCACTTGTGTTCTAGAAGTTGCCTCATTAAAAGAGTATCATATTTCTATTCTGTATTCCTAGTGCCCTGAATGTAGGAATTCAAAAGATATGAATTGGCATCTACCTTCAGGGGAAAGGATGATTCATGGTGAGTCTGGAAATAAGAAGAACCATCCTCAAAATATGCCCTGATAAATTTTCATGGCCAAGTTGTGAAAATTCCATGAAGACTCTGCATTCTCTCAGCTGAGTTAAAGTTTGTTTCTGCCATAATAAAACTTTGACAAGAGATTATCTCCCAATTACACATATCCCTTAGATGTAAGCATTATTGTCACCATATAGAATCCCCACTCTCTCTAAAGACTATGTGTCAACCTTTTGGTTGGATGCATCTATTTGACTCCAATAATTTTTTCTTATAAAATTACCATATGTGGGGGCTGGAGAGGTGTCTCAAGGGTTAAGCCTCTGTCTTGCAGGCGGAAGGTCCTGAGTTCGGATCCTAGACCCACATATAGATGCTGGACGGAAGTGGGGGCGGCCTGCATTTCTGGTTCTGGTAGGGCAGAGCCTGTCAATCTCCGGGCAGAGTAAACAAGGAGGAGGTGGAGATGGTCCATGGTGGTTCCCGAATTCGTCCGTGGTTCTACGTACACACACATACATACATACACACATGCGCACAGATGCATACATGCACAATTGAATAAATAATAAATAATTTAAAAATTAAATAAATAAAATTACCATATGTGGCATTATCATTTGCTCAAGCCTATACATAATATCCATATCAAATTTGTTTTCATTACATCTTATTAGGCAGACACAGATATGTTTGAATCAACACATCTTGCCCTTCTTTAGGATTATGAGATACTCTATCCCCCTAATAAACTAATCTTCATCCAATGCTGATGCTCTATTGAAGACTAAGACCAGTTTCTTACAGATTTCCAATGATTTCGCAGAAGTGGTTAATGGTTTTTATTCCCTCTTTAATTTAAAATCATGGTGTTTCTGCTCCTATGATAGGCTACATGTTGTGATGGGTACACAGTGATCTCTGAACCAGTTAGTTGTTAGTGACACTTAAAAATGAAACAAGAAAGTCAGTGCTCCCAGGTATCGTTCACTTAATATAAACCAATATCAACCAAGAAAATGTCTTGCTAAGAATATTGCCCTTCAAATAGGATGATTTTTAATAGCCACTGAAAGCTATGGGCATGGGCTCAGGCCAGTGTAATCAGAATGTGGATGGCTTGAGATTGCAGGTGGGAGGATGACTACTGGAGGACTACACTAGTTGAATATCTTTCCTTGTGGCATAATATCAAACAGAAGCTCACACAAGCATAAAATAATATTATGATATTTCCTATAAAAGAGTATCATTAAAAAAAAAGAATCTCTAGCTCCTGAAACACTAACAGTTGCAAGAATGATTGTGCTGATGTGCTCAAATATTGTGCATTACAAAGAGTGACTCCAGGCATCTAACAGCAAATAACTATCATTTGAAGACATCTCTCTCCTTTCACTCTGTCACATTGATACATGATAACAATGTATGAAAATGTGCCCTAGGACCGTGTATTTTAGTTGGACAAATGATTTGATCTATCAGTGATTCTGAAGACATGAGTGGTAATGTAGGATATTACCACTGTCAGCTCTGAAGGTCTGAAAATAATCCTCTTTACTAGTAAAAGATAAATAACAAATTTTATGCCATGCCTAGCATCTAACCTTGTGGACTGTAAGGGTTTCCCTTTCCATGCACAGAGGATAAGTACTACATTTGGCTCTATGAAAAAACATAATCATGAACATTTTATTGGCAGTCTATATGCTATCAGATATTTTCCTTTTACACATCTGAAGAAATTCAAATAAGTGATGGTCTACAGCATCTATATTTTTCTATTATGATAAAGAAGAATATTTTTATATACATACACACTACACATCCACAAACACACACACACACACACACACACACACACACACACACAAAGCAAATTCACTGTCCAGACGTACAAAGTTCTAATATGCTTAAAGATGAATACTTTTGGTAATATCTTATGTACTTGATAGTGTACACAAGTGCACATGGGAGTGTTTGAACATGGGGGACCAAGATCTTTCATTAATCACTCTCCACTTTTACTCTTTTAAGATAAGATCACTTACTAAACCTGAAGTTCATCCTTCAGTGAGAATAATTGGCCAATAATTTTAGGAACCTGCTTGTTTCCACACACCAGCACCAGTGATACAATATGTCCAGCTCCACCAGCTTACCAAGTGGGTCCTGGGAATTCAAACACAGGCCCTCATACTTGCATATTTCTATTTGCTCATAGCATCTCTCCAGTCTTACAAATAAAATCATTCTTGACATAGTCCAACCCTTCATATGCAGTCAGTTAATGAGATGGTAGTTTCTGCAATGTGCTAGTTTTCTCATTTTGGATCCTAGATCACTCAAAACTGTACCATTTGGTTATATGATCTTTCAATAATTTTTCTTCCTGACCCATGTGCAGATAGTCAAATCAGACAAGGCATTTCCCACATTCATTTTCTCCTCCTCTCTCTCTCTTTCTCTTTCTCCTTCTCTATCTGCATCCCTTCACTCCATCTCCTCTCTCTTTTTCCCTCTCTCTGTCTCTCTGTCTCTCTCTCTCTCTCCCTCAACTTTTATTTGAAGTACAGACATGATTACTCTGCCCATTTTTGCTCATCAGGATGGCATGCACATGTTATCTTGGATACAAGCAGTACACCTGCTCCTACTAGGGAGCGTTCAGTTCATTTGAAGACTCACATCTGAGGAATGTCTTCAGAGATTCTTCAATCACGTTACACATATTTCCATCCTACATTCTGGGGTACAAAGATCAGTATAGAATTTGGAACTCGGTAATGCAACTCTTCTGAAGCTAAGCATTCAAGCGTCTCTAGAATTCTAGGTCCTTCCAAGTGCTGTTCAGCCCTTCTGCTCTGCCTCCTGGAGAGATCAAAGCCTCTTGAGGAGCTAACAAAAAAGCACTCAGCTTTTTACCTCTAACCTTTAATTAGCCCCATTCAGGTTTTCATTGTCCTTCTTTTTTTTTTTTTTACATTAAGCACAATACAGCAATTTATTTAGATGCTTAAAATGAATACAAAGGGAAATAAAGACCATGAAATTATACATACTACAACAGTGTGTCATATATTAGATGGTATAAACGATACACCCGGGTGGTGCTTAACTAAAGACAAAACTAAATATCCAAAACGCGCACTCAGCTGTGCTCGCTGCTCCAACACAACACACTTTATACAGGTCTAAGGTCCAAACCAGTCTGCAAAGTCAATTTTTGCATGTGATTTCAGCTTTTTGAAAGGCTTCCGAAGCAGGTCTGATACCGGTTTTGTTTTTGACAGCTGTACTGTCAAGGGTACCGTCAGGACAGCATGAGAACAGCAATCAGCCAATACTACTGTCTTTGGAGGCCTGGTTCAGATGCTTGAACTGCCTCACTTTCAAGAACTTTCTTCTCTGCTAGATGTTTCTCAAGATTACTACTGGTGAAGAATCTAGCAGTTATGTGACCAATTCTTTCCAAGTATTCTCTGTCACATTTCATGTTATGATCTCACCACTTTGTCTGAAGAATTTATAATCTCCCATTTATCCTGTGGCCTTCAGAGTTGCCTTAACTCTGTGTGATAGTTAATCCTGGGTGTCGACTTGACACACCTGGCATTAACTAAGATCAACTGAAACCACACCTGGAAAGATCAGCTGAGACCACCTGAAAAGATTATATCAGCCCTAGATCCCATTGGAACCTCCATAGATCTCACAGGAACCTCTAGTAGTGGACCACATAAAAGCCACAGGACAGAATACAGAGTGGAAGAGGAGAGACGCTCCAGGAATGCTCCAGCCATGTGGAGTCTGCTGTGACTTAGCCTACCTGCCAGCTTCAGCCAGCCAGCCATGCCATTTCCATAGTGATAGACTATTTTATCCCCCTCTGGAACAATAAGTCAAATAAATCTCCCTTTCTCCCTTAAGGTTTTTGATTTCGAGTATTCTCTCATAGCAGTAGTAAAGAGTAACCATTACACTCCATTCAAAAGATTCACTTCATATGTAATAAATTAATAGCCATCAAATTAACATGTACCACTATATCATTTATTATTAGCACTTCTGTAGCAAAGTCCTTGGAAGAAGAGGAAAGGATTGTTTTCCCTTGATTTCAGTCCATTATGCCAAAAGAGGCATGATCCAGTGGCTCTGTGAAGGGTCCAGTGGCTCTGTGACGGGAACACAGGGTATTTGCTTTTCACAGGGCCATAGACTTGGAGGAAACGAACTTGCAGGCCAGAATCAAGAGCCAGGATAAATTTTTTACTCCCCTTTGCTGACTTATTTCTGATAATCAGGCCTTACTTCCTGAAGATTTCATAGCATCCCAAGAGAGTGTCACCTATGGGCATCAAGTGTTCCAACAACAAGCCTGTGGAGGTTCATTGCTGATCAAAACAGTAGCAAGGAAAAACAGGAAGTTCACTTGAATTGATTGTTTTAGGCCAGCAGGCCCTTACTAGAACCCCAAATGCACAAGAAATATGACCAACACTCAACAAGTGGGACTATGTAGATTAAAAAGCTTCTGTTTAGCCAAAGAAATTGTTAATTAATCAAAAGTCAACCCCAGGAATGGGAAAGTATCTTCACTAATCACATATCCAATGGAGAATTAATATCCAGAGTATGTAAAGAACTCAATAAATTAAATACTAAGGAAATTACCAACCCAATTAATAATGGGCCATAAAACTGAAAAGAAACTATTCACAAGATAAAATTCAAATGTCTAACAAATATCTTTAAAAAATGTCATTAAGGAAATGCAAACTGAAACTACCCTAAGATATCATCCCACTCTGGCTAGATACACAAACAACACAATGGAAGGAGAAGGTGTGAATGGGAGGAGAAGGGGACTCTCAGATATTGCTGATGGAAATACAAACTTCTACAATTCCTTTGGAAATTAGTTTAGAAGTTCCTAAAAAAGTTAAATATTGAGACCCAGCTATACCACTCTTGGAAATATCCACATAGAAAATTAGATCCTAATACAGAGTCACATGTAGATTCGTGTTCATAGTTGCTCTATTCACAATAGCAAAGAAATAGAACCAACCTAGACGTCCAACAATGAAAGAATGGTTAATGAAAACGTGGTGTGTGTGTACATATATATATATATATATATATATATATATATATATATATGTATAATGAAATACTATTTGGTTATCAGGAAAAAATGAAGTAATGAAATCTGCTGGAAAATGGACGAAGTTGAAACAATTTCTATTGAATAAAATATCCCAGTCACAGAAAGTCAGATGTCACATGTTCTCCCTTATGAGTGGATCCTAGCATTACAACTTCAGACTGATACACTCAAACAGAAACTTTTACAGCACCCACAAACTACAAAGCAATATAAGTCTGGTGGGGGGGAGAAAAAGATTCCCAAAGAGAGGAGAGAAAAGAGTGCAGGCAAACATATGAATTGGCATTACCAAAGAAAAGTTTTAGAGGATAGGGAAGAACAGAAACAGGACACAGTAAAGAGCAGGGTTGACCTTCAGGTAACTAATTATCAGCTAACTATCTTCTAAATCCCCTGCCCCAGTGCTAGGGAATACATTCCCATTAAAGGACACTGGACAGGACCAGATGTCTTGGTAATTATCATATACACCTGATAGGAAACCACCATCTAAACACTTCTCATATATCCTTAGATAAGAAAAGATCTCAACACCCAAATAAGACACAGTCTATTGCAATTAGTGAAGCAGAAAATCACAAACCAGAGTGCAGAGTATCAGTTTCTATAATACTCAGCCTGAATCAGGCCATCCAAATCTCTTTCCATTCTGAGGCTCAGGGAACCTTGCAGAAGATGAGGCAGTAAGATAGTAAGAACCTAAAAGTGGGAAGATTCATCATTGGCCAGATCACTCCAGTCAGTACTGGGTTGTTATATCTAGAAGCTCATTGCAATAAGATCTATCCCCAGCAGATCTACACAACATTCCCCCATGGACCAGGGTAGAATGAGAGAGATGGATTGGTGAAGGGAGGGGGTGGGAAAAAAGGAAGGAATCCTCAGTAACTGTCAGGGACAGTTACTCATTTTGTTTGCATAAAATGAAAATTCTTAATTAAAAATACAATTTAAAAAACAGTAACAAGCACCAACAACTATCTACCATTCTTGGTACTACTCTTAGTAATGATGCTATTGCTTATTCACCATCTTGTGCCAGAGAAATATCTTAAATTTACTACCTCCCATCATTCAATTATTATCTCAAATGAAGAGAACGGATCTAAGAAAAGCATAAGTAATTTGTCATATATGATCCAGCTGGCAAAGACATTAAAGAATGCAAAACCATTTCACACTGATTCCATACCTTCTGTATACTGAGCATGTGTATTTGTCTGTATTCTTACAATAACTTGCATATGTATTTGTCTGTATTCTTGCAATAACTGATTTTAAATACTTCCTTGAGAACCACTCATCTATTTGGTCTTAATTTCCCCCATTTAAATAAAGAGATTGTCTATATACAACCTGTGACCTAAATTAAGGACTAATTTTATGAATGAGACTTCAAAAATGGTTTTGAATTTTTGTCAAACATAGAGGATTGCATTCAATTAAAGCCATAATTGTGTAGGGAATTCTCTAATTTTTATTATCATTTTATACTTCCATCCATACAACATAGGTTAATAAATCTGATATATATTCTAAAATATATCCTTAAACAACTACTTGAAGATTTCATAGAATGTTGACTACTATGCAAATGAAAACATTTCTGCACAGTCAATATTATAAACTTAACATTGTTTAGAAACACCCCATTCATTTTTTTGTTAAATTTTGATTTATGATACCTTTGACAGTCAGAAAAGTCCATGAAACTCATTAATAATAACAGCTGTGATAAGTTCACTGTTCTCCCACTTCCTCCCAGTACCTAGCTTAACAGCTGTAAATAATGCACTAACATTACTATTCCTGGTCCGCTGTAAGTTGATGTCTAGTGGCATGCTCTTATGAGAGCTTGGGTCTGCTTCTGTTGCTTATTTCCCAAATTGTTTTCTGTTCATCCTCTAACATGGAAAAGCATCTTTCACTAGTCACTCTCAACACAGAAGATGGTTTCATCGGGGCTGGAGAGGTGACTGAGGGGTTAAGCCTCTGCCTTGCAGGCAGAAGGTCCTGAGTTCGGATCCTAGACCCCACGTATAGATGCCAGGCGGAAGCGGGGGCGACTGCGTTTCTGGTCCTGGTAGGGCAGAGCCCGTGAATCCTGGGGCAGAGTAAACAAGGAGGAGGTGAAGGCGTCCATGATGGTTCCAAATTCGTCCATGGTTCACACACACACACATACATACACACGCATACACGCACAATTGAATGAATAATAAATTTAAAAAGATGGTTTCATCACCTTAATTAGTACCTTAATTAATAAAATTTATGTTATGACTACCTAAAGATAAAAAAAGGTCAGGCACAGTTTAGACTCAGTACTTATCAGTAGAGTGTTTTCCTTCTGATCAAACTTTTGCTTTTAAATACATTTTCCCAACATCTGTTTGCTTACCAATTTATTGCACAATCTCTGCCATTAGTATCAAATTCCCTTAGCAAATTCAAACCTATCGAAATTGATTAATCATTCAGAGAATTCTTTCTTCTGGAGTATTACAAAATCTCCACTCTGCTGAAAGGTCTTGAAGTTATGACTCGAGGTTCTTCCACTGGGAGAAACTGCTTCCTTCTTCACCAACATCCCTGCCTTTGTGACAAGCTTCCCTTCCTAATGAACCATGTTCTTTTGTTGGTTGTTTACTTCTTCGTTTTAGTGATATATTAGCTCATGTTCTGCGGAGAAACAGAATCAATAGAATATATATAATGAGGAGTTTTATTAGAAATTAACTCTCCAGGTGATCCAAACTGAGAAATCTCATGAATCTACATACTCTTGGCATACTTGAGACCTGTAAGACTGACACTGTGAATCAATCCAAGCCAGTTAGCTTGGAAAGAAAGGGATAGAGGGTTCAAATCTTGCAGTGAGAATGAAGGACTCACACCCCAAGATAAATTATCAGATAGAAGAAAGAGAAGCCATCTCTTCTCTGGCTTTTTGTTCTATGGAGGCCTCTGATGAATTTGATGCTGCCTACCTGCAATGAGGAGGACCAACTATTTTATCAAATTCAATCATTCAAATGGTAATATAACATCGAAGCACTCCCCAAACACTTTCTTCCAATATCTAGGGAGCCCTGATATCAACCAGTATCAACCAGTAACTTTTTGGGAAAAGTGGCTCTAGGAGAACATAGCAGCTCTGCATGTATGCACCAAAATGACATTTTCCACCTTAAGATTTCATTGGTAATTTTTAAACTTCTATTTGGGAAAAAGAATTCATCCTAAATCTTAAAGTCTGTTTACTGACAATGTCATTGCTATCTCTTGGTAGCCTATAATATCCTCAGGCCATTGGAACAACTGATCTTTCTTGAGTGGCTTGTCTCCTCTAACTGTCCAAACTTTTATCCTTTCTTAGTCAAGCTTAACTTTTCTATATTTTACTTCACTGTAACTTGCTTTAGTACATAGGTAACAGCTGTCAGGTGGGTTTTTGTATCTGAGGAATATATTGTACTCTTCTGAATAAATTTTTGGAATAATTTATTATGTATTTAATAATTTTCCTTTTCCCCACTTTCCTTTTTTTTAAATAGTTCAGATGATGAGATATTGAATCCTATTATTTTAAACTTTTCTCAGCTATTTCTTACCTTTCTATTTCCATACATCATAGGCATTACCTCATATTTATCTTCCAACCTTTAAAATGAACATATTGCAAAAAGTTTTTATATGTACATGTGTTTTCATTTTTCTAAGGAGTTGTTTCAAGTGAGGAACTATTTCTAAGCTTTTCAACACTCACATTTTTGTTGCTTATAATATCTTTCTCATTCATGATAAGTTATTTGTCTCAATAGTAAATTAGAACTTCACTCAACAGTCATATTTTTGTTACTTTTAATATTTTTCTCATTTGTAATCATTTATTTGTCTAAATAGTGAATTACAATTTCATTCATGATTTTTTCTATTTTCCAATATTTTTCCAATATTATTTTTCTCCTACATTTTTATGAGGAAGAGTTAGAAATGACATGGAAATTCTGTATGACATACCAGTTGGAGCATTTCAAAGTAGCAGTGACTTGCTTCATCAGTCAGTTGTGAATCTGAGACTCTGGTTCTATTGGTTTTAGTGACATGTACCTGAACCCTAAAATCTACTATTTCTACACAATATAAGGGGGTTTTGTAAAGCTTTGGGGTGTAGAAGAGGTCTTTTTAATGACATGTTAGAAATAAAGTTTCTGTCCCCAATGTTTCAAACAGAAAAAACTGACATCTGAGCTCCATATATTCAACTATTCAGAAGCTTTTACTATTCATTAAAGGACCTTGGGCCTCTTCGGTTTTCTTTAAACAGAACTTACTTGAATGATCAGGTAATATCATCAAGCAGGGGAGATCTAAGTAGTAGGTGGATGGTGTTCACTCCCCAAACATTCCAGGCTACACTGAAATTCATTTCAGAACCCATTGGTGTGTTTCTACTGCATTCATGACATCATTTTAAATTTCCATCTTATCTCCGCTAATGCAAGATATTAAATTGTACACACATGCTATATGTCCCATTTCAGTGGGTTTAGCTTATTAAAATCTACAGTTTTGCTACAGGTCAAAGTCTGCTGTAACCCACAGCAACAAGCAAAGCAATAACAACAAAAAATGCTCATAAGTATTTTTGTCAGCAAAGCAAATCAACTGTATACTTAAAAATAACTTAAAATATTTCATATTGGCTTATATTGAAAATTTTCGGAAACTGCTATTTAACCAAAGTGAAAGAGTTTAATACTGGGTGTATTTACACTAGTGAGAGAAAAAATCATGACCAGTGCAAACAATCTCTTTTAATATGGAATCTGTAAGAGGTAAAATGGTGATCATCTAGTGCAATAAAATTCTCCAGAAAAATTAAGCTTAGAAAAAAGAAAGTGTTGGGGCTGCAGAAATTTCTGAGAGGTTAAGACTCTGTCTCACATACACAAGGTCCCGAGTTCTGATCCCAGGTCCCACGTAAAAAACACCAGGAGGAAACTAGGCCTGCACTTCTGGCCCTGGTGGGTGGAGCTAGGAAATTTCAGAGTGAAGCAAGGAGGAGATAGAAGCAATCCAGGATGATTCCCGAAGTCACCCTTGAGCCTCCACAGTGACACACAGTGCCCTCTGATACATATACACACACATAATAAATACATAAATAAAATTTTAAAAGAAAGTGTCCATAGTTTCCAATGTTGGTTTGCTTCATCCTGTTGTTACAATTTGTTTATAGGAAAATGTTTTGTCAGTGGAATCAATGTCCATTTTCAGTTTATTTCAATATTCAAAGACTATCAGAGAGATGCATATTTTCCTTTAGTCGCATTTAAAATACATGACACTTTTAGTTTATTTGACATCACTGTGACCAATGTAACTGAGCAAAATAAAAGAAGGAAAATTTCAGGTTTCAGAAAGTGCTCAAGGTTCAGAAGGTTCATGGCAAGGACATCATGCAAAAAGCCAGGTCAGTAGGTGTATGATTCAGGCTATTCGCATGGTAGCAGAATAGGATTTAGAGATGATAGCTAGAACCAGAGGCTGAGTCGAAAGATTCAAAATTCAACTTCCAGTGACCAACTTCTCCAAGTGCAGCCCTGCCTCCTGAAGATTCCACAGCCTCCCCAAATAGGTAGGAAACAAGTGTTCAAACCATGAGCCTCTGGAGGACAAAATACAAACCATACCAAGGTAGTAATCTATAGTAGAGTATATCAGGAAACACTAATTACTTTCATCCATTTAATCAAAATTTAATTTCCTAGATTATAATAATGTTAATTTAGCTTTGTTATTTTCTGATTATTATCATCAAAAACATTTACTAAAAATAGATTACTACTTCCCCTACTTGCATTGTACAACAGATTCAATTATGTACAGTTGATGGCTATTAATGATAAGCCGATTGAATGTACAGCAAATAACAAATTAGTATTACTGTTTCTCAGTGGCTTATTAATGTGCACAGATTGTTACATCAATCACTCATCCTTACATACATAAGTGGAATTCTAAAGAATTTTAAATAATTACAGGTCTACTATTACTTTGTATTTAACAGAGTTAAGTCATTCTCTAATTCTAAATAGAGAAAAATGGTTCAACTATCTTTCATGTATTTCTGCACATAGAAATGTTCTTGAACTGCTGGAATCAGAATACTCATTTGTGACATGGAGGATTTTTAATGCACATTTGATGTTTTTCATTGGTTTCTGAGTATGGTATTGTGTCTACAAATCTACCACAATCAGTTTCTCTTATAGAATTTCAGACTAGTGGTTTTTGAACTTGGCAGCAGAATTGTACACAAAGGTATCTTTTCACTGAAAACCTCTGAGCTCATCATAACTAATATGGAACGAGAAAAGCAAGCAAATTTCATGATGGGGAAAGATTTTTTAAAGCACCTAACCTCAGGCAGAGACTGCAATTGGATCCAAATGCTATGAACCCCCAGAGGAAAAGAGTCTTGTGGAATTACCATTAGATTTCTGGGAATGTGGAAACTTGACTTCACATGCCAGGGATTTGAAGAAAAACAGAGGATCTAAATGGGAGCTGTCTGGCAGGCAGAGTTTTATTTTAAAAAAAGTTACAACTAATTCTGAAGACTTTGGCCATTTCAAGATGAGGATGATTTCCCTCCAGTCTTATAGCAAGAATATTGTTTCATTTTCCTTTAAAATTTGATACTACCCAGAAAATTAAAGAGTAATAATATGGAGAAAACACAAATTTCCTCAGATAGACAAACAATGAAAACCATTTGTGTTTGATAGTTAAATATATCTCACAATATGCATGGAGGTAAAAAAGGAAATGAATGCCTTCACTAACAGTAGAACAACAATACTCAGTGATGGCTTGTTCTGTCCTGTCCACTTGAATGACTGTGCTACCTTCTCCTTTTCCATCATAGCAATCTGCTTTCTCCATAATAAAAATGGAAATACTTTCAAATATTTCAAATGAAGCATAACTCTCAGAGGAAAGTAATCTTCCAATTTCTCCATACACAGTCAAACTGAGTGCCAAACAAGGTTTGAAATAATATCTAGCTTATAAAATCTTTTCACTTATATGTATTTTAAAAAGGGTACTTGATACTTATTTCCAGTATTTTTTAAGATTCATACTTATTTTTCAATACTTTGTGAGTTTTATATTAATTTCCACTTGGTGATATTAATTTTTATTATTAAATGTTCCACTTATCAATAATGAAACTAATATTTATGAAGATGAATAGTGTATAAAAAAAGATTTATGCTAATTAAAAACAGACAGTCAAGGAGTAAAGAGGATGCACATAATGATCATAGACATTGGAGAATTTTCATTTTGAATATTTTTACTGTTATAGTTCACAATTTTATTTCAATGTATGCAATTTGGCCTTTAGAATTAAGATAATCACAAAAAACGAATTAAGATAATCACAGAGAGCATAGATATCATAAATATGCCTTAATATAGTTGATAGTCTCCTACTAGCACAATTCACAACCTTGAGCAGTAGAAAGCTGTAGTTTGTATCCAAAAATGGAAGTCTAGGAAGTGACAGTACAGAAGCATCATTCCTTAGCTCCTTCACAGACATCAGCAGTTATGCAATTCAACCTCATATTTGAATTTTATCCATATCCTCTCATATTTGGGTTTTATCCACACCCTTTGTCTCCACACCTCCAATTCACTTGAGTGTTGAGGGAATGAGACTTTCACATTTTTACATGATTTGCTTCTCCTTGTTGCTGTTTCTTTGCCTTATATCTTGGTTCACGTCCAACTCATAATTCCTTCCTCTGTCCTCTTTTTCTTCCTGATTTCCTCCCTTCTTCCTTTCTTATTACTTCTTTATTTTTTCATTGGATAAAGTTATCTGCAAATTAAAATGACCATTCTTTTGTTCAGACTTTGTGACTAGGATTAATTTTAGTAACGAGCATGGATTCTTGAGATTTGACTTTGTGCATCATGTGACCCTTGAACACATGCCTGACCTCAACAACGCCCCAGAGTCTGTTTCAGTTTCCAGTGTCCTAACTCCTCTTGTCTTTCCTGGTGTCATCCTTTTTTAACACTCTCCCTATGCTATGATTGTCTGATCCCTTTCCTCAGAGTAAGTGTGCAATATATCTAAAAACTATTTCTGGTACCTGGGGAATGGCTCAGCAGTTAAAATCAGTTGCAAGACAAGCATGATGATCTGTGTTCAATCCTCAGAATTCAGGTTAAAAATTGGATGATGTGGCATGCATCTATAATCCTGGTATTCCTGTAGTGAGATGGGAGGTAGAGAATCTGCTAGAAGGTTGCAGGTGAGCTACTCTGGAGTACACAGTGCCCTGGTAGATCCTAGAACCTTATCTCAAAACAAGTTTGAAGATGAGTCAGCTCCTGAAAGTTTGTCTTATAACAATGCACTCCCTCTCATATATACATACATCACACACAGACACACACACACACACACACGCATGCATGTATACACACAAACACACACACACACACAAATAGTAATAATGATAATAACAACATGAAGAAGAGTAGGAAGAGGACGAGGAGGAGAAAGAGGAAGAGGAAGAAGAAAACTTCTGTATACAGTATCTATGTACCATATTCTTATCTGAGGACATATTTCATTCAAGAACACCTTGCCTAGCACAAATAAAGACTTGAGTTTGACTCCCAGAAATGTTGAAAAAAAGCTAGTATTGGGTTAGATCTCAACATGGGACCAAACTAACCCAACAATCCAACTATGGACTGAGATATTTGTAATCAAGAGTCAAAGCAAATCATTCATCTCATCAAGTGGACTCTCGGACATATTAAAACAAATTGTTATCTAAATATTTCAAGAGCATGGAGCAATTTCATTCTTCACAGTATCAGTGGATATATAGAACATGTTGATTCTCTGTAGAGACCATGTAGGTCAGATTGGATCACTCTGCCACAGTGTTGTCTTTTTTTTTTTAATATTTTTTTAACTTTTATTATTTATTCAATTGTGTGTGTATGCATGTGTGTGCGTGTGTGTATGCGTGGCAGAACCACGGATGAATTCGGGAACCACCATGGACGCCTCCACCTCCTCCTTGTTTCTCTGCCCCGGGATTCACAGGCTCCGCCCTACCAGGACCAGAAACGCAGGCCGCCCCCGCTTCCACCCGGCATCTGTACGTGGGATCTAGGATCCGAACTCAGGACCCTCTGCCTGCAAGGCAGAGGCTTAACCCCTGAGCCACCTCTCCAGCCCCCGCAGTGTTGTCTTAAAGATTATCTTACCCATTCTCTGTCCCTCTATTGCAATTGACTCTCACCTTTGGATTTCTCTCTTACTACTTTTCTCAACTGAATCAATATTATCTAATCTTAACACAAGAAAGGAATAGGTTTCCATAAATGTTTTTCCAAGCCTCAAAATCTTAGGTGAAAGCTATGGATTATGCATTCTTCAGTGTGACTAAGCTTAAATGCTTTTCACAATCTGGGTCTATGCAATCAATCCTTCATAGTGATCTTACCTTAATAACTACTATACTTTGAAATCTCACTGACACTTTACTGATGCTAATTCAGAAGTAATAGGAAAATTTCTGCAGTTAGCATGTAGGATTTAACCTAAGCCAGGGTTTTCAGTGAGGATCCCACATCACCTTCTTCCTATTTCTTGTTACTCAGCAATACATTTGAAAGATTTATGAACATATTTTGCACAATTATTTCCTATGAGATGGATATTTCATTGGAAAGTATATCATTAATGACAAACAGTCATCCTTCCCTTTCTCCTGTCTTGCAATCTCAAGGGGTTGTGCCATATTCTTCCTGATTGTAGGCCAGTTCCTCCAGATCCAGCAGATTGTAGGCAAATTACTCCAGATCTAGCAGTTTTATGTTCTCTTCTGACTGTCACAGCTGTTTGTTATTTCTGTTTAACATGTTCTTTCTGTCTCATTACTTCTCACAGCTAGCTGCATTCTGCCAGCATTGAAGACAGTTGAAGTGGTTTATGTTTTTCCAGACATTCTTCATGCACTGAACATGAAAGAATTCCATGCATCTAAGGCTATGAGATGGCTACAGAGAACCATAAACCGGGTGTACTTTTAGACCATTTATTTTCAACTCTGTAAAATAATGGGGCTGTGTTTGGCATCAAATCCTTTAGAAATATGAATGATGTAAAATATATAAAAAATAAGTGAATACCATGGATAATCTGGAATTTGGATGTATGTTAAATTCGTCTGTTTCACCCACTGCCTCACAGAGAGAGGCACACTGCCAGAGAAAGCATTTAAGGTTACAAAGGCAATATTTCCAACATGTAGAAATACTGCATTGGCCTACGTTCCAGGAGACGTAAAGGGCTATTAAGCATAAGCAGGGATTGGAACAAGAATGGGTTTTACAGCATGTCCTGGCCGTAGTTCAAGCAACCTTCAGCTTGATCATAGGATATGGCTGGCTCCAGAGCCAGTGATATTATCTTAGTGTGGAGAAGATCCACATGGAGTATTTATGGCAAGAAACACAAGACCATCTTAATGTCATCTCTTGGGACTTACCTATGGAGCCATGTGTGCTGGAAGAAACAATTACATTCCTTGCAGTGAATAGTACCTGGGATGGTACTGAGCCTTGATGGAAGAAAAAACTGTCTACAAGGCAACATTTCACTGCACACATATATGTATGCACCATAAATATTCATAAAGAGCTGGTTGGCATCAGACTTAATGAGTCATAAGAAGAGAACAGCAGCAGTCCATTGTAGAAGAGCAACCAGATATGAAAGACAGATGCATGACAGTGGGAAGGAGTATGCTGAGCAGGAAGGTAAATTCCGATACCAGCAATCCTGACTACAACCTTGCTTCTTCCCAAAATTGACAAAAATGGAAGGTACAAATGACATGGCAATATATACTCCTACATTCCAAGTTATTAAATCCCTATTATCTTGAGTTTCCTACCTGTTGCTAACAGATGTCACAGCTGCCTCTTGGGCTGATGTCCTTTCAGAATGAGACCCACTGACCACTGAATCAAGCTTATTAGACTGGCTGCTGCCCATTCTGGAAAGCTATCCATTCTCACCAGGAATAGACTCCACCTATTCTGGAAAGCTATCCATTCTCACTAGGAATAGACTCCATCCATTCTGGAAAGCTATCCATTCTCACTAGGAATAGATTCCACTTCCCCTGCTACCATCCTCTAACCAAGTATCTCAAACTAAGGCTCAAGGGATCATCAGCTATGTGAGGCTGACTGAAAGACTTCTTTGGGCTTCTTTCTGGTTATCTGGAAAGTTCTGCAAATTATGACAATGTGGAAACACAAGTAACAAGGAAAAGTTCCCACTGCCCAAGGTGTTGACCTTCTGCATGCTGCCTGTCCTAGCCTCCTCAACTCAACTTTTGTCTTCAGATACACAGGATATCCAATATTTATCTTAGCCTCTCTGTTCCTACAGTCTTTTGCTTCATTCTTTAAATATTTTTCTGCCAAGCAGGAGAAAGCATTTGCAATGTCCTTGGAATAAAATTGGTTTGCACAGCCTTGACTCTCTTCAGTCTCCTCCTCCTAGCTCTCCATGTTCTTTCAAACAGATTTTTCTTTTCTCTTACTTTATTGAGATTTTCTATCTTGTCAACGTTGGAGGGAGCTACACAATAGTGCTGCAAGGTATTTTTTCTTAGATCAGAGTATGAGCACGACCTTATATGTCCTTAATAAAACTTAAGAGCCCATATCAACAGTTATTGTTCTATAATGAATCATTTATAAATGATATTTTTAATTTTCATAATATCACTCTCTCAGTGCCAGCTATCAGTTTGACATTTGAGAGGTGAACCTTGGGACATACCTATGTGAACTAACTAGTTAAAGAAGGCCACTGTCTAGGAGACTCTCTACATTTCTTTCATTGAGGTGGGAAGACCCATCCGTTGTGGACAGAATCATTCCCTAGACAGGGATGTGTATCAAGATGCTGCTCACCCAATGACAGCTAGATGCACTGGGTCTTCCCCCTCTGCTCTTCACTTTGGATATAATGTGGCTGGTTTCTTCTGCTCCTTCTAGTAATTCTTCCATGATGGCATGTATCATGGAATTGTGAGCTGGGATAAAAATAACTTATACACATACATCATTTGATTCAGGGACATATAACATAAAATTTGAAGCAAAGGCAGAGATTGGTACCAGACAACCAGGGTATTTATATAAAACTAAAATAATCACTAATATAGAAATTCCATAATCTACCCCGGAGCCGAGCCGCCCGGCCAGCAGCACCCGCGCGCGCGGCCGCCGGCTTTGCCCCCAGCCCCCCCAGCCCCCTCTCCGCGCCGAACCGGAACCAGAGCCCAGGTGAGAGCGAGCCCCTCCCAGCCCCGCCCCCCACCCCGGAGCCGAGCCGCCTGGCCAGCAGCACCCGCGCGCGCGGCCGCCGGCTTTGCCCCCAGCCCCCCTCCGCGCCGAACCCCGACCAGCGCCCAGGTGAGAGCGAGCCCCTCCCAGCCCCGCCCCCCACCCCGGAGCCGAGCCGCCCGGCCAGCAGCACCCGCGCGCGCGGCCGCCGGCTTTGTCCCCAGCCCCCCCTCTGCGCCGAACCCCGACCAGCGCCCAGGTGAGAGCAAGCCCCTCCCAGCCCCGCCCCCCACCCCGGAGCCCAGCCGCCCGGCCAGCAGCACCCACGCGTGGCCGCCAGCTTAGCCTCCGGGGCCCCGCCCCGGACACCAGCCCCTTGTGCCCTCCCGCCCCCGTGCCCCTCTGCCCCCCCTCAGGTCGCAGGTGAAGAATTCTGCCATCAACATCAGACCCTCTGCCTCTCTGGCCCACCGGGGACCTACACATGTGGTCCACGGAAGTCACACTGCTACTCAGAATTCAATAGAGTACAAAGGAAACCCAAGCAAAACTCTAAGGAACAAAGAGAACACAGGCCATACATCTGGACTTCACTACAACCATTGTATCACATGCGAGACTCTTCACATCCAGCCTAAAGATAAGGAAACATTTTTTTTTTTTCCTTACTCTTTTTCTTTTCTTTCACCTTACTGATCCTTTCTAGTATCAATGTTGTAGGTCAGCTTCCTCATACAGCCACCCCAAAAACATACAACTCCAGGGAGTACACGACCCACCCTCACATTTCACCAAGACACTAGATCATAAAAGTGCACTACCATACTTATATTCATCCCCTGGTTATGTAACTGACGTACTAACATCCTAGTAGTCTCATCTAGGATATAACAATACCAATACACAAACATACCCAATCCAAGGCAAGCACTAGTAACAACTGGCAGGTGTAACAATACCAACTACATCGGTTCAGTGAAAAACACACAGAAACTGAAAGGTTCTAAAAAACAAAACAACAATGTACAAGTCAAAGTGCAGATCCACGAGAAACAAACCCCAAGAACAATCTCCCACCAAAAGAATCAATCCCATAAGGATGGATTGCGAACAGAACAAATCCATAGAAAATAGCCATGAAAGCCAGACCCAACATAACGACTTTCAGAGTATGATCATTACCATGATTAATAATATGAAAGAGGAAATCCGAGAAGAGTTAAATAACCGTGTCAACCACTTTGAACAGGAACACAACAGGAACCTGGAGGAGTTGAGAAAAACAGTTCAAGAAACAAAATTAGGTATAGAGCAGGTAAAACAGTCTCAGGCAGAGTTTAAAATTGAACTAAGAGATAAGTTATCTTCAACCCAAAACTCTACAGAGAGTCTTATCAGCAGAACAAATGAGGCAGAAAATAGAATCTCAGATCTTGAAGACAAAGTAGGAGAATTAACCAGCTCAATGGAAGAGATTGTTAAAGCCAAAAAGATACTGGAGAGGAACATTCAAGAAATATGGGACACCCTGAAGAAACCTAACATGCGCATTCATGGAATACCAGAACAAGAATCCCAAAATACCACACCTGAGGAAATATTTCAATTCATCATAAATGAAAACTTCCCACAATTAAAGAATGAGAGGCCTATCCAAATACAAGAGGCATTTCGCACTCCAAACAGATATGACCAAAATAGAAAATCGCCACGGCAAATAATAGTCAAAACACTCCACATTCAAGACAAAGAAAAGGTGCTGAGAGCTTCAAGAGAAAAAAAGCAACTCACTTTTAAAGGTAAACCTATTAGAATAACAAATGACTACTCAATGGAAACAGTAAAAGCAAGAAGAGCTTGGAGAGACATACTTCAAGTATTAAATGAGCAAAAATGCCAACCCAGACTGATATACCCGGCAAAACTATCTGTCATGATTGAGGGAGAAAGAAAAGTTTTTCAGCACAAAGACAACTTGAAGGGATACATGTCTACCAAACCAGGCCTTCAAAAAATGCTAGAAATGATACTCAAGCTTGAAAAAAAGAACAAGCATATCCAGGAGGACAGAATGGAAGTATAATACCAACAAAATATAAATATCAAACAACATGCTTACACAATCTACTAAACATAAAAAATGTCCAGAATTAAAAATAATTTCTCCATTATAACATTAAATGTCAACGGCATTAACTCACCGATTAAGAGACACAGATTACAAACTTGGATTAGAAACCACAATCCAACAATCTGCTGCCTTCAGGAAACTCATCTCACCAAAAAAGATAGGCACGTCCTAAGAATGAAAGGCTGGTCCAAAATCTTGCAAGCTAATGGAACCAGGAAACAGGCAGGGGTAGCAATTATGCTTTCAGACAAAGTGGACTTCAAACCAAAGAAAATCATAAGAGACACAGATGGATACTACATTTTAGTCACAGGTACAATTCACCAGGAAGACTTCACATTACTGAACATATATGCACCCAATATGGGCCCCTCCACATTCATTAAGAAAACCCTACAGCATCTAAAGCAAGAAATCAACCCCCAAACAATAATTCTCGGGGATTTCAACACCGCCCTCTCAACATGGGATAGATCAACAGGTCAAAAGCTTAACAGAGACACTTTGGAGCTTAACCAAACCCTTACTGAAATGGACCTTACAGATCTCTATCGAACTTTTCACCCACGTACCAAAGAATACACATTTTTCTCAGCAGCACACGGAACTTTCTCCAAAATAGATCACATATTGGGCCACAAAATGAATCTACACAAATACAAAAAAGTCGAAATTCTAGCCTGTGCCCTATCAGACCACCACGGCCTAAAGCTGGACATCCACAACAACACAACAAACAAGAGAAAATACACTAACTCCTGGAAACTTAACAATATGATGCTGAATGAGAACTGGATTCAGGAAGAAATTAAACGGGAAATTCAAGATTTTCTGAAAGTGAACGAAAATGAGAATACAACTTACCAAAATCTCTGGGACACAATGAAAGCTGTTCTAAGAGGTAAGTTCATAGCTCTTAATGCCTACATCAGAAAATTGGAAACATCAGAAATAAATAATTTAACGATGCAGCTTAAGGCTTTGGAGAAACTTGAGCAATCTGATCCCAAAAGTAATAGAAGAGAGGAGATTAGCAAAATAAGGGGAGAAATATCTGAAATCGAGATTAAGAAAACGATAGAAAAAAATCAACCAGTCAAAAAGCTGGTTCTTTGAAAAAATCAATAAGATTGATACACCCCTAGCTAAATTAACCAAAAGCAAGAGAGAGAAAACCCAAATTAACAAAATTAGAAATGAACATGGAGTTATCACTACGGATACCCAAGAAATCCAGAGAATTATAACATCATATTTCAAAAACTTATACTCTGTGAAGTTTGACAACACAAAAGAGATGGATGAATTTCTAAGTAAACACAACTTACCTAAATTGAATCAGGAAGTTGTGAATTATTTAAATAGTCCTATAACATACAAGGAAATTGAAGAAGTAATCTCGAATCTTCCCACCAAAAAATGTCCTGCGCCAGATGGATTCAGCACAGAATTCTACCAGACATTTAAGGAGTTAATAACACCAATACTCCTTAAACTGTTCCATCAAATAGCAAAGGAAGGAACACTGCCAAATTCCTTCTATGAAGCTAATATCGTCTTAATCCCAAAACCTAATAAAGATGCACTTAAAAAAGAAAACTATAGGCCGATCTCTCTGATGAACACAGATGCAAAGATTCTCAACAAAGTCTTAGCAAATCGGATTCAAAAACATATCAAAAAGATCATTCACGGGGACCAAGTAGGCTTCATCCCCGGCACACAAAGTTGGTTCAACATACGCAAATCAATAAATGTAATTCATCATGTAAACCAGTCCAAAGTCCAAGACCACATGATACTCTCCATAGATGCAGAAAAAGCCTTTGACAAAATCCAACAGCCTTTTATGATCAAAACGCTAGAGACTGTAGGAATGGAAGGAACCTTTATCAATATAATAAAAGCTGTATACAACAAGCCTACAGCAAGGATTATGCTCAATGGGGAACAATTGGAAGCATTCCCACTTCGATCAGGAACTAGACAAGGCTGTCCACTCTCACCACTTCTATTCAATATTGTACTTGAAGTCTTAGCTGAAGCCATAAGACAAGAAAGGGACATAAGAGGGATTCAAATCGGCAAGGAAGAAGTCAAACTATCCCTATTTGCAGATGACATGATCTTATACCTGAGGGATCCCAAAAACTCCACCAGGAAGCTACTGGAATTAATTGAGAAGTTCAGCAGGGTGGCAGGATACAAAATAAATGTGCAAAAATCAGAGGCCTTCCTATATGCCCAGAATGAAAGAAGTGAAAAAGCCTTGAGAGAAACAATCCCATTTACTATAGCCCCTAAAAAAATGAAATACCTTGGTATAAACCTAACCAAGGAGGTAAAAGACCTTTACAATGAAAACTTTAAAACCCTAAAGAAAGAAATAGCAGAAGACACCAGAAGGTGGAAAGACCTCCCATGTTCCTGGATTGGTAGAATCAACATCGTAAAAATGACCATCCTACCAAAGGCAATATACAAATTCAATGCTATACCAATTAAAATCCCAAAGCAATTCTTTAAAGAAGTTGACCAAATAATCTCAAAATTCATATGGAGGCACAAAAGACCCAGGATAGCAAAGACAATCCTGAGTAACAAAAACACTGCTGGAGGTATTACCATACCAAACCTTAGTTTATACTACAAATCCATAGTTATAAAGACAGCCTGGTACTGGCTCCAAAATAGACACACAGATCAATGGATAAGGATTGAAGACCCAGATATAAGCCCACAAAAATACAGCCATTTGGTCTTTGACAAAGGGGCCCAAAGAATCCAATGGAAAAAAAACAGCATCTTCAACAAATGGTGCTGGCAAAACTGGATCTCCACATGCAGAAGATTAAAGCTGGACCCATACTTGTCACCATGTACAAGACTTAATTCCATATGGATCAAGGACCTTGATTTAAGGCCAGAGACTTTAAAAACCATAGTTGAAAGGATAGGGAACTCCCTCGAGCTGATTGGGCTAGGCCAACATTTTCTAAACAGACATCCAATGGCACAGTCACTGCTACCAACTCTCAACAGTTGGGATCTTGTGAAACCAAAGAGCTTCTGTTCAGATAAAGAGATTGTAACACGAGCTCAAAGGCCACCCACAGAATGGGAGAAAATCTTCACTAACCACACATCTGATAGAACTCTGCTGTCCAGAGTGCACAAAGAACTTAGAAAACTAAACTCCAAGGAAAACACTGGCCCAATTAAAAAATGGGCCATGGAACTTCAAAGAAACTTTACCAGGGATGAAATTAAAATGTCTAACAAATATCTTAAAAAATGCTCCACTTCCTTCGCCATCAGGGAAATGCAAATCAAAACTTCCCTGAGATACCATCTCACCCCAGTCAGGATGGCAAAAATCCACAATACAAACAACGACAAATGCTGGAGAGGATGTGGAGAGAGGGGAACTCTCCTACATTGTTGGTGGGAATGCAAGTTCATACAGCCACTCTGGCGAGCTGTCTGGAGATTCTTAAAGAAATTAAAGATTGAAATGCCATATGACCCTGCTATCCCACTTTTGGGAATAACCCCCCATGCAGCAGAGGTTCGCCTCGATAGCACAAGCTCGACCATGTTCATAGCAGCACTGTTTACAATAGCAAAGTCATGGAATCAACCTAAATGTCCAACAGTTGACGAGTGGATAAGGAAACTGTGGTACATCTATACAATGGAGTACTACTCAGCCATCAAAAATGATGAATTACTGGAATTTGCTGGGAAATGGATGTCATTAGAAAGAATTATATTAAGTGAAGTATCCCAAACTCAGAAAATTAAGCGCCGTATGTACTCCTTAATAGGTGGCTCCTAGTACCAAACTCATCCAGCCCACATTGAGACACTTAAAAGTAAACCTATGTAACACAGTAATTGCAAGGATTATGAACAAGAGAGATGGGGTAGGAGGGCCAAACCAGAAACAAGGAGAAAGGGGACCATGTTACAGCAGAGAAAATAGGCCTCCATCAAGGGCTGCAAGTAAGTAATGAGCAACCAGGTTAAGTTCACAGACGTTCTTTCCTGATTTCACCAGAAGGGGGGGCATATAGTCTAACAGATAAAAAGTAATCATTTCGCAAATGGGTGATGGACCCCTCCCTCACTGAGGTTTCCTACTCTTATTACATATACCCTTGAATGTGCTATTATAACAAGACTCCAGTTTAACAGTTTTTGTCTCTGGCCAGGGGGTGACATACAGTGCCCAGCAGAATGGAGTGAAGGGCATTGCAGGAGCAGCAAAACTGCAAAAGAAAATCAACCAACCACAATCCAGAACTTCAGAGACTCTATATCAATCACCTAGAACTAGGCCAGCCTAATCTCTCCCCATCCTGGAGCTCAGAGACATTTGCGGAAGAGGGGGCGGTAAGATTGTAAGAGCAAAAGGATGGGAGGAGCAACGATTTGCAAGATTCTCAACAATAGTTGGGGCCAAAGCAATCATAATGGGACTTTGCATGCCCTGCGCAATGTCCAATGCACTGTTGCCCTCATAAAGTCTAGCATCTGTTAAGGACACCAAGACCCCTGGAGGCAAGGTGATTGACAGCCATAGTAGTGATCCTATGCTTAAGGGGAACAAGAGAAAGGGCTTATGGAAATGCCACTGGATCCTTTTATGTCATTGGAGAGGAAGACCCAGTGGAGAGTTAGGCGTACACAATAAAGGACTCTCTGGGAATTGGGGGGGAGGCACTGGGGGATGGGGAGGGAGAGGAGGGAGAGGAGGGGGTTCGGGGGGAGGAGGGGAGAGGGAGGGAACTGGTAAAAAATTTTAAAATGTATAATTAAATTTTTAATAAAAAAAAAAGCAAAAAAAAAAAAAAGAAATTCCATAATCTATAAAATATGACTTTGAATCTTCTTAGATTTTACTTTCATGGATGGAAAATCAATATTGAAAGACAACAATATAAAAATAAAAGCATTCTGGTATTTTGGAGCTCACAATATATGACCAAAACATGTGCTTGAAATTTATGAATAAAAAAATCTCACTATGGCCTAATTACTCTCAAAAATCTGTGTTACTATCTATTAAGAAAATTATAGTACATACAGAACTTCAGACAGTTTCCTTGGTTGTTTGCAATCACAAAGCTCAACAGTAACAGATACAAAATCTGTACTAACATGATTTTGCTTTTAGATCTCACTACTTAACATCTATATTTCATCATGAAAATTGAAAATACTTCAATAACCTTAAATTTCATTTGCTTTTTGAGAAACTAGAAAGTTAGAACAATGTTAAATCATGCCAACATCAAAATAATAATTTCCTTTCTGGGTTTAAAATGATTGATAGAGAGTGAACAACAGCTGTATTTAGTATTAGTGAGTCTAACAGCTAAAATCATGTCATGTATACAACTTAATGTCTTGGAAAACAGTGCTATTGACAATAAGTCTTAGTGAAAGTACTTGAATATTGGACTATTCTAAACAAATCAAGGGATAAAAATGCTTTGCACAAAAATATGTTTAAAGTTCTGTTAGACTGCTCCAATAAAATTTTAAACAGAATATTTTACATAAAGCCAGGCATACTAGCATATACCTGTGAATCTCAGCATTTAGGAGACTACGAAAGGGAGACAAGACCAAGGTCAGCTTGGACTAAGTAGGAAGACCCTTTCTCAAAATAACTTACATCAATAAATAAGATTTCATATAAATTTATAATGTACCATAGAATAATGACTTTCTATTTTAGACATATGTATGTCTATGTGGTTATTTGGCTAATTGAAGAAATTCTCATCTTTTGGAGGTTTGTCAAAGTAGGAGGAAATAAATAAAATGCAAGAGGGTGTATCTGTGCAATAAGGAAATAGCGAAGAAAGAAAGACTGCTAAAGGAGAGGAAAGAAAAAGGAGAATAAGTAAAGAAATTCAGTAAAGAGGGAGAGGAAAAGGGAGAGGAAAAGGGGGAGGAGAAGGAAGGGAAGGGTCGGTAGACAAGATGAAGAGAATTGGTTAAGGAAGTTGGCATCCTTCTGCCATGTTGTCTAGCAAGGGAAGCTTGCTCCTGCAGATGTGGTGTGGCCATTTCTCTCAGGCTAGTGTGAAATTTTCTGTCAAACTGGACTAAGAACCAGACAATTGTAAGCTAAGAATAAAACTTATGTTCCCCCTTAAAGTCATTTTGTCATGAATTTATAAGCAACAGGCAGAATAACCACAACAAATATCAAAACCCAATTCTTTAAAATATCCATTTTACTTCATGCCATAAGGCAAAGAAAGAGAAGAAGAAGTGTCAGTTGGAAATGTTTTAAATCTTTACATATGCCCTGCAGTTATATTTTCAAATGTAAATAGTTGTTTCATCCATTTCCTTTAAAAGATCCCCAAAGAAAGCATTTTATTGGAGTGTCTGAAATGTAACAGGACTTTTGAAAGAAGTCATTCAGCTTGACTCACACTCAAAAACATTCTACATCAATGGCCTACATAGGATAGGACCTGTGTATTTTCTCCAACCCAATCAGATCTTCTGGGAAGGCTGCTGATAACGGTACAGGATGGCATTGCAGAAGATGAGACACAGGAGATATATAAAGAGCCCTGAGTAGCTGATGTGTGTGATGTTATAGCTAAGAACATTGTTTCTAACTATGGAATGTTTCCTGTGTGACAGAATAAAGCAGCCAGGATTGCAAGCTCCTCATAATGAGGTGGCATTTTAAGAAAACCTTGCCTGGTTCTTGTTTTAACAAGGGAATTTTACAAGCGTTGGAAAAAGGAAGCTAAAATAACTTCACCAGCCAAGTTTCAGGTGCATTGAATCCGCTGTCAATGGAGATGACTACTTTCGATGCACTTTGAATAATTCATGTCTACATCTTTGTCTTCCTTGGGAAGCAGATGTGCTGAGAAGTCTGCCCCATTCCATTGCTGACTCACTTTATTCTTTCCATCCCATCTGACAAGTATCTTTCTAACTGAAATGTACAGTCCCAATTTACCTGCAGAGAAAAAGAGTCTGTGGCGAATCTTTTTTCATTTCAATTGTTTAGAATCAAAATTATTCCCTCTTGAAAATTTAAAGAAAGAAAAGAATTGTTGCATTTATCAGGCAAATTATAGACTTATTCATGGTAAGAAATGGATTACTATTTTCTTAAATAAACTCGTTTTATAGTATCAAAAAGTTTCATTTCCCAGCTGCATGAGGGAAAATAACAACACTTTCTGTATGGAACTCTCATAAAACTGTATCGGACACGCTACTGTATTATTTATAATGTAAAAATTGAAAATTTGGAACAAATTTAAGAAAACTTGTTGTCGAATGGTCAAGGCTCTTAGAATTTCCAGTGAAATTCATAAGTCATTGATGTGCTCCCTGACCCTCTGAACCTTTTCTGCCTCCTGGATTCCCAAGCACACACTCAATCCTTTTCACTCTTTTCTTAATTTTTTTATTTATTCAATTGTGCGTGTGTGTATGTATGTCTGTGTGTGTGTAGAACCACAGGCGAATCCGGGAACCACCATGGACCGCCTCCACCACCTCCTTGTTTACTCTGCCCTGGGATGCTCCGCCCTACCAGGACCAGGCCCAGAAACGCCCAGAAACTCAGGCCACCCCCAGCTTCCGCCCAGCGTGTATGCGTGGTGTCCAGAATCCGAACTCAGGACCTTCCGCCTGCAAGGCAGAGGCTTAACCCCTGAGCCACCTCTCCAGCCCCTCAATCCTTTTCACTCTTGAAGCATTGGACAAGCACTGGCTGTGGAGTGTCAGTTCTAAACAGGGCATCAAGATTACCCCTGCTCCCCTGCATCCCAAGGCTCAGGAATTCTAGTGGAAGGGGAGAGGGAACGATGGAAGAGCCTGCCAGTTAGGAACCTTTCTACCAGACTATGTCTTCTAGTTAGGACAGGGCTGTCTCATCCAAGAACTCATTGCAACGATGTGCACTTCCACTAGACCTGCACAAAAGATGACCTATCAACATTTCATCATGGATGAGGGAAGATCTCTAGAACCTCCCTAAGACAGGAGATGTACCCACTGGTAAGTCATCCTTTCCCCAGCAAGTACTCAGGCACTTACCAGTACAGGTATTCCACATGAAACCCAGTGTGTCATATATGCAATGTGTGAAAAGATGTGAAATCAAGAGGAAGACTTATGGAAAAGAGTAGGTACGCATAGTTGGACAGGAGTGGGGATGAGATTATGTAGTAAAGAGTGAAGACATATAAATTCATTGCATACATACATATATATATAGTTAATAAAAAAGAAAATGAAGAAAACAACAAAAGCAGCTTCTTTCTATATTCAACTTCATAGCCACTGAGTCTTGATTCTAGATATCATTTTTAACTCTTTAGTCTATTTTTGCTACTCACATAAGAAAATAAGAATCAAGAGTAAAGACACAGTCTGCTTCTAGAACATTCTGTAAATTCCACTCCTTGTTAGTTCTGTTGCTGTCTGTCAAGTTTAGACTTTGATTAACTTGCACTCAGGAAACAATGGCTCTGAAACAAAATGAGCGTATGTGGTAAATAAACTGTCATCTGGACATTGTGTAGCTGTTTCATCAGGGTTGGACATGACCACTGCTTAGTGAATGAGAATAGCTGCCAACTCTTGCAGGACTCCGGAGGGTGTACCAACATCTCCTTGTTGAGAAAAGGGTATCATAATGTTCATGGGGCCACTCCTTTTCTCAAGGTTGCATAGGAAGTCAGGGCTGACCACAGCAGGGGTTCTTGGGTAGGTCAGCTGACCTTAGACTTGCCCAGGAAATTTCTTTGTGGCAGCTGTTTGTGAGTAATGCATGCCACCCTTTTCATACTATAGGGGTGTGGCTATCTGTTAGCTCCCCTGGGGGGGCTCCAGTGTTATTAATGCCTGTGCATCATCAAGCTATTGTAAGTAATACAAATAATCTCATTGGCTCACTAAGCTGGACTCAGATAGGATCCTTTCCCTGGGGTGTGGTTGTCTGGTTGTGGAGAGTGAACAGATGGCACAGTGGAACAGACACAAGACGGTACCCAGCCGGGTTTTGCTCCTTCGCAGACCATCTATGGCTGCTCTAATCCTGTGGCAATGCGGCCGAGTAGCTGTGACAAAGGAGATGCAATCCACAAGTCCAGATGATTTAATATCTGCATTTTAACAAAATAGTTATTAACCTCGAAAGTTATTACGGGTATTGTAACTAATATTTATACTTCCAGACGCTTCTGAAATTAATCCCCAAGGCACTCCTCGGTAAAATCTCTTGGAACATTAGCATTTGTGCAAAGCTGGATACTCAAATCTCTTTATACTTCAGCCTTGCCCACCTTGGGAAGCCTGAAATTATAAATCTGCACCTACATACCTTATATACTGATAAAATTTTGTTTGCCTGCATGTTTAAGGTTTCTCACCTCCCAGTTTCACAGAGAATAACAATCTTTTTCTATAAGAAATTTGGCAATGTATCAAAGGCCCATTAGAAAACAGTACTTGTTTCAGAAATCTTCCCTCAGTCCTTCTAGCTATAACCATCTTGTATGCATCTCAGAGAGGTTTCCTTAATCTTATTTTTCCTTTAATTCTTTGTGAGGACTCACCCCCCCACACACACCAATTATTAAGAATGGAAGCTTGTCGTACTTCATCTGCTCTTGGTGACCTTTTATCCCATTGCACATGTTTAATAATTTAACAGGCATCTGTGTTTCTATATATTCTACTCTAAGCACCATGCTGGTGAAGAAAGATGAAAAGTAGAGAAATGTATGTCCCTGCCCTGAAAAAGGTCACTCCAGAGTTTTACATGTTAAATTGTAAACAATAAAGGATAATGTGTTTTCTGCACAGGTATGCCCAAGAGAAAGATAATATTTCTATTTAAGGAATACTGAAAGGCGAGCACAGGAGTCTCACTGATGCTAGCAACTTGGGTGTGCTAGACAGGAACTAGGCAATGAGCAAACTGAAAGAGGAGCATTTCTAACAAACAGAAACATTGTGAAGTGGCATGAAGAAAGTTCAGAGAGATATCAAAATTCTACCCGAGTATAACCATCACTTGGTGAGATGGTGTGCTGTAAGGGCTGAGCCATGCAGAAAGGAAAGAAAAAAAGCTGAAAGAGAGTCTTGCATGATCTGTTGGAGAATTTCTACTTTACATTCTAGGCAATGATGCCAAAGTACTTTCTGGTTCACGTTACATTGAAGGCTGCTAGAAATGTATAAGAGGAGAATGGAGGAGACTATGGCCAATTAACCTTGGGAAATACCAGGTTAAACAAAAGTAATTAAAGACTTTTCTGTAGGATTTGTACTGTGAGTCTTTAAGTAAGATAAGGATTAGGCAATAATTCCAGTTTCATAAAGTGATCATGAAATCTATTCTTCCCAAAATGTCTCCAGGGCTGCATATACTTTAGAAAACCATGGGCCATTCTGCTGGGAATTTTCAGGACACCATTCAGTTATTTCTCCCCTTCCCGTCCAGATGCAATGAAATGAATTGTCTGGCATAGAACAATGATAGAAAGCTTGCCTGAAATGTGACAGCAACTCACAATATCCGAAGAAGTATTAGGAGCTTCATCAGGACAGGTGTTTTCTGCTCATTTATTCTTGTTTTATTCTGTCAAGCAGCGACATAGATACCATCATCCTTGATATCTGTGGCTTCCCTTGGTCAGCTTGCACTTGCTTAATTTCCTTGTCCTCACAGCCGGATGCCTGGGCATCCCCACCTGGATTTCATTGTCTCCTGGACCATTAAAACCCACACTCATACCTCAGATCTTGGCTCCAGCTCCCTTCCTTTGACAAATCCTCTGCAATTTTCCTGATGAGGCCAATTATCTCATCAATGATGCTCTGGAACCAAACAACTCTCATCCAAGCTGTTCACAGAGCTGAATTTCTATTTTTTTCTGATTATTTGATTTCCTCTCACCCCATCACTTAGAATAAAACTCTAGAAAAGCAAGAAATAGCATCTTTATATGCTTGGTAGCTTGAACAATTGTTGGCACATAAAAAAACAGCTGCTTTACTACATTTTTTATTTAAGAATACATGTGAGATTTTATATATATGTGTGTGTGTGTATATATATATGTGTGTGTGTATATATATATCCTAAACAGTCACTTTACTACATTTTGATTTGAGGATACATGTGAGATTATATATATATATATATATATATATATATATATATATATATATATATACCTTTACGGATGGAAATATAACAATAAAAAGTAAAAAAATATAACACTTCATAATAATAATTAATTTATTATTTATAACACTATAAATTGTTATCTAGTAAATGAAAGAGTAAGAAACCACAACTTTCTCTAAGATACATGATTTGCAATGAACATACCATGCATACTGATTGTCAAATATGAAACATGGAGCATAAAAAGTATGGGAAGCATGCTTACATGCTTATATCTTCTCAGAGGAGAACTTTGAGATAAGGTCTTACCCTGTAGCCAGGTGTAGCCTGGAACTTACAGCATTCCTTCTGCCTCAGCCTCCCAAATGCTGGGATTATTGGGGTGAGCCAACATTCTTATTTTGGCTTTCTTTTTTTAAATATTTTTATTATTTATTCGATTGTGCGTGTATGCGTATGTGCGTGTGTGTATGTATGTATGTGTGTGTGTAGAACCACGAATGAATTTGGGAACCACCATGGACCGCCTCTACCTCCTCCTTGTTTATTCTGCCCCGGGATTCACAGGCTCTGCCTTACCAGGACCAGAAAGGCAGGATGCCCCCGCTTCCACCCAGCATCTATACGTAGGCTCTAGGATCCAAACTCAGGACCTTCTGCCTGCAAGGCAGAGGCTTAACCCCTGAGCCACCTCTCCAGCCCCTTATTTTGGCTTTCTTGATGTAATGTTTTTGGAATGTCTGGGAAGTTCCACTGGAAATGTAGACATTAGAAGAAATGATCAGAGCTGGCAATAGCAAGAGGCTTGGTGTAGTTAATGAGATAATCTCAGAAGAGTACATATAATATAACAGAGAGCTCAAAAATCATACCCTGAAGAATATGCAATGGAAAGGCAATATTAAAAACACAGGATTCCATAAAGAAAACTGAGAAAGTATAATTAGATAATTATAGAAAAGAAAGAAAACTTTCATTGATGAGCACTAGAGTTCTTCCAAAACAACCAAACTCATTTGTTTGTTACATGTGCCAAAGAACATACAGAGATAGACAACTTTGTATCCACTGCTAATAAAAGTAACTTGGATTTTTAACACTCAAGAACTTTTCCTTTAGGAAACAGGAAAATCCAGATCATTTGAGCTTCCAAAAAATGAGAATAATAGATCTTGGAGTTAGCTAGACCATACTCAGTTTGGACAAAGACGATCAAAGCCTTTTAGGTTCACATTTGTGACTCCGGTGACTTCCACTCCTTCAGGACGCTTAATTTATACATGAGATGTAACAATAACTATTTTTCAAAATTACGCATTTCATATAAAATATATATATGAAGACATTCATTTCATTGTGTGTGTTCTACATTATGTTACTATGGAAACTGAATCTATTTTGATGCTATAGTATAAATGAAATGAAATGAAAAAATGTTGATGAAATCCTTCTCTAACAATGTCCTAAAATTATTTATAAACACTTTAACATAGTACTTGATAAAAATATAATAGAAATTAATTTTTTAAAATAAGGAATCTACAGAATAGCAAATGCATGTGAAGACACCAAAATGATTAAGATAATTTGCTTTTAAAGTCCTTAACCTATAGGACTATAAACATATGTACTAGAACTACAAGTTTCTGCTCTTAACAAACATTTGTCATTTCGTTAAAGTTGCATTCTTAATTCCAAATATATAGAAAATGCATGTTCTTCCTTAATAGCAAAACATACAGTGTAAAAAAAGAGATTTTCCTTTCTGAAAAGATTAAGTTTGAGATATTTACTCATGAGGAAACAGTGATAATTTCTGTGTGTTATGATTAATAAACTTAACTGAAATGGATAGTTCACAACTTGTTCCTGTCACTTCTATTATTTAAGCAGAACAGTATCAATAGATCATATACAAAGTAAAAGCACTTTGATAGATTTGTAGAATCTAATGTATGCACTGTAATTTGACTAGAATATGACAAAAGAAGCTTAGTAAAGTAACCAATGAAATTCAGTAATGTCACAAAATGAGAAAATCAATCATATACTGGAAATGCATGCAATCATTTGACTTAAGGACAAGGGGATGTCATCTAACTTGACCAATTGTCATGGAGCACTCGTCGTCCCAGCACCTGGGAGATGAAGCACAAGGACACGAAGTTCAGCATCATCTCAGCTAAATTGTGATTTTTAAGGTTATTCTTGGTCTATATAGAATCCGCTGTCCAAAAATGGGCAAAAAAAATCTAAATGTCACAGTTTTCAGAAATCATGCACTCTTTGCACTTTTCCATGTTTAGAGAATATGAGAAAGAAAAATATTTGGTTTTAGAAATGATTTGCTTGATTTTAAGGTAAATTTTGCTAAAAGGATTAAAAACAGGTAAATTTTTTATGCGCAGATACTTAATCCCACAGAAGTCAAAACAAGACAGCAAAAAAATACAGATGATTTTTTAAAATTTTTTCTGTGCACAGCTTTGAAGGGATTGAGTTTTCAGCGAGCAACTCACCTCTGTTCAGTGAGCACATAGTAACAGAATCTGACTTTGTCATTTCCTGAGATCGTCCTCAAAGACTAGCTAAAAGGTCATTAACTAAAATCAGATAGAGCCTTTTCTACAGTAGCCATGAATATGGACCTTCAAGATGATGACTATCACCTATGTGTGAGTACTGAGCCTAATGTATAGGTTGCTAAGGATCTAGAAGTTCATGTTGCTATCTGAGAACTTGCTGTTGTAAAAAAAATAAAGTTAAAAACATATTCTCTCCAAAGTAAAGTTTCCATTACTCAGAATCCGCAGGGCTTAATTAGAAAGCATGAATAATTGAGCAGGCTGCTGTTGTGTCTCCACAGCAAATTCAGGACTGTACTCAAGCCACTTTATCAGACAAAGGGGCATACTGCATAGAACAGTCTACGAGGGCTTCCTGTCTGACCGCAACATTTCCAGGGAGGAGTCAAAGGGAGATCCTGTGAGCAAACAGACGAATAAAGGTGAAATTAAATAAATGAAACCAAAAAATATTCCTGCAATGTCTACATAGAGCTGAATTTCTGAAAATGCCTCAGAGAAGCAGTAATGCATGGAAAGATATGCATGGGAACTGCCTTGGAATACTGAATTCTTCTTGGTAGGATTGCTCATTCTGGGGACAGCGATAGAGGTCAGGCTCATGCATCTGTCTGTCCGTCTGTCTGTCTGTCTATCTATCTATCTGTCTATCTGTCCTTCCCTCTCATTTTACTGTTGTATATAGGTATCTGCATGGGGGTATGTGCAGGTCACCTCAAGGATGTGAAGGTCAGAGAGCTACTTTTGTGGAGTCTGTTCTCTCTGTTCCACTTTCATGTAGCTTCCAGGGACTGAGCTCCTTCTATCTGTGTCCACACGCATCTTCCTTAAGGCACAATTTCAGTGTATAAACCGTTTTTGCTTTTCTGAGAAGTCCTTCCTAACAAAACACATGCTGAATGCATTTCCTCAATATTCCTGGGGTATTCCAGGTTCAGTATGTTTAGTTGACATGATTACAGATAGTTTCCTCAACAGGAAGTTTCTAATGCACTAAACAAACAGATTAAAAAATTGAGATTCCAATATAAGACCAATACTAAAATATAACGACAAAATATAGAAAAATCATCAAAAGCTAAAGGATAAGAGCTTAACTAGATACTTAACTGAGCTCTTCTCCCAAGTCCTGATGATCTCCCTGGAGTAGCCCATCATTGCTTTCCTTATGTTTTAGTTTGTTTTCTGTTTGTTTCCTTATTGTGCCTATTTGCTTGCTTTACTCTTTATAAATTAGTCCAGACAGACTCATCTGTCTGAGTCTATTATCTACTAGGAAGGAAAAGGAGACTCTAGGGCTGGAAAGATGGTTCAGGAATTAAGACTCTGCTTCACAAGCAGAAGGTCCTAAGTTCAGATCCCAGGTTCCACATAAAAAATGGCAGGCTGAAACAGCAGTGGCCTACACCTCTGGCCCTGGTGAATGGAGCTTGGGAAATCCCAGAGCAAAGCAAAAAGGAGGTAGAAGCAATCAAGGGTGATTTCTGAAGTCACCTTTGGTCATCCACAGAGACATAGTATTTGCCAACTCACGCGCGCGCATGCACGCGCGCACACACACACACACACACACACACACACTAAATAAATAAAATATTTTTTAAATTAATTATGATTCATTAATTGGTTTGTAATTAAGAGACAGGAAAGCAGGCACAGGTGTTTGTGTAGAGATCAGAGACCAACCCCTAGAAGTCTATTCTGTTCTTTCCGACACGTGGATTCAGGGATGGAACTCAGAGTAAGAGGTTTTGTGCAGGCACCTTTAATCACTGAGCATATCACTGGCTCCCATTCCATTGCACTTCTGAGACACTCAAGTTAAGTCCTAAGTTTCCACTACATCATGTCCCTGAAAAAGTTACTTTAGCCCTTAGAATGGGAAACAGGTCATTAATTTCAGATGGTTTTCATGAGCAGACCTCTCTGTCTTAACTATCCTTACAGGTTTCTCACACTATAACCTTTCTGGTCCATTTTCCAATGGAAATCTCAGGCAACTTTAATGTCCTTTTCTGTTTCCTTTTCCTTTCCTTTTTATTTTTGTGGTATGTCTCTGTGTATTCATGTGGGGTATGCAGATGTGGGGGTTTTGCACATGTGTGAGTATACATGAAAGTGTGTGCATTCCCTGTGGAGGTCAGAGGTGAGCCATGGGTAATGTATTGTAGAGACCGTCTACCTTGTGTTTGAGACAAGGTAGGTCTCTTAGAGAACATGAAGGTAGCTGATTTGGCAGGCTGGCTAGTCAGCAAGATACAGAGATTCTCCTGGCTCCAAGTCCAAGAGCCACCAAACCCAGGTTCCATGAAGATCCTCATGCTTAAACAGGAAGCATTTATAGTGCAATCTGTCTCCTAGCCCCTTGTTCCTCTTTCCACATACAACATAGAAACACTGATTTGTGAAAGCTTTGTGAAACTCAGTTGGCTGCATAATTTTTCTTTTTTCTTTTACATATTGACATTTCTTTTCCAGCAATTCAGTTAGAAAACAGTAGTAACAAACATAAGTGTTTTAGGGCAAAATTTAGAATAATGACCTTTGGTGTTCACTCAAAGCGACAAGCTTTGGCACATCTCTTCTTTCTGTACTACTATCATGCACACACCAGGGAAGCTGACATCAGGTCCATTGCTTATCTGTTTTCATTTGTGTATAGAATTAATTTCCCAGAGTTATAGTGTAGTAAACGTAGCATGCCCGAATGGTAAGGTTAGAAAATAGAAAATCAACCAACTTAGACATGTTCAATGTCACAATGAGAATAAAGCTTGAAAAAGTCACGTGTTTCCAACTGCCCTTCAGTACTGGAGAAATCAAGCACATTGAAGATTCTCAAGGAGAAGAAACCCATCCCTCCACCACTCATCTGTGCCAGGAGATGAGCACCTGATGCTTTATCTAGCCCGAAAGAGTCACAGCTGCACACTGGATAGCCAGAAAGCAAAAAGACACCAAATGGAAGGTGCAACAAAGGGTGACCCTCTTGGGATGTCAAGCGATTCAGCTGCAGCTGCAAAGAAGCTTCTCATCAGCACTTGGGTGGGAAGGGGTTGAGGTGGAAAATGGAAAATAATTAAAAGCAAGAGGAAATGGGAAACATTCTTTTCTTTTTCAAATTTAAATAAGCTAAGTTCCAGCCTAATTGATTTTTGTAAAAATTGTCTGAAATCAACAGAAATGACTAATCACATTAGTATCATGAACATATAAAGCATGAGGCTAAGGAAACAGATATACATTGCTCATTAAAATTAATATGAGTCAATAGGAAGATAAGTAGGCACTCTAATAATTTTGCATTTTGGAGAACATGTCTTATGCATTTATGAAAAGTAGTTAACATAGTGAAGAATACAAGAAAAAATATCTATTCAAACGAGTTGTGTTCCACTTCCAAGTTTTATTATATTCCATGGAAAAGTGATTTAAAATTCATAAATAGACCTTAACTTGCATCTAAACAGAATATCTTATTCCATTTTTAAATTGATTTTTAAAGGAAACCAGATATATTTAATAGAAAGAGAGCTTTCATCTTGCATTAATAAACGTCTCTGGCTTGTTATGCAATACATTGGTCAGAAATTTGAGTTGTAGTCCAAGTACTTACATCTAGCAGATGCAAAGTAAACAAATATGGGGTTATTAAGACAAGGCCAACAAAAAAGTTTTTAGTTAAACCAAGCTAAAACTCTCCAGAGGAACACAAAATTATTTGATCTTATCGCCAAAAGACATGCTGCAAAAGACATGCTGTTACAGATGTCACTAGGGACGTCACTTGAGAAATGGTCACATGTGACATCAAAGCAATTTCAGGACCTAACCTAGAACCTTCTTAAGATCTAGGAGTGGAATATAAGAGCCTAAAATTGGGAAGGGTGATGTCAGATAGTGTCCTCTGGCCATGACAGGGGTGATACACCACAAACTCACTGTAGAGATATAAACTTTTGTAAGACTTGCACAATAGTTATTATATCATCATTTCACCATGAAAGTGGGAAGCTTTCAAGAATTGCTAAACAGAAAGATGAGAAAGTATTATGTAGACTATCTGGAAAGGAGAACACAAAAAGTGGAACAGGAGGGGAATTGGGTAGTAAGGAGTGAAAACATAGAAATTTATTGCATTTATATATGACAATATCAAAATATTTTTGTTACATCTGCAACAGAATTTAATATGACTAATCCCAAAAACACCTAGGGATAACAAAATTTACTTGGTAGCTTGGAATTAGAGTCCAGTGTTGTTATTCATATTTTAGGAAGTTACAATAGACTCATTAAATATGTATAACTAAGAAAGATATTATACCTTATCTGATACTGAATTGATGATTAGTGACTTGTTATGTCTGTCTAACATGTTCTTCTGACCAAATGGATTTTAGGACAGTAAATTTGATATTTCCCAAAAGAGTATAGTAAAGCTTTTGCTGTTCTTATTCAGTGAAGAGATGTCTTTGAGTTCCTCATTCAAAATCTCTAAGTGCTGATAATTAGCACATTCACTTTGAAAGTTTTATGCTTATCTATGTATTGAGCCACTAGAATTTTGTAGAAGCCATTATTTTACTTCTTGAGAAAGAAACTGTTGTCTAATTAGTACATAATAGTAAAAAATATAATATTAATTTCCTGTCTGAAAAAAATCATCAAAATAGAGAAATTCCATGGAAGGAAGTTTAATTTACAAATCTTCATTGAAATATTATTTGTGATGAGTTCAAACCACTGTAAATATGCTGAATATCCAAGAGCAGGAAAAAAAAGGTTTCTGAAGGTCTATTTACATAATTATTTTATAGTCATGAAATATTAATCATGGGATAATTTGATGATGATTAGGTAGATATTTATGAAATGAAGTATTTTTAATGATGCAAAATGAATATGCATGTGACATTGTTTTAGAAGGGAAAAATTAGCTTAGTCTTTAAAAATTGTAAGTTTCAAAAAATCACCAGAAGAGGAGGGCATATAGTCTGGCAAATAAAAAGTAACCATTTTGCAAATGGGTGATAGACCCCTCCCTTATTGTGGTTTCCCACTTTTATTACATCTACCTTTGAATGTGCTTTTATCACAAGACTCTAACAGCTTTTTGTCTCTGGCCAGGGGGTGAAATACAATACCCATCAGGATGGAGTGAAGGGCATTGCAGGAGCAGCAAAACTGCAAAAGAAAATCAACAAACCACAATCCAGAACTTCAGAGATTCTATATCAACCACCTAGAACTAGGCCAGCTTAGTCTCTCCCCATCTTGAAGCTCAGGGAAATTTGCAGAAGAGGGGGCGGTAAGAGTGTAAGAGCAAAAAAGATGGGAGGAGCAATGATATGTAAGATACTCTATACTAGTTAGGGCTGAAGCAATCATAATTAGACTTTGCATGCCCTGCGCATTGTCCAACACACTGTTGACCTCACAAAGTCTAGCATCTGCTAAAGGCACCAAGATCCTTGGAGGCAAAGGATTGGCAGCCACAGCAGTGTTCCTATACCTAAGGGGAACACGGGAAAGGGTTCAGGGAAAGGCCACTGGGTCCTTGTATGTCATCGGAGAGGAAGGCTCAGAGGAAAATCAGACATGCACAAGAAAGGACTCTCTGGGAATTGGGGTGGGAGGCACTGGGGGATGGGGAGGGAGAAGGGTGAGGAGGGGGAGCAGGGGGTACGGGGGGAGGAGGAGGGAGGGAGGGAACTGGTGTACCTAATAAGTTTGTATGAGCTGAAATAAAAAAAAATCACCTGATAGTAAATGAGAAATAAATTGTGTGGTCCTATCAGAAAAGTGACCATGTCTGAGGGTATTGTATCTGTTTCCAGATGTGCCTAAGTATGATTGACTCTAGTTTTCTCTATTTTGCAACAGTATGTTTTGTACAAGACTTGGAAATCATGTCTGTGTGTGGATACAGGGATATAAAGCTGAAATAGATATAGGATTATATTCTATTTCAAATACATCCAGTTGTGCCTGTGCAAAATAATGGTGACTCTTGTCATTGTGCCTTATGTTTATTATGCCACTTCATTACCACAATTATGCTAGGTGACTGGTATTTTGATGAGCTTTGTATTATGGAGGCAATGCTAATTCTTTGAGAAATGAAGCAAATGGCCTAAAATTGCAATACAAGTAACCAACTGCTGAAACCAAAAATAAAGTCAGCTGTGTTTAACCCAAGATTCTCTGACTGTAATCACTCTTAATTACTCTGCAGCTCTTTCTGACTACTTGCTCCCTGAAAACATGGCTAGGAAGGAAGGAACAGAATCTTGAAGCCCACAGCATAGGCAGCAGGAGTTTGGTCCTTTACAATTTGACCTTCCTGGGCACAGATGAGTTTTTTTGTTGTTAGTGATGTTTTTTGTTTTTTTTTTTTTTGTGTGTGTGTGTGTGTGTTTTCAATATTAGATCTTTATTGGAAAAATGAAATAAATGGAAAACCTCTTCCCAAAGGATCATTCTAAAAGTTAGAAATGCAAAATTTCCCAGATCTGGTAGCATAGACATATAGTCCCAGATACTTGGTAAGCTACAACAGAAAGATGAAATTCAAAGCCAGTGTGGGCAGCATTGTAAGTATAAGATTCCTTTTAAAGGGTTAGGAATGAGCCTTAGTGATATAGGAGTTTGCCCAGGTTGTATAAGTACACAGCTTTGATCCCTAGTCACAAGCATGCAAAAGCACACACGTGTGTATACAAGCTCACACAAATGCACACAAAATGTTTCAAATGACCCTTCTACATTAAGTAGAATAGCCAGCCATGTAAGAGTTTTGAGTAGATCTGAGTTTGCAAAGAAGTAGGACAGACAGGATTAAAGAACTAATGACATAAGTAAGTAAATACAAGAGAGAGAGTACATGATACACACTATGCACACTCTTAGACTATAACTACATGTAGTATTTCCAGCACTGAATTTTTGAGAACAAGTCAACAGATCCTCCAATGAAGAATCTAAGAAATTTGAAAGCGAACCAGGGTACTACAGTGCAATAGAAACCAAGACAGCCTTTTGATGAAGGAGTCCTTAAGATCACTGAGTTCAATTTAAATGTCAAGTGAAATTGGAAATCATAAATGCCATTGGATTTGAGTACAGGGAACTAGTTATAATGGAAAATGATTTCTGTTTCTATTGCTCCAAGGGATTTGGAGCGTGATTCTCCTTCTAACCCAGCTATTTCCCTTGATAATTTCTTCTCTGTGCTTCTACCTTTTTCTTTCAAATAACATTTGAATATTGCCATTGAACTTGAGAGTAATTTACAAGGATATCCACTTTTTAATAATGTTTACATGCTACTAGAAATAATGAAAACAGATGGCATTCGGTATCAAATAAAACAAACTAATTCGGGGAGACACTTTGGATTTTTCTTCTTCATTGCCAACTAAATAAGTCCTAAGTTACTATTGTGAAGGTGAATACTTACTACTAACAAACAATTGCAAAGGTTTCCATGTGAAATGAGATGGCCAAAACTTACCTCTTCAATTTTGCGTTTATGAGATAAACTAAACAAAGTAGATTTGCCCCATGTATTTATTAAATTGTACCCCCAATGGCTTTGTAGTTCATGAATATGAAATGTAGCCCTGTTATCAAATAGATAAAATAAAAATCAAGCTGATATTTATTGGGCTTTTCCTTTGCATTACAGACTGTAAAGTAATATATAACAGCTGAACCCAGTACAGCAGTAGGTTTTGCATCTTAACTAGACAATAGGGAAGTAGCCCTTGGGTGCTCCTGTGAGGAATTTTATCTAAGTTGGACCTCTGAATAAGTCTATAGGCCCTTGTCTCGACTCCTTTTGTTAAGTTAAGACTCATCCACGTAGGCAGTACCATTTTCTGTGTGGTGTATTAAGGTGAACAGAGCACAGGCAAACTCAGTGATGTACTGTTGCAGAGTGTCTGCTTGATACTGGTAAATTCATGTCAATATAGCTTATGAGGATGTATTAGTCAGAGTTCTCTAGAAAACCTGAAGCAGTAGGAAATATACATATCTAAAGTTATTATTTATTAATATAAATTTATTAAAGTTATTAAATTATTATAGTATATATGTGTTTTATATATATTATATATTATTATTTATTAAATATATGTTAAATTAACTCACAAATAGAATTAGCATACAAATAGTAGTGGCTGCCTATATGTAGCTGCTCAGTTCTTGAGCTGAATATCTCAGAAGACCGAAGAATCCCTGAAAAGTCTCAAGCCCCAATCGCACTGGAGGGCTGAAGAGACTGGCTCCAATGTCTTGATGAACAACAAGTATGTCAAAAACGCTGGGCTCCCACGACAGCGATGAACATTAGAGATTACAAAGCCTAGAAAAGGAGGGGCAGGGCTCTGACAGGAGCCAAAAACAGCAGCAGTGGCACAGTGACTGAGAAGTCACAAGCCAACAGGGGACCCAACACAGCAAGTCCATGCAGGGAAAGAAAAGCCAGTCCCTTCCCTGCACCTCCTTTAATGCTGTCCACCACTGGAAAGCACTGCTTACTATGGGCTGGGTCTTCCATGTTAAGTAAATAGTCACCCACAGGCTTGTTCAAGGGCTCGTGCCCTGTCAACTGTGACTTGTCAAGTTGATGTCTGAATTTAACTAGCATAAGGAACAAGAGATTTTTATTCTCGCTTACAATTTTGCACCTATAGTTTTCAATCCAATTTATCAGGAGAGCTTATACCATCACCCGGTGCTGAAGGAACTGACCACACCATATCCACAGAATGCTGAGAGAAGGGCAAAGCTCACTTGTCCGATAGCATGCATGTCCAAATATACTGAGGAATGTCCACTCACTGAACCACCTAAAGAAGTTCATCAGTCTAACCACATATCTGATAGAGCTCTATTATTCAGAGTGCACAAAGAACTTAGAAAACTAAACACCAAGGAAACCAATGGCCCAATTAAAAAATGGGCCCTGGAACTTAAAAGAAACTTTACCATTAAAATGTCTAACAAATATCTTAAAAAATGTTCCACATTCTTAGCATCAAGCAAATGCAAATCAAAACTTCCCTGAGATATCATGTCACCCTGGTCAGGATGGCAAAAATCCACAATACAAAGAACAACATATGCTGGAGAGGATGTGGAGAAAGGGGAACTCTCCTACATTGCTGGTGGGAATGCAGGCTCATGTATCCACTCTGGCAAGCTGTCTGGAGATTCTTAAAGAAATTAAAGATTGAAATGCCATATGACCCTGCTATTCCACTTTTGGGAATAACCCCCCCCATACAGCAGAAGTTCACCTCGATAGCACAAGCACAACCATGTTCATAGCACACTGTTTACAATAGCAAAGTCATGGAATCAATCCAAATGTCCAACAGTTGATGAGTGGATAAGGAAAATGTGGTACATCTATACAATGGAGTACTACTCAGCCATCAAAAATGATGAATTAATGGAATTTGCCGGGAAATGGGTGGAATTAGAAACAATTATATTGAGTGAAGTATCCCAGACACAGAAAATTAAGTACCATATGTACTCCCTAATAAGTGGCTCCTAGTATGACACCCACTTGAGGACACTCAAAGATAAATCTCTGTAATAACTACAGTAATTGCTAAGATTATGAACAGGAGGGATGGGGTTGGAGGGCCACACCAGAAACAAGGAGAGAAGTGACCATGCTACAGTAGAGAAAATAGGCCTCCATCAAGGACTGCAAGTAAGTAATGTAACACCTGGTTAAGTTCACAGATGTTCGTTCCTGATCATGTACAACTGAGGGGGTATGATCTCACCATATAGTCTGGCAGATAGAAAGTAACCATTTTGCAGATGGGTGATTGACCCCTCCCTCACCACGGTTTCCTACTTTTATTACATCTATCTTTGAATATACTCTTATAACGAGACTCTAATTTAACAGGTTTTTATCTCTGGCCAGGGGGTGACATGCAATACCCATCAAGGTGGAGCCAAGGGCATTGCAGGAGCAGCAAAACTGAAAAAACAAAACAAAACAAAAAAAACCCCAACAAACCATAATCCAGAACATCAGAGACTCTATATCAATCACCTGAAACTAGGCCAGCCTAATCTCTCCCTATCCTGAAGCTCAGGGAAATTTGCAGAAGAGGGGGCGGTAAGATTGTAAGAGCACAAAGATGGGAGGAGTAATGATATGCAAGATACTCCACACAAGTTAGGGCCAAAGCAATCATATTTGGACTTTACATGCCCCGCGCAATGTCCAACACACTATTGTCCTCACAAAGTCTAGCATTTGCTAAAGGCACTAGGATCCTGGGAGGCAAGGGATTGACAGCCACAGTAGTGTTCCTATGCTTAAGGGGAACACAGGAAAGGGTTCTGGGAAATGCCACTGGGTCCTTGCATCTCATCGGAGAGGAGGACCAAGAGTAGAGTTTGGCATGCACATTAAAGGATACTCCAGGGATGGGAGGGGGTGGCACTGGGGGATGGGGAGGGAAGGGGGAGGGGAGGGGGGCACAGGGGGATAGGGGGTTGGAGGGAGGGGGGGACCAGTGTACCTGTTAAGTTTGTATGAGTGGAAATTAAAAAAAAATAAAATAAAAGTATTTGTTCAATAATAAAAAAAAAAGTTCATCAGTGAGCTCATGGTCATGGAATTCACAGTCTTATCAACTTAATTCAGGAGCTAAACATCTCAACAGTCCCAGTCTGGTGCTAAAGAATACCATACTTTACTAAGCTATCTTCCTTTTCTTATCTACCTTCCTAGAGAAAAGTCTCACTCACCATGGGCTGAGTCTCCTGCAGAGTTGCATAGGACTTGCCTTAACTGACAATTTTTCACAGAGGTGCCAAAGCTTAGTCTGCAGTGGTCAAGTTAACACACTGTGTCTAACTATCATCCATATGTCAATTCTTTCCCTCTGTTCTTGTCAGTGGATGTGGTATGTCTAGTGTCCTTGACTCCTAATGGTAGTACTAGTCATTCCATGATGGGCTGTAACCTAGATTTGTGAGCTGAACTAAAACCCTTTTCTCTCCTAAAGTTGTTTGGGTCAACTATGCATTGTAACAATATGTTATAAATCTAAAATACCTGCTGTCTGATTATAAGATAAATCATGCTTAGAAAGAATCCCATATCTCATCCAAAGAGCTTATGCCTTTCTACACTGCATTACTAAAGAGCTGAGTTTATAATTTTTGTAATTTTAAATTGTGATTATTTACCTATTTGCACATTTTTAGTCATATTAGACTTTGCTTATTGTAATACCGTGTAACAAAATACCCACAAATCATGAATAAATTCACATATTCTTCAGAAAGCATCTTAATATATGAATGGATTATACTTCTAATAATTTCAATGCAATCTCATAGGTAGCCATTGTCCTATGAATGAAGATAACTTATAGAATATGTACTCAGTAAGCATATGCTGGAAATGATTTCCCTAAATTCATTTGACTTTATAGGATCAATACAATGCTACATGTTAAAGAACAAGCTGCCAAAAATAGAACAAAAGAGAGAGGAAATTAGCTTAGACAGTTTATAGCCTTGAGAAACTAAACTGCTTGATTTTTGATGAACAAAATGATCCTTACAAAAAGTTATTCTTTCTTTGTGCTCTTTTTGGTAGTAAGATGATACCCTGTACCCTGTAACAGTTTTAAGCATTTTGTAAAAAGTAGAAAGTTTGTTGCTATTGTTTTGGTTCCAACAAGTTGCTGGCACATATGTTAAACTCAATCTAACATTCACGCAAGTTACTTTTCAGTTTATGACTGGGAGAAGAACCCAACAGAACTCTTCCAAGGTTTAGCTTATAAAACACTGAAAACTGTTAACAAAGACTTCTCTGACCTGAACTACCACGTGTGAACCTGCGTTAGAGGTGTGGAATGTGCATCACCACAAATAACACATAAGTCTATCATCTTAGTGTTCTAATGTTGATCAGTAGAAAAATTTAAGTGCTAAGATCAAAACAGGCATAGAGTGTGTGAAGATGATGCCAGTACAGTATAGTTCAATGTATGCCACTTTGCAACCGAAAGATCTTAAAAAAATCAGATGTAAAATATTTGGGGTGTCACCTTCAATTTTCTTTTTCTTGCCATTCCGAAAATCTTCCCAAACCTTTCTTTTTTTCCATTTCCCCTTTTCTCCTTCTTTCTCTCTTGTCTTCTTTCTTTTTCACTTCCTTTCTTCCTTCCTTCTTTCTTTCCTTTCTTACTTTTTTTGTCTTCTTCTTTCTTTTACTTTCTTTTTCTTTCACTTCCTCTTCATAGTTTGACACAGGCTTCCCCGGACTCTCTTTGTAGAAGAGGAAGACCTAGAACTACTGTTTGCCCTGCCTCTCTACCTTGTAAGCTCTATGATTACAATAATGCCTCCCCATGTCCACCTTGCATGTCTTATTTAAGAGATTCTTCAGAGTAGACAAAGTCTGTTTCCACCTTCTATTTATTATTTACTACAACTATGGCCTGAGCAGACTCTGTCAGATCTGTTGCTGAGTTCTGAAAATATAATTGCAAATGAAATCAAGCCTCCCCTACTCAAATTTCTGCCCTAACTCAAATTTCTCCTTTGCAGTCCTTATAAAGGAAATACCATTAAGCATTTGGAATAATGAGGAGTATACAATCATACTAAGGAACTGTCTCCAGGAAGAAGTACATCCATTGAGAAAGTATCTGGCAGATGGAAAAGTTAATGCATTGAAGAGTAGCTAGACACAGAAGTCTGCAAATACTTGACTGCAATAGGAAAAACTATTCAACCAAGAAAGTTCATCAAACACAGAATCCAGACACTCTCTGGGGTAGGTTAAAAATTTTGTTTTTGATGCCAAGAGCTGTTGTAGGATGCTAAGATATTTTGAGCTACTGATGGGGCTTTGCAAAGGGCACTGGGACTACAGGCCATGATATATCACAGAGAGAATGATACCATTATGAACTAGCCTGCTGAAGGTTAGTTTGGGGTGGATTCCAGGTTAAGTATTAAGAAAATTACAAAAAGGGATATTAGAAGACTTCTCAAGGATGCAAAGACACAGTGAATTACAATTTAAAAAAATCGATGAAGAAATAATCTTGGATTCAGGAGAATATAGATATTTGGGGGCTCTGATATGCTGTGAGACAAATAAAAATGTAGATTTTTAAGTTAGGAGTAGATACCTTTATTAACTTCAGGTGCATTAAGCTTCTCTGAAGAGTATAAATTTATTCTCAAGGACAGAGGTCAAAAAAGCTGTAGTGAAATTAAGTCTAATCAATTTCCTTAACACTGCTCATTACCTCACAGCAAACCCATTCATTTAATGGATTGCCCATGGATGCCTCCGCACTGCGAGAGCTGAGCACTTCCAACAGCGATTACATGGCCCACGAAGCAGACAACAGTTGCTACTCACGGGTGAAGATTATCAGCTCCTTCCTTATAGATGAAAATACTTTCATTGTTATTTGTCTTCATTACTCAACCCATGGTGTGCTTGTGGGGCCAACCTTTCCAGCCATGTTATTAAATGTATTTATAACTTCTCAATTTTTAAAGGTGCACTCCTTGGAGTACTTCTAATATTTAAAAGGGAGAGCCTATTCTAAGATGACTCCAATTTGTAAACAGTTAAACCCACCTCCTGGAGGACCTCTGTATGTCATGATGGAGCACTTCTGAACACCTTTGCTGAAAACAAGTTCCCTCCAAGAAAACAAATATATAGCAAAATCAATTTGTTTAACCCACATTAGTATTTTGGAAAATTTCTAAAGGCGAACTTAATTGTACACCTCTGCTTTAGAATTTTTTCACGTAGAATTTCTTTCTCTGACTCCTGAAATAAGCTAAGGCTTAAGGATTAGGCCACAACAGAATCAGGACTGTAAACCTCCTGTGTGCCTAAGGAACAAGGGTTCATTCAATAAACCAGAAAATAATCATTAATAGGAGTCTGATGGTTATGTTGCTTTGTGAATATTGCCTCATTTAATTCAGCCCACAATAGCTTCAAAAAGGTCAAATGCGTAAAATCAAGCAACATCATGTCTTCCAGAAGCAAAAATGTTGGAAAGCATCCACCATTAAAAGTGTTCCTAAAGCCTCCACAGCAAAGAGGCTTCTCCAGTGTAGGGCTCCAGGTAGAATGAGAAATAACTGAGCTACTTAAGAAGAAAAGTGCTATAGCAATTCTTGAGTCTTCAGAAGTATGCACCAATTTGCCTTTCTTGGAGTTCCCTTCAGTTCAGCTTTAATGAGCAACAGGATGTTTGCCTGTGGTATAAACACAAGGGGAAATGAACACATGAATAGTAATTGTTTTAGAGTATTTTCAGTATCATCCTTCCTATAAAAATAAAACTCCTTCTTAAACATCACCACATAAAGAAACGACCAGCACTCTAAATTCTTAATCATTTTTAGTGGAATTAACGATGCCAATTTTTGCTTTTATTTAGCTTCTGTTTTCAAAATTACTTTGAATTAATGCATAGACTTTTTAAAAAAATAAAATCTATATAAATTGTGTAAAACATTACAAACTTTAAATGTGGATGCTTGCTAAATGTAATCTCCATCAGATGTTCATGATACAGTTTTTGATTGAGAAATTATGAAGAAAAGATTTTTAAGACTATTAAGAAATCAAAAGGTTAATATTCACAGAAATCTTATCTCCTGAGTTTCAAGCCACAGTGTCAGTGATATTAACTATCTTGTCCAATATTTCGGGGTATTACATATTTAATTAAATTCTGGATACTCCTGCTCCAAAATGTGTGGAGGCAAAAGGGTCTTTGACTTCAGATTTGGGAAAGTTTGTGAATACTTGCATGTACCTAATGAAATACCATGGGAAGTGGGATCCAAGTCTAAGCCTGACATCTTTGTATGTGTATGCTTTATATATACTTCATGCAAATAGGTTCAAGATAATCAAAGACAACATATGTTTTGACTTCCAGCACATGAGGTTTAGTATAGAATTTTCCTCTTACCTCTACCATATTTAAAACCTTTCAAATGAGGAGACATTTAAGATTTATCTTTGGAGGATTCAGAATAGTCAATCTGTACAAATAAATAGATTGTGTGTATGTGTATGTGTGTGTGTGTGTGTGTGTGTGTGTGTGTGTGTGTGTGTGTGTATGTGTGTGTGTCTTGCAGGTATGGGAATGCTCACTGATTTGCATTAATGTGGATAATACTAGTCAATGTTAGTGTCTTTTCTGATTGTTCTACCCTTTATTTTTTGAGACAGCTTCTCTTATAGCACATAGAATTCATCAGTTTAGCAAAACTGGTTAGTCAACAGTTCTCTCTCCCAGTATTGGGGTTACATATGTATGCTGCCAGATATACCTTGCAGGTGGGGGCTGGAGATGCAAATTCAGATGTTCATGACTTCACAGCAAAAACTTTACCTGCTCACCCATCTTCATAGCTCAACAATCAGACTTAAATATGCCCACCTGCTGTGGATGAAAAATGGTATTTGTGAACCAAATTGTGTTCAGGGAATGTATTCTTTAAATAGCATAAATAGACCACTATAGTGTCTAACCTAGAGTATTAAATGAATTTAAGAAGAGTTAATGTTTGGAGTAACCTGGAACACCTCTGTCTTAACTCTTCCTAAATTTGAGCTTTATTCTCTTCATTTATTTTTCATTCATTTTTTGAGGCTTTCACATACCAGTACAATAAGTTTATATGTGTTCATCACCTACTACCTATCCCCACCACCCTCCCATCCCATCATGTAGGCTTTTCTTTCTAGCCAATTTCCTCCCCACCCCACCCCAACTCCCACTTCCCTCTGCTTATGTGATTCATTGGATCCAGCCAGGATACCTACATTGGGAAAAGTCTGTGCACTTGCTATGACATGAATATCCCACCAGTCTTTATCAAGTTAAGACTTCTTCCCACATTGTCCTGCAGTTGCCCGAAACCATCTCTCACTGTGAAGCCATATCTTCTGGGTCCTTTCATCCTCCATGGTGAAATGGTGATAGTCCAGATATCATGGAAGACTAGTAGAAATGACATTGGAATATTGTGTTCTTGAATATGACAGCCTTGATATGGACAGAAGCTACTGTCTGGCAGTATTTAGACTCGTGTTCTCACATTCTTTTGAAAGGATTACTGATCAATGGAATGGGGAGAGAAGTAGATAACTTCTTCAGTGCCAAGCTGCCCACAGATTCTTTTTATTTTTTTATTTTTTATAACATTTTTCTTATTATTTCCGCTCATACAAACTTAATAGGTAGACCAGTTCCCTCCCCCTCCTCCTCCCCCCCGAACCCCTGCTCCCCCTCCCTCCCTCCCCATCTCCCAGTACCTCCCCCCCCCAATTCCCAGAGAGTCCTTTATTGTGTATGCCTAACTCTCCTCTTGGTCCTCCTTTCTGATGACGTAAAAGGACCCAGTGGCATTTCCCTGAACCCCTTCTCGTGTTCCCCTTAAGCATAGGAACACTACTGTGGCCATCAATCCCTTGCCTCCAAGGATCTTGGTGCTTTTAGCCGATGTTAGACTTTGTGAGGTCAATAGTGTGACGGACATGGCGCAGGGCATGCAAAGTCCTATTATGATTGCTTCAGCCCTATCTAGTGTGGAGACTCTTCAAATCATTGCTCCCCCCATCCTTTTGCTCTTACAATCTTACCGCCCCCTCTTCCGCAGATGTCCCTGAGCTTCAGGATGGGGGGAGATTAGGCTGGCTTAGTTCTATGTGGATAATATAGAGTCTCTGAAGTTCTGGATTGTGGTTTGTTGATTTTCTTTTGCAGTTTTGCTGCTCCTGCTATGTCCTTTGCTCCATCCTGATGGGCACTGTATGTCACCCCCTGGTCAGAGACAAAAAACTGTTAAACTGGAGTCTTGTTATAATAGCACATTCAAGGATAGATGTAATAAAAGCAGGAAACCTCGGTGAGGGAGGGATCAGTCATCCATTTGCAAAATGATCTCTTTTCATCTGCCAGACTATATGCCCTCTCCTTCTGGTGAGATCATACCCCCTCAGTTGTACATGATCAGGAACGAATGTCTATGAATTTAACCAGGTGTCACATTACTTACTTGCATTCCTTGGAGGTCGATTTTCTCTGCTGTAACATGTTCCCCTCTCTCCTTGTGTCTGGTGTGGCTCTCCAACCCCATCCCTCCTGTTCACAATCCTTGCAATTACCATATTACATAGATTTACCCTTGAGTGTCTCAATGTGGGCTGGGTGAGTTTGGTACTAGGAGCCACCTATTAGGGAGTACATACGGTGCTTAATTTTCTGGGTCTGGGGTACTTCACTTAATATAATTGTTTCTAATGACATCCATTTCCCAGCAAACTCCAGTAATTCATCATTTTTGATGGCTGAGTAGTACTCCATTGTATAGATGTACCACAGTTTCCTTATCCACTCGTCAACTGTTGGACATTTGGGCTGATTCCATGACTTTGCTATTGTAAACAGTGCTGCTATGAACATAGTCGTGCTGGTGCTATCGAGGTGAACCTCTGCTGCATGGGGGGTTATTCCCAAAAGTGGAATAGCAGGGTCATATGGCATTTCAATCTTTAATTTCTTTAAGAATCTCCAGAGGGCTCGCCAGAATGGCTGTATGAGTCTGCATTCCCACCAGCAATGTAGCAGGGTTCCCCTCTCTCCACATCCTCTCCAGCATTGGGTGTTGTTTGTATTGTGGATTTTTGCCATCCTCACCGGGGTGAGATGGTATCTCAGGGAAGTTTTGATTTGCATTTCCTGATAGCTAAAGAAGTGGAGCATTTTTTAAGATATTTGTTAGACATTTTAATTTCATCTCTGGTAAAATTTCTTTTAAGTTCCAGGGCCCATTTTTTAATTGGGCCATTGGTTTCCTTGGTGTTTAATTTTCTAAGTTCTTTGTGCACTCTGGACAGTAGAGCTCTATCAGATATGTGGTTAGTGAAGATTTTCTCCCATTCTGTGGGTTGCCTTTGAGCTCGTGTGATAATCTCTTTATCTGAACAGAAGCTCTTTAATTTTGCAAGATCCCAACTGTTGAGAGTTGGTAGCAGTGACTGTGCCATTGGATGTCTGTTTAGGGAATGTTGGCCTAGCCCAATCAGCTCAAGGGAGTTCCCTATCCGTTCAGTTATGATTTTTATAGTCTCTGGCCTGATAGCAAGGTCCTTGATCCATTTGGAATTAAGTCTTGTACATGGTGACAAGTACGGGTCCAGCTTTAATCTTCTGCATGTGGAGATCCAGTTTTGCCAGCACCATTTGTTGAAGATGCTGTTCTTTTTCCATTGGATTCTTTGGGCCCCTTTGTCAAAGATCAAATGGCTGTATTTTTGTGGGCTTGTATCTGGGTCCTCAACCCTTATCCATTGGTCTGTGTGTCTATTTTGGAGCCAGTACCAGGCTGTTTTTATAACTATGGATTTGTAGTATAGACTAAGGTTCGGTATGGTAATACCTCCAGCAGTGTTTTTGTTACTCAGCATTGTCTTTGCTATTCTGGGTCTTTTGTGTCTCCATATGAATTTTGAGATTAATTGGTCCACTTCTTTAAAGAATTGCTTTGGGATTTTAATTGGTATAGCATTGAATTTGTATATTGCCTTGTAGGATGGTCATTTTTACGATGTTGATTCTGCCAATTCAGGAGCATGGGAGGTCTTTCCACCTTCTGATGTCTTCAGCAATTTCTTTCTTTAGGGTTTTAAAGTTTTCATTGTAAAGGTCTTTTACCTCCTTGGTTAGGTTTATACCAAGGTATTTCATTTTTTTAGGGGCTACAGTAAATGGGATTGTTTCTCTCAAGGCTTTTTCACTTCTTTCATTCTGGGCATATAGGAAGACCTCTGATTTTTGCACATTGATTTTGTATCCTGCCACCCTGCTGAACTTCTCAATTAGTTCCAGGAGCTTCCTGGTGGAGTTTTTGGGATCCCTCAGGTATAAGATCATGTCATCTGCAAATAGGGATAGCTTGACTTCTTCCTTGCCGATTTGAATCCCTTTTATGTCCCTTTCTTGTCTTATGGCTTCAGCTAAGACTTCAAGTACAATATTGAATAGAAGTGGTGAGAGTGGACAGCCTTGTCTAGTTCCTGATCAAAGTGGGAATGCTTCCAATTGTTCCCCATTGAGCATAATCCTTGCTGTGGGCTTGTTGTATACAGCTTTTATTATATTGATAAAGGTTCCTTCCATTCCTACTGTCTCTAGCGTTTTGATCATAAAAGGCTGTTGGATCTTGTCAAAGGCTTTTTCTGCGTCTATCGAGAGTATCATGTGGTCTTGGACTTTGGACTGGTTTACATGATGAATTACATTTATTGATTTTCGTATGTTGAACCAAACTTGCGTGCCAGGGATGAAGCCTACTTGGTCCCTGTGAATGATCTTTTTGATATGTTTTTGAATCGATTTGCTAAGACTGTGTTGAGAATCATTGCGTCTGTGTTCATCAGGGAGATCGGCCTATAGTTTTCTTTTTTAAGTGACTCTTTATTAGGTTTTCGGATTAAGACGATATTAGCTTCATAGAAGGAATTTGGTAGTGTTCCTTCCTTTGCTATTTGATGGAACAGTTTAAGGAGTATTGGTGTTATTGACTCCTTAAATGTCTGGTAGAATTCTGTGCTGAATCCATCTGGTCCAGCACATTTTTTGGTGGGAAGATTAGAGATTACTTCTTCAATTTCCTTATACGTAATAGGGCCATTTAAGTAATTCACAACTTCCTGATCCAATTTAGGTAAGATGTGTTTACTTAGAAATTCATCCATTCTTCAATTTCCTTATATGTAATAGGGCCATTTAAGTAATTCACAACTTCCTGATCCAATTTAGGTAAGATGTGTTTACTTAGAAATTCATCCATCTCTTCTATGTTGTCAAACTTCACTGAGTATAAGTTTTTGAAATATGATGTTATAATTCTCTGGATTTCTTGGGTATCAGTAGTGATTACTCCATGTTCATTTCTAATTTTGTTAATTTGGGTTTTCTCTCTCTTGCTTTTGGTTAATTTAGCTAGGGCTGTATCAATCTTATTGATTTTTTCAAAGAACCAGCTTTTTGACTGGTTGATTTTTTCTATCATTTTCTTAGTCTCGATTTCAGATATTTCTCCCCTTATTTTGCTAATCTCCTCTCTTCTACTACTTTTGGGATCAGATTGCTCAAGTTTCTCTAAAGCCTTAAGCTGCATCGTTAAGTTATTTATTTCTGATGTTTCCATTTTTTTGATGTAGGCATTAAGAGCTATGAACTTACCTCTTAGGACAGCTTTCATTGTGTCCCAGAGATTTTGGTAAGTTGTATTTTCGTTATTGTTCACTTTCAGGAAATCTTGAATTTCCTTTTTAATTTCTTCCTGAATCCAGTTCTCATTCAGCATCATAGTGTTAAGTTTCCAGGAGTTAGTGTATTTTCTCTTGTTTGTTGTGTTGTGGATGTCCAGCTTTAGGCCATGGTAGTCTGATAGGGCACAGGTTAGAATTTCAACTTTTTTGTATATGTGTAGATTCGTTTTGTGGCCCAATATGTGACATATTTTGGAAAAAGTTCCGTGTGCTGCTGAGAAAAATGTGTATTCTTTGGTGAGTGGGTGAAAAGTTCAATAGAGATCTGTAAGGTCCATTTCTTTCAGGGTTTGATTAAGTTCCAAAGTGTCTCTGTTAAGCTTTTGACCTGTTGATCTATCCCATGTTGAGAGGGCGGTGTTGAAGTCCCCAAGAATTATCGTTTGGGGGTTGATTTCTTGCTTTAGGCGCTGTAGGGTTTTCTTAATGAATGTGGAGTGTCCCGTATTGGGTGCATAAATGTTCAGGATTGTTAAGTCTTCCTGGTGAATTGTACCTGTGACTAAAATGTAGTATCCATCTGTGTCTCTTATGATTTTCTTTGGTTTGAAGTCCACTTTGTCTGAAAGCATAATTGCTACCCCTGCCTGTTTCCTGGTTCCATTAGCTTGCAAGATTTTGGACCAGCCTTTCATTCTTAGGACGTGCCTATCTTTTTTGGTGAGATGAGTTTCCTGAAGGCAGCAGATTGTTGGATTGTGGTTTCTAATCCAAGTTTGTAATCTGTGTCTCTTAATCGGTGAGTTAATGCCGTTGACATTTAATGTTATAATGGAGAAATTATTTTTAATTCTGGACATTTTTTATGTTTAGTAGATTTTGTAAGCATGTTGTTTGATATTTATGTTTCGGTGGTATTATACTTCCCTTCTGCCCTCCTGGATATGCTTGTTCTTTTCTTCAAGCTTGAGTATCAGTTCTAGGATTTTTTGAAGGCCTGGTTTGGTAGACATGTATCCCTTCAAGTTGTCATTGTGCTGAAAAACTTTTCTTTCTCCCTCAATCATGACAGATAGTTTTGTCGGGTATATCAGTCTGGGTTGGCATTTTTGCTCATTTAATACTTGAAGTATGTCTCTCCAAGCTCTTCTTGCTTTTACTGTTTCCATTGAGTAGTCATTTGTTATTCTAATAGGTTTACCTTTAAAAGTGAGTTGCTTTTTTTCTCTTGAAGCTCTCAGCACCTTTTCTTTGTCTTGAATGTGGAGTGTTTTGACTATTATTTGCCGTGGCGATTTTCTATTTTGGTCGTATCTGTTTGGAGTGCGAAATGCCTCTTGTATTTGGATAGGCCTCTCATTCTTTAATTGTGGGAAGTTTTCATTTATGATGAATTGAAATATTTCCTCAGGTGTGGTTTTTTGGGATTCTTGTTCTGGTATTCCATGAATGCGCATGTTAGGCTTCTTCAGGGTATCCCATATCTCTTGAATGTTCCTCTCAAGTATCTTTTTGGCTTTAACAATCTCTTCCATTGAGCTGGTTTATTCTCCCACTTTGTCTTCAAGATCTGAAATTCTATTTTCTGCCTCATTTGTTCTGCTGATAAGACTCTCTGTTGAGTTTTGGGTTGAAGATAACTTGTCTTTTAGTTCAATTTTAAACTCTGCCTGAGACTGTTTTAATTGCTCCATACCTATTTTTGTTTCTTGAACTGTTTTTCTCAACTCCTCCAAGTGCCTGTTGTGTTCCTGTTCAAAGTGGTTGATTCGGTTGTTTAACTCTTCTCAGATTTCCTCTTTCATAGTATTAATCATGGTAAGGATCATACTCTGAAAGTCGTTATGTTGGGTCTGGCTTTCATGGCGATTTTCTGTGGATTTGTTCTAGTTGGAATCCCTCATTATGGGATTGATTCTTTCGGCAGGAAATTGGTCTTCTTGGGTTTTGTTTCTCGTGGATCTGCACTTTGACTTGTACATTGTTGTTTTGTTTTTTAGGACCTTTCAGTTTCTGTTTTTCACTGAATCCACGTAGTTAGTATTGTTATGCTTGCCAGTTATTACTAGTGCTTGCCTTGGATTGGGTATGTCTGTGTATTGTTAGTATTATATCCTAGATGAGGCTACTAGGCTGTTAGTACCTCAGTTAAGTCAGGTTACATTACCAGGGGGTGAGTATTAGTTTGGTAGTGCACTTTTACGATTTAGTTTCTTGGTGAAATGTGGGGGTGAGTGGTGTACTCCCTGGAGTTGTATGTTGTGGGGTGGCTGTATGAGAAAGTTGATCTACAGCATTGATACTTTAAAGGATCAGTAAGGTGAAAAGAAAAAGTTTACTTATCTTTGGGCTGGATGAGAAGAAACTCGCCCATGTGATATAATGATTGTAGTGGAGTCCAGATGTATGGCCTGTGCTCCCTTTGTTCCTTAGAATTTTGCTTGAGTTTCCTTTGGGCTCTATTGAATTCTGAGTAGCAGTGTGTCTTCCGTGGACCACGTGCGTAGGTCCCCGGTGGGCCAGAGAGGCAGAGGGTCTGATGTTGATGGCAGAGTTCTATCACCTGCGATCTGGGGAAGTGGGCACGGAGAGGGGCGGGGCCGGGGCAAAGCTGGCTGCACAGTGCGGTGCTGCTGGCGGGGCGGCTCCCGGGTGGGGGGCGGGGTGGGGCTGGGCTGGGCTTTTTCGCTCCTTGGCTCAATGGCAGAATTCTTCACCTGGGATCCAGGGGGGGTGGCTAGGCGCATGGGGCAGGAGGGTGTGAAGGGCTTGGGTCCGGGGCGGGGCCCAGGCTAAGCTGCAGTCGGCCTGGGTGCTTGCTTGGGTGCTTGCCGCCGGGACGCGTGGGGCTCCGGGGTGGGTGGGGGCTGGGCTGGTCTCTCTCTCTCTCTCACTTACCTTGGGCGGCGGGATGCGGGTGGTGGGCAGGGGCGGGGCAGCGTGGAGGGGGCTGGGGTCGTCCAGGCAGGGGGGAGATTCTTTTATTTCTCATTTTAGTCAATTATGGTTCTCAGAATTACCCATCCTCTATTCTATTGCAAGAGATTGATTACTGGTAGAGAGTTGAGCACTTCTCTGATCTGAGGGTATACTGACAAGTTATTAGATGATAGCTTACCATCAGGTGTTCATACTTAACTTACAAAGTTTGCTACAATCTAAGGTCTGTGATCTCCCCTTCCATGGATATTTGGCAGTACCAGGCAAATGTTCCCTGCTGTGAAATGGGACTTCATGCCAACCAGAAAGTAATTGGTTGCCCCCTTTACGTATCGCTATTGCACTACTGGATGCCTCTTGACAGAGTTATTATTACAGCTGTGGCATTCATAGCTGGACAAGGTTTGATATATGTTCCAGCCTGGTTTTCTTCCCACGTCCTGTCTAAGGATTGTCTAAGAAATGTCTAAGGATTGCTGCCAATTATCTCACATTATTTACCAAACACTAATTCTTATACATAATATATTAGTTAACTTTTGTAGCGTGTTAACTATGAGACAGATTTTTTGCAACTGTCCAAGTTATCTGATAAAAATAGTCCTCTAGAAATGCATGTGTAGAAGAGCATCAGGATGCTAGTAGATTGATCACTAGATCAATTTTTTGTAATTAATATAGGGCTGGCTCGATTCCTGAGTGTAGTACTTGACCACACACTTATAACATCTATGTGCACTTTCTAATTACAAACACACTGTATCTTATTATTAGACTACATGAGCATGATTACATTGTAATTAATTAGATTTTCCTAATTAAAGTAATTCAGGAACTGTTCCTGAATTCATCAAATCTCCTGAGTTAGTGGCAAGTATTTTCTCTTTCACTTAGATGCAAAGAAATCCTGCAAATAATGTTATAATAGACCTCATTTTTTGCTTTTGTGATAGTTTGACTTGAAACAGCAAAAAAAAGAATGAAAGCTTTTTTAGTTCCTTTGCTATATTAATCCTCACAAAGTTCATTCTGCAAAGGAAGCTGTAGGAACTTTAAACATGTTCATTTTAACCAAACATAAATATGGCACAAATTGGAGTCCCTTCAGGCCTTTGAACTGAGTTGAAGCTGACTGTACACAGGCCTCTGGTTTTATCTATGCAAATCCTTGGAGCAGAGCCAAACTTTCAGCAGATGCAGGAACAGACCAGCTGTAGAAGGCTTTGAATCTCTGAACACCAACACTCTCTGTGAATGGAAAAATCTATACCATGTCTTCTTATCTTTAATTACCTGACTTTCCCAGAGGCACACATGGAAATCTCTTGCACAAATACCTGAACTGGTCTCTGCTGTGGGGCATGGCAGAAAGACAACTAGCCCCAGAGCATTGCTTGTTTGCAGTCCTGGTCCCCATTTGTTTTTGGCAAATTATCGAGCCTTATCATTACGTAAAGAGAGAGAGAAAGAGAGACAGAGACAGTGTATGTGTATATGTGTGTAAAGTGTATGTGGGGATATGTATGCATATGTATATGTGTATGTGTGTGCATGTATGTACATGTGTATATATGTGTATGTGTGCATATGCATGTATCTGGGTAAAATTTAAGTGTGTTTCTCTCTTTCTGTAGATTTACTTTCCTTTCTGTCTTTGTGTTTGGATTCCTCAGGGTCATCCTGACCATAAAGGAAAGGCTTACCTGTTGAAGTTAGTAAGACTCTTCAACATTCTTTGAATTTATTTATTTAAAGGCTTATAAAATCCTTCCTGCTTAGAGGGATAAACCAAATGGAAATAATATAATCCAAAGCAACAAATTCTAAAAAAAAAAGATTTGATATGTTTTAGAATTAAATGTGAGGACTGTCCCAAGTCTTATTCAAGTAAATACATATATATTTAAATTCAATTAGGAAATGAAAACTAAATTTAATACCTTGACTATAAGACTAGAAAAAGACTTCTTGTCCAGTAGTGCCTACTGAACTTTTGAAACTAGCTTATTTTATTGAATTTTCCCATTATAGACCTTGAAAGCAATCTTCTACTAGACCTAAAGGTGCTGCAAATGTGGTCCACCCTCAAAGAAGGGTCCAGACTAGAGGAGATTCTCTCTCCTGAGCAGACTGTATACCAAGTGATGCTCCGACCCCTGTGAGGTTTGTCCCTCTCTCAGCAATGCCTGTGGATAGGGTGTGGCCAGTTCTCTGACACCTGAACTCTCCTGCCAGGCTGTATTATGACTGTAATTGAGAATCCTAAGCAAAAAAAACAAAAACAAAAACAAAAAAAAACTTTATAAATTGTTTGGGTCCTGTAGTCCTGCAGCGACAGGAACAGCAGTTGTAACACACCTCACATGTCAACGTGGAAAGACTGGAAGGGACATGAATTTGAAGAAAACTAAGCATGCGAGTTTCCCTTTTCCCACTTTTCAGGATGAGATGAGATCTCTGGAAATGCAATTCTAGGAATCTGGGGGCTGGTTCCACTTAATCTTGTCAGTTACAGCCAATAACTGAAAAGTCTCCAGCCCTCACGGATTCAAAGTTCTGGCTTCCATCTGTATGTGGGGCTAACAGAACATTTCAGGGTACACAATAGACACCCACAGCTGAAGTTCTGAGACCCAGAAAAGACTTTCAATGTCTGATAAATTACATGCCAAGCTACAGGCTCATAGCAGCAGACTAACTCCCGCTTAAGGGGATAAATCAAAGCATTAATGGGTCTTGTCAGTAAAGCAGATGTTTTGACTGCCTTTATGCTCATTTTCATGCAAACGGGCTGTGGACACAGAAACCCCAAGAGATTTTAAAGAAATGGAATGGACAGGATTGATCCCTCCCCATGAGTGACCAACATGAGCTGGCTTTTCATGTTATGAAGTATCTCTCGTTGGGGAACTGTTTCAAGCTGTCACTGAACAATAGGCTGTTTGTGAACTTCAGGTTTTTCTTCTGCTACTTTTCTTGTCTTTCCTTTTTGGGATATGTCAAAGGTATTTCTTTTCTTTCCAAGATAAACTGTGCCAGCAGCCATGACAGGTTAGGAATGTTACGGAATGTGCACGAGACTAGACAGAGGGGTTTTGTTTTTGATGGACTCTGAGGATAGGATATGCAAACTAGATAGTCTGGTTCCAGAAGGAGGAAGCTGAGAAGCGGGTACTTCATTTCTCTCCCATGTCAGAATTTGGTAATTAAAGAAATTTAATTGCTTAGGTTTAACCATTAGGCGTGGAAGTACTTCAGGTTTTAAAATGTGACTTTGTTCAAAAAAAAATCCCAAACTTGGGAAGTCAAATAATTTGGTATTTTTGAAAAATCTGAATTGATTTATTATTTATTTTTAACATTTTAGATTATTTGAGTGATAAAGACAGAGAGAGAGAGAGAGAGAGAGGGAGATTGAGAGAGAGAGAGAGAGAACACTTGGCACATGAGTGACAATTAAAGGACAGTTCTTCTACCATGTGAGCTTCTGAGCTTCCAGTTCAGGTCACCAGGTTTATGAGCAGGTACCTTATCCAATGAGCTAACATTCCATCCATTTTATTACTTCTTAATATGCAAGGTTTTGTTAAAGTAAGTGGTAACTGACACAGTAAACTCAAAGTTGAAAAATGTAACTAAAATTACAGCTGAATTCTTTAGATTGGTTGGTTATTCTCCACATAGAACTACTACAGATTTAAGCTTAGGGAGCTAGCTCGGTGGGCAAAGCATACTGGATTGCAAACTTTTTGACCTGAGTTTGAGCCCAGAAGCTGGGACTGTGAAAGAAGACCATTCTGAAACTTGCCATTTGACCTCCACCCATCCATAACAGCTAACCTGCATGTTCTCTTTATCAAATACAATGAAATAATAAGAGAAAAGAAGAGAAATACAGACTTGAAAAAATTCTAAACCAAAAGACCAACTAGCTCTTCTTGCTTACCTCCAACACTCTCAGCACTTCACAAGTGCAGTGTTCATCATTGTGTGGGGCAAAGAGCATTTTCATCTCCATGGAGATGTTATCACAGCAAGAACAGCAATTTGTTCTAGACTATCCAGCTCCTGACTGGAATCTGAACACAGACAGACTCCAGAGCCACATCTTCAGTACTTTCTGCCTCTAGAGAGTAAGTTTAGTAAGTGAATAAGTTCTCCCGCGAACATTCATAGCTCAATTTACCAACCTAAATACATAAGTTTTGCAATATTTGTTTTCTAAGAATGTGAGGTGTGATGGTTAGCATAAGGTGTCAGCTTGATGACTAAAGAACAGAACTCAAGTCACACTTGAGAGGAATTCTCTACTTTGACCTTGGCCTTATACCATGTCTGTGAAGGTGTGTCGACTGCTTAAATGAAGTGGGAAGATCCTGCCTTACTGTAGGCAGATGGATAAAGATGGAGTGGCATTAACTCTAGGCAAGCAAGCAACCATATATACACTGATTCATAATGAAACTAAAATGCCAGCTAAGTAAGAAGAGAATCCAAATTCTATCTTAATTCAAATTTTGTCCAAACACAGTTTTGCAAAGAATGTTCAATTTGGCGCACATAATAAAATTTCTGTCATATTGATTTTAAGAAAACTAAGAATTGCATAATATCCTTATTTCTCATTGAATGTTCCAAAGCTTTCTTTCCGGTATGATGAAGGAACTTAAAAGTGGTTTGAAGAGAACATTATCTCAACCAGCAATCAAACGTTGTGATGAGACAGGCATGAACGGCCAGCATCATTTCTCTAGGTAGATTTAGGGAACTATACATTTCCAGGGAAATGAAATTGGCCACATCATCTGGCACAGTGCATCAGTCCCTTGCAATCTGTATGAGCAATTTGTACAAAGCAGGAATGTATTCACAACCAAAGCAAGAGATAATTTGCTCACATGGTACAAATATCTGTGACATTAGGTCTGTGCACCCATCACCACAGAGGAGGATTGGAACCTGTGAAATAGAGTTGTTTCTCTGGATTCTTCAACTTTCATTACAATCTAATGTTGACAGTCTACACATTAATTTCTAGAACAATAAAAACCTCCTGGAGTAGATACATTTTGACTGCTTAGGATTCTTTTTTTTTATCCTTTTTCACATATATATGAGTAGAGGTGCACCTCATGTGTAAGAGTGCACATTGTGCGTGGTTGAACATGAAAGTGTATGTGTATGTGTGTGGATGCCTGAGAGTGACATGAAGAATATACCTCAATAACTTTACACATAGTTGTATTACAGACAGGATCATTGATTAAACTCAGAATACATCAGAAGGGTGTATCTGGCTAAACCAATTTGTTCTTGAAGGTCCCCGGCTATGCATTCTGAGATTGGAATTATAGGTAGATCACAACACCTAACCAACATTGTATGTGGCTCCAAACTTTCTTTTGGCTTAACCACTGAGAAAGCTCCCAGCCAATGCTTAAGAGTCTTAATGTAAATATTCGTGAATAAATCTCTGAAATGTCATTGTTGAAAGTGAGTGTCAAGTTACTATTAAATCTGCAAGTTTATGATTAAATTAGTTTATGGAGTTTTGAACTTTTTGAGATGATTTTTTTCTCATCATATATTTCAACAAAGTAGCAACCTAAATTGAATAATTATGTAAACTTTTAATTTACTTATTGTTTGGGGATGATATATCATAACACAAATGAGATAATTAACTGTTTTCTGAAGAGAAAAGATGAGAGCCATGGCTAATAATCATCCTGTTCTCACTAATTAATAAAGCAGGAAGGAATGTGATCTTTTTGCTCTGATAGCAAATAAGTAATGTAATATTTCTATCCTAACTCTTTTAAGTATACATTTCAGTAGTCGTCAGTAAATTCATTTGACGCTGCAATTATCATCACTATCTAATTCCAAAAGGTCTACTCCTTCAAAAAATCTTTGACTGTTCATTGGATTTAAGCAGCTAAAATAAAAGAATCTAGGGTCTATTCTCTCTCTAAAAATTAATCTATTATTATGCATGAATTATACCAAGATCATGCTATAAAATGTTCCATAGAAATATTGAAAACATTCTTTAAATTTTAAACTTGAATTCTATTTAAAACTAGTGTTTAAAAGCAAGTAAATTTTAATAACATTCATAAGTCATGAATATGAACACCATTTTGAAGAACATTAACATTGTTTGAAAGACAAATGTAAGATGATATTAATTTTAAAGTCTAGGATATATTTTGTTAATATTACTAAAAATTGTCACTCTACTTTTTTCCTCTAATTTTAATTTCATACAGTTGTAACATGTAACCTAACCAAGTTGCAAAATTGATTCCTGTTTATTTTTATGAAATATTTAAGCATTTTATGAAATGCAAAGCATTTTTATGAAAATATAATTATTGCAGAAAATCTTTTCATGCTATTATTTATATGCTGCACACAATATGACTAAAAAAGAGGACATTCAAGTACTAGTTACTAGTGAGCACTGGAGGCACCCCAAGGAATTCATAGCTGTGTGTGCATTTGTATATGTGACTGGATACATTTATACATGATCGCAGGTAGATGTTTTCTTTAAGATTGATCAGGAATGAGATTTGGAAATTTACTCTTGTAGTGTCTACTTCAGAAAGCTGCTTTTAAGACAGGAGGGTCTGTAAGAGAATCACTGCCATTTGTTAACATTCCTTTTTTCCAGATAAGATTTCAGCACTCAGTTTGCTTGCTTGCCTTTATTTTTATATAAAACAAAATTGATCAAGGCTGTATGAAACAGAGATGCTAACAGCACAAATAACTTCTGTAAATAATGCATGTAGGTAAATTCAACTACAAATCGTGTGTGTGCATGGAAGAGAAACAAATTGATTTTTATTCCATATTTGAATAAATACACATATTGAAAATATTAATATTAATGATGAAGAGTTTAAAGTGTAATCCAAAGCTTCTCTTCAAATGGAATTCTCTATATTTTCAGGCAACACTAGTAGCTAATTTCAAACTAAAACTGTCAGTTATATTTCCTGTCATACAATCTATGCCAGGAAGAACCATCTGCAACTGTGAAGCTTGATCTGCAACAGTTTAGAGACATATTCATAAATGTTTGGCTTGTTTAGGGGGAAATGTATATGTTTTTTAATCAAAGCAACATTTCTCTTAGTAATGTCAGAATGCCTGATATAGAAAACACTCTCAGCAACTAAGATCCCTCACTTATGTGTATCTACCTCATGGCCTGTTATTGGTGACTTACTGAACCAAGAATAAATTAGATGTTCTATGGTTGTATCAAAAAAATATTTCAAGTACTTGCTTTTAGTTAGGTCCAACAATAACAACTTATGACAATCTAATGTAACGCCTTCATCAGATTCAGCTACTGGTTTGTGAAAATGAATGTTGCTTGTTGCCTGCTATTAGTTTTACCCTGGGCACTAAAAGGTGGCACTACCAGATCTTCTATTGTTTAGGTTTCCTGGAACTGTGTTAACATTCCCACAGGCTTAGCATCTGAGAACAATGGATTTTTTTCTTTCACAGTTTCAAAACAAATATTTGCATCATCAAGGTGTCGCTGAACAAAGACTTGGAGACAGTCTTTTCCCACTGATTCTGGTAGTTTCTGGGGGATGCAAGCGTTTGACATCTTGCTGTTGAATGCCTCCAATTTCTATCTGTCTCTGTGGCCTTCTTCTTTTCCCCCTCTCCCACCACTGTCTTCTGCCTGTCACTGGATTTAAGCATCACCTGTAAAATTCAGGATGTCCTCATGCCAAGCAGCATCACCTCATGACACCTGAAAATTCACAGATTCTAAATATCAGGACATAGACATATCTAATTTTGCCTGTGAGTATTTGTCTGGGTAGAATAATTTAAGCCAAGGCATCTATTGTAACCTCAGCTATTAATCTTGTGCGATGTATGAATTTAATAAACAAATTTCCTTTGCAAGAGTTACTTGCTTTATCTTCTCCCAAACAGTGCTATGTGATCAAGAGTCAATGATTTGAGCATGATTATAATAATTCAGCGTTAATACAGGCACAATTACTCCTCATAGGAACTCCATAGCATTGATAACATTTTGAGAGATTTATGGATCATGATACAAAGACACAAAGTATAGTTCGTTCAAATTATATAAGCAATAACTAGGAGAACTGGGATTCAGACACAAGCATGCTTATTTCAGAGCTTTATTAACACAAATATGTTATAGCTTTTCATGTACTTTAACCCAGATTAACGAAACGTTAGTCCTTCTACATTCCTGCCATTTCCATGTGTATATGTATATGGTGTGTGTGTGTGTGTGTGTGTGTGTGTGTGTGTGTGTGTGTGTGTATGTTGCTAGCTTGCTTGCTTGTATGTAGTGGATCCACATGTGCTCAAGTACATACTTGGTGAGGACCAAGGGTGATATCAGAAATCATCTCTTCCATCATCTTTTTTTTTGAGAGAGATAAGGGTTTATTTGGCTCATAGTTCCAGGTTACAACCCACCATGACAGGAAGCATACAACAGCAGGAGCCCAAAGCAGCCACTGTCAGAAGCAGAGAGAGAATGCATGCTGCCTGCCTGCCTGCCTGTCTGCCTGCCTGCCTGCCTGCTTTAGCTAAGTTTCTATGTCTATAAAGATTAAAATTTGTGGCCTATGGAATGGTCCCACCCACAGTACACATGTCTTCCCACCTCGATTTACTTGATTTAGATATAGGTATGCCCCTCCATCAGCTCCTGGTGGCAAAGTCAGTAATTGAGACTAACATTCACAATGTTAGCCTTTATTGCTTTATTCAGTCTTTGTCTGAGTACACTACTTTTAATTATTTTTGTCTTTATTATGTTTATTTATTTTTTTCCAATCATACAAACTTAATAGCTATCCTGGTCCCCTCCCTCCTTCCACCCCTCCCCAGTCCCCCTTGCACCTTCTCCCCTTTTTCCCCTTCCTTTCACCCCCCTCCCTCCCTTTCTCCCAATACCCTCCTCTTCCCCCCTCCCATTCCCTGGAGCATCCTTTAATATGAGAGTCAAACTTCCCTCTGTGTCCTCCACTCTAATGAGGTGTAAGGACTCAGTGGCATTGCCCAGAACCCTTTCTTGTGCTCCTATTCTATCTACCTTTGAATCTACTCTTATAGTAAGACTCCATTTAAACAGCCCTTCATCTCTGCCTAGCAGGTGACTTCCAACACCAATCAGAATGGAGCCAAGGGCTGTGCGGGAACAGCAAAACTGAAAACAACAACCAACCATAATTCAGAACATCAGAGACCCTACATTAATCACCTGGAACCAGACCAGCCAAATCTCTCCCCATCCTAAAGCTCAGGGAGATTTGCCGAAGAGGGGGCGGTAACATTGTAAGAGCCTAAAGATGGGGAGGAGCAACGATACCCAAGATACTCTACACAAGTTAGGGCCGCAGTAGCCATAATCGGACTTTTCATGACCTGCGCAATGATTAACATGTTAATGACACTCCATCTTCTTTTGAACTGGATCTCTAATCAAACCTAGAGTTCATTTATGAGGCTGGTATGGCCAACCAACCTGTCTGGATTGTAATTAAATTTAGGGTTCCACATCCACTAGGCATTTTACCTGGGATCACGGTAGCCAAAGTCTGGTCCAATTGCTTACACAGTAATCCCTGATACTTCTGAATCATCTCCCTAGCAAGCAGCTGCCATTTTTGACTAGTCAAGCTTGAATTGTGTTTTTCATTTGCAGGAAATGTTCATTTAGCAGTTTCTCTATACCAGTCTCTTACAATGAAGGAGAAAGATAAATGTCTTTTAATGGCTGAAGATGCCTTCTGTGTGCATATGCAGGTGTGTGTGTGTGTGTGTGTATGGGCATACATGTGCCATGGTGTGCGTGTGGGGGTAGAAGACAGACTCCAGGGGTTGTTCCTCGCCTCTCCAGCTTGTTTGTGGCAAGGTTTCTTCAACACTGCCTTCTGGACATTCTCTGGTCTCCACCACTCATTTCCCTGGGGAGCTTAAAAACTGTAGACATTGACATTATTGTGTTTAAGTTGGGGCTGGTTTACTTTAAGTCTGATCTTCGTTCTTGTAAGACAAGCATGTTTTCCAGCTGATCCATGTCTTTATCCCTAAATAATCTTCTAATTTTATATTTATTTCACTTTAGAACATTGTGTGGCTCAAGTGTGTGAGACTCAAGTGAAGAAGGGTCCCCTTCCAAACTTACATGGTGTGGAACACCACTCAGGGTCCCTCTGTTCTTTCTGACTGAAGACTGCAGGTCTGTCCTTCCTGCCACCTGGTTCACTCTCATGTCCATGCTGTCGCAGCTTCTCTGTATGGCACTTTAAGCCAATAAAGCCCTCCACAAAAACCAATAGAAAGTGTGCTAGCAAGATAGAAGTCACAGTATTACTTAACATGATCACAGGCGTGACAAGCATTATTTGCATAAGCCATTGTTTGCAACCAGGCCATAGAACTCATACACACTTATAAGGAAGGATTCATGTAGCATTTTCCACAAAAGAATTGGGAGAATTTTCACCCATCAAAACAGTTTATGGTAAATGAGCACCTTAATTCAAAGAGCAAAGTAATTCTTTGCTCTAGGGTTTCAAAATCCACTAATGAAAATATGGCAATAGGAAGCCAATCACAGATTATCCTAATAACACATTGATATGTTCTCCTGTCATTTAGATCAGTAGATTAGCTAAAATGTCTGAGCAACTGAGCAACAAACTGTATGACATCAACTTCCCAAGTGGCTCTTAAAGACAGATTGACCAATGAGTAGGCACACTGGCTCTGAAACCATGTTATTGGCAAATTAAAATAAGAGCAAGATTTCCACAGATGTCCTGTTCCCAGTCAGACTCTAAAGCTTCATATATAGAGATAAGAAAAAAAAGCAGTGAGAATCTCCAAGAGTCATCAGTCTTTGTGCCGAGGTTTATGTGACATCATGCCAGAAGTACAAATGCTTCCATTGCTTTAACCAGAGGCTAGAGTCCATCTCATGCAGTAGGATGAGCTACTTCAGTGATTGGCAGCCACCATCCAGCCTTCTACCCTCTACAGATGTTTGTAATAGACTAAGTCAGTTTCCAAATAGTCTGCAAAAGGCCAACTCCCATATATGTAAGTCAGTTATTTATTACTACTCAGTCAACACTCTCAAATTCCAAAAGGGGGATGACCACTGACTCCTACCCCACCAGCTCCCTTTCCAACCTATTCCCTCACATTAGTGCACCAACCCCGTACTAGTCTGATATATGTGGGCTTGGGTACGTTTCAAAAGGAGTTACTGAGTTCGTGTTTGGAAGATTTTATGTAATCTGTAAGTTGAGTATATTTATTAAGTAAAATACCTGCATTGTAGAAGAATTAAAAATTTTTCCTATGACACTGGGGGATGGGGAGGGAGGGGAGTGGGGAGGGCGAGCAGGGGGTACGGGGGGAGGAGGAGGGAGGGAGGGAACTGGTGTACCTAATAAGTTTGTATGAGCTGAAATAATAATAAAAATGTATTAATAAAAATAAAAAAAATTTTTCCTATGAAATGGCTATGACATTAACTTAAATTTCTATTATTTCTTTTTTTCTTTACATTTGATCTCCTTTATTAGACTCCACAATTTGTCTAGGAAATATTCTAATTTCACTTGAAAATACATATTAGTTCCTCATGCTGTTTTGTTTTTTAACTTTGCCTTGTGGTTTTAATGTGCTCCACTGAGTGGAATTGCCTTTTAGGAATCTGAAGGACATTCTCCTTGAACAGAATTCTTATGAAGTTTTGTTAACTTTCTGCAGAACAGTACTGTTTTAAGTTGGCCTGAGAGATACGTTTCTCTTTCCAACTCCTGTCTCAAGCAAATAATAATACAAGAGCAAATCCCCAACCTACTTCCTTTCTAGTTTTTTTTTTCCTTTTGTAAAGGTTAATAGTCTAGTCTCTGAAATAACCATTTAGGAAATGTTAAATTTAATGCTAATTTAATTTTTTTTCTCTCAAAATCTGTCCCAGAATAACCTCTTGCCATTTTTACACTCTGTCTGGGAGAGTTTTAAAAATGATAATTTTCCCAAAATGGCTGTTGCAAGTGGAATGAAATGTACTAAACATATTACCAGACCAGCAAAGAGAGCTTGCTTGGCTTAGAACTGTTTAAAAACATGTGACCATTACAGTCACATGGAAAAGAAAAAAAACAACCCTTCATTCACAAAAATTAATCTTTCTCCCTTTGTTTGTGCTGAAGAAGAACATGAACTGACTTAGAAAATATAGCAATTATCACAGAGGTGACCTGAGGTTATGAAAACATTACCATCTTAGATGTCAAAAACTTGAAAGACCTGAAGATTTCAGACCCATCAAAGTATGAATTCAAATGGTGTCTTCTTTGAAAATTCAATGAAAGGACACAAATTTATAGTGATATTTTCACAGTATTTCAAGAGTTCTGGAGATCAAACTAAAATATTCTGAAGGGTAAAGGTTAAATTTTCCAGACACCTTAACATTAAAATATGGATCAAGGAGATAAAGATTTCCAAAATAATTGCTAGCTACCTCTTTCTCTACTATAGATAATTTCTTCTTGTGAGACATTTTCTGTCCCACTCCAAAGGCTAACTTCCTTAGGTTCTAGTCATTTTTCTTTAAGCAAAACTATATGAATAGGCACAATAACATCTTGTGAGAATTTCAGGTTGGTGCTAGTGTTCTCAAAAAGCAATTAACCTTCGCAGGCAATATTTATTAAGTTAGTAATTTTCTCAAGATTGTGATAAAGCCATGTGTTATTTTGAAAAACAGACAAGGAAACTTTTTAAATAAAATCTATCCTTGGCTCACAATGCTTTTCAAATTTTCTGCCTAAAGTATTATCACTGTCTATAAGATAAAGAGAACAATGTATGTTTCATAAACACCCACACACCTTCTTTTAAGTCAAAAAGTTGTAAAATGCTCCCTACTCCTCTGAGTCTTAATCCTAGGGCACTAAAGTGATTAGCAATGTAAGGATGCTATTTGCCAATTTAGAAGTGACAATGTGTGTGTGTGTGTGTGTGTGTGTGTGTGTGTGTGTGTTTTTCCCTTGAACATCTGTTGTACAGTTATTTTTTCCAAATTGGGATGTGATCTGAGCTACAGTAGACTTCTTGGTGATGGAACTGCCTCTCGTTATCTATAGTTCTGAAAGTAACTCTAATAAACTCACTGACTCACCAACTTGGACTTGGGTGGTATTGTTGCTTTGTCTGTCACCAGTGAGCTTTCTGGGATAAATAGTCATTTGTTCCTGTCTCTCCAGAAATAGTCATACAACAGAATAATTGCCTGAACAGGTATCAGTAGAACCAAGGATGGGATGGAAAGGAGTGATTATGTGCCCCCTAGAATGGGTAATAAGAAGCAGATGAGACTGAATACTCTGTGTATGAAGATCCCTGTGTAGGATGTGCCTTCTGGCTGTAATGTGGTAGTTATGTGTCCATGAAGTGGGCAATAATACATGCAACTAAGTCCAAACAACCTGAGAGGGAATATACAAGGTGGGTATGTGGTTATCTTCCTCTAAGAGGTTTGTGTCTCTCTCTGTCTCTGCCTCTCTCTATCTCTCTATCTCTCTGTCTCTCTGTCTCTCTCTCTCTGTCTCTCTCTCTCTCTCTTGCTCATGTGTGTGTGTGTACATCAGAGTGTCATGTGAATAACTATGGAGACCCAAGGATGACTTCAGGAGTCATCCTGGATTGCTCTACTTCCTTTTTTGGTTTGCTCTGGGGTTTCCATAGCTCCACCTTACAAGACAGGAAGTGCAGACCACTACCATTTCTGCCAGAAATGGTATCTGGGTTCTGAACTCAGGACCTTCTTTTTGCCAGGCAGAAGCTTACCCCCTGTGCCATCTCACAGCCCACAGAACTTCTTGATAGATGAGATCTTCCACATGACTAAGGGATGGTCCTTAAAATAATGATGAAATAGAAAATACATCAAACCCCCTGGAAATAGCACTATGGGATGGATGGATGGTAAAGAGGCTCTGGTGACTTGTAGCATGGCTATTATTATAGAGAATATTAGCAAGAAACATGCACCTGAAACTGAGCAGTCAGGACAGAAAGAACTTGCTCATGTAAGGCAGAAACCACAATAGGAAAAGACATGAAGATGCAGTTCTCTGAAATCATCTCTACTTTAGCAGCATAATGGAAAACAGAGGTTTCACTTTGCCGATTCTTAAATGTGAGAGGATACCAAGGAAAGAATGTATGAGTTAGATCTGTGCCTTTTAACATCTCTGGGACCCAAAAACTTGGAACAAATGAAAAAAAAAATGGATAAGGAAAGAGGGAATGAGGTGGAACAATAGAAGATACCAGTTAGGTCAGCTTTTAATATTCCCGGAGAAATGAATTCACAATGATATCTACACTAAAAAGCAAAGGCAATCAAGAGACAGTTTTCATTTAGTCTAATGCAATAGTTTACATGAAAAGTAATGTAAAAAATGAGTAACTTTATTCAATAAAGAAAACAGTTCTTTAAAGTGGGGCAGTACAGAAAACTATCACAATGAATGAATGAATATTCTATTTCTGTGCTATTTTTGATTCCACTGAGTGGTAGTTACTGCTGATTTATAACTAACTGGTCAGGTTTCTGGGAAAAACTCTCGTGACATGGTAGCCTATTGTTCAGCTATAAATTAAAAAATAAAACTCCTAAAACATCAATATACACCCTTCAGAGCTGAGGGAAGATTGTAGAAGATGGGTCAGAAAGAATATGAAAGTCTAGGAAAGGATATAGTGCTATGGGACCATTCCCTGTGGAGGGAAACATTCCCTCCCAGAGTAAAGGAAGGAAGCTCATGAAACTTACAAGTCTTAGGAAACTCATGATAATTACCAACCTCAAGAAGCACAGGAGGTTACAAAGTTCATAAAGCCAAATCCAAAGTCTATAAAAGTAAGAACTGCTACACATATGAGAGTCTCCTACTGAGTGATCTTGGAGTGAGATGAGCAGAGTTCTCTATATAAATCCTCATCCAGTCACACTCTTATAAGTAACACCAATAAACTCATTGGTCCACCAAGCTAAATTTGAATGGAGTCATTCTTCAATCTATATTCTATGTTATATATGGGGGGAACATATTTGTTTATGTCTCCCAGGAAAATCTGAAATAACATTTATTGCTAGTGCTACCAGAAACAGTTTTGTGAAATGGACAGAAATTTAAGATTCCATTCTCTGAGGCACAAGAACATTTCCTGAGTCAGCAGCAGCTGGAAGGTGAGGGAAAGATGCTTGTTGGAAGAAAGCATCTGAGGAGGCTATGGAGATACCTTTAGAATATTTTAACTGGAGGAATACAATGAATGGAAAATGAGTCCATAAATCATTTTATTCATATTCCTTCAGAAAGAAGGATTAATTCCTTTCATTTCTAATGTGGTTAGACTTCATGATTCTTCCTTTAATGAAATGAAATAGAGTTGAAGGGGGTGTAAGTTGACTTGGGTACTGGGATGCACAAAATGTTTTCTTATTTCTAAGATTTACTTGGACCTTGACTCTGAAGGCAGCAAGCCATCATGCTATGATGAGTAGTTTACCTGGTAAAGAACTGTAGCCATAGAAGAAATACATTGTTAAATAATCCAACTTTGAAGAAAACTCCAGCCTTCAAAAGCTGGTACTCCCGACTGCCAGCATTCTGGCTGAAATTCTATAAAAGATCACGAGTCAAGACCACCCATCTATATCCTTGAATTTCCAACCAAGGAAACTATAAAAAAAATAGTGTGACTAAGCAGAAAATGTTGGAGTAGGTTGTGATACACTACATATGAATCATACACCAACTAGGGGGAGTTGTAAGATTAAAAGATAAATGGCACCATTGACCATATCAGAACTGGTAGAATTTTGTAAACAACATCTACTGGCTTTCCCAACTTGGAGATTGTTCATGATGTTAATCAACAATGAGCTAGAAATGGAGAAAATTAAAAGCTTGAAAATGGAACAGTAAGAAAAATGAATTGAAGAAATTTGGTTATTGAGTAGAGTCTAGGAGGAAGACAAGTGGTAACTGGAATAAGTTACAGGTCCAAATAGGTCCATCCATCATGAATGGACCAGAGGCTGTATTGATATAATCCTTGCATAGATTGGAGATGAATTGTAAAGTTGGAAATCCTAGTGCAGGGAGCAATAAGATTATATTTCAAGGCAAAGGGAAGAAAAGTGGTGACAGGATCATTTATTTACTTGTAATGAAAGGAAGTAGAAATTACAGATGCAAGTGCATAAATGTGTGTAAAAGTCTGTCAATTTGATTGATTCTGCTACTTCTGAAAAATTAAGTTGCTTTTTTTGAGAACAGAGACTGGAAACATTAAAACAGTGGCATACAAGTAGAATTTTTCCACTTTCTTGTATATTTTAATATATATGTTTATATATATGCCTTAATTTTTAACAAAAGATAGAAAAAAACTTAGCATTTAGAAATGTGTAAAACTGCAAAACTGCAAAAGAAAATCAACAAACCACAATCCAGAACTTAGAGACTATATCAATCACATAGAACTAGGCCAGCCTAATCTCTCCCCATCCTGGAGCTCAGGGACATTTGTGGAAGAGGGGGCGGTAAGATTGTAAGAGCAAAAGGATGGGAGGAGCAACGATTTGCAAGATTCTCAACAATAGTTGGGGCCAAAGCAATCATAATGGGACTTTGCATGCCCTGCGCAATGTCCAGCGCACTGTTGCCCTCATAAAGTCTAGCATCTGTTAAGGGCACCGAAACCCCTGGAGGCAAGGGATTGACAGCCATAGTAGTGATCTTATGCTTAAGGGGAACAAGAGAAAGGGCTTATGGAAATGCCACTGGGTCCTTATATGTCATCGGAGAGGAGGACCCAGTGGAGAGTTAGGCGTACACAATAAAGGACTCTCTGGGAATTGGGGGGGAGGCACTGGGGGATGGGGAGGGGGAGGAGGGAGTTCAGGGGGAGGAGGAGGGAGGGAGGGAACTGGTAAAAAATTGTAAAATGTATAATTAAATTTTTAATAAAAAAAAGAAATGTGTAAAAGATTGATTACCCCAAACTATTAATATACCCAGACTTTTAAAATATGACTATAGTTGGGAAAATATTTCTTGCAGTTAAATATTTAGGTTGAAGATCAAAAGGAGATTTTCATGGGTTTCAGTGAGCCTTAAATTCAAATGGCATGTGCCCTAATAAGAAAGGAGTAAAGGAAAAGGCTTGTGTGAACTGTAGTATGAGGTCATGTAAAGACTGAGATTGGAGTTGTGGTAACAGAAGCCAAAGAATGTCAGAACCACCACTAACCAAAAGAGCTTTCAGAACCAATTAGCCCCCAGAGTGTAGATTGCTGGCTATTCAAAAGCTGAGGAATGGATGTGAATTGGTCTGAGCTTTCAGGATTGCAGTGGTTTGTTATGACAATATTGATTTCTCAATTTGCTTTTCTTTTATTTTTGGACTTATAAAAAGAAACAAAGCATATTCTTCAATGACCCTGCCTGGCAACAATTCTCTGGTGGAGCTGTAGTTCAGGTAATTGGGTGCATAGTGTGAGCCAAGACGAATTCTTTTGGAACAAAATTTCAACATTCAGAGAGTATAAAAACCAGAGATCCAAACAGGAAGTATTGCCTTAGTAAAACATAAGTGCAGGATTGGAGAGATAGCCCAGAGATTAAGACTTCCTCACAAGCATAAGGACTTGAATTTGGATCCTGGACACCATGTAAAAACACCACGCAGAAAATGGCTGTGGCCTGAACTTACAGCTTGGAAGACAGAGCCTGGGAAATTCACAGAGCAAAGCAAAAAGGAGGTAGAAGCAATCCAGGATGATTCTTGAAGTCACCTTTGGTCCTCAACATAGACACACAGCCTTCTGATATACACATAAACATGCACATGCGCACACACACTCACACACACACACACACACACACACACACACACGCACACACGCACACACACACACACGTATAAGTGCCTAAAGTTGAGGCAAAAGATCTCAGGGAAGCCAGACTGTTGCTTCAGAAGACAACAAAGTATGATGGTCCAAAAAGAAGAAGAAACCTTGGAAAAACAAAAACAAATTTCTACATACACAGAACCATCCTGGAAGTGCACCTTCAATGGGTTTAGCACTGCTTGAAAACTCAGTGTATGACAAAGAGTAAGAGTGGTAAAAAAAAATAGATGAATAAAAAGTGAAGATGGAAATAGAATTTTAAGAAAGAGAACAATGAACATCAAAAAGGGAGGCCACATCTGAGTCCCAAAAGGAAGTGAATCCATTACTAAAAAACAACAACCCTGTAATAGTTCTTAGATAAACTAAAATGAAGCATTGTAAGTTAAAATGATGTACATTCAATTCTTCCCAAAAGATGGTTACATTCTAAGAATAATTAAGTAAATATTTGCTTAGGAGATAATAACTATCAACATGAGATAAACTAACATACAACCATCCATATATAAATATAAAATGTATTACTAATCAAGGTTTTCCAGAGATAAAGTTAATGTGAATGCATATGTGTGCACATGGAGTAGGGGTCTCATGTGTAGGTATGTGTGCATATGTACAAATTTGAGATCAAATTTCAAAAGCCAAAGAACCAGGAAAATTGACTGGAATGCATGTCATCCAAGTAGTAGAAAACTAATATCTCAGATCAGGCAGGCAGGCAGGCAGGCAGGCAGGCAGACAAAGAGGTGCATTTCTCCTTCTGGGTCTCTTTTCTGTTAAGACCCTCAGTGGAGTGAATGATACCTGTGCACATAAGGAAGGAAAACCGACTATTGCACATACTGATATAATGTATATGTTGATCTCACCAGAAGATATTCTGTAGGCACACCCATGAGCAATGTAAATTTGAGCATTTCAAGACATAGTAAAGTTAAAAATTAAGCTGGCAACAACATTGAAATATATCCTGCTACATGTTTACTGATGTTGAATAGGAAGAACATACCTTTTGAAATCAAAGGCAAGAAAAAAAACAAAAAAATAAAAATTCAAGTTATCTGTAAAGAACTGATTCTAGGTTTTTAATCTGCCATGGCTTCATTCTCTGGTAGTAAACAATAACAGCATTTATGAAATCCTTAGTGTGGCAGCAGATAACAGAAGCACTGCCAAGTTATTTAAAGGCAGCTGTGGCAAAAGAATAGGATAAAATAGCACAAAAATTAAGTTATCCAATCAAGTAATATAAGAACAAATGCATAGAGTATGATTATATAGTTGACTGACCCTGAAAGATTCCAAACTCTGAAATTATTGCAACACAAATGTGATCAACAAACACATCAAAATTTACACAAAATCCCAACAGCCAGAGGACACACTCAGATTTTCTTACAGCAATATATCCAGAAGGACAAACCAATATGGAAAGGACTTGCCAATGACATTAACTATGTCTACTACTTATTATGCTTTTGCTGTCCTTTGTCTGTTTGGGGGTATAAATACATCAAAGAGGCCTTCAAATATTTTTCTGTGTGACAGCTGTACATTATATTTTAATTTTCATTTCATGCATTTATATAGTGTATGCATGTGTGCGTTTTTGTGTGTGCATGTGTGTGTTTGTGCATGTGTGTGTGTGTGTGTGTGTGTGTGTGCCACAGTGCGTGCGTGAAGCTGAGAGAGCAACATTAGTTCATCAGTTGTTTCCTTCTGAATTAGTCGTAAGCACCTTCCCGTGCTGAGCTCTATCTCCAAATGAAGTTACATATTTTAAAAGCAGTATTTGTGTCTCTCTATCGCATAAGGCAAGTCTGTTGACAAAATTGAGTAGGTGAGTTCTGTATATGGATGACTCACAGAAGGTAATAATATTGGGTCAACTACCACTTAGGACCCAGAGAAAAAGAAGAAAAAAACATAGATCTGTGTTGGAATTAATAAACAGAGATTAATTACAAGTAGAAAAGCATTGTATGAAGCTAAGAAAAGCTGGGAATGGTGTTGCATGTCTATCTGTACATCCAAAACTTGAGACGCTGGTACAGGAAGATTATGATGAATTCAAGGTCAAATGGAGCTATGTGGAATGAGCACTCTCTAAACACTATTCACACACAAAAAAAGAAAGACGTTTTCTCACATTGAAAGGGTGTATCAACTTACATTGCAGTGAACACATGCCAACTAATGGTAGGTTGATCGTAGTTTTAGTTTTACTTGCCTGCTAATATTTCTTTTCTCTGCCACGCAAACAACACACACGCAGAAGTCAGCCATCTGAGAATTTAGCACCATGTTACCCACAAATGAGTGTGAAGTGACTGGTTAAGAAGACAGCCCCTTCCTAGGCCCTGCTCTGATTCCCAAGGGAGGCATCTGACAATCAAAGGAGCAAAGATGCACACCATGAAACAGGAAGTGACTGTTCCATCAACTGATGTAACATTCCTCTCAAAATATTTTTGAAAACAAGAAGAAATGAGACAAAAATTGGTATATATTTGGAAAACTATGCCTTATGAAACAGACTTTCCTGAACCTGTGAGAGATGTATCCTCATAAGTTGACAGAAGAAGATTAGCACATACAAGTATCAACAGTCATCTATCCAATTTTGAATGTTTCAAAATGAATACAACAAGAGAAAGGGTAGACATTAAAGATACAAAAAAAAAAAAAAACTAATCATTTAATTGGTTGCATTTCCTAATGCTATGTAACCCAATGCTGAGGTAAACAACTTAAGGGCAGGAGATAAAGATGTAAGGGCAGGAGCTATCTGTTTTGGTTGATGGCTCAGAGGCTCAGTCTTTGGCTATGCAATGCTGGAACAGAAAGTCATAGCATTGGGAACACTTGGCACAGGGGGTTTGTCAGTTCCCTGCAGCCAGGAAGCATAGTGGATCTCGGAGCAAAAAGGAAGTAGGGCAGAGGAATCAACAAAGGGATCGGCAAGGAGTAGCTACCACAGACACCGGCCCACTGACCTACTTCTTCCAACAAAGCCCCATTTTCCATGATCACATGCCTTTCTACTTCTGTTCAAATTTGCAAAACCATCAGTGGATTCACAGTGTCACTGTGGAAATGCCCTCGCAGGTACTCCTACTTTTGCCTGACTGGTCTTCTTGGTATTCTTTATCCAGCCAACTCGGCAATGAAGGTTTAGCATCACGATGGAGCCAATAGATAGAACGAATACATAACACCCACTCACTTCTCTTGGGAATGAAATCAGTAATGTGAATAAAAAGAGTAATTATCTGACCTTATCAATGATGACATATATAGATATTGTAAATGTTAGTAGAATTCAAAGAAAGCTAATCTCAATCTTTATGACTCATTTTGAAAATTACGCTTCTGTTTTTGAGACATGTAAATAATCACACTGACCCTAAAATGCAGATTTAGAAAACTGTACAGGCCATTTACCATCCAGGAGATGAATTTTCTAATATCTATTGCCATATGGTTCCACAGGGGGATTCTTTCAAAATGTCAAATAACAGATAGTGGCAATTAAATTTCAATTGTTCAGAGCATAGATAAAAAATTAGGGAAAGTTCCTATTTCAAAATATATGTAATGCATTAATGACAAAACGTTTTAAAGGTATACACATAGCATCATGTATTCAAAATATGTCCAGACAGTAATTCCAAATCCTGTTGAAGGTATACACACACCATTTATGTCTTCAAAATGTGTCTAATGTATAATTCCAAATCCTAGTAAATGTATACACACAAAACATCATTTATTCAAGAATATAAAGATAATGATACCTTAAAATATTCAGAAAGAATATTTGGAAAGAATGCACCTATAATGCATTCCTAGAGCTTTAAAATTCTTTATGAAATATTTAGTAACTAAAAATAGAAATCAATATTTGCAACAAGTCATAAAAGACAGTAACATTAATCTCCTTAGATGTATGAAATGCATATAGTAAAATCAAACATCTATTCTTGATTTCTAAAATCAGAACATAATAGACTATTTACTACAGCCATGTGAGTATGGCAGCATGGCATGAAATCTTAGATGAGGGGCTGCTGTTAATATTCTTTTTAAGTCCATATGTAGAACATTATTTATTCCTACTGTTTTGATTATTAATTGTACTGAGGAGAGTAGGCAATGGAGTTGAGTAATCTCCTTGGGAGCAAATTGAGAAATGAAATTTGTAAAAGAGAAATTTAAATGATTCATCCCTTTAATAAAAAGGCATTTTTGTCTTAGAATACCTGGAAGAATCCACTGAAAATCCCTTATCAATAATGAGAGAGACAGAGTAGGGTCAGGTAGAAATAAAGGGCTCTTGAACATGGATAGCAACTATTGTTCAAGAATGAAGCGTGAGTGACTGTGGAGATGAATGGTGGGCTACAGACCTTGTGGCATAAGCATGAGGATCTGAATTGTATCTATAAGAACCCTGGCTGTATGCAGTTGGTAAGATGGCTAGTGGATGAAGCTCTCACCTCCAAAGGGAAGGGACTTGAGTTCAGATCCCAGATACCATGTAAAAATGCTGAGTTTGTGTGGTGGTCTGCCTGAAACTCCAGCCCTAGAATACAGAGTCTAGGAATCTCCGGAGTAAGTTGGTTAACTAGTAAGGGATGGCTCTAGGTTCATCTAGAGACCCAGGTGGACAACAATAAGGTAAAAAGTGACAGAGCAAGCTACGGTGATTCTGAATATTAGCCATAAACATACTCATGTGTCCTGGGGCTTGCTGGTCAATGACTAGGACAAAAACCAAAAAATTCCAAGGTCAGTGACAGACTCTTTGTCCAGGGAATAAGGAGGAGTAAGACAAGCAAAATCTAACACCTTATGACCTGTGGTTTTCTGGCACACAGGGGCATCCACAGACCTACATACATACATACATACATACATACATACACACTCATGCTCACACTTACATGCATACACCATACACGTGCCACATACATATGCACTAATGCTCATACTTAACACACAGACATACAAATAGACCACACACACAAATGTTAACACATACATTTAACACACACATAAGTACTCATGCCCACACTTAACACACACACACAAACAATGAAAAGAATGCAACATTAGAAGAGAAAATTCAAAACCATGAATATGAAACCAGTAAATAAACTTCACACCACTGAGTAAACAAAAGAAAGCTTCATTACAAGGAAGGTCACATTTTTGGAAGAGAAAATCAGCATCACAGAAATCTATTGTCACTTGATCTATAAAGCTAATTTGATCTCAGTACAACTACCAATAGTACTTTTTTGAGATATATAAATATAAGCTAAAACAATTAAAATAACCAGTAATATCCTAAAAATAGAGTGCCCAAGAGAGAATTTCACATCTCAGATACTATTATTTTAAACTTAGAATAATTAAAACAGCATGATGCTGAAAAGAAAGGCAATTTATGTGCTGTTTGAAATAATAACATTGATTTTATATATTATTAGTTTTATTTTTAACATAATATGGATCTAACCAGCTTTTCAACATCATACACTTCATTTAAATAAGCTTCAGTCAAGAGACATAACAGAAAAGCAGAGCTGAAAATGGTGTGGTGAGATACATAAAATGCAGATCAAAAAATATATTGACAAGCTCTGCCTGAGTTAGAACCAAATGAAAGGAAGCCACTGGGAAGACTGAAGGAGATGCAATAAAATCAAATTTTCTTTTGAGCAAAGGGGACAAGTATTCCGGATATGACATCCTGAGATGTGATTAACTTTCAAAGGTCTGTCAGCAGAAAACAGAAAATTGAAACACACTCAGAATGGAGATGCAATTTCTTGAGGAACATTTGCCCATCAAGAAATAAAATGAATTATTCTGAGTAGACTAAATCGCTACCAAAATATGAGCAATTAGCTACTGGCTTGAATGTTCTTTGTTTCCACTGAAATTCAGAGGGCTTCATAGCAGAGGAGACTTTTCTTGCTAAAGTAGAACACATCTGTTCACTTTAAAATAAATTATGGAGCTGGTCATGGTAGTAACTACCTGCAAATGCAAGCGCTAAGGAAGAAGAGGCAGGTGGCTGCTCTTCACGAGTTCCACGACAGGATGTGTCACAGTGAGGGCTGGAATAGCTATTGCTACTTAGCAAGACCCTTACTCAAGAAAAGAAGGAAGGAATCAAAGAAGGATGGATGGGAGGAGGAAGGAAGAGAGGGAAGGGAGAGAGGGAGGAAGGGAGAGAGGGAGGGAGGAAGGAAGGAAGGAAGGAAGGAAGGAAGGAAGGAAGGAAGGAAGGAAGGAAGGAAGGAAGGAAGGAAGGAAGGAAGGAAAAGAGAAAAAAGGGAAAGGAAGAAGGAAGTAAGGAGGAAGGGATTGAGAGAAGAGAAAAGGAAATGGAAAGAATTGAGGAAAGAGGGAAAGAAGAAAGGAAAAGAAGGATAGAGAGATGAGAGAGGAGAAAAGAAAGGGCAAAGTAAGGAAGGACGAAGAAGGGAGGGAGGGATGTTGAGAGGAGAAAGGAAGGAAAGGAGGGTGAAGGAAACAGAAATGCAAATATTCTTTAACTCATTTACATTGTTCATTCCTTCACCTAGGACCTTGATTTCTAAAGCACCGGTTTTTACATACGTGCATAAGGGATAGAGAGGAGAGATTGCAGCTCTCTTTCATTGGCTTCTATTGGTTCATTTTTATTTCACTTCTTTTATTTTCTTATTTTTTTGTCTTCAAAAAGCTGATACCACACATCACAAATGTTTGGTGACAACTCATTGTCTAAAGCACTGGCAAGTAGTTTTGAGTGGCATCTCAGCTCCTTCCAGGGCTGGTCTGATGCCTGATTCATTGAGTCTAAACACACAGGCTTGTGACCACTTTCTCTAGCTGTTCCCTTACAGTAATCTTGTAGCATCAGTCTTGTTCCCACTGAATACCTTCTCTGAGCAGCGAACTCAAGTGTTGTGTGTGACAGGAAGACTTCTCAAAAGGCATTTCATGACACTTAGCAAGAATTCCATTACTGCATACATTATTACATGCACATTTATTAAACATATTTTAGGGAGAGTGTTAGTTATGCCTACCTTCCCACAATATCAGCCACCATGAAGAAGCATGCAGATGTCTCCTCTGTGTGTCAGACGCTAATTTGGGTTTCTGTCAAAACAAAGCAAAACGAAAAATCAAAACTGTGATTTTTCCCCCCAGAGAGGTCTTAAATAAATTTTGGTCCTCTATGCTCATCATAGTTTCTTTGGCACAACTGCCCCTGTACCAACCAGTGGCTCAGAAGTCTGGTCATTAGGTCTAAATATAGGAACTTTTTGGGAAACCTGAAATTGGAAGAGAAAGGCAGTAAGGCTTTGTAAATGCTTTGTAAGAGCATGCTGGTAGGTTAAACTGATCTGGTTAGTTGAAGAGTGCTCATAATATTTGGGAGCTTGCTCACTTTGCCTCATTTTCTTTAAACTATAAGGTTTTTTTTTTTTCAATTTAGTGAAGATAATTTACATACAGTGAAACACATAGAGATTGATTCTGCATCTCTATGAGCTTTGAAACTGAGCCATGTCTAATCCAGACAGAACATTCCTTAACCTTGAATATCTCCTTCCCTCTACAGTCAGTCTGCATCTGAATTTTCTGTAGTCTCATGAGCTGAATAGTGGGTCTAGAGGAGCTTTCAGAACTTGGGGAAAGAATGATCAGGTTTATTCTGAAAAATATTGATTCTGGGGATTGCCAGATCCACCAACCCCTATCTCTTAGCATGCTCTGCTTCCAACCCTCACCCCTTCACCCCTAGTAATTGAAAAATTGTTATGGGGAACACTCCACTTGCCAAATTTCCCTTCGCGGTTGCCAAATATTGTGGGCTGACTGTCCCTTCAAATGTTAAAGGGTTCTTGTATTCAGAGTCGAAGATTGAAATCAGAACATGTATATGTTATACATTTAGGGTCATCCAAAGATCCACCATAGACCAAAAGTTAATTAATAACTGAGAGGATTTTTGAGAGAGAGAGAGAAAGAGACAGAGAGAGAGAGAGTCTGGAACCAGGGCTTATACACAGAGGCAGGGTGATAGTGTGTGCAGCCCTGAATGTTTCTACACAGTTTTTATACACAAGATACAAAGGAGGTTGTAAACACCACCACCCCACACTTTAGGTGTAGATCCACCAGATGACTTTTTGGCACCAGCAAAGCAGTTTAGCAGGCAGTGTTTTACAGTCTTATCAGCATGCAGACTTCTTGCAGGCCCTCTGGCCAAATGGCATTCCAGAGAGGAATTCTGGAGAATGGTAGGGGAGTAGGCTTTTTTTTTTTTTTTTTTTTTTTTTTTGCCTGCCAGCAATTTCTCAGGCTTAAGAATTCCTTTTTAATATTTTCCCTTTTATATTTCTCTCCTACAGTGTAGAGGATTAAGGAAGAGTTTATTAGAGGAGAGAAAGAACAGAACTCACAGACAGGTGTGAAGTACCATAAGGAGCAAGCACCTCGGAGGACTCATGGACTCCAGGCATGGAATCCATGAATGGTAGGCAACCAGAAATGAACTCACAGACTCCGCATGTGGAGTGTCATGAGGAAGGTCAGGTGTGTTTATACATTTATATATGCCCAGGAAAAATGGCTTTTCCCCCTTGGTTAGGCAAACCTGGGAAAAATAACTTTTCCTCATTGGTTAGTTTACATTGGGACCCAACCCAGTTGATTTTATGCCCACCTATAAGTGGGCCTGGAGATCAAGTTGTTTCTTTGATGGGCTTCGCTTGTTTGATATGGAGAACTCATCTCCACAACCTTTCATGGGGAGGTTGGCCATCTTTGTGGAGGGTTGGAGTCAGCAGGGGTGTTCCTTCAGGGTGATCTCAGCAGTGAGGAATGGCCTCCAGGAATTTCAAAGACACACTCAGCATGGTTACTCTAAATCTGCCTTATTCCCTCCTTAACCTTTCCAGCACCCAGACTGCTCAGGGGAAGAGGGGCTCTTAGCAACTTCCTGTTGAATTGGGAGGAAGTGTGAGCAGTCTGGTGTCCTCATCTATAAGATGTTACCTGGAACACTCTCTCCTTTGCTTGCCAAATATCCCTTCCTGGTCACCAAATGATGTGGGATTCTTGTGTTCAGGTTGAAGACCAAACCAAAACACATGTAGAGAATAAAGGTAGAGTTTATTAGAAGAAAGAAAGAACAGAACTCATGGACTTGAGATATGGAGTACCATGAGGGGCTGGGGTGCCCTGGAGAACTCATGGACTCCAGGCATGGAATCTATGAAGGGCATGTAGCTGGAAATGGACTCATACCCCACATGTGGAATGCTGTCCACACATGGACTCATACCGTCCCCTGAGGGAAAAATGGCTTTCCCTCATTGGTTAACTCATATTAGAGCCCAACCCAGGTGATCTGGGCCAAACCCAGTTGTTCTTGTGCCCAAGTCCAGATGGGGCTATTTCTGTAAAGGAGAGCTAATCTCTATATCCTTTTATAAGCAAAGGATTGGGGGAAATTGGGGAAGGGTATGTTCCTTCAGGGTAATCCAAGCAGAGGGGGATGACCTTCAAAGACCTTCAGAGAACATCCCAGCAGAGCTGCTCTAAACCTGCCTCAAAATTACTCTTCAGTCTGAGCTCAGAGTGTGAACCATGCGGTGTATGCCCGCTTCTTTACTTAGTCATGGAATATATTTGACAACTCAATTGTGTACTGGTATCTAGACATAGAAATGAATGGCACAAGGAAGTCAATGAGCCCAGTGAGTACAGCACCTGCTTTCAAACATGATCTCTCCCCCCTCCCCCCATGTATGTGCCTCTGTGTGTGTGTGTCTTACCTCTCTGTCTTTCCTTCTCTTTCAAAGAGAAGGAAATGCTATTATTAATAGAAATGCTATTTAAAAGATGGCACTCAATAATATATTCTCCCTTCTATCAGGGTCCTGATAGCCCAGGGTTTCTAGGATGGGACTGAAAAGGCACAGGTTGAAAAATGTCTGCAGAAAGTACGTGACTGATTCTCAGCACCACTGGGAGATGCTGAAATTTCAGAAAACTACATTGTATAATTAGAACCACTTACTAAAATTTTACTGCCCACATTCCAAGGCCTGCCCTTATGATCACATGACTGTTTCAAACAAATGAACACTTAGGAAAAGTGTCTATGACCTTTGACATCTGAACCCTAATGAGCTCTTAAATATAAGGCTCATCATAATTTTCTTCAAGTCTGGATTCCTGCCTAAAGGAAGGGTTAGTGATGTGTGATCCACTCTCCAGGTCACATTTGACTGTCTAACAATGTCATGAAAGAAGATGTTCTCTTTGTACTTGTACCTTCTCTTTTGATTGCTTTTTGTCATGCTTTCATAAAATAAAATTTTCTTCTTATTCTACTTGGTAAGATCTTAGGGGATGGAGAGATGAATCAGTGGGTAAAGTACTCTTCATATGAGCCTAAGAACCTGAATCTGAATCCGCAAATCCCCTGAGAAACTGGGCCATACTGCGGAAAACATCTTCTATCCATGTACCCCTACAACAAATGGTAAACCTACACCTAAGAATTCCTACAAGCTCAGAGGCATCAAGCCTAGCTGACACAGCAGTAGTGAGGAGACTTGCACTTAGCAAGGTGGAAAGGGTAGGAACACCAAAAAGTTGTGCTCTGACCACCATGCTGGGCCATGGCAAGTTCACACTTATACATGCTGACACCAAACTTACACAAACATCACATACATACACTCACTCATCACCCACATAGACACATGAACATGTTCTTATCCTCTTACCCATCTCTCTCTTACTCTCTCTCTCTTTCTCACACACCACACACACACACACACACATTGATTACACACATATACACATACCCATATTATATACACACACTTGATTACACACACACGGACCCATTGTCCACAAAAATATACATATATATTTACCCACATTACATACACAAACACACACACATGCAAAACAGATCTTAAACCATGGGAACTTAACTCGTTCCCAATTTCTGTATCTGAGCTGCAGAACCTTTCATAGGAAATGACAGAAATAAAGAAGGAAAACATTTGTGTTACAAATTCTCCTCTATGGCTTCATTTAGCAGATAAGTGTTGGTGTCCTATTTTTTTTGTGTTTGTGCATGTGTTATGGAACGACTGTCCCAATGCTGCAGGGTTATTATGTTGGGGAGTCGAAGATTGAAACCAGAACATGTGTAGAGGATTAAGATAGAGTTTATTAGAGGAGAGAAAGGCTGTGAACTCATGGACTCCAGACATGGAGTGCCATAAGGAGCAAGGATGACCTGGAGAACTCATGGAATCCATGAGAGGCAGGTGGCTGGAAACAGACTCACAGTGCTAGGGCACCCAAGAACTCATGGACTCCAGGCATGGAATCTTTGAAAAGGGGATAAGGTATCAAAGATGACTGCCAAGGTGGGGCATATTTGTACACCTAAGCAAGTCCCGGAGAGTGTTTTTTTTTTCTCATTGGTTAGCTCCTATTGAGGCCCAACCCTGTTGCTCCTGGGCCCATGTGAGGCTAGAGACCAAGTTGTTTGCTGACTATGGAGAGCTTATCTGCATAATCCTTTCAGGCTATCTTATCTGCAGGAGAATTGGAGTCAGTTCCTCAGCAGAGGTGTTCCTTCAGGGTTTTCTCAGCAATGGAGGATGACCTTCAAAAATTTCAAAGACCTTCAAAGAACATTAGAGACCCATCCCAGCATAGTTGCTCTAATCCTGTCTTTTGTGTGTGCCTGTGTTTCAGAGGGCACCTGAATGTTTCTGTGAAGGACCAAGAATGACTTCTGGTATCATCCTGATTTCTTCTACCTCCTTTTTGCTTCACTATGAGATTTCTCAGTCTCTACCCACCAGGGTTGAAAGTGTAGGCCCTGCCATTTCCACCTGGTATTTTTACCTCAAACCTGGGATCTGAACTCAAGTCCTTCTGCTTGTGAAGCAGAGTCTTAACCCTTGAACAATCTCTCCAGTCTTGTTTGTTTGTTTGTTTATTTTTCATAGTGCATCACAGATCTGAAGACCAGGCTTCCCATGGGTCATACAAGGAGCCTTGCAAGGACTTATGGGAGATTTCCCTGGAACATCGTTTTTGAGAATTTATCTGCAGCTGGAGGCTGAGGACATGACTCACTGGGTAAAGTGTTTATTATGTAAGCATGAGAACCTGTGGGTCTATCCTCAGAACCCACATAAATCTGGGATAGTAGTAGGTGTCCTTAACCCCAATGCACCAAAGACCAGGAATTCAATGTCCATCTAGTCAGCCAGCCAGATATATTGCTTACACAGCAGTGAACAAGAAACACATCTCAAATAATGTACAGGGCATAACCAACATTTGAGGTTGTTCTCTGGTTTCTATGCCCCAGTCCACTCATACACATGTGTACACACACACCTACCACCACATATACACACATACATGCACACATACACATGCACACATGCACCCACCACATACACACATGCACAAACATACAGCCACACACAGACAACATACGCCACACACATATATATGCACACACAGTCACAACATATGTACACCATACATATACACATGCCATATATACATAAACACATCCTATATAAACAGACATATACCACACATGCATGCATCACACACACATACAAAAACTTCACATAAAATACATGCACACCACACATACACCAAATTTGTCAACATAAATACACAGTACACACACACCATAGAGACACACACATGCATACACATGTGCACACATACTCACCACGTACATACTTATACATGCACACATACCACACATGTGTATACATGTGTACATGTGTACAATATTCATACACATTAAAATAAAAATATAAAAAAATAAAATATGCAATTGCATTCACCAATCTAGGGAAAAAAGTGACCCCTATCCCCTAAAAAAGGCGGGTTACTACAAAGCATCTACATGGTGCCTGGAGGCACAAAAACAGACTCTTACACTTTCTCCTTGCCCTGTTTTTCTTTATTTCCCAATGGTGGAAATAAATATTAGATGCTGCCAATTAACATCACCTTGGTTCCTCCAGCTCCAGTGTTTAAGCATGTTTGGACAGAAATGCAGCTTTGACAGTACCAGGGCTGTATTCCTCTCAATTCATGTCCCCAAGGTAACAATATGTGTTCAGGATTGTACAATCATGTATTTACAACATGCAACAAATATTTATAGATCATCTATGGTCAGGACTGTCCCAGTCCCTGATGGCAGGCTGTATGGCAGAGCTGGGTCTCCTGGCCCTATCTGTCCCCTTCAGAGTCATGGCATCTGAGAAATGTGCCTCTGGAAGTGTGGCCTCTCTTGTTAGACTACTCAGGTAAACTTCGTCCATCCATTCTCAATCTCTCTCTCTTTCTCTCTCCCTTTCTGTCTTATTTGTTCATCAGTGTATCTCACATACCCAGAACAGTGTCTGATGTATAATAAGTACATATTGCTAGTAAGTGCATTGCTAGTAAGAATGTAGTTATCACTCCCTGGTGGCCCACTATCTTCCCAAGGGGACTGAGACATAAAGCAGAGAACACCTAAGTCAATTTCTCAGCTGGTCCTAGGATTCCTTTCCCGAGAGACTTTTCCCACTGCCAGATGGTCAGATGGTACTCCTGTGCATTTGCCTCCCAGCCCCTCTGCATGTAGATTCAGAAAGGAGCTGGCAGGGTTATGGGTCTATGTATGCCGCTAGGCAGTTGGATTCTGAAATCCCCAGGCAGGCACTGGCCCAACACTTCTCTGGTTAGAAGGCATGTAGCATTCCTACTTGTAATTTTCAGATGCATTCCATGTGTAGCAAAACTTACAGGAAGTTGTACAGATAATTTCAAAACTAAAACTTTGTTTAACTCAAAGGTTCACTTCCAGAGCAAAGGTCCCAGGTGCTTCTGTCTGAAATGTGTTGTGGTTAGCTATTTGTAGCTGCAGAATGTGCCTGGGGCTTTTAGAAAGCCTGCCTTCATTTAGATAAAAGCTTTGTGAAATATAATAGGGTTGGGATCTCTCTCAACCCTTCCCCCTTTTAGATCAGACTTCCAGTAGCTGCTCCTTGAGGTCTCAGCACCTCACGCCACTCTCTCACTTGGAGGCCTGAACTTCTGGACCAGAAGAGTCAAGGGAAAGAGTGACCAAGGGACCTTCTCCCAGGTTCTGCCCCAAGCTTTTGTTTCTACTGAAGACCGTGATTGCAAGAATGAAGGAGACATGGGCATCTTATATTTTTACCCCACAATCAATTGACACTGAGGAGTGCATACTCCCAAAAATTAGCTTAAGACACACACACGCACACGCACACACACACCATGACATGGTAAGAGCCTTTCTTGATATTATATTTTCTTCCTATGACTAACTTGATTGATCTTACAGGAAAATTCTAAGCTCACTTGTCACAGGTGAACCCTTTAGGACGTAAAGAGACATGCTTTATATTCAGAAAAACAAAAATGATTTCCTCTTTCAATAAGTAGTTACCTATTCCAAACAGAATAAAAGCCATCACTTTTATTATGCTGGAGTGATTACTCAGTGGGTAAAGACACTATGCGTAAACCTGGAAACCTAACAGCTTACATGGAAGAAGAGAAGAGGTTTTTGAAAATTGTCCACTAACCGCTAATCTACACATAAATGCACAACATGCATGTGTGTACCTTCACTTTATCTCTCTCTCCCTCTCTCTCTCTTTCTTTCTTTTTCTGTCTCTCTTTCTCCACACACATACACACACACACACAAAATAAATTAACTTTTTAAAAAAATCCCTTTTGTTCTTGATGTTATGAATTCATTTTTCTAGGAGACTATTGAATCAGAGAAGTGAGGTTTATGGAGAATGAAAAGTATTAGCTTTACAGATTAAAAATACAGCACTTATATCAGCCACCAAGAATCCATACTAGAAACATTGGTAAAAATCTGGAGAGGTATAGAAGATATTATACACATGTGAAAATTTGAAGATATGTATCATAAATGTAGACAGTAAGGTTAATCACCAGGAGGAATACCCTCAAATAAATAAATTGAAGAGATAAAGTGTGAGAAAGCAAACAAGAATTAAGAGCACTTTGCATAAGTCACAAAGGGACGTAGAAGACTTTAAAGCCCCTGAGTAAATGTGTTATTGCAATTCTAAAAATTGAAAAGTATACAAATTTGTAACAATTTTTGTGATTCCAGAGCTTATGAAATGTTTTAACAGTACTTCATCTTCTGACAGCATGACAAAGCATAAAGTGAGAAGTGGGCATTACTATTTTCACATCTACAATTCAGTATCTTTTTATGAAACACTTTTTTAATTAGGTTATACTAACATTCTCTATTAATTACTCCTAATATCAAGAGTGCATATATTGGATTATGACTCTAATTAAACCAACAGAAATGAAAGGACAGTTTGCACAATAAAGTGCTTTAATTGCAGCATAACACTATGAGATATGCAATAATTTCAGAATAAATGTTGTGTCAGCTGTAGGGATTGATCTGGACCTAGACAATTCTTCACAACTCTCCCCCCCAAAAAAAACCTAATTTACCAAACGAAAACTTCACTTTATAGAAACACATAGTATTGCTTCTGTCCATCAGAATTAGAGAAATCATATCCTAAAGGGCTTATAAATTCTGATATCTTTTGCTTCCTCAACAGAGAATAGTTTATGAACCCAAATAAAGCTCATTTGATGAACTTAACCTACAAAAAGTAATTCAAATATGATACTGAATTTGAAATGTATGCACTTTTAAGGTTGTTTTAAATTCTGACACAAACCCTTAAAAGCTTTACAATTTTAATTTTTGCACAGAAATTTATGTATTGCTTATACAGAGTGTCCTTGGTCTTTGACAATGTGATGACATATTATCAAGCTGTACTGATTCAGGAAAGAACTACCAAAAGGGTTGTAAAAGTTGTAATATTGCTTTTAACTAAGAAAGGGACAAATTTATTTTAGACATGGGAAAAACACATAGAGGAAAAGTGAGTTCTTGCTTCTGTTTTATGGGCTTGAAGGCTGCCTTCTCTGATGCTGCCCTTTGTCAATTATGAAAATTTTCAAATGCACCCACGGTCCTTTGAATGTAAATATGAAATAATTTAAGTTCAGCTTTAAAAAATGTCTGATTATTACTAGTCCAAAAAAGAAACTTGAACTGATTTTATTAAATGTTACTTAGCCAGTGTCTGCAGTAAGACAGTAACCACCATCCTCTATGTGTTATGTATTTTGTGTGTGTATATTAATAAATGGAAAATTGATTCATATATGATGGTATGAAATGAAATTATTAAAAATGTTTTGAACTACAGTCTGCTAAATACTAAAGCAGAAATGAAGAAAAACAACGTGAAGAACTTGCAAGATAAAAATTGTGCTTAATCGTTCTCTAGATAAGAAATCACCTGACAATTTCTTAAGCAACAGGCTGAGTGCTGAATTAGGAGTATAACTTCCTTAGCAGATGATTATCACTGAGGATTGTTGAAAGGAATCCATTTGGGTTAAGGGACTAAAGTTAATAATGGGTTAATAATTAATAACTGCTTTGGCTTCTTTCAATCTGCGAAGATGTCTCTTAATGAAAAGAAGAAGATAAACACCTGGTAAAAGGTTCAACTACTGTGGTAGCTCCAGACAGTGTATTATTTATAAAGATATTACTGCAAAAAACAAAATGAGAGAAAACCTAAAATCTTGCACAAATGCCCCTTAAAATTAAGAGTACCAGCAACCATAATAAATGGACAAGGGTCAGAAGACTTGGGGATGATGCTCTATGTAGCAACTTCCTCTAAAGATTCTGAATATAATGCAATATTGCATTTTATTTACTTCACATCATTCAAAATATCCATTTCCAACTTCATGCCTTCAACTGCCGGTGTTTTAAATTAAGAACAGTGAGGTTGTGAAAGTCTCTTCCTTAATGATGCTATGTACTCAAAGGAAGTGAAGTTGAAAAGGAAAAAGTATTTAAACATGCTTAGCATTTGTGTGTGTAATCTACTGGAAAATAAACCGAAAATTCACTTGTAATTGCATTCCTCCTATGAAGCCAAACGTGCCTTTTCAAAGAGCATGTGAGACTCATTTACGAATTTGAACACCTTCATTTGAACTACTTTTAGGTGGGTCTTAGCATCTTAGCATTCCAGTTCTCTCTGGCAAAGTCAAAGAGGATTTTTAGCCTCCTGGAAAGATCGTAAAGCCATCTTTGATTCTTAATGTATTTCCTGAGCAATTTTTTTTTGCCATTAAATAAAAAATATTTAACACTGATCTTTTTCTTCACATTCAAAATTCACGTTAATTATTTAATCAAGCTGGACACAATTGGTTACATTCATCCCTGTGACAGGCGTTATATTCTTGTTCTCTCCTCTGTGTTTTGTTGCTTTCCAAGCCTCTCTGCTCTTCTCTCTGCAGCATGTAAAGGCCAACACTGTACCCCCTGAAAGAAAGGTATCTATCTGCAAATCTTTTGAGCACATACCTCGTAGCAGGGGTCCAAGTGATGGACAGAGTCTTAGCTTATTTTAAATTTCCTTTTATTTTCACTGACAGTAAAATTTTCTGAATACAATAAAGAGAGCATATTAAATAGAAATAACATTCATAGAAGCTTGGCCATAAATGACAAGATCCACAGGAAGGGTCTCTTGTACCACGGCATTCCACACAGAGAAACAACACAGCCAAGGAAGAGGTTCTCAGGCATCACGCAACAAATAAGCTTTGCAGTAACAAAAATGTGACTTCATAAATCTTCATATACTCAAAATACAAGCAAAACTATGAGAGCATGCACTGGAGAATAAGCAAAAAGTGAATAGTTACAGCAAAAAATAAAAATATAAACTGAAAATTATCCATTGTCCTAGATAAAAATGTTTAAACACTGTGAGCAGAGTATGGAAGATTCATACAGAATTTCCAAAATAAATCAATGATGTCCATCACTTTAGGGGTGTGGTGAAGGTGACATATTTGTCTTAGACCATGAACATTTCATGATGGTCAAATACACACTGTTGTCCACTTAAAGAACGGATTCCACTTCACCGGATCACATTTCATATTGTAAGAGTAGAAGGAAATTCACTATTTGCCTTAATTTTAAGCAGACATAGTACTGTACAAAAATATTCTCGCATCCAGGCCAGTGTGATACCCAGCGACTGTAGGGGGCCTGGAAGTCAGGAATCATTGACATATTTCTGCTTATGGCATCATCTGTGAAAAATTCATTTGTCATCATCTAATATTTGACTTCATTTCTCCATTCCATTGTCAGAACTAAGCTATCAGAATTAACAGAAAGCAGCAAAAATAATCATAAAAAGAATTTGCCATTTTAAATGATGCTTATTTAAAAAAAAATATTGAAAAGGCAATTGGATCCCTTAACAGAGCTAAGAATTATATAATGCGTTAGTGGGGTTGTTCATACAGCGTAATAATTCCTCCCCGATTTATCTAATCTAAGCAGTTACTTCATACTTGGCGATCGAATAGGAAACAGCTCAAAACGGTGACTAGTTTCTGCATGATTAGGAAAGACATGTTTGTCATGGGAGTAAAAAAATAAAATTTGTCTGTTAAATTACACATAAATATAAGGTACAAATGTATTTTTAAAATACAGATTAAAATAATCACACTTGCATTGTGTACATATGAAAATACAGTATTTAATATTCAATATACACAGACACATTTATGATAAATGCAACTATTTGGCAACGGCCAGTTTTTTGGGGGGGACAGGGTTTCCTGTTCCCCAGTTCACAGGTCTGGGCTGGCTGGTCTCCTAGCTCTGACGGACGTCCTGAAGCAGTTTGTTGATTTCTGCCACCAGCTCGCTGGCATCCATGAGTTCGTGTTTCCCATCACTGAGATGGTTGAGCACGTTGTCAAAATCATCCTCCTCATAGTTCTCTGGGATCTCCTCCATAGCTGGCAGCCACTTGGAAGAAGGCTGCACGCTGGAGTGAGTCCCAAGCGGGGTCCCAGAGTTGCTGGTGGGGTTTTGGAAGTGGGTGCTGGCTGCCCAGGCCGCCACCCCCTGGGGGTACCCCCCAGTCTTGGCCTGTGCGGGGCCCTTCCTGCGCTCCAGGGAGTTGGCCCGGTCCAGCTCACTGCTGCCCTCGGAATAAGCATCCAGGGATGCAGGGAGCAGGCGCTGGAAGACACAGCTCATTTCGGACAACAGTGATGAGGTGCTGGAATCCCCCGGGTCTCCGTCGCTCGGGGAATCCTTCCCAAAGGTGGAAAAGCTCTTCTTCTTCTCTCCAGAGTCTGCGGGCTGACCATCTTCCTCTGGGCCCTGATGCGGAAGTGGCTGCTCAGGCTGGGCCGGGAACTCCTCCCCAGGGATGAACATGTTACTTCTGTAGTCTGACGATGGCGAAGGCAGAGGTGGCATCCAGCACTGGTCAGAGTGGCCTAGCACCCTGCACTCCTCCGTGCAGAGCCGCATGGCTGCAGTCAAACAAAGGGATGAACATGCGTTATCATACAGCATTTGCTACAAGGCGGGGGAAATGCCATAGGGTGCAGAAATACCAATGTGGGGAAATGCCACAGGGTGGGCAGATGGTACAGGATGGGGAAATGCCAAAGGCTTGACAAAGGCCACAGGATAGGTAAATGCTACTTGGTCTTTGGAGTAGGAGAGGGATAGCCACTATGAGGTTCACCTGCTATTAGACACATTAGGTGGACTCCAGTTCTGGTTAGGATTTGACTACAAGCTTATGAACCCTTAGAAGTCATACCTGCTGGTGTATTGTCTTTCCTGATTATTGAATAAAGAGAAGAGGATTCACAGCACTTCTCAGAAATACTTTCCCACTCAAATAACAAGAAAATGGCTTGATAGTTAATATAAGAAAGTGATCAGGGTCCACAAGACAGCTCAGCAGGTAAGGTGCTTGCTCACAAACCTGAAGACCTAGGTCCTATTCCCAGAATCCAGCATGGTGGAAGAAGAACTAACTTCTGAAAGCTGTCTTCTGACCTCCACCCATTTCATGTCATACATACACCTCTCTCTTTCTCTCTCTCTCTCTCTCTCTCTCTCTCTCTCTCCCTCTTTCTTTTTCTCTCTTTTCTCAAATAAATATTTCAAACAAATGTGGTCAGAAAATAGCTAAAGTTTGTATGCTGTAACAAAACATACAAACAATGAGCAGAAAGATTTTGAAGATTTTAAGGTAAAATCCTTAGGCATCCATAACTTTAGAATGACACCCAATCATTCCTCAGTAGTAATCTGCATCATTTTCTTGATATTAAGGTCTGTGGGGCTTGCTTTAGTTTTAATAGCAGCACTGAAAATATAACTAACCCTCAAATATTGTGCTTACAAATCTCCCTTAAAGGTTTTGTAAATTATTTATTGACAATATATGGAATATATTGTATATACAGCAATATATACCAATGAAATGTGTACTTATTTACTAACTCGGGTATCTTTAGTCACCAGTTATGAAGTGTCCACATGCTAACATGCATGGATATGCAATAATATGGAAAAGCCATCAAAAGCTGACGAACATGAAAAATATATTCCTTGTTTTTTCCAGATGTTCTGATGACCCACCGGAATGCAAGTAGAACCATTGGAATGCAAGTGGCCATGTTCAGAAGGAAAAAAAAATGGAATGTGAAAAGCAGAAGAACAAAAAGAGGAAGGAAAAGCTCTAAACTTAACATTTTAGTACCCAAACCAAGAAATACAAGAATGTAAAATATACCCCCACTAAAAAGAAAAACACTTATTTCAGAAAAAAAATCTTAGTCTCTTGAGTATCTAATTGTTTTAGAGTGAAAGTACAGAGCCTCTGAATATGCAAAGTCATTCTCTGAGACGAAGAAGAAAATAAGTATTTGCCAGAAAATCTATGCTGAGCATGTTGGCTATGAAAGATGGAGTTTCTTGCAGGTTACTGTTGAAAAAAGAATCGCTGAAGAATATCATATCACTTTCAAGGAGAAGAAAGTTGTCTGTTGTACTCTCAGAGATACCATCAAAAGTTGTACTGCAATGAGTACATGCTCACTGTATCCTTGTTGAATGAGCAGTAAACTGAAAGGGAGAAACAATGACTGTCCTTCAAAGGTGAAAGGTACTCTCCATTGCTGGAATACTGAGATAATTCAGGTCTTAAGCTCCCTCTAACTCCATTCTTAATGAGAAGGAGGTAAAGTTGAGAACAAGTGTTGTGAGTGGATTGCTGGATTGCAAAGAACCCAGATTTGTAAAAAGAAATGAAAGAAGTGTGTGTGTATGGGGGAAAGATGTTGAGGCAGAGCAGAGACATTGTCTAGGAGATACTCCAGCAATTCTGCTATGAAGATAGATGAAATGTGAGCAAGCCAGGGAGGTTTAATTAAAAACGCATGCTTAGGTGAGTTAACTATTTGTGTCACACCAACACTGAGAAGCATTTGTTGCCCTTCACAAGTCAATGGAGAAAACAGCAGGAAGACCCTTAAATATAGCAGCTAGGTTTGCTCGGCATGAAGCAAGTGTCATAATGGTAAGGATTTTTCCCCCACTCTATTCTCTGCATCTCTGAGAACGGAAATGAGACCTGTGACTGTCTTACTCACTTCCTGTCAGAAGGAAGGAGACTGAACCTGACACTCTTCCTCCTTTTGCCTTTCAAACTCTGTGGCTTTAGGCTTAGGAAGGACTTGACCTATTGATTTGAGTGACTGACTGACTGACTTTGATTTGTTTGACAGTGTAACAGGAAGGGAACATTACATAGACTTCTAAGACTCATGACCATGATCAAATTTCCTCAAAACCTAGCTGTAATGAATATGTAGCCAACAGCTCAAATAATAGCAGCTCAGTCTGTGACCAACACAGCCTGAAAATTCATGATCAAAAAATAACAGATCATGGGGATTCCCATGAAACAGTGAATGGTATGCATAACTCCATCACAGTAAGGATATGGGAATTTAATAATAAGATAATTAATTGACACAAAAATAGAAAAGATATGTGTAAGGCTGGGGGTCAATCAACTGAGCTCTACCCACCCAAAATAAGCATTTTTAAAGGAATTCTTGCCTATTCTTGACCTCAAGATCCTTCTGCCTCTGAAAGAACTACTAAATCTGGGGCTAGGTTGCTTTATCAACCTAGTAAACTATACTAATTAAAAAAGAATATAGTAGAGAGGAAAGATATGTTCCAGGGAATGATCCTCACTGACAGAGCAAGAAAATGATGCATAGCGACACGCCTCTGTAAAGAACTGCAGTGAGTCAAGAGTAACATACCTTATCACACATGCATGGACCCTGGGGCTGGCTATAAAGGAGGTGAAGGTTGATTTCATTAAAGAAACAGTGACTTGAAAGACACATTGGCTGTATTCTCCAACAATGGAAGATGTGCAATGCAGAGAACCACAACGGGCCAATTGAAGAGTATAAGTAACTGTGGAGTGTTCAGCTCTAAGCAGTATATCAAAATCAGCCCCTATCACAAGGCTTGGAGACCAATATGGAAGCGTGCAAGAATGTAAGAGCCTGAGAGTGGAAGAGGGGCTGCCAGCCAGTATCCTCTGGCTGTGACAAGGCTGCCACACCCTTGAACTCACTGCACAGATGTCTACCTCCACCAGACAAGGGCAGTAGTTGGCCAATCAGCATTTTACCATGGATGAGGGAAGATCCCAAGAAATACTGTACTATCTGAGAGACTATGGAAATTTAATGCCAGACAGAAGGAGAGGTTCCTTGCTCAATGATTTACCCACTGATGAATCATCCATGCCCCACGGATGTTCAGGCTGTTGCCAGTGTGGGCATCCTAGATGAAATTCAGTGTGTCACACATGAAATAAGATGTGAAAGTAGGAGGGAAATTGGCTGGAAAGAAGAGTGTTAGTGGAACAGGAGGAGGGGAAGGGGAATAGATAGTGAGGGATGAAAACACACAGAATCATAGTATTAATGTATGAAGTATCTAGGAATGAAAACAAGAAAGAAACAGATAAACAGCAGTTTATCTTTAAAATGAAGAAAAAGCAGCTTTCACAGGTAGAAAAGGCAACACACACAACAAAGGGTGTGCTGGAAGACATGCTTCTCCCTACTGCAAAAGATTCAAAACTGGAAACTGGCAAACCTGAGAATAAACTGGAGTAGATTTCATCAGCCTTTGAATGCAAACATAAATAGATTGGATCCATGGTGCTCAGCAACAAGAGTCAGGTATCGATTCTGAACAACCACTACAGGAAACAATGTAAATTAGAATTCTCTGATGAAAGTTTTGCTGATGATGCTGTGTGGAGCAAAGTTTTGGCTATCAGAACATCAGTTGTATTATAAGCCAGCCAAAGAGGGAACACCCGGATAGAGGTAAGACAACCACCAGGAAGAGCACATATGTGAAGTATTGAAAAGTAATGTGTGAAGTTCTCACAGGTGACAGATGTTAAAAAGTAGAATGAACTCAATCAGGAAGAAGCAGAATAAGAGAATTCGAGACCTTCAGAAATCATCCAAGTGCAACAAAATATGGAGGTTCTGCAAACCTCTGCTGAGTGCTGCAGTTAAAAGCTGAATGAATAAGAAAGAAAGAGCTGAAAAACATGAACCACCAGAGAAAAATGTGTGCTGTTTTTAGGTTCAGCATGTGCTACATCTGTGTGGGAATTATAAGAATGAAATGACCAGCAATGACCTTGTGGGCAAAGCCACGCAATACAGCACGATCTATATTTATTCACAGATCAAAGCAGAGAGAGAGAGAGAGAGAGAGAGAGAGAGAGAGAGAGAGAGAGAGAGAGAGAGAGAGAAGGCAGTTGGAATGAGAAGCTTAAGTCCTAAAAATATACATATGCTGTGCTGATCTCTGCTAATAGGATTCAGATGTAGACCAACATTTTTCTCTCCTCAGAGTATTTTCTGAGAAGATACTTCTGCAAACCACATGCTTTACATCCTCAGGCCCTTCAGAAGTTGCCAGAAAGAATAACAGACTAAAAAGGTTGGTAGTGTCACCTAATACTCATGGTTAAGGAATGGTCGGTCACTCTATGGACACTCAATACATACATTGTAGCTGTGCTGACCAAATGTGAAAACAATCGCCAACCACTCATTTCCTGGACTCTGTGCTGGTGAATAGTTCAGCCCCAAGGCAGAAATGCATTTCCTATAATAAGTTTCCATAAAAGGTTAGACACCAGAAAAACAGTTCTCAAGCTACCTTTCTGAATTCCCATGACTTGGGTGAATAGAAAAAATGTTGAGGGATGTATATTAATGGAATCACAAATGAAAATATGAAAGTAAGCTGACAGTACAGACAGAGCTTATAGTCACACAGAAAACAAGACTCATTGCTTTCTGGAATTAAACTTGGCCTACCAAGAGTTTCCCCAAAGTAGTAACTTATAACATTAATAATTCTCATGAGTATTCTTTTGCTCAATTACTGGATACCTCTCGTGTCATGATCATGTGAGGATGTGGTAACTTTGGAAATACAGGGAAGGGAAAAGGGGAACTATGTTATTTTAGAAAACACAGAGGCTGGAGGTGAGATTAAGAGTTGAGAATGTGGATCATATTCATGATACTCTGGGTTCAATTCCCAGCAAGATGAATCAATGAGAGAATAATAGTTTTACAGTTGTTAGAATGCTGTGATTGCCAAATAAACCAAACTTCCCACATTCTTTCTTCCCACAAATGTCAAGGCTACCTATCTAGAGCAATAGCACTCCATGTTACTACCATAATATATTGTTTCAGTGAATAAACCACACCAATTTGAAAATCTAGAATATGAAATTAATGTCATTCCCACTGAATTTCTGTTTTATGAAATAATGTAATCTTGGGAATCTGATGATTCTAGGTTTGGGTCCTGCTATTCACCATCATATTAGAGCATCTTAGAAATTCAGCCAGCTGCTTCATTACATGAGTCAGAATAATAAGATGCATGGTCTTTTAGGAACAAGATATATATATATATATATTCCATTAGATTTTCAAAAATTTGTCTTCAAATTCGTCTACAAAGACAACAAATTAAAAAAACATATCATAATTTATACTAATAGAGACTTTCCCATACAGTGTATCCCGTAATGCTACTCTAAGTTCTTCTCAGCTCATTTATATAACCAGAATGAAGTATGTATTTCCTTGATAATATGACTGAGCAAGGAACATTAACAGCTACACTGAGGCTACACTGACGCTGAAAAGTCTTTAAAATATAAGAAAAAAAACACAAACCGCTCAATTTTCTGAAAGGAGAAACATCTGCTTTTTTTTAATATATAACAGAGGTTATATATTAATATATTAATATATTTATATAATTATATATATTAATATATAACAGAGCTTAGTTGCTAAAGAGGGGAAAGCAGTTCAAATCTCCCCTCCACTTTGCACGGCCTGCTTGATTGGTGTGCACTTTCTAACTTCTTTAATTATCAGATTTCAAATATGAAAAACATTAGAACACTGCTGTAATTACCATATCTACAAACAGCTCCAATATCAATAGGTATGCTATATCCATATTCTTACAATCACATGATACTTAGTCATTGATATTTATATATGCACCTTCAGCTGTCACCACTACAACCAGCTCCAGTGTTACGTTCTGGACAGAGACAATGTCAGCCAAGCTCTTGACAAAGGTGTGACTGGTGTCTCAGCATCAGAGCAGAGAGAGCTTTGGGAAGAGTGGCTAAGGACTCCTGCAGAAGGCATAGCTACTGCCATGCGTCCTACTTTTCTTGATGGCTAAAATTCTATTCATTGAATTTTTGCGAGTCTCTGTAGGTTTCCTGACAGCTATTTTCCATACCCTCTTATTTAACGTATTTTGAAAACAGATGCCAGGCAGAGAAGATGCATAACAGAAAGCTCTGCTCCTTTCGTTTGTCCAGTGACGGTCATTTGGTTGACAAGCCATGAACTCAGACATCTTGATATGTTTCTCTGAATTGGTTTTATATCGCAGCCCTTAGCAACACAGTGGTCTCAGTATGTACTCAGTTCAGAGTTTCTAACTTCACAATTAGAGGGAAGAGGCTGCAAGGAAACATTGTTCAGCACTTAATAGAATCCCCTGGACTGGCTGCATGCTTTATAAACTCATCCTTCTGTCTATTCCTCCTTCATCACAGTCAGACATAAAATGAAAGGTGGCAAGAAGTACGTAGATGCTTGCCACCTACAAAGGTACATTTTTTCCTTCTATTTTTAGAGCTTAAAGTATACCCTTTCCAGTATATTTTGGTCTCTGATTTGGGGAGTTGGTTCCCACCACAGGAAATGCACCCTTTAAATTATAGTCCAGTTTTCCACTGTTCACTAAACAGGCTGTCTGAATAAAAAACCCAGCTACCTAGCAATTTTAAACAGAGTAGCTGGGGAGTACTGGGTGGGGTGGAAAGGGGAGGGAAGTGGTTTGGGTTTTCTGTTCTTCCTTTCCTACCTCTCCCTTCTGCTTCTCACAAACTCCCTGCCTCTACCTTCCCTGCCAACTACATACTCTGGATGTTAACAAAATAATTCTGAAGTATCTTAGTTTCTGTTCATGGCTAACATACTTTAGGAGGAAGGATTCAAAAAAAGAGACAGTATGATAGAAACATGAGAGACAACGTTCATCTTACTGGTACTGTAGATAAAACAATAAAACTCCTTACTCATCACCAGCTCTTACCTGCTGGAATTCTCCCATCTGTGAGAAACAGGTCACTGAATCCTTCCCCCAGCAGTCTGTCTATTGGAGAATCTCGCCCCAAATCATAGTCGCTGTCTCCTGCTTCGCTGTCCCCACGGCCACTGTCTTTCAGGCTAAACTTATCCATGTCTTGAAGGGCATATCTATAAAGATCAATGAAGGACAAACAGCTTTATTGTTGTTTGTGCTATTTGATATGTCACAGGTAACACAGGAGGAAGTCATACCTATAGCTCCTGGAATATTTGTTTCCTCGAAAGCTTGGCCTCGGCTGATACTGACCCTGGTGCAGCATGGATAGAAGCTGGGAGACCTGCTGGAAACCAAACAGACAAAACTGATTTCTGCAAACAAACTCCGAGCGTTCACATGCATGGAGTTAGGAAAAGAAGTTGTTTTATATTCCATGCTAAGTAACAACATAGTTTCGAGAGCTCAAAGATGCACATAAGCTGAACTGTGCAGACTGCCACCAAATATAAGGAAAATTGCAGGGAGAGTTGGGTAATCTCATAACACAAGTGAGGTCTTTTTTTTTTTTTCCTTTAGAGAAGGCTCCCTTTTAAATAACTGTTTGATTTTCTTTATACATCAGATTAAACAAATAGGTATACAGCTGCTTAGAAAATGCATTGTCACAAAACTAGCTAAAATGTTAGAAAGTTTTCCAAAATTGAACAAACTTTACAAGCACTGATTCTGAAGAGGCCTAAGGTGATAATTTTTCTGTAGCCTTTGTAACAATGAGAGGAAGAAGGATTCTTTTACTTTTTTGACTTCACAACATTTTGGCCTAGTATGCAGAGAAACTGTAATGAGATAGTCCCTTGTCAGTGACACATTCATTTTTCATTATCATGTGTATTACATACAAGAGATGTAAAAGAAATGGAGTATGTACTAAGTTGTGGCCTTGCTTTGTGCACAAACTGTAACACTGCCTCTCAGATTGTCACCTACTGGTAGAAATGTTTCAGCATCAAGAGGCCTGCCGCCTGTGAATACCTGCAACAGGCGCCTCCCGTGAGCTGCAGCAGTGAAAGACCTTACCTCAACAGCAGGGGTGGCATGCGTCAGTTCCAGTGAGAAGTTCTCTGGCACGTGGTTTGAAGAGATTGTCACCAAGCTGTTGAGTGATTGGTGGCTGTTGTGGCTCTGACGGCTGCCCATCTGTCCTCTTTCCAAGGTTGGGGATGAAGATGGAGATGATCTGTGGTGAGATCTGATGGGCAGGGTGCCATTTATGGTGGGCACCAGCGTGATGTCCCCTTTGTGAATCTGCCTCGATGGCCTCTTGGGGTGGTGCTGGTATGTTGACTCTGCCACCCGACAGTTGTAGGATCGAGTGTCTTTCTTTTCCCGGTTGCACCTCGTAGCAAAGAGCACCATAATAACCAACAGCACAGCACAAATGGCTCCCAAAGAGATGATGATTATCATGGACGCATCCAAAGATGCCTGGCTCACTGAGGTCATTGCTGTACTTGTCACTGATTCTGTGTACTCAAAGATCATGCACTTCAGAAGGACTTTGGTGTGAAGCTGAGGACTACCTCTGTCCTGGATGATGACAGACAGCTCCCACTCTGTAGAGGAAACAGAATCCATGCTCACGTTGGTATGGATGTCACATGATCGCTCGTCAATGACGAAGATACTCTCCTCGTTCCCAGCCACTATGGAGCAGGTGAGTTCAGCATTTACACCAGAATCTCTGTCGATGGCCCTTATTCTGGTGACATGAAAGCCACTTTCTGCCCCTTTGGGGATGGATATTTCTGCGGTATTATTGTGCAGCGTGGGCCCGATAACCACAGGTGCATTATCATTTTCATCAATGATAGTGAGAACAACTGTGGTATTGCTTACAAGCTGTGTGGGGCTCCCTCCATCTCTTGCTTGGACCACGAAAGTGATCTGGCTCACCTCTTCATGATCAAAAATCCTGAGGGCGTAGATGGCACCGTTAGATGGGTCAATGGTCACATACGTAGTGATGGAATTTCCCAGAATGAAAGTCTCCAAAATGGTGTATGTCACCTGCCCATTTTCACCAAGGTCAGGGTCTGTGGCCGTGACAGTGGTAATATAGGCCCCTGGCGAGTTATTCTCAGAGATGACAAATTCATAGCGGCTCCTCAGGAAGCGGGGAGGATTGTCGTTGATGTCATTGACTTGCACAGTAAAGTGTTTGACTGAAGACAGGCTGGGTGTTCCCTTGTCTTCTGCAATCACAGTCAAACTGTATTCAGATCTCTTTTCTCTATCCAGCGTGGCATTGGTCAAGATTAAATAATTGTTCTCATATGTCTTCTGAAGCTTAAAATGTCCATGTCCATGTAGCCTACACACAATTTCTCCGTTCAGCCCAGAATCTTTGTCTTGTAACCTAACCAAAGCAACAAACGTATCAACAGGATCCCCCTCAAAAACATAAGATATTTCTTCTTTGCCAGGTGACATGAGGTTTATGTTAATTTCGGGTTTATTGTCATTGACGTCCACCACCTTAATTATAATTTTGCAGTGAGCTGGAATAGAATTGGGACCCAAATCTTGAGCCTGAACATCTATCTCATAGGATTTGGTGATTTCATAATCCACCGGTTTGAAAAGAGTCAGATGTCCCTGCTCTGAATCGATCTTAAAAGTCTCTACAATCTTGGGAGACACGTGACTACTGAAGGAATACACGATTTTCCCGTTAGCGCCCTCATCTGGGTCCGTGGCGTTCAGATCCAGGAGCAAAGAGCCCACGGGAGAGTTTTCTAAAAGCTGGATTGTGTAAGACTGCTGTTCAAATGTGGGGCTGTTGTCGTTGGAATCCGAAATGCTGATTTTCAGCAGAGCCGAACCAGACCTCTGCGGGACTCCCTTGTCTGAAGCTGTGAGATTAAGCTCGTAGCTGGATCGCAGCTCGCGATCTAACTCTCTCACCACGATGAGTTCTGCGTACTTGGCCCCGTCGGTCCTGGTCCGCACGTCGATATCGAAGAAATCATTGTCGGAGAGAGAATAAGTATCGAGAGAATTTTCCCCCACATCTGGGTCGAATGCACTGTCCAGAGGGATTCGCGTCCCAACCGCGGCGCTCTCGGAGATCTCAATCGGAATGATGGGTTTGGAAAACTGGGGAGAGTTGTCATTGATATCCAGCACTTCCACGTCTATATGGAAAAGTTGAAGCTGCTCGGTGGGTAGCGTGACCACGTTAAACTCTATAGAGCAGTTCAAATTTTTCTGGCACAATTGCTCGCGGTCGATGGTCGCCCCTATGCTGATTTCCCCGGTTATTTCGTTGACCACGAGCAGAGGGGAGCTGGTCTTTTGCATGGCGCGGAAGCGAAGCGCGGAAGGATTGGGCAGCTTCAATAAAACATCAGCCACATCCTCGGAGAGCCGTGCGATCACCGATCCAACCCTCTGCTCCTCATAAATCCTGTACCTCAGCTTATTACCCAGCACGTCGCGGTTGAAAAACGCCATCAGGAGTGCAAAGAGAAATCTAAAGTGCATTTTAGTGTTTCGTTCTGCGCCTGGGTCCGTTTCAGACAATCCCTTCCCAGGGCAATTTGTAAAGAGCCCAAAGCGATCCTCAACTGCCCCTCGGCCACTTCCAGCCGAGCCGCATCGGGTCTGGGGACCTCCGAAGCGTGTCTTAATCACCTCCCCCCAGTCATGAACAGCTCGCAAACTTTTGTTTCGTACGCACCCAGCGGCGGCGGCGGCCGGGATCCGGCTTGGGGAGTCGCGCCCCGGTACGGCGGGTCCTCCGGGCTGGGCGCAGCGCGTCTGCTCGGCGTGGCTCCGCGCGTGGGGTCCGCATCCATCCACGCAGGGCGCCGGCAGAGGCTGCGGTGTAGCTTTCCCGGGCGATTCTGGTCTGGTCTCTCTCTCTCTCTCTCTCTCTCTCTCTCTCTCTCTCTCTCTCCCTCCCTCCCTCCCTCCCTCCTTCCCTCTCTCTTTCTTCTTCTTCCCTCCCTTTCTCTGCGCCGCTGCAGACTAAACAGCCGTGATTGCTGACTCCAGTCTGAAATCTCTACAACTTCACTTCAACTCAGACAAAGCTCTTGCCTGGCGTGTGTTGAACGGCTTCCAGCCAATCAGCGAGCTTCCAAATCCGGAGCTGCCAGAGCCTCGCGAGCGAGGGAGGGCGCGCGTGGAGGGCGGGAGAGCGGGGGACAGCAGGAGGCCGCGGCTGGGGACGCGCCCCGGGGCGCGCGAACTGCGGGGGCCGAGCCGGGGTGCTGGGGCTCCCCCCTTTCCCTGCCCCCAGGCACCCACACTGCATCCACTTTCTCCAAGCGTGCGGGGACAAAGGGGAGACAAATTATCAGGGGCCGGGGGGAGGGGGGAGGGAGGAGGGGTGGAAAAAGAAAGAAAAACTTTAAATCAACTTCTGGTCGCTTTTATTTACATGGCATTCTGAATGGTCTCGTTTTCGTAGTTGGCCTCTTCTTCCACCACAAACATGTAATCATCTTGCTTTGCACAGTTCCCTTTTAAGTGCTGGTTTCACTGAAAATACCTCCAAGAGCATTCTGCTGGCCGAGGGCTTTAATGAAGGGGTGGAAAACTTGCTTCTTCTGAGACCCTTCCCTTCCCCCTCCACCAGCCCTTTGGGTCTTTGCTCCTCCTAAGAGCCCACAAGCTGATTTTCTTGGAGCTCTGTTTTAAAGAACAGCCCAAGTAGAGAGGTTTCTTTTTCTGGGTCCTTTCATCTATCTTCTTTGAAGATAAGAAAAGGGCTATCTCGCACTCCTGATTTCTCTTAATTAGCAAGATTTAAAGGAGCACCTCCGAATCTGGACCCAATTAACAATAATAATTCTACCTTAGAGCCCTCTGGGAATTTAAGCAAAACTGCTCCTCGTTTTTTTTTTTTTTTTTTTTGTCCTGCACTTTAAAAATAAAAAAACCTATTTATCTTGGTTAAAAGACTTTTCCAGCTTTAGCATAGCAATTTCTACCAAAAGGTGCCACCTATCCATGGTGAGTCTTTACAATGAATACCTGAATACTGAAGGGACAGTGGATTCAATAGCTTTACAAGTCAAATTTTTATAATATATGCATTATGCATGAAAACTGTTTTCAGATATGTATTTTAAGAAAAACCCAAGGGTTGTTTACACTGGCAAATAAAATGGCTGAGCTGAAAATTGCATTTTGTGTGCATCAGAAGTCTCCGACTGTCTTGGGAGGTGTGCACTGTATCCAGGTCACAGAAACTGATACGGTATTATTTGAAAATATGATTATTTATGATGTTCTTTCTGCTCTGCCGTTCCTTTTAAGTTTATCACCGGGGCTTCACTCTGGCTGCATCCCCTCTGCCTCCTGCATTATTCCAAAGCTGTTCTCAGCACTCACACAGACACTGTTTCGCATAATTTTGCTGTCACTCTTTTTTCCATTTATTTTCTCCCACTCTATTCCTCCCCAAGAAACATATTTAAAAGAAAGTAATTTTCTGATTTTTTTACTTTATGATTTTACTTTATGATCAGCCCAGCTCAGCTGAAGTCACTGAGAAGTTTCTTAAAAGAAAAAGAAAGCAAGAAAGTAAGCATTCTTTGGCATTCAAAAGCATTTTATAAGCTATTGTCTTTTTTCCCCCTCCTCCTGAAATAAGTGCTGTGTGGCAAATTGTGCAGAATAGGAAGGCCTGTAATGAATGCATTTAGTACTGGGTCACGCTGATGAACACTTCACCATCATGAATAAGGTTGTTTTACAAGTTTGCAGCCCTTTTAAATGGCTGATCCCCAAACTCTATAGACAAACTGGGAAAGCTACCACTGGCAACTGGGACTTCAGACACCCATAGCCATCTGGCCCTGTTCGCTAACAATCTGAGCCAATAATTATATCAGTCCAGGCTTTAGTGAACCTTTTTGCAAACTCCAAAAGAGCAGAGAAAGGAATTTGTGGCTATTCAAAGTTGGGGTGAAAATTCAAAGGTAATCTAATTCCATTAGTTCTAGGAGTATTTTCTTTGTGAATTCCATAAGTCTACTCCTAAAATCTCAAAGTGCATTGCTTTTACCTTTGATCACCTTAATCTGCAGGGTGATTTCCCCTTTACTTAAAAAGAAAAAATATCTTCAAAGTCTTCCCCTGATTTTTAGCAGCATGCTAGGGCATACTTACTTGAAGAACTTCAGTGTAATTCACTGACATATGTAGCATAAAGACATGAATATGAAGGGAAGACGTGTAGCGAAGGGGAATGGTGGAGAGGGAAGGAGAAGGGGAGAAGGAAGAGTGATATGTGCATATGTATGAAATTGTGAAAGAGCAAAACTGATCAATAAAAAAAGTGAGGGGACTAGTACATAACATGCTTCTATGAATATGCCCTTGAAGAACTTGAGATTGCTTTCTAAAGAGTGCCTTAGTCCACTTGTGATAATGTCTTCACCAAATATAATTTCCTTTTTCAGTTGTTAATGTCTTACTGAGAAGTTATGAGTATCTACTTAAAACCCAAAAGCATTATCCTATCTTGATCGCTCTCCACTGATCTTCTTTCTTATTATTTATGGTTCTGGGTTGGAACCTGGGGACTTGGACCTGCTAAGAATGTGCTGGAACATCAAGCTATAACCATCAGAGCCCTCACATGCTAATTACCTTCCAAAGATTACAAACTAAATGCAAACCTTGTCTTGATAACTTTTCAAATTCCCAGCAACTCAGAATTTTCTTATTTTTGATCACTGAAAAGAAAATATGAGAAAGGAACTATCTCCCACTGTATTAGCTGGAGAAAAACAGAAAAGCTTCTGGTAATGCATACCTAAGGATGAGCTGATGGAGGCGGTTTCACTGCTTCGGGGATAGGGGGGCAAGTTCACACACTCATGAACAGATCAGGGGATCTCAAACAATTGGCCAAGTACCCAGTGAAGGGGATGTGAAAATTCCTAAGCGCACTCTCTCTTTGATAAGGAAGCTTTGGTTGAGAAGTTGTGGTCCCATCCTTTGAAGACAGACCTTTGTGAGGCCTGGACAAGAGCAAAATGCTCTCAAGTTTGTGGAGTGGCATCTTAGAAACACCCATTCCACTGAGCATGTTTTATCCACTGACCTCCTTTAGCCGCCTCAGTTTAATTTAACTCTAAATGATTAAAACTGTAGAGAATATGCCATCTACTGTGTGTGGTGCTCCTTGGCCTCTCCGGCAATATTCACATTGTGCCAGTTATTCTGGTTACCTCTATTTTAAAGAAAAGTCGTATTCTTAAATTGAAGATGAAGAGGCTGCATGAAATTTATCTCCAGGAAGATGTCACACAAACGTCTGTCCATCCCAGAGAGCAATTCAATGACAGACACAAATAACAAGGTCCTATGCCGAGGTCTTATGTGATGAACCAATGAGTTCACCGGGGTTGCTTTCAGAAGTAGGGGTGACAGGTTCTCACAAGAGCAGGGATGACTCAAAGGTAGGTACATCAACAGAAAACCCACTCCAGCATGGATAAGACTCAAGGAAGTTATAACTCTGATGTTCTCTGCTGTAGGATTTGCTCTTGAAGAGTCTCCTCCAGCTTTTTGCATTGCTTGTTCAGAGTCCCTTCCAGACTGTTGGCTGGTGTCCTCCACATGACAATTGTTTACTTTGAGGAGAGCCACTGCCCTTCCCCAATCTTAGTTTTATGAACCACCTGAGACTAAGGAGCTGTTTGCTTTCTGAACTTTGTCCAGGATTCAGTGTTTCAGATCCCACACAACATTACCATTAAGTTAGACTAGGGGCAGAATCCAAGATGGTATTAAGCAATGTCCAGACACACAGCAGAACGGAAAACCAGTGCTCAGCTGCAGAGCTAAAAATGTCTCCACATTCCATGAAAACGATATCCCTCCCAGTGTCAAAGTATATAATTAAAGTCTTCACATTTCTGAAAAGTAGGCATAGATTTTTCCTTAACATACCCTGTTAGTTTATATTTTTATTACAACACAGCAAATGAAATAGACTGTTAGAGTAATATATATTCACTTCCAAGTCCCCAGATCATATCTTTCCCACCACCAAGAATGAAAATAGCACTGTCTTCTTTTCCGGAAGGTCTACATAAGTTTCCAATCCTTCCTTATAGCATTTGCTGCAAAATGCCTTGTAGAAAGGAGGCATGGTGCTCCTTGATGCCATATGGCCGTCTTAGGCCAAAATAATTACTTTTCACAGAATCCCAGGAAATTAGAAAAAAAGAGGAAAGCTTTATCAGAGAGAGATTAGGAGAGTCAAAGAATCCCAGCGCTCTGGTGCTGATTAAAAGCAAGAGCTTGCTTTACAGATGAGTCTAGCAAAGAATGATGACAGGGACCTCCATCTGAAAGCTGCTGCTGAATCCTGAGAATTGGACTCAACTACAGTGAGTCCACAACATTCTTTATAAGGGGGGAAGAATAACAATTTCCTGCAAAGAATTCTTACAAAGAGCAAGAGAGTAGGCACAATGAACTCTGCCTTGGGCTTTGTCTATATATTTTTAAATATACTTATTAATTAATTAATTTGAGAGAGAAAAAGAGAAAGGAAAGAACACAAATATGTATACCACAGCACTGGTATAGAGGTCAGAAGACCAATTTTGGAAGTCCCTTCTCTCTCTCTATGTGCATTCTAGTGGTCAAACCACATTTACCAAGTTTGCACGCAGGTGCTTTAACCTCTGAGCAAGCTGTTCTGCTCTGCCTCAAATTTTTAAAGTCTCTTTTATTTTTTTAATATTGAATACATGAATGTAGTGTTTGGATGAAGATTCAATGAAGAACCAAGTGTGGGTTATGGCTCTCTGGTCCTTGCTTCTTGAAGATGTTTCAGGCCAGACAGCAAAAGCTATCTCCACGTTCCTTTGTGAAAGGTCACATGTACAAATTCCACTATAAAAATGAGCCACTAACCATAACAGAGAGTTCTTGGGAGAAGAAATGAAAATGTTTAAGAAGTATCCAGAAAATGTTCATCATACTGACAAATCAAAGAAATGTAAATCGAAACTTCTATGAGACAAAATCATATACAAGTCAGAATGAATAATATTAAAAAATAAACAACAACAAATGTTGGGGAGGATGAAGGGAAAAAAGAATTCTCATCCTTTATTGGTGGGAACACTAAGTAGCATAGCCATTCTGGGAGCTGCTGTGCACAGTTGGCCAGATATGTTGGTTTGGCAAGTAAGGATCATCCCTCTCTCTAGCCATTATGTGAAAACAATGTTTCCCTAGGACCTGATGTTGGTGTGAGCTAAGATGGACAAACAACTGTAAAACTGGGAATCATAAAAGAAAATAAACCCCTTAAGCTGTTTGGTGGTATTTTACCAGCAATATTGCAGGCTAACTGAGACAGGTAATAGACACAGTGGAATATTACTCTGCTATTAATATAAATGAAATCATAAAATTCATAAATAAATGGACAGAACTGACTGAAAAAGGAGATTAAATAAGGTAACTCAGTCCCTGAAAGACAATTACTGCAGGTTCTCTCTCATATGTTGATACAAACGTCATACTCTAGATTTGCACAGTAGCAACCGTAGCCCAGAAGCCTCAGTTAATAATAGTTAGTGATCAGCAGAAAACGGATGACTGTAGATCATTCAGCTCTAGATAGGGCAATGGACACTCTCCCTTTCAAGGATAAAAAAATTTAAAGAAAGATGAAGACACTGAAGTAGCGTAAAACATGAAACGATGAGTGAAAACTCCCAATATTTTTAGACATCTATATGACTTCTATCTGAGAAACTCACAATTAATTCTATCTAGAATATCTTTTAAAGAAATTATATATGTGTGTGAGTTTGTATGTATATGTGTGATGTGTATGTATGAGCATGTGTGTTTAAGTGAATATGTCTGTGTATACTGATGCAATTTCTGTACATTAGCTATAAATTTAAAATAACAATTTCTTGAAATTTTTTAAATTTAGATAATACATGCTGAGTATCTCTCCAATATGTAACATATGATGCAGCTGTTCTATATTTTTAAGTATATATGCTTTGTTGTATAGATAGAAATATGAAATTACTATAAATGTTTTAAAAAAATAAAGTTTGTAGTTTCAAAAAAGATTTTATAAGATCCACAGAGTACATACTCCAGTGTATCTTCAGATCCCAAATCATACAAATATATGTAAACGGTCAAGGAAAATATTCTAGATGCTTAATTGTCTTATCTGTTAGGTCAGCTAGTCATTCAGAATGTGCCTATTTCAGCTTTTCTAGTGCGAAACAGTTTCTTTCTTTAAAAATCATGGCAGATAGAGGGGCTAGGGAAATGTGTCCGTTGTTAAAGTCTTTGCCTCACAAGTAAAATGACCTGAGTTCAGATCTCCAGATCCCATGTCAAAAATGAAGAGTAGAAATGGTGGAGATCTACACTTTTGGCCCTGGAAGACACAGCCTGGGAGACCCCAGAGCAAAGCATTAAGGACATAAAGTAATCCATGATGATTCCTGATCTCACTCTCGGACTTCCATAGATGTGTGCACTCGCAAGTGTGCACACACACACACACACACACAGGCACAGGCACGAACCACAAAAAATCTTCTAAAAATCATGTCACATCTAATTGGAAATCAAAACGAGAACATTCCTTGACAATGACAAGGAACCATAAAATTTGTCAAATAAGAACCTTCCTTTAAAAACTATCACTTGCCTTTTATCAATCCTAGCATGTCTTTCTGTGTTCTTCTCTCCACTTTCCATTTACTAATCCATTCACTCATATAACACTGAAAAAAATCACTGAACAATAGGAACCTTTCATTGAAACAATATGTCCAAATAAGATCAAGGACTGGGAAGTGAGAATATATTGCATACTCAGACTTGTTGAATGAAAATAGATTTTTGGAGATTCTGATCAGAAAGAAACTGGCCCAGGGCCCATCCAAAAGTTGCACAGCTGGAAGTGTGTCTGTCTGTTCAGGTGCTGGGAAACAGTAGGCGCCAAGGGCCAGGAGGAGTTGGACATCCATGGAATAGAGCGACAGGTGCTGGGTTAATTTTTTCTGTGTGGGCAATCAGTATTTGGGGTGTCCTGCCAACGGCAGCTGGCCAAGTTGTAGTAGGTGACTGAGGGCTTGGCAAAAGACAATCTTCTGAGTCCAAATGAGAAAAAACTAGGTGAGCTGCTGTTCATTTTATGACTTCAGACCTTCCAAACCAGGCAGGTTATGTAGTTAGAGATCTAAATGAGGAGAATAACACAGAGCTATAGATCTGCTGGTTAGAACAGTAGTGCAGATTAAAATCCCAGGCAAATCTGAAACTAAAAGCAGACAAACCAGAAGACAGAAAAGTTGATTTTAGGATTATTTATTCAAACGGCCATAGAATCCTTCAGATTAGTTCCTATCAGAAGAAAGAATTCCAGCATGCCCAGAGTGAACCTCTACTTGCTGCTGAGTGGGTTTGAGTGACAAATAACTCAAACCTTTACTTTAAAATTTTTTTGGCATGTGTATTTGTGTGTGTGTGTGTGTGTGTGTGTGTGTGTGTGTGTGTGTGTGTATCAGAAGGCACTATGTGTGCTTGTGAAGGCTCAAGGGGGACTTTGGGAAGCATTCTGGTTATAACTCTATCTCCTTTTGTCTTTGCACAGGAATTTCCCAGACTCTGACTTCTACCACCATTTCTGCCTGGCATTTTTATGTGGGATCTGACATCTGAACTCAGGCCCTTTTGGTTTCAAAGCAAAAACTTAACCCCTGAGTCTTCTCTGCAGCCTGAAATAAGCTCTTAAGTGAGTGAATCTCCACTGTTAGTTTGAAGCAAGACTCTTCAGTGATAGTCTAGTGATCAATAACAGGGGCATCATTGGGAAGTTGGCGGGAAACAAATTTTAGATAGCAACCTAATCCAGCTTAAATGCTGAGAGAGAGAGAGAGAGAGAGAAGAGAGAGAGAGAGAGAGAGAGAGAGAGAGAAGAGAGAGAGATGCTTGGATATGAATATATGGACTTGTAGGTCCATGGGCACACATGTATCCATGCTTTATTTTCCAAGGGGAGACTTTGCTGAGCCTGGAGTTGACTGATTCAGCTACTGTCGCTCTCTAACTTACCCTGGGATTATCTGTCTCTGCCTCCCAAGGACTGGGATTAGAGTTAGTCCATGACACACGTGCAGTGCTTCAGTAAGTACTGGGGATCTGGCCACCTGATTTGCTAGTAACAAATACTTAATCTGCTGAGCCATCTCCTCCACCTGACACATTTTAATAAGGTCCTCCAGAGTTTCTCACGCATATTAAAACCTTGAGACACATTGCTATGGTGAGTTAACTGTGGTAGGTGCTGCAACATGATGGTACTTAATTCTATGGACTGAGAATGTTGTTCCTCCTTGGATATTAGAGACTGCTAACATATGGAGAAGGTTCCTGTGAAAAGCGCCAGGGTTGAGGCATCATTATTTCAAGAATATGAAGTAGAAATGTCTAAAGAAATTGTTTCTCTATAGTTTAGTTCTTAGAAAGAGAAGGGAAAATAAACTTAACTTCTTTTCAATCTGCTGTTTTGCATCAGGCATTATGTTATTTATCTATTTAGGCTACAGTGTTTTCATTTGATTTTTTTATTATTTATTCAATTGTGCATGTGTGCATGTGTGTATGTGTGTGCGTGTGCGTGTGTGTGTGTGTGTGTGTGTGTGTAGAATCATGGGCAAATTCCGGAACCACCATGGACTGCCTCCACCTCCTCCTTGTTTACTCTGCCCCAGGATTCACAGGCTCTGCCCTACCAGGACCAGAAACACAGGCCGCCCCCGCTTCTGCCCGGCTACAATACGTGGGGTCTAGGATCCAAACTCAGGACCTTCCACCTGCAAGGCAGAGGCTTAACCCCTGACCCACCTCCCAGCCCCATGTTTTCATTTGAAAGGGAACACTTTTCAGGGGAAAAAAAGTAAGTTAGTTTTTTTTGAAATTCTTTAGAGAGTAGGGCATTTCCAATGTCTTTGCTGATAAACATATTCGGACACATGCTTACATTCAAGATTCTCATATGTGCATTTTATATCTATCAAGTATATGCAAACTACAAACTTACTTTATGTTTTTGTTCATGCCAATGTTCCTTCATCATTCACTCCGTCATCCCATGAGAAAGCAAATCTTGAGCTAGGATCATTTATCCTTGATGACTTCCAGCTCCATATTAAGGAAAGTTGAAGTGTGTCAGGAAACACAATGCTTGTGCTTGAGTCTTCAAGCTTCCCATTGATGCATTCCTTCTGGATGCTCCTAGAAAATGCATTATATACCTAATCATTGGTAATTCAGTTCTGAGTATTCTACTCTTCGTAGATTATTGAATGACTTCAAGATAAAAGTATGTAAAGGATAACCAAGTTAACTTAGAAAAAGGAAAGTCTGATTAAAAAATGAGAATCAAGTCATTTGTTTTAGACTATATAAAATTAGGTTAAGACCTTTGGAAAAAAGATTTTAAAAAGATACAGCAAGTAAAGCTTATATAAATGATTGTTGAATTTTAGCATAAATTATGTATGAAAATAAATTAGTAAATATTGCTAGTTGTTCACAACTTAGGAGTCCAGTTGCTAATTTTCAGAGAATTACAAAAACGATTAGCCACTTTCTGGTTAACAGCTGTGTTAGTTTCATTACTTCTCTGCTATAATAAATGCCTGACTCAATTTAGGGAAACAAGGGACTATTTTGTTCTAGGTTGCCTTTTTAGGTTGTGATGCATCATGGATAAGTCATACATGAGGAATCAAAGGAACTTGTCATATCATTTCCATAAGAACTGGGAGACCAGGACCAATGATCCCTACTTGGTTTCTAGCTTGCCTGTCTGCTGTGATGTTAACTCTCCATGTCATTCAGCTGTCTGAGAATCTCTTATAGGCTTTTCCAGAAACTTACCTGAGATAAATAATATCTCATGGGTGTGTCCTGAGACACACTTCTCAGATGTCATGTGGATAGCTGAGATGAATGTATTAGCCATTTCGTGAACCAGTATATTGTTTGATTTTGTATGTCTATGCATATATGCATGAGCAGACTATGCATATGTGTCTATGTGTGGATATGTGGGCACCTCTGTGTGTGTGTGTGTGTGTGTGTGTGTGTGTGTGTGCATATAGAGACCTAGAGTTGATGTCAAATGCCTTCCTTGATAGCTCTCAAATTAAACCAGAGTTTACCCATGAGATAGCCTCCCTAGGCAGCTAGTCTTGGGATTGCTGTTTATGCTTTCTAAGTGCAAGATATCAGGAGGCTGACATACCTACCTTGCTTTTAATTGGATTCTGGGGATTTGAATTCTGGTCCTCACAGTTGCACAAGTCCCTTTTTCCATGGACCCATTACTCCAGTCCTGAATCAGGTTTATGGAGACATAAATTGTTTATACTACAGTTTGAAACAGGGTTTCTGGGCTAGCAAGATAGATCAGTAGGTAAGGTGTCTGCTCACGAACTTGGTCCCCAGATTTCCATACCTGAAAGCTCACATGAGTGAAAGTTGTCCTCCACCAATGCTCTACAGCATATATTCTCTCTCTCTCTCTGCTTTTTATGTAGATGTATTTATGCATGAGGATGTATGTGCATGTCTATGTCCATGTGTGTGGAAGACAGAGGAAAACAGAGGTCAATGCCTGGAATCTTCCTCAGTTGTACTCCAACTTATTTTTTTTTAAAGAAAGAATCTTATTTTTTAAGAAAGAATCTCTCATTCAATCAGAAGCTCACTGATTGGCCAGGGTGGCTGCCCAATGAGCTCCAGGGATCTGTCTGTCTTCTCTTTTTCCTTGGCACCTGGGTTCCAGATGCTTCTGTGCCATGCTTGTTACATGGGTGCTGGAGATCTGACCTCAGGTTCTCATGCTTGTGTGACCAGCAGTTTGGTGACTAAGCCATCTCTACAATTCCAAGATCAATCTTCTCATGGGAAAACAGTATAATCTAGGCAACACCACCAGAAACCAACATTTATCATCTTACTGGGAGATGGTCAGAGCTGCAGAATTAGGTGAATTCTGAGGGAGAAGTGGATGTGAACTGAGGAGGTACACATGCTCATGACGTTTCTACTTGATCTGACTAGCTCAGATATCTTAGGTAGAAAGTCTTCACAAACAGGAAGCATCATCCCAGAGCCTAGACTTATTCAGAGAGCACTGTGAGTCAATCATCAGGTAGAAACAGAGAAAAGCTAAGGAGATAGTTGGATTCTTATTGTTGTTTTAATCAGAAACAACCCAAATCTCAGGCAAAGCCAATCACGGCACAGATTCAAAATAGTAATATCCCCTGTAGCAAATGATAACTGACCTGAGGCCAGAGAAACCCAGTTCCCACTGGGCTACAGTCTAATGTGGTCTAACTCTGGAGCTCATTGCTGATTCTTCACAGTGGTAATTTCTCTATGCAATATTTCCTTCAATAAAGACTATGGCGGGGCTGGAGAGATGGCTCAGGGGTTAAGCCTCTGCCTTGCAGGCGGAAGGTCCTTAGTTCGGATCCCAGATCCGTATAGACGCCAGGCGGAAGCGGGGGCGGCCTGCGCTTCTGGTCCTGGTAGGGCGGAGCCTGTGAAGGGGCAGAGTAAACAAGGAGGAGATGGAAGCGTCCATGGGGGTTCCCAAATTCGTCTGTGGTTCTACACACACACACACACACACACACACACACACACACACGTGCACGCACATACATACACGCACATTGAATAAATAATAATAATAAAAAAATTTAAAAAAAATAAAGACTATGGCTTAAATTTAGGAGAGAGAATTATTGGTAAATAAAGTAATACAGTTTGTGGAAGGCAAATGTGCTTTATCTTGCCCAGCCAAAAGAATTGGATTTAGCCATTAAAATAAATAATATCTGAAATTCTTTCTTCACATTGGTCAGAACATATTTTCACAGAATTTTTAATGTCTATGTAGGAAATAATAAAGCAATATTCATGCTCCATACCAGTTTTGCTTAGGTAAAAACAGCTGCCCATTTCTGATTTAATGGGTTTTCTCGGTAATAGGAATGTGTGAAAGCAAATCTCAAAGACTCTTTTTTTCACAGCCATTCAGCAAAACACAGTAATATAATTAAACAGATCTCTCAGATAGCTTTGAATTTATCAAAATTTATCAAAATCCCTAATTCACAAAAACATTACTCCTGTGAAATGCTCACAAATGGCAGCTTCATAACCTTTACTCTGGTTCATTCTGTTTTGCTGAACCTCATGTTTATGTGCCCAGGTTTCTGCTGGGCTTGGGTTATATCATTATGCAGGAGTGTATCCAGGCACAAACAGCCTGCTTGGCATTTACATATTGTTCCCGCATGCTTCTATATCTGACTGCTCTGTAAGTGAGCAGCGCATGTTTTCTTGCTAAGAAAAAAGAACACTGTGTTTGTTTAGTCTTGGATCTTTAGAAACAGAATAAGCCTGGGTGACCGTGTGCACAGCCAACACCTGAGTAGAAAACAATGCCAGAAACTGAAGAAGGATGGGTCTCATCTAAAAATCTTTATTACAAATGCATAGTTATCAAAGGGTTTCCACCATAAATTCTTATGCTGCAATCCAATTAATTGTTTCTATAGCAAGGAGGTTCAACTAACTAAACAAAACATAAGGAGCTACCAGCTTTCATTTAACCCACACAGAATCAAAGCATCTCCCTTTTGAGGTCATGTGAACAGGACGAATTCCTTGTCTGCAGTGATCACCACATACATGAGCTATATTTTGAAAGACTAGAATTAGGTTCGGTGTTTCTTACTTGAAATAAAATAGCATTCCTGGCTGGGGAGATGACTCTGGGTTAAAGTCTTTGGCTTACAAGCAAAAGGACCTGAGTTCAGATCCTCAGATCTCAGCATAAAAATGTCATGGGTAAATAGCAGTGGTTTGCAAATCCAGCCCTAGAAGGCAGAGACTGAGTAAATCCAGAGCAAAACAATAAGGATGATTCCCTATGTCACCCTTGGGCCTCCATAGACACACATAATCAAGTGCCCTTTGGTAACACAAACACACATACACACATGCACACACAAATAATATTTTAAAGCAGCTATACGAATCCTCAAACATGAAACTAAACAACACACAATAGAAATTCTTAGAGCTTCAGGTGTTCTGCTGTCATCATGGAAAGTTTCAGAATGCCAAAAGGAAAAGTCTGCCCTACGTGCTTCAGTGGTCATTACTTGTAGTTCCAATTACCTCCTTTTTAGTCATTCATTTTTCCTTATCGTGCTGCAGCCTTTCTAGTCTGAGATAGTTAACAAATTACTTTTATTAAGCAATTATTGATCAACAGCTTACACTAGATTAAAATAGGTAGAGAATCAAATGTTTTATTTTTACTCAGATACATATGGGTAAAAATTCTAAAAGTGTTTGTTTTCTCAGTGTATTTTACTTTGTTCTATGTTGTTTCCTTCCCGAAACAGGGTCACTACGTAGCACTGACTGTATAGGGACTTGCTGTATGTCCCAGACTGGCCTCAGACTTGCAATCAGCCTTCAGCTGCTGAGTATGGGGGTATATTATACCTTTTTTGGGTGTTAATCTTACATTTTCTGCTGTAAGTTTTTCATAGGGATGAAACACTTTCTTTTCACACAACTGTGTCTGCGTATTTTATGATTTTGTGCATATATGTGCATTTAAGTATGTAAATACACAGGCAGGAGTGCCCCAAGATGCATACAGAGGTTGGAGGAGAAACCAAGTGGTGGCTCTCACTTCCAACTTCAGAAAACTATTATTTATTTATACTTGAAAGAGAGAGGGCAGCAGCTGCACACGTGTCATGTCACACCCACAGAGGTCATGTGTCAAGTCACACCCACGGAGGTCAGAAGACAACTTTCATAAATTGGTTCTCTCCTTCCACCAGGTAAACCCTGATGTTACAACTCAGATCACTTGGTTTGCCCACGGGTATTTCTACATACTATGGAGTCCACTTTACTGATGTGGAATGGGAGCTCTCTTTGCTGTTTTTCTGCTATATACACCAGACTTGCTGATCTGTGAGAGTCTATTGTGTCTCCTGCCTTTGCCTCCTGTACAAGCACTGGAATTACAGATCCTGTAAGACACGTTTTTCTTGTGCAAGTGCATTTGCACACTCAGTCATCTCCTCAGACTCCTATTGTTAGGATCATAATAAAAACCATGTGGTCTTAAAAATATTCTGGAGAATAAATGACCTTTGGTCAAGAGTTCCAACAGCAAGTGGTTTATCAGAATGTATGTCTCCTGTACCGAACAGAAGCCTTTCCTGTTAACTAATTAGCTGCTGTGAGTATAAATGCTCTTCAGGAAGAATCCATTCCTGGTTTAAAAAAAAAAAAAGTGCCATAAAGTCATAGAAGAAAAAGAAAAAAAAACAAAAAACAGAAAACAACTTTGTTATTGAAATGGATCTTTTTATTTTTTTAACAATAGGTCTAGCAGGTGGCATGTGGCTATGGCTAGGTCTGCCTGTCTCCAGGGGGCCTGAGGTATCCCTAGCAGCTTCTGTGGGAGGAATTTGTGGGTGGGATTTGGATTGTAAAGGCATGCTAGCATCTGCTGCTTGGCAGGTCTTATTACCATTCACACAATTAACTCCTGCTGCTCTGGCTGGACAGTGGCACGCAGAACTCAGATTTATGGTCTCCCTGACAGTTCTCATTTCACTCATGTGAGAGGAAACCTTCTTAGGGTTTCAACTCAGCAGAAGGTTTCCTCTAGCAAAAGATCCCCAGTCAGAAAAGTAGGCATGGAGATTGCACAAGCCAAGATATCTCTACCACAAGCCCCAAGAGGGACTGAACATGCAGTTCTATTCCATGCCATATCTTTCAGAGCTTATCAAAGGTATGTGTTTGATTATTAACATTCTCACCCCACAGCTGTTACTTCTGTGGCCCTTCTGGATCCCAGATCCAATTTTGCATCCTTTGCAAACTTTACCCAAGACTACAGACCCTCTGCAGAGTGAGCATTGAGTAATTTACAGTGGAGATTAAACAGAACATATTGCTAAGCAAGGAAGGAAAGTTCTACTGAAAGACTGAAAAACTCAGCCAGGATCGTATTTATAAGGGCTCAGCAGTCTGATTGATCAGAGCTAAATTGCCTAAATATCAGAGTTGCTACATGAGCACTAAATCTCCTTTACCACTTTGTCTCATGATAAATATTCATAAACCTCAGTTATTAACGAGTTTATGCAGGACAAGCACAAGGCAATAACGTATGACATTTTCTCCCTTAACTTAAATAGCCCAGGCCTGTCATTTATTGACATACAGACTACAAAAAGTTCAAAGGAAAACTCCTTTCTTGTTATAAAATAAGCAATGTTAAGCTGCTGCTTCTCTCTCAGTTGAAACTGAATTCTGTGGAAGTGGTTCAAACATTCTGTTCAAATACAATAAGGTTTCTTCGTCTGAAACAGCAGAAGAAAGATTAGGCCATGAAGCAGAATAGTCCTAAAAGCAGTATAGAGTAGGTAAAAAGACCTGAAAGAGAAAGTTTATGAATTTGCCTGTCTATGCACTATGTTACTACAACAACTGCAATTAAGAGAAAACATTACCCTGCTGAACATGTTCTTCCATTGAGTTACATGATTCTTCTTTTTAATTCATTAATTGTGTGTGTATGTGTGTGTTAGAGGACACTGTGTGTCCCTGTCGGGGATCAAGGGTGACTTCAGAATCATCCTTTGATTGCTTCTACCTCCTTTTTGCTTCACATTTCCCAGGCTCTGCCCATCAGGGCTGTGGCTGTTTCTGCCTGGCATTTTTACATGAGACCTGAGATCTAAACTCAGGACCATCTGCATGTAATGGTTTGAAATGTGTCCCCCACAGTCTTATGTGTTTGACAAAGTCATGGCACCTTGAGAGGTGGTGACTTGCTGGAGGAAGGTGGTCACAAGGGTGATTAGTCCCACCCTACCTCTAGGAGAAGTCTGCCTTTGCAGCAAGCAGGCTTGCAGCTCTCAATTCTCCAGGATGACTGCAGTGACATAGCCTTCTCCAGCTTTGGCCAGCCAGCCATGCCACCTCTGCTATGAGAAACTGTACCTCCCCTCTGGAACCATAAACTGAATAAATCTCCCTTTCTCCTTTAAGTTGCTTAATTTGGATGCTGTCTCACAGCAATAGTTAAGAGTAACCATTACAGCTTGCAAGGCAGAGTCTTAACCCCTGAGCAATCTCTCCAGCCTGATTCTTCTTAATTGCACAATTGCTTGGAATCTCCAAATTAAAGTTTCACTTATACATACAAATATACATAATTTAATGCATATATCACATCCACAACATATGTGCTGGCACTAGGAATGAAAATATTTTTAGATTATATTGCTCACTTTCTTCTTTTACAGCATGCTATGTAATACCCTTCAAAATGTAAATTTCTTCAAGTAAAACAAGAGAGAAAATAAAATAAATGTGTGGGGTCGGTTATAACTCAAGCTTACCAACATATGGATGGAAGGAAAACAAATCCTCATTTTAGGTACTCTAATGCTTATAGTTTATTATAATTCAGATGGGGAAGAAAAATTATGTGTATTTGCTTTTGCAGAAAATGTAGCCCTAGGATCCATAGTTTAAAAAATAGTTACAAATGGGTGTATGCTTTTTTTAAATACATTTTTGTCTTGAGTTAAGTGATGACACTCCCTCAAAACATTCTGTTGCCAGGTCAGATTAAAATACTTGAAGCTGCTTGTCTATGTCAGGAGTCAAGAATAACCTCTCTGGATGTAGAGCACACTTACTGGATCATCAAGATGTTTCAGTGGGTAAAGATACATTCAAGTACACTCAGTGAGCTGAGTTTGAGTTCACCAAAATCCATCTGGTAGAAGAAAAACCTGAGTCTGAAGGTTGTCCTCTGACTTCTACGAAAATCACTGTTCTCTCGTTACCCCCTCAATATAAAAAAGACACAAAGACTTTGAGACTAGAAATCTCAATTGCTGACCTCTCTTTATAGCTGGGCGCTTGCAGTCAGGGGAATAAATCAATAAAATGCATGTTAATATTTGCTTCTTCAGTTGTAGTTGCATGTGCAGTGCTGTCACATCCACAGCCTCTGGAATTCTGCCCTTAATATCTCAGCCTGCTTGCACTCCAACCATCCTCCCTTGACTGTCTGAGTCCCACTCCAATATATCTGAAGCCAGTCCTGGCCTGAGTCAGGGAGAATACTGGTCCTCAGCCACAACTGCTGCTCTTCTTGAGCCTTTGCTGAGCTTTGACCCAACCGTAATAACACTGCTGCATTCTCACAGCAAACCTCCACAGACGCCAAGGTTTCCCTTGCTTTATTTTCTTGCCATCACCTCTCCCCTACTCTTCCTGGTCCCTTTGCATCAGCCATTGAAACTCCATTGTGTTGATACGATAGACCTGTTACTCTTTCTGCTGCTGTCAGGCAACACTTAAACTCAACAGCTTCAGGAGAGAAAATGGAGATTTATTCAACTTAGAGTTCCAGAAGGAAGATACAGTCCATTTTGGCAGAAGAGGCCTGGCTGGCTGGCAAAAGCCAGAGGCAGGTTAAGTCACATTCACCAGGGAGGTTGAGAGACTTCTGCAAACTAACTAACTGCAGACTTCTTCAGACTAACCAACTGAAGCAGGGTGGGGCTATCTAACCTCAAGTTAACCCCACCCCTGTGACCTGCCTTCCCCCATCAAGGCTCCACCTCCTAAGGAAGCCGTGATTTCCCAAACACCCAGTAAGGTTTCAAACACACGAGTCTATGAGGGACAACTCACATTCAAACCTCACATTCATTCGAACCTCACATTCACTGGGTTTGGGAATCTCCCCTAAGTCCTCACACTTGTACCACATCCACCTGTGAGCTCCATGGTGGAGTCAAGTACAACTGGGGTGACGGGGTGATGATTTGGAGCAAGTTGATAGCCCTTACTCATTGAATTTTCTTCCCATGTTCTTAAATTTTTTTAAATTATTATTATTTATTCAACTGTGCTCATGTGCGTGTGTTTGCGCGCGCTCGTGTGTGTGTGTGTGTGTCTCTGTGTGTAGAACCACGGACGAATTCGCGAATCACCATGGACGCCTCCACCTCCTTCTGCTCGGGATTCACAGGCTCTGCCCTACCAGGGCCAGAAGCGCAGGCCGCCCCCGCTTCCGCCTGGCGTCTATACGTGGGATCTGGGATCCGAACTCAGGACCTTCCGCCTGCAAGGCGGAGGCTTAACCCCTGAGCCACCTCTCCAGCCCTCTTCCCATGTTCTTGACAAGTTTCCTATAGGCCTTAGTTTGCGACATAAACATTTACTGATATTTATCTTTGTTGATGCAGTACTAGAAGTGTCCATGGAAACTGAGACACATAAAGTACATTTCAGCTATTACAACAGTCAGTAGTGTGGCACGATAGTACCATTAACAAAACACTAACACACATATCACAAGTGCAAGTTGATTTTGAAAAGCAACAGATTGTGTTTTTTTTTTTTTGAATTCTGTTGGTGACATTGCCTCAGGTACACTTTTACTTTTTATTTCACTTAAACCAACACAAGTCTAGGTTAATGACTTAGGATACTTTAATTAAGTCAGGTTCAGAATTTACTATATACCATTATGCTAAAGTAATTAAAAACTGGTAATAATTATATTTGTTCTATTTCATTAAGGGTCTTATTTTGCATAAATATGACATATATAGCTATGTGTACATGTGCATTTACTTTTGTTGCTTAGTAAAATGCAAAATACATATGCCAATGTGACTTAAATAATGACAGAATCACATGCAAAAAATAAAAACATGAGGGTACACTTTCTCTCTGGAATTATAACATAAAAATATTTGTTGAAATATTATCTGAAAGTCATATGCTCCCAGGGATATGAGTCAAATGGCTGCTGTCACTTTTTAACAATTAAGGAACATGCAAATTTTTAATATTAACTTGAGTCATCAAGCTTGCACATATATACAGGCATAACTAAATGCTATTTTATTTCAATAGTGATCTGAAGAAACTCATTTTTCCTCAAGGAAAACAAACGGCAAAATCTTGCCATTTACCTAGGGGAGAATTTGCCAGTGTCACTAAGAGAATTGAAATGCTGACATTAGTTTTTAAAGAAAATATCTGCATTATACTCATATCACTAATCAATGTTAAAATGTCATGTTTGCATTTTGCTTTGAGTGTCCTTTTAACATCATCTTGTTATTAAGATGTTGTTTGATTGTTTTGACCTTAAAAAAGTCCTGTTAAATGTTGGAATAATGTTTTTAAACAAATAGAATCAACCATGAACCATGCAGCATGTAGGCAGTTCCAATCGAATAAGTTTCTGCTTTGATAAAAGAAAAGAAAAGAAAAGAAAAGAAAAGAAAAGAAAAGAAAAGAAAAAGAAAAGAAAACTGTGAAATAGAGTACAGGAATCAAATTGAGTTTGGAACTTAATTATTATGAATGCTACACTGGATGACTTCCATAAATAAGCTGAATATCATTTCTAGTGATTGTTATTCTGTAACATGAAGGATAGCTTAAATATTAATACTGAACCCTGCTTTTTCTCCATCACACTTTAAGTCAATATGGAGTTATAATCTATTCTTCAAAATATTGTTTTTTTTCCTCAGCAATTTTGCAATTATAAAAGGTAAGTTGGCTAATGAGGTTTGCCAGAGATACTGGTTTGCAGAACTGATAGCATTGATTCTGAAACAAACTCCAGCTTAGGGGTCAGGCTCCCATGGACTGAGACACACCCTTAGGGATTCAGATTGCATGTGCATAGTCTTCAGAATAATGCATTCTTTTCCAATGGTCCTTAGCCTTGGTTGCATACTGTGATTACTTGAGAAACTATTTGCTAAAGTTTGAGCCCCCCACCCACTACAGCTGAACTACACAAGTCTATTTTGAGTTGAACATTTTGAAAAGTCTCCCTGCAGTCAAAGGTAAGAACCTTTCTAACACCAAATCATTGTTCCATGAAAAAAATAGTTGAATTAGACATAAAATATTGGAATAAGTAAATTAATATCTAATTCTATAGCAAAGCTGTTGTCTTAATTTCTCTCTAGGTATAGTGATGGAAGAGATGCAGAAAAGTTATGGGCTCAGTAAGGAAAGTAGAGTAGGAAGGGATCCAATCATCTTTGGAAGGTCGGAAGAGAAGAGTGAGCCACTGTGAAGTGGAGTGATACAGGTACAGGTAGATAAAAGGATTTCTGTGAATCTTTGTCTACCTTTATCTTCATGGGATTCGAATGAGAGTGGTATATTAGTTACTTTTCTCATAGTTGTAATAAAATCTCCGAAAACACCACTGGAGGAAAGAGGGGTTCATTTTCCCTCACAGTTTGAGGGTACAGACCATCATGTTGAACAAAGCAAGGTAGTTGGAGCTTGAAGCCTCTGATCACATGGTATCCAAAGTCAGGAAGCAGATAGGATCGATGCTGTGTTCAGCTCACTTTCTCCCCTGAGTCTGCCAGGACCCCACCCCATTCATTCAAGGTAGGGCTTCCTACCACAAGGCTCTCTGGAAAAGCCTTCATAGACACCCCCAGAGGTGTGCATGCTAGGTGATTTTAAATCCTGCTGAGTCGACATCAGAATTAAATAATAAGTTTATATATATATATATATATATATATATATATATATATATATCAGCATTTAGAGAGAAAAAGACAACAGATGACCAAAATCAAAAATAGCTTTTAACTGCTCTGTTAAAAAAAAGACTAAATTGGAAACAAATCTAACCTCTAGAAATATTATGAGTTGCTTCTTAATTAGGGGTGCGTTAGATCACAGCAGCAGGCAGGGTCTCCTAGATGCTGATAAGATTGCCCATAATTCCTTGCAGCTACTCTAGCAACATCAGAATTCCACCTTGATGCCTGCTTAGAAGTCACCTTCACTCTTCCTGAAAAATGAACTGTCAATTCAGAGGCAATTGCCGAGGGAATTGGTGATAGATGAGCTCTCACACAAGTGTTGCACTTTAAATAACTTAACTGTGTTGTGAAAGAGAAGGCATAAGCACCCTCCAAGACAGCTGGGAAGTGATAGGGCTCTATCAAACATGAGTTTAAGTGTAGTCACTGGGTTTCTGAAGGAGACAGATTGGGCCCAGCTACAAGGTGGATGGACTCTCACAGGCTGGGACAGAAGAAGAAAAACGAAAGCAAGTAGAATTTTATAGAGTTAAAAAGATTTCTGTTTTCCCATCACTGTGGAGGAGTACCTGGAAACTATTTGGTCCCTTTGGTGTGCGCCAAGCTACATGAACAATGAGAAATCAATACTTTGCTGTACAGCTAAAGTACTAAAATCATTAAGCATTACTTTTCCTTAAATGGTTTATAATAGATGAAAATTAACAAAATGGCAGGGAGTTGTGTCAAAAAGTAGGGAAGGAGGTGAAAACCATGAAAGTGGAGGTATGATATCAGAGAAATGAATATTCAAGGTTGATGGAGGGTCACCATACTGATCTACATAATGGTCTAACCTACATGTCTTTGTCTTCATTTAAAATTTCTGACCTTAGTAAAGTTAGCTATGAATATATGCTGCTCTCTCCTTGGCTTTATTTCTTTCACCAGTATATTTTATAATTATGTGGGGACCTACTGATCAGTCAATCCAATAAAACTGCTTTCATTTCATTTTCTGAACAACACTTTGTTCTCTTTCTTTTTTAAATGAAATGGTGACTCACCCAACAATCAAGCCATTGAATGGACACAGCAAATTGACTGAACAGGAGTTGAAACATTGAAACAATGTTTATAATCACAGAAAAAAATTCACAATGGAAACAAATCAAGGACTTATCAACATTGGATATTTGAATGTAACTAAGAAAAAATCAGTTATCAATACTATTATGCAGCCAGAATAAGCAAGCATTCTAAAGAAGGGTGTCTTAATAAATATAATGTAGACTATGTTCCATATTATCAAAGTAAAGTGTATTTTATGCATTTGTGTATATTAACAATTATTGAAAGCAAAATCTGCAAACGAAATTCAGTGAATATTGACAAACAGCACAAAGAAGAAGGTGAGGAAGAACTTGGCTGAATTTTTGAATATATGCCACTTGTGGACTGAAATCTACAATCATGCATTTGCAAAACAAAGGCATAAATTATAAGAAAGAAAGAAGGAAGAGAAGGGAGGGAAGGAAGAGGGAGGGAAGGAAAAGAAGGGAGGGAAGGAGGGAGGGAGGGAGAGAAGAGAAGGGAGGGAGGGAGGGAGGGAGGGAGGAAGGAAGGAAGGAATCTTTGAATATAATTAATAACTAATTAATTCAATAGGCACATATTTCTTTAGTGCCTTCATTGTGTTCTCTAAATGTTATTTCCATCCAGGACTTACGCGGGTTGTGATCATTTCAGATCTGAGACAAGAAACAGAGGATGAGCCTGGCTTAAACTCTCATAACAAAAAGAAAAACTAACAAGCAAAGTCTAAGAACAATCATTTTTCTAAAGACTTTGGATCAAACTTAAACAAGTTCACTGGCTAAACGTAGGATCATTTGAAGCATCCTGTAGGTTAATAAGTGTTGAGGAAGTACCAGGCAAGTAAGTATAAATTTTTGAATTCACAATGATATGGAAAATAGACACCACCACTATTTGTCCACTTTTAAGGATGCAAGAGAACTAAATATCTTATAAGGATATGGGGGAAAATCCATTTTTGAGTGGTGTGTGGGTGTATCTATGTATCTACCTGTGAAGGCCCAAGGGTGACAATAGACATTTTATTGATTGCTCTTCTTCCTTAATGCTTTACTTTGGGGTTTCTTAGGCTCCCTTTTCACTGGGATACAATTAGTGAAACTACAAGTGGAAAATTCTACAGAAATAATAACCTAACTCATCAGAATAAAGATGCACCAAAATCTGTGTTAAAATACTTCAGTTATTCTCAAACAGGCCCAGTAAGGTTGTACATTCAGGCATGATAAGCCTGGGCAGAAAGTACATGCCTTTAATTTCTGAAGAGCAACCTTGTTCAGGGCAAGAGAGTCAACAGTGAGCTACAAGCAGATTAGGTCGGGGTTTCCTGAGACACTCTCAATAAACAAATAAGACAATTAGGACTTTTTTTTTAAGATAGTAAGAGTGTCTTTTTCAAAAGATGCGACCATGATATTATAGCCAAGTTTGATTAAAAAGTCTCTGTGAAGTGAAATTATAAGTTGAGGTCGGGAGAGATGGTACAGAGGATAAAACACTTTCCATACACAAAAAGGACTAGAGTTCAGAGGATTCCTATATATCAGGTAAAATACCATGGTACTGTGACACTTTAATTGCAGACACAGAAGGCAGAAACTAGGGATTTCCAGAGTAAGAGTTGATTATTCAGTCTAGCTTTCTCTGCAAATCCTGTGTTTGATTGGCGTCTCTGTTTCAAAAGAATAAGGTGAAGGAAAAAATGGAGTATATTATCAGATATGCAACTTGAATATCTACATGCCTGTGTACATACATGCATGTATATCTGGATACATATGTCTGCTCACACTGGCAACAGATACACACACATCATATGCATCACACACATCATATCTGTGAAAAATGGATAAAGGGAAAAGTATATACAGATAGGTAGAGAAGCATCACTTACACAGTTTAGGTTTTCTGAGATGCAACATAAAATATTTTTTCTAATAAATAATATTTTGTATTGAATAAAATTTACCAGTACAAGCTTATTTCACTTTCTACTTGGCCTTGGAGGTTATTGCCATTGTTTAAATCAATAGATTGATATGGTAATCAATATGGCAATATCTAGTGCCAGGAATTCAGAAATTGTTCCAAGCACTGTGGTTTTCTGGCAGCTGTCCTTCCTGAGTTTGCCACAGAATTAGTGAGTGGTAAGGATTTACTATCTTTTATTTATTTACAGCCTAAGAGTCATTTCCAGGTTGCTGCTGCCTTGTTTGGGGATGGGAATTAGAAATGTTTGCTGTGGTGTAATTAATATATAGAACACTGATCCTGGGGTGATTAGCATACAAGACAGTGATGTAGTGGAGAGTGGCTGAAGCAAATTCATTGTCAGGTTAGATCCTGCAAGACCTTCATGGGCTCATCCAAAGTCACTGATTTTAAAGATATAAAAATGATGTCTTGTTGTTAGATATTTATACTTTGCTGGTACTTAGGAGAAGATGTTGATGCCTATATAAAGTATATGCATGTGTGTCTCTGTGTGAGTGTGTATGTGTGTGTATGTGCACATGAATTTGTAGAAAAGCACAAGTGTGTTAAAGCGAGGGTATAGAAGGCATTCAGAAGGGATAAATAACACAAAATTCACAAGTTACTCATAGTGTGTTCAATTGCCAAGTGTGGACACTGATGTTACCTAGGTTTGAACCTAGCCAAATCACTATCTCACTGATTCCCAAAGATCCCTTTTTTATGATGACAATAAAATCCTAACCTCTAAAGAGAGTGTATTAATTCATAATACCTTGTATTAAGTGATTATTATGTGAGATAGTGAATTTAATATGATTCCTAGCACCGAATCAGACTTCAATGTCATCTTGTAAGGTAACTATTAGAGAAAATAATGCATGGAGGAGGGGCATAGATTTTTAGGAGAATCTCCTCAATGTTTTTTCTTTGTGCTCAGTGATTAAGAAAAATGTTGCTCTAAAACAGTAGTGTTATAAAAACAAGTCTAGAATTTTGATGAGCATTTCATTCCTCAGAAATAGCAAATGTAAACAGTAAATGTGCTCTTTAATTTGGCCTTAAACATAACTCTCCCATCAGAATTCAAATACTGGAAACATGTGTGCATGTCTTGCCACAAAGTGTTTGAAAACTCAAAAGGCCCATAATTTGCCTGTCTCCCATGCTGTTAAACAGACATTGTTTTCCAACACCACAGAAGTTCTACTTAAATACAACTCAAGATATTCTAAAACACTATTGATATTACTATTGTTCTCTATTTCATTTTTCAATCAAGCTTCATTACAAAAATCTCTAAAGTCAATTTAAGGTATGAAAGAATCTGAAAATCTCAATTCTTTTATTCAAATCTTCATTTATTAAGAAATTGTTTTGCAGACTTCAGTTATTTTTATAACACCTAACTTTTAGCTTATTTTAGTACTCCCTGTGTTATCAGCATTTATGGAAATGATTTTTCTGCAGGTTGACCCAGGTTTTTATCTTAAAATTCTGAAAAGGAAGATTTATATCATTTATATAACTCATGGCAAAGGAAACCAAATAAAAATTTAAAAAACAAATAATTTATCATATATTAAATAATTTCCAGTTTTCTATTTTCAATGACAACAATATATAATTTTAAAATTAAAAAGTATAATAAGAAGATGGTTAAGTTAAATCCTTCAGTGTGGGGTTTTGCAAACCATTGTTTGTTCACATTAGTCACTGACTTTCCCAACCCACCTCATTCCCATCTTCTCCTACACTTGTCTTGTGTTTTAGTTCTATTAGCCATTATTGCAATGAAAAATGCCTGATCCAAGATATTAAGGTGAAAGTGTTTAATTTCAACTCACAATTTCAGGCTAAATTCCATCATGGCAGAGAAGTCAGAGCAGCAGGAACCTAAGGAACTGGTTACAATGCATATGCAGCCAGAGTGACGACTAGGACTAATACATGCATGCTTACTCCACTGCGTGCATGGCAATGATTCCTCACTCCACCTTTATTCTTGTTTACTTATTGTGGCCCTGCATGCCCAGCCACAATGGATTGGATTCTTTACATATCAATAATGCCATCAGGATAATCCCTAAAAGGAATGCTTAGAGGGATCAGAGAATACCTCTCAGATGTGCCAAAAGACCTTCCTTTTAGGTGTCAAGATGACAATGAACACTGCCACCACAGGTCTTTGCTGTCTTTTGTATAACTTTGTCATTCTTGTGAACTGCTATTCCTGACCCTTGTCACAAAATATTTGCTGACTTTCTTCTTCATCTGATAAATCTAGTGAATGATTAATATCATTTGCCTATTTTTAAGAGTAGTACTTTTTCAAATAAGTCTTCCTCTATTCCCTAGCATGGAAAATTACAATTACTCCATCATAGATGCCACTCAGAGCCACAGTGATATTGTTTTGGCATTTTTTAGATTAAATTTTCTCCTTCAGATTGTAGGTTTTAAGAAGTCCATGATGAATAATGGATATGTATATTTATTTGAAATTAATATGCTAAATGATGAATATAGCATGCTAAATAAAAGATGAAAGAATAAATATTTTTAAGACATAGCAAAGCATATTCTCCATTAATTCTCCAACTCTCCATTTTCCTTCTCTTCTAATCATATTGAATCTAGATTTTATAACAAATAACATGATTACTAGATATGTCTCGAGACAGTTCTGCATTTTCATCTTTCATTTCTCAAGTAAGGGAATGATCACCAGGGTAATTCTTTGGTGTATATTTTTGATTTTCAGAATACACTGAGTTTGTCCAATCTTTTCTGGCAATGTCATGGTAAATCTACCAGCATTCCAGACCAAAGAACCATAGTTTTGGACAGAAGACCTGCTCTCAAAAGTATAAGATACAAGAGACATCAATGATGATACTCAATATTGTGTTCATGCCTACATATGATATGTGTGCACACCCAAATGCTAATATACTTCCACACATGCAAATAAACATTCACACATTCAGACAATAAAGGAAATAGAATTACTTGAACATGTGGAATGGAAATAGAAAATTTCTACAACACTAAGAATAAAAAAATCCAGAAAAATCCAGGCACGTAATTTTTATAGGTTATAAAAACTGACAATTCCCATGAAAAAGGTAATATGGATGGTCTAAAGTCCATGTTGAAATACATTTTCACTATATTGGTCACAAAATCCCTTGTGGAATTAGTGAAATCTATTGTTTCTCATGCACACATGCTTGTCTGCAGAGGAGTATCAGCGCTCTGTCACAGATGGACCTGAGCCACCGAGCCAGTTGAAAGCAAATGGAAAGCAATGAACACTGGGATGGCTCCAAAAGCACCTATTTTAGGACAACAGGTAATTTGGTGCAGTTCTATGAGCATGTTGTCATTGTTAACTAGAACTCTGGGTATAGATAGCACTGGCTTAAAACATTGGCAGTCCCTCCACACTTCCCCAGAGTGGAAGGGCCCTAACCCTTGTCTTGTCTACAAAAGTTAGGTAGATATTGACAAAACAAAACATCAAACATCATGTATGTGGGCATAGATCTCTGGTCATAGGGATGTGTGTGTGTGTGTGTGTGTGTGTGTGTGTGTGTGTGTGTGTTGTATTGTTTGTTTGTGTGTGTGGTGACGATTGCCTCTTAGTTAACTGCAACACTTTAAGGCAAAAAATATAGGTGTTTTGAAAGCTGAGAAACAAAATGACTGAATTTTGTTCGTCTCCTGATGTTTGCATAAAGGGATTTTTTTTATCACTCAGACATTTCTAGAATTAGGAAATAGCTTCACAGATTATACCCTTTGAAAATGACAGGATCTAATCTCTTTGCTTTCATGAGCTTCGCCTGCATTGCCAAATATCTCAGGAGGGGAATTGTAAACTATTTTTCACAGATTCTCCATAATAGATGAGATGCGAAATGAATTTCATGGAAGTTGAGCACCCTGGAGGTTATTAGTTTTCTGAAATATATAACATTATTCTGACATCATATCATTATCCTTATTATTTTCTTGTGCAACCAACCTTAAATACTGAAAAATTTATCAATTTTTATGATGTATGGATCTTAATAAAGAATGTGTGTCCTATTCTTAAAGCTATTAAGCTATGAAAGGCACCTATATTTTATGCTATACATACATGCCTGGAATATTTAGCACATAAACTGGAAATGAATAGGAGAAATAGTTAACCAAATAGTATTTGCATAAAACAAGATAAAAAAAATTGGGGCACGGGCAGTGTGCTTTCAACTCAATTATATAATAGGCAATAGTATATATTGAAAATATATATATGCACATATATATGTATTTAACATCAAAGGTATGACTTTAAAACCAAAGTTAAGTAATCATCAGTGGTCAATGTATTTATATATACACACACATATACACTCAGCATATATAGATATAGATATATGATACATATTTGCTATATATATTTCCATTGCTCAACCTGTCAAAGGCTTAATTTCAAAATTCTTGAAAGTATTTTCAAATAAGCTTGAGAGCTAACTTTGCAGGATGGCAATTCATGATTTTGTACTTTATCAGCACTATTGCCCCCAAAGACTCTTGAAACCATTAAAATGCAGACCACATACAACCTTATATTTGTGAAAAGTTAATAGAACCACACATTCAAAATGAAAAGTCTGTAAATTAATCTCTAACAGCCTGTCTTAAAGAAAAGTAACAGCATGAATATACTCTGTAATAGACTTCAGTAGAACCACAGAGCAAATAATTCTAAAGTCAGGATGAGCTGAGTAACCCTGGCTGGTCATAAAGTATCTTCCCTGGGTAGCATTGCAATTAGGGAAAATTAAAAAAAAAACAGATTTATCAATAATATTTTCCTTTTAAAAATGTTAACTTAGCACTGACTTCTACAAAAAAAATTCAGTCCATGAAAAATTAAACAAGTATTTCCTCTCAGGTTTCTGGACAGAGATGTTAAAAGAAATTTTTTTTTGATATATGCACTGCATTTTCTTGTTTTTATCATTTAAAAGATTTATGGTTATTTGTCTGTTTAGCTAGCAGATGGGAAGTGAGTTTCTGACATGCCCTATTCATCACGTAGTGACTTTTCATTCCTATTTCCCCTCTATTTCAGAGGGAATCCAAAAGAAAAATAACTTCCATTATATGTGGTATTACTTCCATTCCGGTGCTCTTGTCAGAACCCTGTGCACCGCTCCTAGTGGGAGTCAAAGCGCTCAGCAGCCCAAGTCAATGTGAAGCCTCTTCCGCATCTCTCATTGTGTGGCTCTGAGTCACAGCCCCTGATTCTGCCTGGCTCTGCACACAGAACTCCTTGCCCACTCTGACTCCCTCTCCCCCTCCCCCCATGGAATTCAATCGGCTGCCTTTTCTACTGACCTCTTATCGATCCTACTGCTAGATGCTTTGCGGGCCTTTGAGTTTGAGAGAAAATCTTGTTCTCCCATTACTAAAGGCCAAACTAAGACCAAGGAGGAAATGCCCTGTAGTGCTTGTCTAAGGAGTGATAGAATTCTTGACACCCTCACCTGGTCTCAAATGCACTTAAAATTCCCATGATCCTTTTCAAAAATGGGGAATAAGGGAGCTCTGACCAGTAGCATTTTAATTAATCAATGTGTAGGTCACTCAACTCTTCCAATAGGAAACACATGAGCTTGTTTGTTAATTCAACAGCAAATATTTGAGTCCTGGCACTTGGCATGACTTCTACTTCTAGATTTAACCCCCCCCCCCCCGAAACAGCTGTGATACAACACTGTGTGGGGGGAAGAGGTAGTAGTCACATACATGTGTTCATAAGTACACAGGCACATGTTTACCTGTGGAACCCCATAGGCCAATAGAGGTTGTCTTTTTCTATTGCACTCCACCTTATTTTTCGAACCTAGAGCTTGCTGATTGACTAGACTGGCTAATCAACAAGTCCTAGGGTCTCTCCTGTTTCTGGCTTCCCATAGCTGGGATCAGAGATGCAGGCTGATCTATCCAACTTCTTCCTTGGGTGCTGGGGATGAGAACTTTGGTCCTCATGGCTGTTCCATCTGATCTCCACTACTCTACTATTTAATTTCAAATTGGGTCCCTGAACTGGCAATAAGTATAGCTGAATTATAGCTTTGTGTGCGTGTGCATGTGCATGTGCGTGTGTGTGTGTGTTGGGAAATGACTTTCATTTCTATTGCTTCCACTCAGAAGCTAAGGAGGCCTTCAACACTCAGGTGTAGCAGAGTCAATCATGTCAGCCATGTTCCACTGCCCACCCATAGCTCTGTCTCTCTCCCACAATGCCTGAAGTAGATGCGTTGCCATGGTGGAAGGACAAAGAGGAAGCTGTTTTTATTCAGTTCTCAAAATTGAACAAAGGTTCACTGCACCATGGAACTGAGGTTCTGGAATATTGAACTTTTCGAATATTCAGTCAGAAGCTCAGTATCAGTAGTAGGCTGTGACACAGGGGTTCAGGATGTTCGGCCTTTACTCCTGAAGGAGTCAGCTGATCGTTCATCTCTTTTTGACATTATAGACTTCAACAATTATACTTAAGACCTGTGGGTTTGAAAAAAAAAATGGGGCCTGAACCATTTCTTTCCCTTTTATCAGCAAACTAACCTATTGTGATTTAGGAAACTACATTCTATGTATTCTTGAGTTTTTTTTTAATCTTATCTCCTTTGTTATTTTTACAACACTATGTTCTTCTTGCTTTGGATACCACCTCCTCCATTGTAAATAGAACATTCATCTCTTAAACCAAAGTTTTCAAGCAACATGCTGAGCTCCATAATTATTGTGGGTGCTAGTGTGCCTCTTGTGTAGTGACGGATGGTTAGTAGTGTACCTAGCCTCCTCTCATCAGGTCTGGTATTACTTACTCCCAGATTTTGACAAGCAAAAATTCCTCCAAAGAGCAAATGTCTCCTGTTGATGAAGAGGCAGAAAACTATACTACTATCGACAGGGAGGATTATGTATCATAGAAAATCTACTTGTTCACTAAGTAGACAATGGATTACCTTGTAAAGGAGAGTTAATACAAACTTTATCTCAACACATATGCTACAAAAGGCAGCGATATAATGAGAAAACTCTGGTTTTGATCCAAAATACCTTGATCTAAATTCTGACTTCAGTAGTAATTTACATGAAATTACATTTGTTTTCTCATTGTTGAAGCTGAGATATTGACCCTGGTGTGATTATCTTCTTGAGTTCCTCCAGACTGTCTCTGCCCATGCCTTCCCTAACTGGAAGGCTGACCCCAGGATTGGCTACTCTGAAGAATAGGGATCTGCTATTTTTCCTACAGTGTTAATGAGCAATGTAAGATGGAGAAGCTCGCATGTGGGGATTGCCTTCTGTGATCAAACCAGTACTTTTCAATACAATATCAGCTTCCTCCATTTTACCAGTTCTTCTAATTAGGATACTTTGATACCCATTCATGCTTGTTTGCTTCTACGACTACAGTTATTCCTGCATAACTTTTGATTATTTAATTCTCATATCTTTGTACAGATTATCACCAATCCCATAGGGGGAAAGAAGAAGGTGATAGCATGAGGTTTGTCAGGGGTTGTTTCATGCCTAGGGCATTCCTTCCTCTGTCTCTGCTCCATTTGTGTCTTCTCAGTGCTGGGATCTCATCATAGTTGCCAGGCTTGGACTTTCACCCCAGCTACCCAGAGTCGGTTCTCTTAGACTTTCCTTGTTTCCTGTGTTTACTTTTTAGTCATTTTATCTCTATGCATTTTCACTTAGTAATTTTCTCTCCACTGTGATCTATGTCATTGTTTCATTCACTTTTGTCTCTGTGTTGTCTAACCTAACACCAGGAAGTGAAGCATGAGTAATGCATGCTGACCCGATGAATAGAGTCATAAATTCAAAAAATGATTTGGGACCTGGATTCACATTTATATTCAAGGGGCAAATGTAAGCCACAGTTAGTTGCTATTTCATGTCATGTAAAGGAGTCTTTACACGGAGGAGTCAGGGAAGCAAAGGGTTTCAACTTCTCTTTCATTTTCCCCTGTCATTTTCACTTTTCATTGCTCTCTATTGGCCAGCTCCTCTTCCAGAACCTCAACTGTTTGTCTGCTTTAATGTACCATTTTTATCTGAAGAACACAATTCATTCAAACACTTATTTTTATACCAGTCCCCATCTCTAGCCAAGATATTTTTTCACTTGTATGACATAGCTCAACCTTACTTTTGTTCTTGCTGTGTTCACTCTCTCTGGGTATGTTTCCACAGTTTAGATAGTAAGAGCTTGAAAGAAGAAAAATGAGAGCATACCACTATGAAATGAACAACTTCCTACTACTTGCCTGCCCTAGATGACGAAGCATTAGAAAGCCAAGACTCTACTCTTGGACATCACTGTTACTGCTTCTAAATGCAAGTCGTGTTCTTTGAGTCACTTTAGGGAGATGAGCTCATTCTTCTCCTGAGAGTCAAGATAGCCCTTTCTTTCTCTCATTGTTGCATTTATTGCAACTTCAAATTATGCATTTATATTTTTCATTTGTACCACACTATCGTGTATGTTCATAGCACAGATGTAGAATACAAATGTAGCTTGCATGGGTAAGTGAAATCCTGGAAGAAAGTAGACTCTGCATTTAAATAAATAAACAAACAAATAACACATGACACCCTATCTGAATATTCAATATTATAGTAATGTCTCACTGCTTGCTTTCCGTATTTCCTTATCTGAAAAAGTTCATTTTTTTCCATTGCAAATAATGTTAATGGACTTTAGAGGATCTTGAAATACAGGGTGATTTCGTAGATTTATATGTGAGAAAGCTAGGAGAGAATGTTATGATCACGTTGTGTAATTAGAGGTTAAGGTAGCGATGCCTCTCCCTCCCCACATCACTTTCTCCCTCAGCCTCACGAGAAGCTCTACTGCCATATGAATCTACCATATTTGCTCTTTTAATATCATCCCAAAACAACAGGGCTAGCTGACAATGCAGTGCTGTCTCTGAAACTCTGAGGCAAGGTAAACAATGCAAACCGTTGTTCCCCTTACCTTGCAAGTCTCAGCATTTTGTCATACCAAAGGGAAGTTGGTTAACCCACTTACATAGACTTATGTTCATCTGCATATAAATATGAGAATACTTGCAGACTGTCCCTGACATTTGCAAACAGTTATCTATGATGGTTAATATAGATTTCTTTTTCATTTTAAATATATCAATCATTTCTCCATAGATATTACGCTGAATAAAATAATCAAACTCTAGTTTGTCAAAATTGTTTAGAAATTTCTTTAGGATAGTTCTTAATAGCTAATGGACAAGGGAAATGCTATGATCCTAATAACAAAAACTTTCCAGATAAACCAGAGGACGTTTGTAAAAAAAAAAATTTAGTGAAGAAACATTTAACTGAAAGAATTATCCCTTTAAGATGTTTGCTTGACTCACTCATGAAGCCTCAAATACACCAATTTATAAGTGAAATCCTCACACATGAAAATGTGCATGTGTGAGGAACTCTTTCCCAATATTTGAAAGAAACATTAAATTCTTGTGAAGAAATATTTTTTCTAAGGAAAATAAATTGTAGACTGAAAGAGTTTTTACAAGTAAAAAAGTTTAGGTAAAGTTTGGTTGCTTATAACAACACAAAAAAAGAAGTCTATGTTAAATACTCAGTGAAATTATGCAATATAATAGTCAAGCAGTAATGACTTTAATGATGAATAATACATTTTTAGCTATGAGAATTTCATCTGACATTAATATATATAGTTGCCCTATATGCTACTAAATCTAAAGATATTAGGTTGACCTAAAAAGATACAGTGATAACAGTAAATAATCTATAATTATAAGCATAAAAATCTCAGTATCAGTACATTTTTACTCAGCATATATGAGATATTCCAAAGTCACCTGAATTTAGATTAATGAAGTAACCTTCATTAGAGTTGTTCTAAGGAGCCTTCTTCAGCTAGTAATAAGAAAAATGATTTACTTTTTGGCACTTGTAAACAAGTTTTAATATTCTTCACAATGATATATATGTTAATTCAATAATGAAGGGCAGTGAGGGAGCAAACAGTGAAACCTATGTGCTGTATAAATGAATGAAAATCTACTTGTGAATGTGATCATCTCTTATATTTCTTAAACTTTCTAGAGTTTTAAACAGTGATTTCACTCCTATCTTTTGGCTTCCTCCCTTTAAATGTGAATATTGTTTTAATTTAGTTTGTGTCTGCTGTTTTGATGTTTTGAGCTTCTATTCAAGTAGGTCGGTCACATAACAAAACATTGAAAATAAGTTAATTTTTTTTATCAAGCATAAAGCAACCTCCTGTATCCTAGCATGAAGATTTTAAAAATGGCAAATTTTAGGTGCTATGAAAAATAATGAAGATATATTTTCTATTTCTAAAGTTACTTTATATTATTCATTGAATATTTATGGAAACAATGACTTTCAAGGTTTTCATGTGTAATAAAACAAAATATAAGAAATCCATGAAAAGAAACTAATTTATTTTAAACTTTGGGCGAGAGATAGGATGGCAGCATTTTTGGTGCTGTCATCAGTAAGTACTTTGACATAGAGCGGGCTTAGCAGTTCAATTGAAACTCTGTGATATGCTGAAGGAGAGAGATCATTTTTTGACATTTTACACAAGGGAAATCTTTCATATTTTTATTTCTCCATGATCACACATCTAGTAAATGGCCCCCTTGAAAATTGAAATCTAACTTTCACAGGGAGACACCTAATAATATATAACAGGCTCTTGTCTTTACAATACGATGTAGATAAAATTTAAAAGGGGAAAGTATATTATACCACATGTGGGAATTCTTAAATAAGAAATAAAAGTTTAAGCTAAGCTGAAGCACTTCAAATCTCTAATATTATCAATCTTCTATCACATAGGCTCCAAGCATTCATATGAAGTGTGTTCTCTGCCTAGGAAAATAACGGCATAAGGTAACAGTGTCTAAATGCTACTGTAATGATTCACACATTCATTAATTCTATCATCAAAACTGCCCTGCATACTCAGTCCCATTTTCTCTATAGCTCTTTGAGATTAGAATCAACCCTAGAGAAAGTTGTCTCTTAATTGCATATTCAGTGTGTGAGATGTATGACCATGGCCGATTGCTTTTCTCTCTGAAGTTTAACTTCCTTGCTTGCCATCAAGATTAGAAAGTTCTCAATATACCAGACTGTTGGATGAATCAATGTAGAGTCATGGTAATTTACATGGTCCAGCATCCAGAAAAGCCACATTAGATTTGCTTTGAGTTACTAGCTTGGTTCTATTTCTTGTGTGTTTATCTTCACTTTTTAAATTGTCTTTCATAACTCAGCCACAGGATTGTACACATCATTCCTCCCAGGAATACTTTCCAGTACAAAACAAGGTGTCCTTTTCATGTGGGCTTGCAGTTACCTGGATTTCATTGTCATGTTACAAACCTTCTTATACTGTAATTACCTATAGATATTTTACACTCCAAATCAGACCTCTAGGTTCTTGTATATATAATAAGATCAAGTTGCTCCTCAGAGTCTTTGGAGTATGCACTACATTTCTGTACTGAATGGATTTCTAGTAAGTGTGTCTGGCTTATGGGGAAGTAACTACAAGACAGAAGTGCTGAAACTTCTCAGCAGTTTTTTTATAGCCCAATGGAATATATATCCACAATGGATTCCCCACAATGGGGAAAGTTATTAGAAGCCTTGAATCTTTGTGAAAGGGACAAACAGGTTAAATTCACAGTCTGCCTCAAACACTGTCAAAAATTTTATGTAGAGAGGATAATGGACATATGAACAAGTCTTGACATCCAACAGAAGCATTACATGTGGTTGTGCTTAGGAGACAGAATACCTGGTAATTAAATCTCAGAAGTCAATGGTTATTGTCTCATTAAAAATAGGGACTGGGTAATCCAAGTAGTTAGAGCTGGTAGATTCAGGTAGAATCTGCTCCAAAACATGTTCAGTTTAGTGTTCATCATTTTGTCAGGGGTAAAGGGACTATGGAGATTGAAAACTTAAGATAAACAAAGACTTTGTTGAACATGGTATGTCCTCCATGTGAGTGAGTAATGAATGAATTTCAAATCCTTTTACTCCAGTGGTGGCTCTTGATGACCTAGGAGAGTTTCATCTCGGTGGATGCATGTGGGTAGCTCTGATGAAGTAACAGATTCACTTTTGTAAAAGGTTGTTCTTCAAAAAGTACAGTCAGTCATTCATCCTCCCTGTTGCAGTTCACCTGCATGGTTACTGGTAAATCACCATCAAACAGCTTAAGGGAACAAGGGGGTTATTTTCTTACAATAGTCTGGTTACAGTTTGTAGTCCAGCTTGACAGGAGAGCATGCATCAACACCAGGGCTGAGGGAACTGGCCACATCATCTCTACATAATGACTGAGAGAGGGATGATCCTTACTTGCCAGACCTACATGTCTGGCCAAGTGGACAAAAGGATGCTGACTCTCTCAACCAGCTCTCTGTATTTTATTCCAGGGCCTAATCTTACCCACCTGGGCCTTCCTCATCAGCCAGACAATCTCTTGCAAGTTTGCTCTGGGCTTAACTCAACCACTAATTCTCCACAAATGTGCCCAGAGCTCAAACCCTCAATTGTCAAGTTGACACCTGTGCTTAATTATGACACTCCCCCTACAATTATTAGGCTCAGAATAATTAGACTCAAGTGTAGAAACAATTGTTTCTAACACTCTTCTTTAACAGTAATCTGAAATGGGTATTTTTAATTTGCAGGCAATAGAAACAAAACAAGAATTATAGAAAAAAAGGAACAGCAGCAGCAAAAAGCAACACAGCATAAAAAATAAACAAGAGTTTGGGGAAGCTTTCAAAACATGTAAAACTCTGATACTGTGTTTTTGACGTATCTCTGTGGATTGTGCATCAGAGGAGAAATAAAAGCATGTCGCTGCTCTCAAACTGTCTTTTCTAATTCACTGCACCCTTGTAATGTTATAAATCTGTTTCCCAGTCCTACTTCTTTACTGGAAAAAAAATTCAGACACAAGGGAGCAAGCTTCACAGCTCAGAGGAGGAAAATTTCTTTCAACCCTACACTGACAGCTTGAAGTGTTAGAAGCCAGGATGTGTGCAAATGAGAAAGTGCGGAAGATGATGATCACATATGATCAATAAAGTGGGTGAGAGGCAGGGGGTTTTGGACCCAGACTTGTGTTTCCTTAAACAAAATTTAAGTCTCAGGCAATAGGCTTTTGGAAATAACCTTTATAATGCTATAGACACAACTTGTTTTTGGCCTAGTAATAGACTCTATAGTGTGTGTGTGTGTGTGTGTGTGTGTGTGTGTGTGTGTGTGTCTATGTGTGTGTGTGTGTGTGTGTGTGTGTGTGTGTGTGGTGGGATGAGGTGTATGCACATTCAGGCACAGGTGGAGACCAGACAGCAATGTCTCACACCTTCCTTAATCATTCTTCACCTTATCTTTTCAGACAGTGTCCCTTACTGAATGAAGAAGTTACTGTATCAGCTGGGCCCGCTGGCCCTAGGACCCATCTATTTCTATTTCCCCAGCACCAGAAATAGATGTGAGTTTCACCATACCATGGGATCCAAACTGAGGTTCTTGTTATTTCTCAGCAAGAACTTCACTGACAGAGATATCTATGAAGTTCCATTTTTTTTTTAAAGAAGGTAAGATACAATGGGGTTGGAATGATGGCTCAGTACATGCATGAAGCACTTGGAATGACATGAGTTTTTATCCAAAAACCCACATCAAAACTGAGTATTGCAGTGAATTTCTGAAAGGCCAGTGTTCTATCCACAAGACAGTAGGAGAATATTGGAAATCCCCACAAGTTTGTGAGTCACATGGCCTGGTGTATGCTGTAGCACACAACATAGGGAACCTACTTCAAAAGAAGATGGGAGACAAAGAACAGCAGTCAAGGCTGTCCTCTGACCACCATATGCACACCATGGCACATGCATGCCCACAGTTACATGCATGAGTACAAATCACACATGCACACATCTTGCACACATGCATCCAATTTGTCTTGAAAGTATAATAGTTCCTCATTTTGATAAGTAAAGAAGGATTTTGAATTTTATCACAAAAATTCATGTTGTACTTTTTGAGTTCCTACATTCTCTTAAACCCTGAAGTGGTGAAGGACCAGGGGAATTCACATTGGATAAACTGGGACACCAATCCCATCCTTTACTGAAAGCACAACAAATATTTATCACCATCCATTTCCCCGTTAGTATTTATGTTCACATGCCCACATCCTTCCTTAACGTCTATGAAATTGGGAAGAACTTCCTGTCACACATTCCCAAATACTAAGTAAGAATTGGAAACACTTAAAATCTCATGAAAAATCCAGAACATTGAGAGAATTACATCATCAACTTTGGCGAGAGGTGGTTATGTGGGGAAATATTTTTGCCTAAAAATATGGAATTCAATCATCCTTCTCATCACATCCACTGAACTTAAACACTCATTTCAATGATGACTGATCCTTGGAAATTGCACCATGGGTAATAGTAAGGTAGCTGACCTGAGTTTGATCCCATACTCAAAAGGTGGAGGAGAGGCTAGACTTCTGTCCTTCTATAATTACACGTTTGCCCTGCCCTCCTCACACACATACATACACACAAATACACACACTCACACTCATATACATATATATATTCACAGACATAAAAACACCCACATAATATTCACATGCACATACACATATACACACACATCTATACACTCACACACAAATACAAACACACATGTACACACACATGTACACATGCACATATTCACACACATACACACATAAATTCATAGACACACACACAATCATATTCACACACATTCACATACTCACACATATATATACATGCATATACTCATACACTCATATACACACATACACATACATATTCACATACACATAAATAAGCAATTTTTTTCAAAAAGGATTATGAAACTGTGATTTCATCCTGATTTGAACTCATTTACATAGAGTTTTAAGAACTGTCTCCATATTTCGTAGCAGTGCCCTCTAAAACACACGAGTACTTTGTAAAAGTTTCTCAGACTAAAGTAGCATAAGGATAATGCCACATCTAAGAATTTCCCTTTCATTTAGACCTCTAGGACGACTTTAGGATTACCGGTGGAAGAGAAACCTGATTTTTACCAATCAAAAGCTAGCTTTGTATTTTATGTCACTCTGTATCCTCGGGGCATATTGAAGCTTACATCAAGGATTCCGTTGGAATCAGAATTAGCAGAAAGATTAATACTGCCATGCCTTTCAAGTGCAGTGAAACCATGCCTAAAATTCTCTTCTTGAAGTCAGTTTGATCCAAGGGCTTCATCTTTACACGTGGAAGATTTCTGACCTCTATTCTCTTCTCCTTCAACTTTGCTCCTCACTCTCATCCCTGAACTCGCAGAACAAAAGTAGAGTGCTTTAAGTTAGTTCACTCCAACCTCAGGGCTGCCTCTACTTCACAGAGTCAAACATCATTTTTCCAAAGCAAAGACAAGAGACGACAAGAGACGTAAGACTTGGATCCTTTACAGAAAGGCAGTTTATTGACTGTTCCGTGCATTCAACATATATACTTTGATGATGTCAGAGCTGCCGAAGTCTGATTACCTAGTGATTACATTGCTTCAGGAAAAACACATTGATTTTGTTTTGTCACTACTTTAAGTCAAAAATTATAAAGAGAAAATCTCCAAGGTGTTTACTCAACGAACTATTGCCATGTGTTTTTATTATTAAAATAATTTAATACTATAATATTTATCATAAAACAAGCTACAATGTTTTAACTTATTAGCACAACAATGGCTAATATGTCTTTTCCTGTTCACCAAGCTGTATAGCTTCCTGCTTGGGAACTGAGGGTCCCCAGGGTCCTTCTGCCTGCTGACTCTTCTGTTCTGAGGTCCTTAACTAAATCCCTTACACCAGGACTGTAAGGAAGGAAGGACATGAGTTCTGGAACTTTCGCAGAATTAGCTGCAGAGGCTCATCTGAATTCAGTACAGTTGTTTTTTCTCCTATAATATTGGACATTCCTTAGGCAAATGACTTCCTGCACCCACCATGACATGTGAAGTGTTTGGGCTTCTCTGAGGTCATTGTACAGCTTTAGAAATGATTTTAACACAGGTTCATTACAGTTGAACTCCATGGAGAGTTCTGAGAATGTTCATGTTGTCGAGTTTCTTGTGGACATTATAAAAATGACAAATCTCACCTATCATGATATAGACAAAGACAGTGGACATTGTTGGAGTCAGGATTAAGTACAACATTTCAGATTTACAATTCTATTGTTCTAATAAACATTTGGCCCAAATAATTTAGGACAACAAGGACTTTTATTAGAGAACTCTTACAGGGTATAGTTAGTTCATCATGGCAGAAATCTAACAGATACATGCACGTTATCTTCAATAAGCTTGCATCGCTTCATTTTACACAAATTCATCATGAATTTTACATAGTTATTAGAACTGATTGATACTGCTGTAATAAAGATCTGGGCATTATGATACATATATAATAATAACTAAATATATAAAGAATTATATAAGGTGATGAGTGTACAATCAAGTAAGCAAGTGGAAGGATAAATCAATATACAATATTATAAACACAATGTGAAAAGTATTGAATATTTCTAATTTATCTAAGAAAAATGCAAATTGACAGGAAAGTTAGAATGTAATAATGTTTGATTACAAATATGAACACAGGTTGCATAAAGGACATGATACAGGGATAAATAGAGAAATGGGATCTGACAATGTCTGGAACTTGCATGGAGCAAATAAGTGTGCAAAATTAGATACATTAAAAAAAAAGCCATAGCAGCTTGATTCTATGCAAAGGCAATACTACATGACAGAATGTTCTGCTGGCAAATTTCACCAGAAATGCAATATGGCATACCATCACGGGAGCAAGAGAGGGGCCAGATAAGCACAAAAGTGGAATCACAACATTCAATGGGGTGTTATATAATTCTTGCTTAGAGATTCTTATTCATTGTATAAGGCTTTAGGACATCCATTTTAGGAAATAGCCAAGGTGATTTGGATGCCATTATATATGACAATCTCTCTGTTTATTTTTTCTTCTCTCTATTGTTTTCACTCTTCCCACACCAATCCAAGTGTATCCTGGGTATTGAATCTTAGATGCTCCCAATTGATACACAGGAGCCCTAGATAGATAGATAGATGATAGATAGATGATAGATAGATGATAGATAGATAGATAGATAGATAGATAGATAGATAGATAGATAGATATACAGAGGAAACTCAGTACATGCTGATTGAAATCCTTAGAGACTGTTCTTCAGAAAGCTAAAAGCAAGATCTCTTTTAGACATAATAAATGTTCTCATTGATTGAAGGAATAAATGAGAATTCAAAAGCAGAGGGGCTAATGCAGATTAGAAAGCTGCTGAGTTAATCGGGTGTGAAATGATTAAAGAGCCCATGGCACTGTGAGATTGGACAGTAGACATGGGGAATACTGGAAAGTGAGAATCATCCAGTCAACTCAAAAACCACCATTTGTATCCACTAAATCCTTTTCATTGGTTAATTAATCTATCCCTCTCATACATGTTTCCTTATATGGTATCTCCTTTTATTTTTATTTATTTATTTATTTATTTAGGTATCTCCTTTTAAAGCTATGGGAAGGTCAAAGACAGCTTCCGTAGCTTGGCAAGGGTACAATTGGTTGAATGGGCTTTTCTGCTCCCGCTGACTTCAAGGTCCAATTTTCCATACATGGTAGGATTATCTCCTTTGCAGGAGAGGACGTGGGATCTACTTTGTAAATGTTCATCTGTAAAAGGAAGAAAATTGAGAAAATTTTCCAAACAAAACAGAATGTGTAGTGTCTGTACTTGTTGCTATCTGGGGGAGAAGGCCTAAGAGTCTGTTCTTGCTGAGAATATTATGCTCAGAGAAATGGAATCAAGGAAGAATGCATAAATGAATTTCACAAAGGTATGAAAAAGTAGTAAAGACAAGAATCAAGAACATAATTGAAGGCTCAGACCGTGATGAGTATAATCTCTTTTGTGACAGAATTGCAAAGTTTTGTTATTTAAATCTTTTGTTTTGTGATAAGAATTGAACTCAAGACTCTGCCCAGATTAGACATACATTCTGCTGAGCCCAAGCTACAGTCCAAGAAAAAGACATATAAATAGAAAGGAGCAAATTTTGAAACTGGTAAAAGAGACAGATGCATGAAGGAGGAAGGAAGGTTGATTTTCCTAGAAATCTTAATTCTCTGTGTCATCATGTCTGAAATGAATATATTACTTAAATTTATGTTGTTGTGATCAAAATGCCAGAGAGAAAGCAATGTAAAGGAGGAAAGATTTCAGCCTGTGTTTGTTTGGTCCCTTACCTTGGGGCAGAACTTTGTGATGGTAAAATCATGTCAGAGTAGCCTTCTTGAACTCATGAGGCACAGGAAACAAGAAGGAAGCAGAAAGGATACAGGAAGGGATCTGGGACAAAATGTCTAAGGGCCCATTCCCAGTGACCCAATTCTCCCAGTAGGCCCCGGTCTTAAAGTTTTCAGAATGTACTAAAATAACATCAGCAGCTGAGAATCAAGCATTCCATATCTCACTCACAGTGAGGAGATGTCTTATATTTAAAGCATAAGGTATGAAAGCAGAGCATCTATGCCATATAGGGAGATAGATCAATTTTATGGGGAGCTCATAGATTGCAGCTTTCAGAATTCAGTGCCTTCATGAAAACCTGGAACAATCACATTAGATGTGAGAGCTGAAGAGAAAACCTCCAATGAGATTTTTTGTTAACATCATTGGTTTGAGACATGCCCAGAGAATTGGCAAGACTCGAATGTGGTCATGCCTGAGAAGCAGTTTCCACAGGTGATTGTCAAGTTTAGCGGGAAAGATCCATTCTGAATGTGGATAGCATGACCCTTAGACTGAAGGCTAAATGGAGCAAAAAGGAAGTGAGACAGGGCCTGGAGAGATGGCTCAGGGGTTATGACTCTGTCTCACAAGCAGAAGGTTCTGAGTTCGGATCCCAGGTCCCACATTAAAACAAAACGAAACAAAACAAAAAACCAAAAAAAAAAAAAAAAAAAAAAGGAAGTGAGACAATCCCCACCATGCTCAGCCTCCATTCCTGAGGAACAGTCTGCTCTGCTTACACTGTGTCCACTAATCTTGAACATCACATTCTTCAGTCTTAGAGCACTGATTCTCATGCTTAGTTCTCCAGGGGCTTTGCAGTCCCTTAGGCTCCATTTGGGACATTGTCATTAGTGCCTCTAGTTCTAAGATTTCTAGCTTCTTGCAACAGCTATTACAGGCTTCCTTGACTCTCAGCATGCTGGAAACCATTGAGGGACTATGGAAACTGTGACCATTTGAGTCTGTTATGAATCCCATACACACACACAAACACAAAGCACAAACACACATGCATAGCACACACATACACATGCACACACAAACAAGTGCTCAAGCACATATACATTCACTCTCACACACATACACACTCATTTTTCACATACACTACATACACATGCACTCACACACTCACGTACACACTATATCACACACACTCATACATACATACAGGAATTCACATATAAATTCACACATGCACACACAAATTCACTCACACCCTTTTACACACTATACACGTGCACATGCACACACGTACACACACACGCACTCACCTGAACATACATACATACATACATGCACTCTTACATGTACATACGTTCATTTACGCACACACACATGCACACACATACACATACAATGTTGCACATATGCACACAAACATGCACACATACATATATGCTCTCATGCATGAACATATACATATGTATGTACTCACATGCACATACACACTCATATTAAAGGCAGACGAGTTTTCTTGATGGTAAAAAGTTTCCAAATAGATCCTTGAGTATAAACGAATAACTTCCTTTGAAAGTTGGGCCAGCAAATAGGTGAACTCACATCGAAACTTCCCAGTAAAAGGAAGACATTGAAAATATTGCGGCAAAGACAGAAAGCTTATTAATAGAAATGGATCATTTGCATCTTACTTTCTATGCAGTAAATCAATCCCACATACTGTTGTATCGAGATTGAAAGACACAAGTCAGAAGTGTCATTGCTTCTCTTTCACAGGAAGAATTGATTATCAATCTTAGTGTTCATGCCTTAATAAAATAAAAAGGGCCTCTCTTATTCCTTAGTAACTGAGCTCCTTAGGCAACCATTTTATTTGTTATGCTGTGTCAAATCTTTTTACTACTTTTGATATATAGTAATCACTGTACATTCACAGTTTTTTAATAATAGCATTGATCATTTTGACTGCACTGACTTGCATTTTTTAAAAAATTGTTACTAAGATAAAATGCTTTTTTGCAGAAATTATTTCAAACATATTTGATTATACTCCAATTTTGAAAATTCTTTAGACACATAAAGACACTTTGCAGTTACTCTTTCTGCTGCTATGAGACAACACTCAGACTCAAGCAATTGAAGGAAAGCAAAGGAGATTTTATTTGGCTTAGTGTTTCCATAGTCCAATATGGTGGAAAAGTCACAGTGGTCACCACCGAGGGAGAGAGAGCAAGAGGCAAAACTGTAAGAGCAGACTACTAGCAGAAGAAATGTGAAACTACTCAACCTCAAGACCCACCCTCTGTGACAGACCTCCCTCCAGCCAAACTCCACTCCCGAAATCAACTTAACCTTCCCAAACATTAGCATCCACTAAGGCTGTGAGGGACAAATCACATTCAAACCATGATGGATACATAAAACTTTAAATATTTAAATAGCTAATAATATGCCAAAATTATTTGCTTCATGATGCATACCCTAACACATTTTGATTGTTCCATTACAGTATTTAGCAATATATACAAAAAATTAGTAGAGATAACACACCAACATACATCCCCTGAATTTAGAAGTATTTTGGTTTTGTGGGCTTCCCACTACAGGAAGTCCCTGTACCTTCTGTAAACACTGCTGCCACCAAGACACATTCTGTTCCATAATACCGTTAATTCTTCATTCGCCAAACAGGAATCCGCTCAGGCAGGGGATGTACAACATAGACAAAATAAAAGAATGTATGTCACTAAAAGATATAACTTTACAGATTTTTGGATTCACAATTTTAGGATTTTTGTTAAAGAAAGAAAAAGAAAACCTTTATTCCAGAGACTGTTGATTCTAAAACTGCAAAATAGGAACACTCTCCAAATATTGATATACCTGTAAAATTCTTCTTCATGGTTTACAGTGAAGCACGTTTTCCTGAAGATGAGCTTTTTTATTTTTCATCATGTAAAAATTTGTAGATTAAATATATGTGACATTAAATCTATGTACATCTATCTATCTACCTATCTGTCCTGTATCTTTGTTTGCATTTGTCATCTATATAGTTATCATATATCTCTGTTTATCCTCTATCTACCTGTCATCTATTTATCATCTCTATCTGTCTGTTGTCTACTTATTTTAGTAAACAGAGACAAAGAAGAAAGGGAGGGAAACAGTCATATGCATGCCATGTTGCTTGAATGGAGGTCAAAGGATATCTTTCAGAAGTCAATACTGTCCTTCCATAATGTGAGGTTCTGGAAATCCAACTCAGGTTATCGATTTTGCAAACCGGTGCCTTACTTGCTGTGCTATCTTGTTGCACACATACATATTCTTTTTCTTAAAGGCGACACTCCTGGAAAATTTCTATCCTTAATCCAGTTCAAAACTTTAAATGGTTCCGAGTACACAAACAGAGAGATATATGAGTGTACACAGTGAAAGTGTGTGATTAATCCATAATGTAATCATTTAAGATTTGCAAGTGAGCAGCTTTAGGGCAGATATATTAAAAAACTAAAAGGAAGAAAGGATTATTATTGTAAGGAAAGTAAGCTGGTATTCCATCAAATATGAATGAATAAACAGTTCTCATTTGTATGGGTTAGTTGTCTTTTGAATAAAATAATCCCATGTAAATGAGTTCCTCCAGCCCTCCCCTTTGACCCTAACTTGTCTAAGCCTACAGGACTTGGCAAGTTTCCTCTTCTGTCTTCGATCTCCATGTGAACACAGATGTTTTGTGGTTCACACAGACTACAGACTTTTGATCTGAATGTGTGGAGAGCAGAGGAAAGAAAGTCAGGAATTTCTAATAGAAATTTCAGATGACATTGTCAGAGATAAGAGCTCATTTGAAAACAGTTTTGAACGGTGTGATAAAAAGCAAGTATTTCGGGAGAGAGAAACCCAAAATTTAGAGGATTCTTTGTGTAATGTCTTTGGGACCCTTGTCCTGTTAATTCTAACTTTTATTCCCTGTTGCATCAGCTTCTATCAAGTTTGTCTTGTCTTCACAATAGGTTGTCGAGATAATCGATGACCTGTTCTACCTAAGCAATGTGACAATGTCTCTCTGAAATGGAATAATTGTCTATGCAGTTTGCAGTCATTATCACCAGGCATATGTCTCTGAAGGTGGTCATATGAAGGAGACCATAGAAAACATGGCCCTTGGCCTGTGCTTGTAGACCATGTAATCCCACCTATATTGCGGAGTAAATAATAAAAAAAAAAAAGCATGAGAACAAAGGATTTTTGTTCATTTAGGTAAAGTGCTTGCCCTAGCATGTATAAGACCCTGTTAAAACTCTAGAATCAGATTCACTGGGTACAGTGCTGGTCATTTGTATTTTGTCACTGGGTAGAAGAGGATCAGAAGCTCAATGTCATCCTTTAGCAAGGTCGGTCTGGAATTCATGATAAATTTACTGATATTTAAAAGAACACTTATGGAGAATTTTTAGCTAAACTACATGTAAAACTTGAATACAAGCCTTACTTTTCATGTACATTTGGCCTCATCTGTACTAGACAGATGTCTCAGGATTACAGTGCTCTCCTACAAGCATAAAAACATGTGTTGCATCCCAGTAAAGACTTCCAAGATGGGTGGGTCAGCATAGTTCTGTTTCCCAGTACTAGACACAGATAGATGGATCCTGGGACTCACTGCCCAGCTAATATAACCAAAATGGTGAGCTCAGGTTCAATGAAAGCTGTCTAAAAAATTAAGTGAAGAGCAATCAAGGAAGGCATTTGTGTTGTTCTCTGGCTACCACACCTATATGCATGGGGATGAACCCTCCCCCCATACACATATTCACACACAATACACATGCAACAAAAATGCATGTACACAAAATTACATCCTCTGGTTTGAGAATGCTAAGATGATAGAGTTTTGCTCCTGTGCTCTGAAATGATATCACAATACTACACATAAGCAGGAACATGAATTTCCTGTGTGTGTGTACACGCACACAGGCGCACGCAAACACACACACAGAATAACACAATGTCATGATGTCTCCCTATTGGCTTTTGAAAAATTTTACTTTTTAGTTTTTTCATGAATGTTCTGGCACTTTTTTTGCTACATGTTGCAGTCAGGCTGCATGGTTGCTGATAAATGACCATCAAATGGCTTGAGGGAACAAGGGGCTTATTCTCTCTTATGATTCCTGGTTACAGTTCTCAGTCCAGCTTGACAGGAGAGCTCATGCCAATAACAAGGCCCAGGGAACTGGCCACACCATCTCTACGTAATGGCTGAGAGAAGGACGATCCTTATTTGCCAGACCAGCATGTCTAACCAAGTGTACAAAAAAAATGCCAACTTCCTCAACCACCAGCTTTGTGTATTTTATTCACCTGTTCAGGGCCTAGTCCCACCCACCATAGGCTGGGTCTGCCCCATCAACTAGGCAATCTCCTTCAGATTCGCTCTGGGCTTAACTCAACCATTAATTCTCCTACAAATGTGCCCAGAGCTCAAACCCTCGGCTGTCGAACCTATGTCTAACTATGACACTATGCAACTAAGAAGTGTGATCAAGTTAGACTCAACAACTTTTAAGTCATTTGTTATCATGACTTCCATTAGCATTAATCAGCTCTTTGAGATAATTCAGAAATGGGGTGTTAATACAATGCATTTATATATGTATCTATCTCTTATCTATCTCATTAGAACACTTGAAAGTATAGAAATTATTTCTCTGTACTTCCAGATATCTGTGTTTAAAGTAAAATTAAAGAATATAAAACTATAAATAAATAGATTACAGTGGCAGGGCCCTGAGAGGGAATAACAAGTGATTGCTAATGATTTCTTTTAGATAAGATGAAACTGTACTAGAATGAGAAAGCAATGATAACTGTATATCTTTGTGAATATGATAAAATTCCAGAAAATCAAAATACTAAACTGTATTCACTTTATTTGAAAGGGTAAATTTTACCTAACTTCAAGGTACACGTCTGTAATCTTAGCAGTAGTACAGCTTGAGGCAGGATTTTACCTACCTTGAGGCTAACCTATCCTCATAGCAAAAACCAGTATCAAATACATACACACACACAAAACAAACAAACAAACAAAAATAAATAAATAAATAATAAATAAATATAGTCTTGCTCCTTTGAGGTACTGCGATTTAGTTGTATTTTTTAAACCACACCCTAACTAATACTTTCATCCTATAATGCAACTTGGAAACCCCACTTGGCTTTCTTAAATGATAGGCTTGAATTTGTCTCCTGGTATGCTCTCCCTGTACACTCTCCACCTCCACATGCAAAGCTTTTATTTTTACTTGCTTGAAAGAAATGTTTATCTTACATGGGAGCCCTTCCTTATCTGCACATTTATTTATTGATTCATACTCAGATATTTCAGGGTTTGTCATACAAAAACTAGAGCTTGTACTGTAATTGATTGACTTTTCTTGGTGAGTGCTTTCTTTTTATGAATTTATACAGCAGTCTATGTACCCTAAAACCTGACACTTTCAAGCAATTTTTACATCATCAATGCTCCAAAGAGGCATGAGCTCAGGGCTGTTAAGCCAGTTACTTTGATTTTTACCCACATGACTACTACAAAAAAAAAGAGACAATCCCAGTCTATGAGTTTCTGCTTTCCCTTCACTTGCCCTGCTACTTAAAGCACATGATCCGGCAATTTCACTGTTTGCCATGTAAATTCTGCCTGTTTCTACAGACGCAGGATTCCTAACAGCTTCTTCTGCTATATCCTCAAACTCCGAAGGAAGAAGACAGTGTCAACACTTACTCTCTTAATCCAAGTCTAATTTTAGAATTTTCCTTTTTCCTCTTTTCTTCAAAACAATAAAGAAACAACATCTACATAAATGTCACAAATCCTTTGCTATATAGCTATTTATGTAGCACTCAGTCTTTCAACATTTATTAAAAATCTTTTAAGCACATACTTAGATTTATAAAGTCACTATAATGACCCCTCAGTTAAAATTCTAACTCATTTTTATCTTTCATTTTTGCTAATTGGCTACTTGTTTCCATAATACATATTACTTTCTCTCACAAATGCAATTTTATACATTGCATCAAAGAAATATAGAACTCTTTGCCCAATGTAGAAGTTTAATGCTATAAATTTGTTTAAGTTGCTGGGTTTTTTTCTCAAATCCGTGGGTTATCTCAGAGATTTCTGCCTGGGTTGACCTGGTAGATCTTGATGGGACTCAATCATATATTTAAATTTAATTGGTAGGTCAGCCTGAATCATGCTTATCTAAAATGGTCTCTTGCTGCATTTCTTCTTTATGTTACTGAGTGACCACGTGCCTAAAACAATTAAAGACAGTAAGGGACTTATTTGAACTCAAGGTTATCACTTCCAGCCTTCAGTATGACAGGAGAGGTCATACCAACATCAGGAGCTTAGGGAACTGCCCATGTCACAACTAAACAAGCAACTGAGGGAAACATTTGTACTTTTTTGCCTGCCTGAGTGCATGTATGTAGGCATGATGTATAATGTTTGTATGCATGATGTATATGTATGTATGATTATGTATATATGACATATATGTGATATATTTACATATGTTTGCATGTATTTATGCCTGTACGCCAACATACTGCAGCAGCTCTCCATCTTATCTACCTGCCCAAATGTAGTCTTGCCTCCCAAGGACTGGGTCTTCTAACACCAATTAGTAAGTCTCCCACAGGCTTAGTCAGGGCTTGCCTCAATTAAATAATTCTTCATGTATGTGCCTAAAAGCTCAGCCTTTAATTGTCAAGCTGGCATTTGTATCTAGTTGGCACACCTCTTCTGGGAGACTTGGCCTCCATCTGCAGGTCTGTGACATAAGCATGACTCTCAAAGTCCTTCAGCTTAGCCTTCATGTCATGAGTCTATACTCATCCACAAAAGCCAGAGGAAAGGCAATGCATGCTCTGTCCAAGCCTGCTTTGCCCCACTTCCTGTTCTCTCTTACTTCAAAGCCAGCCAGGTGGTCAACCCCAGAGCAAGCTTGGGTACATACTGACAAGACAAAGGACCAGGATGCCACTAGTTCCTCAAATGAATCAAATTAATCAAAAGCACTCATTCTCAAATGAATTCTGGATAAAAAAGATTATATCTTATGAGACATTGCATTCACTGAAATCTAATCAGTGATTATATACTTATAGCATTTGAAATTACAGATATTTCTTCAATCATAATGCAAATTATTCTATTCCTGTCCTTTAACATCTAGAATGAATTCCAATATCATTTTTTCATACTGTTTGTGTCCTGTTTACATTGATTCAGAAAATGTTTGTCTTTTTCCTTTATCTAAAAGGTATGCAGTGCTCTGTGCTACTTGGCAATTTTATCTTGTCTGAGCATCCACAGGAATTCATGTTCTTCAACTCTTGTGACGTTCCTAGATCCTGTCTTTGGTTATTAACCTCCTTTTATTTGCTCTAATCTCCCTTTCTGAAATCCCAAGTACTTGTATATCAGATTTCTAGCATTAGTCAAGTGTCTTTCATCTTGTTTAGTACATCTGCAGTCTCTCTAGCAGCTTCTATGAATATATGCATGGAGCACTATTTAAACTCTTTATTTAATGAGGTGACTTTTCCAGGTGACCCCTTTTCAAACTCAATTGCAGTTCAGTAAATTGCAGTCCTTTCTATTTTAGTATTATGAGCAATTCGATTTTAATAATTTGGTGAATTTCATGAATGATTAAGGAGATGAATCTTTTCTTCTTAATGCTATCTTCTACATACAGAATCATTTTTACTATTAATTAGTTCCCCATTTATTATATCTTTTCTTAGATTTTTCTTTTAGCTCCATATTTAAGCTTATTGAACTTAGTGACTTTACAAATCTTTTCTAAAGATCCTTTCAGTAGAAATTCAAAGGCAGTTAAATGAATATGACATGTTTCAAATCTTAAAATATACATCCATTAATCATTTGTTTTTAATAATATTTGCATTATCACTCTCTTACCATAAACTTCCAGCGGGATTCACATAATATCACTCAATGACTATTTTTCTACTTGTAATCAATATGGCCCCAAATAAATTGTCCTTTATTCCTACAATATCCACAAAATCGGAAAATTCATTGTTTGTGGAAGTAAACATATTTATAAAAGTACAATAGCCACACACAAAAATAGAAAAGATGCAAATGGAAAGATCTCTAGACTAATTCTCAGCAAACAAAGAAACTCTGCCTGTTCTCATTCAGAGATCACGCCTCTGTTTCAACAATCTCTGAAACTCTTAAACCTCTGTAGTGACACTCCTTAGTGTTGACACCAGAAAAAAAAAAAGAGTCAAAATTCAGAGTCTCAGATTAGGAAAAATTACTAGTCCTTAAGAGAGAAGAGTGTGAGAAGAATAAGACATAAGGAGACGAGACAAGATAAAGGTCCCTGAATCTTATCATTGGATTCTGACCTGTTCTATTACATAGAAATTCTGATGGTAAATTTAGATTCCTGACATAGTAAGATAACATGAAAAGATAAAGCCTAAAAAGATATAATAATGAATATGATAACCTCCAGAAGGGGTGATTAGAATGCTTTGAGCAAAGGATCTCAAATGAAATGCAAAGAGGAAAATGGATGTGATCTAGAGAAAGAGTCCAAGGGAGAGAATGGCTGCTATCACTTCATATGCTATTAGAGATAGGAAATTAGAGCTATTCATGAACACATCCCAGATTCAGGATGTGTAACACAAACAAAGCCACAGCATTTGGTACAAGACAAGAAGATGGCAAATGACAAGGATAAGTGAAGTTGTTTTTCCTTGCTTGGACCCACACATGCTCAGTTGCCCAGTATGGTCCTTAAGCCCTGAAACTTTCCAGTCACTTACACATCTGCTTTCTTTTCCTTTCTCAATTTAAAAGATAACTAATAAATCAACTAATTGCTGAAATTTATTCTATTATAGTTCTCTTTCTGTGGTTCTCTCTCAAATAGCTAATTTTAATTTTTTTCTTTTACCCATTCCCTACCAGCAACATCTCATTAAGTCTACCTGTAAGATCCAAGAACGTTATTTTTAAACATGAGTCATACATTCAGGTCATTAACCTTCTTGGTCTAGAATCCTTAAATGCACACACATCTAGAGATTTTTACATTGTTATTAACCTTGCAGGATCTCGTCACAGTCAAATCTGAATGCAGCAGCAAAGACATGCAGCTTTCCTGACTTCATAGATTCTCATCATTCACAACCATCTCCTGTATACTATCACTGTGTTGCTTGGGGTCACTCTGTCTGTTCTACAAGACCATATCTTCTCTCTCTACTAATGGTAATCACACACATTTACTTATCTATATCCCTCTCTGATTTTCAAGGCTTTAATTAATCTTTCCTGCTCTAGGCTTTCATAGCATGTGCTTTCTTTCTTTGCATTAAACTTATTTATGGTACAAAGTGCAGACAGACAATACATTCACACTCCCATCATCTCATAATTTACTTAGAAACAAGAATAGTACCTTCTTCGTTTTTCCATTTATTTTGTTTTCTAATTGAATGCTTTGCACATAACAGATAGCTGATAACGGTTAGTTTAAAGTAATCAGATGGTCTCTCCTTTGGCCAGGCATGTAGCATTTACTATTTTTCCATTCCGTTTTGACTTTCTTAACATAGCAACGTTTCCTTCTGAGTCTTCTACAAGGAAGTTTATGAGCATATTATTTCCCCTGATATTAAATTTCTTGGTTTCTTTCAGTCATATTTTCATTTTGCTCAGTTCATCTATAAACAGGCGGCTTATTTCAAAACACAAAGTGTGCTACATGTTAATAGTTTCATCTTCTCTGTGATGAAACACCTGATTTATAAAAAATCTCCGGAAGGAAAGATTTATGTTGCCTATGGATTTAGAGGTTTCAGTCCAGCTAGTTAAATGAGCATGCGAAGCACTTGCATCATGGAGGGCAAGAAGCAGAGTGAAAGCGGTACCAAGAATTAGTAAGAACAGGATGCAGTCAGTCTCCAACTAGGGATTTCTTCCATCCAGGATCCACTTCCTATAGCTCTTTCCACTGGAAATTCTGATTGCATCAGTGACTTCGATCATTGATCAGGTGGGAGCAGGCATGATCTAATTATCTCTGGAATGTTACCCAAAGGTAAGCTCTACTGATCTCTGTGGCTTTTCACAATTCCATCCAGATGAAAACTAAGTATTAATCACCATAGACTGGATATGTCAGCACACACTTGGACCGCATAGATGATTCTGAGCTTTTCTAATGTTAGACAATGGTACATCACAATGATAAAAATGGCCAAATGTGCATTATTGTCTCTGGTAGAATCTTACAGCTCTCTTAGTAAATTCAGTGAGAAGTTAGAATTGCATAGTGGAGTTCAAAACTGTCATCAGAGTATTTCTCTCATGGAGGAAGAAGATCAGGCATCCAGGACTGTGTTGTCCTCACCTGATTAGCAATTTTCTCATCTAATTCCAATTTAACCTGGACAACAAGAGACCCTATCTCAACAAACAAACATATGAACAAGCAAGCAAACAAACAACAAGAATATAGCTAACCGAAAAGAAACATCCCATCTGACTTGAATCCAGACAAAGTTCGGCCTCTGTGTACAAAATGAGTGTTCCTGACTGTTGCCAAATCCCCAGCCGGGCCAGCCGGGGGAATCCCTTGATGTACTGAGAAAGTTGTTCATGAGCCTTGGAAATGTTGGAGACCCGATAGACAAGAAAAAGGACAAAAACTAACTTTTCAGTACATCACCTGACAAAAAGTATCCAGGCACAAATGAAGTTAGAAAGACCCAATACTTTTCAAACACTCTGTAGCTGAGTATTAGAACAGCAATCTCAGCAAAGTTTACAGAACCAGTTATAGTATTATAAACACAGTATGTGAGACTACATGGTTCTCAGGGAAGTAAGTTTGAAGTCAGTGACCTTGAAGAGCATGAAGAATGAGTTAAAATAACCAGTTGTAAAGAAGAAGCAAACAAGAAGGCTAGAGGATGACAGGAACACAGGCCTCCAGATAAGCATATTCTGATATGTTCTCCAAAACAATCCATGTGAAATGCTAAACTTATAAAAACAAATAAAACTCAACATAAGAAAGACGAGTATTCCTGGGAAAGCTCAGAAAGGAATGCTTTGCCCCTGCAGGATTGCTTAGCTCTTCCTGGAATGGAGAAGGAGTGGGAAAGACCCTAGCTAGGAAAGTGGAGAAGCTTCAGATTCCACATGGAACTTTACAGAAATCATCATCCAGTGTTCTCTAAGGAGGCTCTAAAATTTGGGCATCTCTCTGATTTGAAAGATAGGGAGGACATGAAGGCAAAATTTATGTCCCTTTTACTGAGACACGTTTGCTTTTGCTCAGCTTTGACATTATTCTTTTCTTTCAACTGCACAGTTCCATCTTGGGATGAATAAATAATTTGCAAATATATGAGTCAACAAAAAAAGAAATGCAGAGTTGCAGACTGATAATGGAAATTACAGGGGTTATAAAATATCATACACTGGGTTGCCATTAAGACGAAAGTAATGCGGGAAGTTATAAATAACCCACATCATTTTTTAAAGGGCTGCTTCTTAAGTATACTTTGTGGCAGCATAACTGATAAGAGTCCAGTCATTTTTCATGTGAAATCATTCTTCTCAATAAGAGTTGAAAAACTATAAAGAGAAAAAGCAAAGCATCCATGAGTAGTGATTGGGTTTCATCTTGCCACTTCATGGCTCAAGGAAAAATCACTTCCTGCTTCCAGACCCAAACACAAGAAGAGTTTCAAATAGCTGCACAACACCTAGGTGTTAAAAACTAAATGAGTATGTGAAAAGCACTATAAAAAGATGCTTAGATTAAGATAACATAAAAGGACCCCAAAGAAAGTATTCTCTTGGGATGTTACCAAGTAATTTCTTACAGTAATACTGTATCTTTGCAAGTACACTCTTCTGTTTAATTGTAAGAACTGTGTAATGTAATATTAGAGGAAAGGGCTCAATTGGTAAAGTACTTGCCTTGCAGGCATGAAGAGCAGATTTTCAGTGCCTAGAATTCCTGCTATGAGCTGGGTGAAATGCTGTGTGCTTGTGTATCCAGTGTTGGGAAGGTGGGAACAGGGAAATCCTCAGAGCACTCTAGTCAATAAATTTAACCCAACTGGCTGACTCCAACTTCAGTAAGAGACTCTTCTTCAAATAATAAGTTGGAAAGTGATTGAGGAAGACACTTCAGGTACATCTCTGGCCTCCACACATGCATGCACATATGCATACATGTAAATTAATTAATTGATTAACAAAATTTGATGTTTCATACTAATCATGTGTTGTTGGAATCAACACACATGATATTAAATACCTCTTCTAATACATCACAGCTACCTAGATCTTTTGATTTTTTAAGTCAGACTGGTAGAAAATTGTCCTTGTAGGAAAAGGAGAAATAGACATGAGAATGACAGCTCTTAGCTATTTGTAAGGATGACAGGTGTTATGCTTATCCACTGACTTTGCTTGCTGTACTGGTGTGAGACACAACAGAGACTATCACCACCCCAAAAGTTTCACATGGCTCAGTTTCATAACAATCTGTAGGTCTACACAGTTCAATATGATTCATCATTATATATTAATTATATAACATTCTCTAGAATATGAAGGCATGACGAATCTGTCCCCACCTGGGTTCCACTGGAAGGTTCCAGGGGTGTGAATTAAGGCCCATGTGTGGCAAAGAATCATGAGCACGCTTAATTCTCTCAGATAGGTCTCCTATATATCACCTCTGGGAAGAGAAAATTTGAAAGAGTCTGTGGATTTATTTGTTTTTTTGTAATAAAAAAGATTCAGATTCGGTTTGTCAGCTTTGCAAAATAGGTCGATCCTACCATCTGTACAGGCGGGTCATTCATGCGCTTCCGTGCTTACGGCAGCTTTCAAGAACTGAGAAAGATTGAAGTGAAAGCTTTGTTCAGAGGAAGTACTGACTGGTTGTAAGGTTCATGTAAGTATTCTCAGTGAACCACGATCCCCCTCTGATTTCTAATTTCTAGGAAATGCCTCTAGACATGCTTCCTCTGCAGGTAAGTGACCACCGTGTGCTTTCTCAGAGGGGAAATGGAGCAAGTGTCTCAAATACCTGAGGAGCTGCAGAATAAGTTTTCTGTGTTTCTTTCTTAAACTTGATTTTCTGCAGCTAGCTGCTACTTACAAGAGTATTTTTAACATCCATTGAGTCCATTAGCATTTCTTTTTTCATAAAAATGATTTATTTCACATGGAGCTAGCTTCGGATAAAGATGTTTGTGATTCCATTTGTCTTTGGAGAAAGATTAGTCATTTAGATGTATTTAAAGCATGGTTTAGCAATATACATCCAACTAAGTAAACCTGCAAAAGTCTTGATACAATTTCCTGAAAGCACTTCCATTTTCTTATCAATATACCTAAAATATGATTTTTAAATACCTACCCATTGATTATTTTTTCACTTATATTAATGAACACATTTAAAATTCCATACACATATTTTCCAAACAAAATGGAAAATGTTTTAACAGTACAATATTCAAGTTTCCTCAAAATCATGGAACAAAGTGATATTCTGTGATTTGAGGGACCATGACCTTGCAGCTGAGGCAATGAATATACTATATTTAATCAAACTCTCTTGAACTATTCATTTTTTTCAAATTAAACATTGTCTGGCAAATGCCATGAGTTTACTATAGCAGCCAATTCCCCACCTAGGAATAATGGATGGTGGGGAATATTAAGGACTATGAGCTCTGTAAAAGTTATAGAAGGCTGCAGTGCAAAATAAATCAGTGGCAGTTTTCTAATTTTGATATTTGTTCCAAAAGGATATATAATTGAATGTAGGGGTATAGGAACTGGTTTTTAATACAAAAAATAATAATAATAAACATTGTGAGGAACATTTTAATGCTGGAAACTTTTTCAATTTTATTTATGTGAGAGAAAGATGGAGAGAAAGAGAGAGATAGAGAGAGAGAGGGAGAACACATGAATATCAAGGTGCATGAGTGGAGGTCAGAGGACAACTTTCAGAATCAGTTCTCTCCTTCTACTATGTAGAATTCTTGGGATTGATCTCAAGTCTCCAGATATGTGAGCAGATTCCTTATCTGTTGAGCTGTCTCACTAACTCCTTAATGTTAAAACTTTGCATTGTAAGTTTAAACAAATCTTTGTGTGTATAATATGGAATGCACATTGGAATTAGTCACTGATTAGGCCCAGTTGGCACTCAGAAAGTATGTAGGCAGAAGATTACAAACAAGGCACTATGAAATTTTCTTATGACCGTTTCTGTTTTATGATCTCTGCTTTTGTGACTTCAGGGTTTAACTTTGGTTCATCATGAGGACACTATTTCCTTACATCTTATTCATTTGTATTCTAAATTACATGAAAAATCTGTCCATCTCTTGAATGTGTTTTTTTTTTTTTTTTGAGTGACTTACAAAGTGTTTTCTAGGCCACAGATGCTCCAGTATTTGCCATGCTGAAAATTCTTTTCCCATGTTTCACATGCCTTGCAGTCATGACTATAACTCTTTAGCCATGTTGTATTTAGTTGTGCTGGGGCAACTCTTTTTCTCTCATTCTACTTTCTGCTATTAGTGTGTGTACCTTTTATAATACACTTGAGGCAGCCAGAAGGAACTGTGTGTGTGTGTGTGTGTGTGTGTGTGTGTGTGTGTGTGTGTGTGTATGTGTGTGTGTGTGCATGTGTGTGTGTGTGTGCATCAGAGGGCACTTGAGTGTGAGCATTTGAGGAGGACCAAGAATAATATCAGGATCATCCTGGATTGCTCTGCCTCTTTAGGGCCTTGCTCCAAAGCTTCCTAGGCTCCACTTTACAAGGCAGAACGTCCAGGCCACCACCATATTCAGCCAGTATTCAGTCCAGTCCCAGGGTGCTAAAAAGCATAAACACAGTTTATTGCTGGTGGTCTATTATTCTATTTTATCACTAGAAAACCCCTATTATGAAGGTTGCTTATATCTTCCCTATCTCACAAGCAAGGAAAGCAGGATATAAGATGCCAGGGCATTTTATTAAGATTGCCTGTAGAAGTTACCCATTCTGTCTTGAAACAAGTTTGCTTCTTCATCCCATTACTCTTCTGTCTTGAGTGAGTGGTGCCCTTCTTTGCCAAGTGGTGGGCAGATCTCCTGTGGATTTACTTGGCCAAGATTGCTCTTTTAGAACTTTAGACTGTTTATTTTAGCTTTTTTTCCATTCATGGATCTCATTTATGACTTTTCCTTCCAGAGCATGACTCCACACAACCAGTGCAGTAGTTTCCACCATTCAAGCTTCTGCGATGGGCTGGAATTCGATATTTTGTCTCTTTTAGGCTCACTAAGAGTCACCAGAAGAAAAAATTCTCTGGCTCTTCACTGAAGGCATATTAATGCTGGTTGAACTAGAACAATATTTGATCCAATCACAATATTTCGTGGAAAAGTAAATGATTTGCACATTTCCTGATGTCAGTCATGGACTCACTAACTGAAACCTATGAGGAAACGTTTGGTACGTTCTCTGACTTTATCTCTGTCAGTTATGGTATTTTCATAGATTTCAATGCTTTCTCTATGTTATATATCCCAAGATCTTACTATACAATGTTATTCACTGAGTTTTTTTTCTCACTGGTCATTTTTGAATATTCTCAATATTTTGTTTATTAAACCATATAAAAATATAAGGTGAGATAACAGAATATTACCAAGCTCAACTTTTCTAGGGAACAGGAATAAATATACCTAAAAGATATATAAATATGTCTAGAAGATATATTTCACTGTTATACCCTAGAAAAGAAATTATAAAGAAAAAAAATAACACAGTCATCCCAATAGAGAACCCAGGTAACATCTTATTTTTCTTCACTATTTTGTGATTTCAATGTATATGCTTTCAAGTCTCAGTTACCTGTCCACTGTAAAATTTAAATGGTAAGGTACATTATTTATATATGGCACGTATAATTGAGATAAGTTGAAAGGAAAAAAAAAGTAGCACCTGTTGAGCATGCTTTGGTACATAGTACACAGTATTATGTAAAACTATGAGTCTTAATATGTCATCTAATATGAAATAACCAATGAATAACATAGGAAAATCATAGACTACATAGGTAATGACAAAGTGTGTATGCGTCACAGATTTAATACCCTTCTTTGAAATGTTTGGAAGCTGAAACCAAGAAAAAAAGAACTTTGAATTTCAGATTTTACACAAGATACTTATTAAGATATTGTGAATATGCAACCTTAAACTTATTTTGGTTTCCTGTACATCTTCTAGAGATTTTTTGGAGCTGCTCTTATGCAATAATTTTGCTTGTGATCCTCAAATGAGTTCTACTATCCAGCTAGTCATGTGTGGCAGTGAGGTTTCCACTCAAAAAGGTTTGCATCTTCGATCTTTGCACAATTCTCATTTTTTGACTTAAGATCTTCAGTTTATTTGTATTTAAATGCAAAAAATCTTGTATTTATCATTGCTATTTTTCCTATCGGTGAAAGCCAATTTAGGAAAGTGGAAATGAAAGAAAGAATCAGCTTTTGATAGGTAAACATATCCTAAAACCACAAACACATTCTCTCCCTTAAGATTCTGATCCCCCCACCATCAAGGACTGAAAGTAAGAAATGAGACATCTGGTTAAGTTCACAGACTTTCCTTCCTGATCATTTGCAACTGATTGGGTATGATCTCACCAGAAGGGGAGGGCATATAGGCTGCCAGATAGAAAGTAACCATTTTGCAATGGGAGACTCACCCCCCCACTGTGGTCTCCTACTTTTATTCCATCTACCTTTGAATATATTCTTATAATAAGACTCTAATTTAACAGCTTTTTTCTCTGTCCAGGGGGTGACATGCAATACCCATCAGGATAGAGCCAAGGACATTGCAGGAGCAGCAAAACTGAAAAAAAAATCAACAAACCATAATTCAGAACATCAGACTCTGTGTCAACCACCTGGAACTAGGCCAGCCTAATCTCTCCCCATCCTGAAGCTCAGGGAAATTTGCGGAAGAGGGGGTAGTAAGATTGTAAGAGCCTAAAGATGGGGAGGAACAATGATATGCAAGATACTACACACAAGTTAGGGCCAAAGCAATCATAATAGGACTTTGCATGACCTGTGCAATGACCAACACATTATTGACCCCTCAAAGTCTAGCATGGACTAAAGGCACTAGGATCCTTAAAAGCTAGGGATTAACAGCCACAATAGTGTTCCTATACTTAAGGGGAACACAAGAAAGAGTTCTAGGAAATGCCACTGAGTCCTTACACCTCATCGGAGAGGAGGACCCAGAGGAAAGTTTGATATACACATTAAAGGATGCTCCAGGGAAGGGGAGGAGGAGGCTCTGGGAGATAAGGAGGGAGGGAGGGAAAGGAAGGGGGAAAGGGGGGAGGGAGCAAGGGGGTCCAGGAAGGGGTGGAGGGAGGGAGGGGAACGGGGTACCTATTAAGTTTGTACGAGCAGAAAAAAAAAAAGATTCTGATCCTCCTGGTCCACAATAGTGGAGATACAATCATGCACTATTATCACCATTGTGCTTGAACTCAGGAAACCCTGCATGTTATATGGTCACGCTACAAGCTGAGCTGTAAAAAAAATCTACAAAATAATCTTAAGCATTTTTTTATTCTGTATCTTATTGTTAAAATTAGATAAGCTAAACTTTAGATGTACGTATATGTGTATCTTTGTGTGTTTGTTTTATGTATGTCCATGTAACTAATTCATTTCTAGTTTATGTTTGTGCTAAATAATTTTCCTACTTGTTTCTTCTCACTTTATTTTTTGGATGGTTCTCATTAGTTTGGGAAGAAAAAAAGCATTTCGAGTGAATTCAGTGATTTGGAATTAAGATTTATTTACAGAAAGCATTGTGCTTCATAAGAAGTGTTTCTAAATGTCATCGTTAATCATTCTCAGAGACAAAAAGACCTTTTTTTTTAAACATCATGAATGGCTGGCTCTAAATGTGCCACCTGGGGAATATCAGCAGAGGGTGATTTGGGTGCCAGTGTCTTGCAGAGCTGCCTTTAATTGCTTTGGATTCGAACCGCATTCATGAACATGCATTCATGAAAGAATGAAGAGCAATGTGACATTTTCCAAGTTTTACTAAGTCATCAAACATCCACTGCCACAGAAGTCAGAAATCAGGAAAATGCAGAGTTCTGTTTCATTGACAGATGTCAGCAAGATTAGAGCCTCAGAGCAAAAGAGAAAACAAAAAGTGAAGTGAAGCAAAATCATTTACCAGGTGGTAATTAACAAATGAAAAAGCTAATATATAACAGCCAACATTTTTCTTTGGAAGCTGACAATATATGGAAAGTCTATATTGAAGGAAAAGAATGATTTTTATCATTTTAAAAAAGTATTCAAAATGCTTGATTGTGACTCTTTATGTAAGTAATTTCCATAAACCTCATTTCTCCTAAGGAATAACTTTCTCTAATTTTAAGGAATAAATTGAATGACTATATTGCCTTGATGATAATAGACCTGCCTAAGAATAATTCTGTACCCTTCAAATATCATTTGAGTAAAATTAATATTCAAGCATGCATTTGGTAATTAGAGCTGGGACTTTGTAAATATTTATAACATTTGAAAAATAAAAATTCAGACCTTATTTAAACACACATGACTTCATTACCTTGCAAAGTCTTGATTTGTCAGTGCCTATATATTATTACAATACATTATATATATACCAGACTTATCATCTCACGTGAATTCCTCCATCTTTCAAGATAGCAATTTCTGATAGTTCCTTGATTTCTCCTCACTTGTCTAAGTTCACTCATTTTCTCCTAAGCTCAGTCTATCAGCAATCCAGGGACTTGGCCTCCTTCCATGTGTCTAGTGGACCCCAAACCCCAGGGTCTTGATTCCTTTCAGTAATTTTCCACTGATCTTCCCTCTTCTGGATGCTCTGAGCATCATGGGAGCTCTCAGAAAGAGCTCAATGGTGTATCTTACAAATTCTAGCTACTGGATCCAATGAAGTTGGCATAATTGCTAATTAACCTTCTTTCCCTTCTTTAATTGATCCCCCGTGGTTTCTGGAATTTTTCAGTTTCAGTATTTCCCTTTTCAAACTTTTCCCAAATTCCTTAAATTTAACCTAAGTACCACACCCATTTTGAAATTATCTTATCTCCTGCTCGAATCTTATTAGATAGCAAATATCCTATCAAATAGTTAAATGAAATGATAACCCCCAGCTTCTCTTATTCACACTGATTCATTTGTCGTTTACTTTATTCAAATTTGTCCCCTACACACTCAGTCTTTTTATTTTCCGAATTAAGAAGTGAAAAATTGTTGGAGTAAATCAGAAATTATTCTACAATTTCATTTCGGAAACATTATGTATTTAAATTCAAATCACCATGGTTATGGTTCTGTCTATAACTGGAGATTAATTTCTACCTAAAACTATGTTTTCAGTCAAGATTGTCAAAATGAGTAAATAAGGAAAGTCATCCTTTCCACTTGACACTTCTTTAGATGGTGTTTCTGTGTCTTTTTTTTTTTTAACAATCCATAAACAATGGCAGTTCATAAGTGTGTTTACCAGGTGGGGAAACTCTGCATCCATCCAAAAGATGATGAGCTTTTCTTCTTATAGTTTAATGTTCATCTCTGTGAACTGTCTGTCAAAAAGTTTGAATGCAATAGAAATGTTGGGGAATGCTTCCCATCTATGTGAACATTATTGTAGCATGACTTTTCAGAGTTAGATGTCATGTATAACAGTGACACAGAAGGCAGACATTCAGAAATTATACTCCTAGTAAATTCATTTAAACAGCCCAAGGCACTTCCCATTTGATATGTATTACACATATCCAGTGATTATAAAGTTTCTTCCTCCCCTAGAAAATACCCTGACCTTAACTGGTAAGATTGATGACTGCTCCTCTGCCTGTTTGTTAATCACATTAAACTCTCTGCTTTGTGCTGTCCTTGTGTTAGCCATGAAAATAGAGATTCCCACCATGCTGCCCTTGTAACTCTGGTACCATTTCCCATCTGGAGCCAGCAAGCAAATAATTTAAATGCAGAAATGGAGGGATGGAGTGTGAAATTCAAAGATTTGCTAATCACAGCATTTTTTTTCTCTTTTTCCTCCAAATGCACTGTTGGAGAAGTGGAGGAACCAAACATACACCATGTCTTCAAGTGTTTCCCCAGGGAGTCTGAATTGCACTTTGCGCAGCTCGAGTTATCTGTTAATGAGGAGCCTGCCTTTAAACATTGGACTTGGTCATTTCAAGCACACACACGTGGCATAGTTGTTGCTATTTGTCTTTCACTATCCAAGTTTATGGTGAAATGGCACTGAAGGCAGGAAGCTATGACATGCTTCATTCTATTTAGCCAGAAGAGCTTCTCACAGTGTTAAGTTTTCGATGCCTATTGTCTGATAGATAAAATGCCCCTAAGAGTCACATCAGGAGGACCAACTAGTGGTGAGTACATTCCACCAGCTGGAGAGATTAAAATTATGTCTTCAATTATGTTTGAGCATCTGCATATTACAGAAGGGGATGTGCATTAACATAATGTGCCAGTTATTTTGTGGTTAACTTGGACTCATGGATTAATTCTTAAGATTTCTAATCAGTTTTGTTATGGTGTCATAAGTTAAAGGAAAATAAATACGTTTCCTATATTCCTACATAGAACAGTACTTGAGTAATAGATTTTTCCAGTGCTTTTTGAAATCTGTGAGTCTACTGATAAAGTCATTCTTTAACAGAGATACATCTATTCACATCCATAAGTTGGTTCACAAGAAATATTCTACAGAGTATGAGGAGATGGCTTAGTGGTTAAAGCCTTTGTCTACCAAACCAAAGGACCTGAGTTAGGATCCCCAGATCCCACATAAAAATACCAGGTGGAAATATCAGTCTGCAATTTCAGCCCTGGAAGATGGAGCCTGGGAAAACTCAGATAAAGCACTAAAGAGATAAAGCAATCCAGGATGATTTCTGATTGTCTCTCTAGAGGCATACACACTTATATGCCCTGTGAACACATACTTCTCCCACATAAACACATGAACACACAAAAAAAGAGAGAAAGAAAGAATAATTGCACAGGACTGGAGACATAACTCACTCAGTATTGTGTTGGTCCAGCATGTACAATGCCCTGGGCTCAATCCCCAGGACTGAATGTACCAGGCACAGTTTCACTTGTCTATAATCCCAGTACTTGGGAAGTGGGGGCAGAAGGACCAGAAGTACAAACCTATCCTAAGCTACAGAGTGAATTTAAGATTAGCCTGGGATACACAAGACACTTAAGGAAAAGAAAAAGAAATCCATAAGGACTAGACCTACATCTAAATCAGGAATAAAATAATTCTATTCAATCTGCTCATGGACTGGAATGAGCAATTGTAAGTGGACAAGAGTAAAGCTTTGTGGCAAGTGCAGCAAACCGGAGGAACAGTCTGGCTGGGACCTGGTTGGAACTCTTCTCAGCCTTAAGATCTGTAGAAAGATCCTACATATACAAAAGGATGAACTTTGGGCCTGATTTGTAAGATCTGTGTACATATTAACTTGGTGAATCAAGAGGATCTTAAAGCATGTATACTATTCTATTCTCGAAATGTTTACGAATCAAATTCCAGAGCCTTCTGGATGAGTTTCGAAAAGGTTTTTAAAAGTGAGAGTCTTGGAAACCAGAGAGGCACAACCCAGAGAAACTTGCCTCAGTGCAGCTTTTAGACCCAAAGAACACAGAAGGCATGGATTTAGAAGGGAGACATGTAGAACAAGTATCTGGAAGGAATGGGGAGGAGTCATTTTCTTGACTGAAAGACAAGAAAATAATCACCCACTCATTCCTAAAATAGCAAGGTGTCTGTTTTCCCTCATGGCAACAAAATTTTTTAGAGAATACTAAAGACAAATCTTTGTATGTACGCAGGCCTAAATTGACACTGTCACGTGATAGTCAGACTCAAAACCAGCAAAGCCCAAGAGGCATCTATCTCTAGGAGAGGCTACCCTGAGGTATTTAGGGAGAACAACACAACAGTTCTAGAGGGACAACTTCAGAATAGACAGCAGTAGGGACTGTCAGGAGGACAGGGAGTTCTCAGGAAGATACATCTCTGTAGATTGTCTGACCCCCAGACAACAAGACAAGGTTTGGTTAGCTTTCTCAAACCTTGAGGTTAAAGAATAATACACAAAAGATGTTTTTAATTGCCTAATTGTTAAATTGACACCACAAGAAGTAAATGATGCAAAGCACTGGATAATTTTAAAATGCCAATTTGAAAAAGAAAGGTGATGCTGAGACACAAATAGAAATTTTATAAGTAAAAATGTGAAAACAAGCAGTGCATGCTATATGTGCATCTGATGGGTTTGACACAGAGGACAAGAATGTTCATGATGTAGAATAAAGACATAAGGAGATGATGGAAAAACTGCAAAATGTTGTAAAAATGAGAAAAAAAAGACAGATGTTCAGAGATTCATAAGGTAGATGGAGGCCAAGGCATTGCTAACAGAATTCTGAGAATGTAGAATGGAAAAAAAAAATAAAAAGAAAGCAATACATGGGGAGGTTTTATTAGCAATTACCTCCAGAATTTGATTTAAAGAAATACCTCATTTCCAAAATAATAATAGCAGTGAATATAAGGTAACTTTTAGCTCTTGTTTTTATTTAGTTTTTTTCTATGTGCATGAGGGTGCATGTTTGTGTCTGTGTGCATGTGTGTATATGCATGTGCATGTGTGTGTATCTGTTCACATGTGTGGATACTCAGAATATGCATACCTGTGTGTGCATGGAAGTGTGAATGTGTGTATGAATGTGCATGTGTATATGTGTTTGCTTACATGTATGAGTGCTTAGAGTATGCATACCTGTGTATGCATGTGTGTGTATACACATGCATGTGTGTGTGTTTATTCATTGTGGGTGAATGCACAGTGTATGCATACCTGTGTTTACATGTGAGTATATGTATGCACTTGCATGTGCATGTGTTTGTTCAAATGTGTGTGAGTACTCAGAGTATGCATACCTGTGTGTGAATGTATGTGTACACATGTGCCTGTGTGTGTATATATATGTGTGTGAGTGCTCAGAGTTTGTATACTTGTGTGTGCGTGTATGTGTACATGCATGTGTTTGATCACATGTGAGTGAGGGCAAGGCATATGCATACCTGTGTTTGCATGTGATTGTGGACACCAGTAGTTGCTGTTCAGTGTTTTCCATGATTACTGTACACTTTATCATTTGATTCAGGATCTCATACTGAACCAGAGCTCACCAGTTCTTCTAGTCTAGCTAGTCTGCTTGCCTCAGGGCTTCCTTAGGTCTGCTTTCCCAAGGCTAGCATTACAGACAGACCACCATGTCCACCTGGCTTTTATTTAGGACTCCACGTGCAGTTCTATACTGAGTCATACTAATGGGAAAAGATGTTTGGGATTCAACCTGTCAGAAAAAGAGATATAGAAACCCACTGGCGATTAACCCACTATGCTTTCTGAAGCCTCTATTAGGGAAGACCTCTTCTTGAGACCACAGGGATTTCTGATTGGACCTGTAATGTCTCCTGTATTAAACTCTCTCTCTTGGGCCCATGCTGAATATCTGGAAGGATGTGATTCTTTGGCTCCCAGGCTGGCAATCTAAGAACACATTAGAAGCCAGGAAAGCCTTCCCATAATCCTACCCCTTCTTTCTACCAATCAGAAGTCTCATGCCTGGATTTGCATATAGACTCCCAATCTCCACTCCATCATAAATAAAATCTGATGGAACAGGGCAGTATCTGCTTACAGATCTCTCCCCAGCTGACCTGACCAAATGTTTTCTGTATTTCTGTCTCTGTGTTTCCTTTTCCATCTTTCAGATTTCTCGATCCCAGGGAAGCTTCATGGGTGGTCCTGCTGGATGGGATATAGTTAATGGAATTTTAATAAGAGTAATGGCTGCCATGAGCCAGCATACAGTCCAGACTTAACCAGTATGTGTTTTCAAAATGCAAGCATGGAATAATGAAATCAGGTTTTCCTTAATGTTTGCACAATTTGAGGTTGTGATGTATGCCAATTAGGCTTTTTAGGAGGCTTCTCCCTCCTTCATTTCCTCTGCTTTCCTTCTCAGTCAGGAAACTATGTTTGTGGCTAAGGAGATGGCTCAGTTGGCAAAGTGTTCTGCATGTAAGCATGAAGACCTGAGTTCCAGCTATAGCACCCATGTAAAAGTTGGGCTTAGCAGTACGCTTCTGTGATACCAGCTTTGTGAAAGTTGGAAGCAGTAGGGTCCTGAGGAATTATTTGCCAGCTAGACTAGCTTCATCTGTGACCTCCAGGGTCGGTGAAATACCTTGTGCAAAAGTAAGGTAAAAACGGATTGAGGAAAGCACCCCACATCAACTACTGACCTCAGAAACACACACACACACACACACACACACACACACATACACTTGTTCATGAAATCTATGGTCCTTCTGCTAAACTCTCTTCTTATCAAGACATGCAATTTCATCACACGCTCTGCACGACTACTCAGGTCTTCCAGAGGAATCCAGCCCCCTAGAAACATCTTCTGATGAAGGACACAGGCATCTTTGGGGATGGTGTCCCAAGATTTTACAGGAGAAACATGTGAGTCAAATCATCTGGAAGCATCTCGCCCTGAGAACTATTCCTAAGAAGGAAAATGGTGATTTGCTCAGTTATTCACATAAGAATTTTGATAATCTTTCTTTGGAATTTGAATGGAAAAAATGTGAAGATAACTAACCACATGGTAGCAGAAATAGAAACAAGAAAACATAATAAATAGCAGAGGTCAAGAGTATGTGATGTTAATTATGACTTAAAATAAGGAAGCAATTATTTCTCTTCATATAATTAAAACAGTTGATATTGAGCAATAAGCTCTGGAGCACTGTTGGAAACTGTGTCCTTTGATTCTTATTTGAAAAACAAACTGTTGTAGATGAAGCAACAATTATTATTTCAGGGGAAAATCATACTTGCCTTTTTAAAGAAGTGTATGGAATTTTTTAATTGAGATTTGATGAACTAACTTATTTTTTCCTTGATTTTTTTCCAAAAGTTATCTTTTTAATTTGCGGATAGGACGAATAATTAGAATGGATTCCTTCTGCATATGATTTTAGAGTGGGATTTTTGCTATTATGGTAGCTATTAAAATCATAAAGAACAAGAAATAGGAACAAGTATGAGAAATAAAATATTTCCTTACTGAAATACGGACACATTTATGCCACAAAAGAAAACTTAGTTTCAGTAGAAATAAAACAATTTCAAATATCAGGATATGCCAAGCATAGTATTAGGGATCACTGAGCCAATACTTGTATGACGTGTTTTCATTCCTAAATTAATTAGTTATGCTAACTATCCAAGTAACATCTGTGGTAAACTAATGGGAAGGAAAGACATTAGTCTGGCAGTTCTGAGCTAATTCTGTTCCCATGGATATGAAAATAAAAGACAAGAAGTTTCAGGGAAAGCAAGAGTTAAAACAGCTTAAAGAGAGTGGGAAGAGTGAAAGGAAAGGAAAAAGCACAAGACAGGTCATATAAACCATGAGCCAGGAAGTGAATTCTTTAAAATGATTCTTGCCAGAAGCTAAATTCTTGTAAATGTGGGTCTTATTCCCTCCAATGCTATTACTATTGGAATGACGAACACTTGGGGACCGGATGAGGAAAAGGTCAAAAGTCACTAAATTGTAGTTTTATGAAGAATATAATTACACCGCCTCAGTTTAACATTAAAAGCCATCAGCTTATAATAAAACAATTCTTCTCTCAAACCATTCTTTCCAGCATTTCTTGAAAGTTATTCTGTGTTAGAAGTGGATCTCACCCTGGAGCACTGGTTTACATTTCGACAATCTGTTTTCAGTTTTGCCTTGCTGGCAGAAGGAAGGGAAGGAGGGGGCTGGGGAGGAAATTGTTAGTGGAGACTGGTCCACAGCTTGGGTTAAAGGGGAATGAATTCACAGACTTAGTGAGTTCAAGTCTCTGAAGATTTTGGGCTGTTTCTTATCTCAATGTCTAAGGAAAAGAATTTGTCCCGTCAGCATCAAAAATCTATCCCATATTGAGACTTCTAAAGCAAGTTAATATAGCACTCAGGTTAGCTTCAATGCTGGGGAGCTATGATTGGAAAGCACACACTCAGACATCTACTACAAATCTCACTTCAGGATGAAAAATCATCTTTTAGGAACAGGACCACTGTTGACTTTGGTGTTATAAAATAATTAACACAAGAAATGTTTCATTTGTGGTATTATCTTTTTTGCAATTGTCACATATCAACAAATCATTCACATCCATTGATAGGCAGGGAAGGTAGAATCATATTTAAAGTATTAATTCAAGACAGAGCATTCTTAAAAAAACAGGGCAGATACACTCCTTTAATATTGTCCTTAGCTGTTTCTTGTTGGAAGAATGCGTTTTGTGGGAGGAAAGCTGTGTGCTTAAAACATTTACAGACTTTTTGTATGACTTTCATACTTTTCAGAATAATTTTTTGTGCCTCAAGTGTCCCTGGTGTGGTCTGGTGTGAAATGTCTCCCAACAGCAAGTATGTTGGTACATGTGATTGTTAATCGTGGGTGTTAACTTGACACACGTGGCATTAACTAAGATCAGCTGAGACCACCTGAAGAGATTATCTGGACAATACAAAAACCAGCTCTAGATCTTATTGAAACCTCCCAGTAGTGGACCAGATAAAAGAAACCACAGAACAGAAGACTGAGAAGAAGAGACTTTCCAGGAATCCTCCAGCCTTCAGTCACGTGGATGGGAGTGACTTAGCCTGCCAGCTTCAGCCACCAGCCATGTCATCTCTACCATGAAAGTCTATTCCTTCCCTCTGGAACTGTAAGTTGAATAAATCTCCCTTTCTCCCTTAAGTTGATTAATTTAGGTGCTCTCTCACAGCAATAGTGAAGAATAACCCTCACTTGACCACCTTATGGTGGCTCTAGTTTGGAAGCTGTCTGGCGTGAAGTCATAGCCTTGCTGCAGTGTCATTGAGGCAGGCCATAGGGTTTATAGCCAGGCTCCACCTACTGCCTGTTCTCTCTGTTTCCTGACTGTATTTGCAATGTGAACAACTAGCTCATGTTCCCATCACCATGTCTTCCCACCACAATGAATTATATCCCTTCTATCTGTGAGCACAAACAAGACCTTCCATCCTTAAATTGTATCATGTCAGGAGTTTCACCTCAGCATGAAGAAAAAAGTCTGTTACATAAAATATGCTCAGATTGCAGGCATCTATACAATAATATCAGTATTGATATGTTCATGAGTAACAGTAGCATTTCAATGGATGAGAAACTATTTTTTTTATGAAAAACTACTTTTAACTTACTCATTGTGTGTGTGTGTGTGTGTGTGTGTGTGTGTTTATGTCAGAGGGCACTGTATGTCTCTGTGGAGGCCCAAGAGTGACTTCAGGAATCATCCTGGATTGCTTCTACCTCCTTTTTGCTTTGCTCTGGGATTTCCCAATCTCTGCACTCCAGGGCCAGATGTGAAGGCCACCACCATTTCTGTTTGACATTTTTACATAGGATCTGGGATCAGAACCGTCTGCTTGAGAAGCATAGTCTTAATCCCTGAGCCATCTCTCCAGTCCAAGAAACTATTGAAAGAAACAGTTGCTTTTTCTATTGTATTTAAACACATTTAAAAGCCTTCTACAGAAATGCATGATTAAAAGAGTTGATGGTAAATAAATTAAAGTATGTTTTAAACATTCAGGGAGCAATTACCTTGTTTCATGTTTGGCACTGGAGTTACAATTTCATATTCAGGACCAATGTCTGTCAAAATAAAAGTCTCTTTCCCAAAGCAAAATTGCTCACCAGGTTTAGGAATAATTTTAAAATTACAAGGCTAAAAAAAAAAAAAAAAGAATAAAAGAATAAAATAAAATTACAAGGCTAAAAGAGTAACTAATGCAAGTTGCTTCCTCCCTGGTTTTGAATCATGCTGCCTGAGCAGCTTCCAAAATCTAAGGCAAGGGGAAGGAGTAGTGTTCAGTCCCTGAGCACTTGCAAAGCATGCACATGCTGGGGGTTTGTCCTACAAAACATCATCATCATCCAATAAAGATATATTAAAAAGTATTTTTCCAAACATGAAGTTTACTCTGTTTGAAATACCACAATAAATTTCGCCAAAAGACCTTCATATGACCTTCACTATTCTTAACCACAGAAGCCATGCAGAACAGCTTTTATTCTATATTTAAGGACGTTTTCTTTCAATGAGACTTCACAGTGAAAACTCCCCATGTACAAAGCCCAGAAAGTGAAAGTTAGACAAACAGTGATACTGACCCCCAGGAGATACTGGGGTTTGCTAGAAGGTAATTCCTAGGTGAACTTATCAGAACACAGGACAAATTGTTCCAGCTTAATTGAATTCAAGTGTCAATGAAAGGAGAATTTTACCCAACTGTGCTTTATGGAAATGTACATGGTAGAAGCGTTATCAGACCCATGCACTGGACCAAACGTTGTTCAAGTTGTTTAAATCCAAACAGTGATTGTATTATTAGAATATGTGAGTAAGTACAGCGCAATGCTCATGAGAAACTACTTCCCTTGTATTCTCTTGGGTATCTACCTCACCTGAGCATCTCTGCAATTGGCATATAAACAGTTATTTGAGTAAACAGAGTGTAATATTCATGAGAAGCTATTTCCCTTGTATTCTCTTGGGTGCCTACCTCACCTGAGATTCTCTGCAGTTGGTATATAAACAGTTAGTCAATGGTTAAAGCAGATTGAGAAATATAAAGCCTGACTCCTCTGGCTGCTTTTCCAAATTATCTTTGTGCACAAGGGAATGCAGCTTGCTTTTAACTCGGTGGCCATATTCCTCATGGAAAACACGTGTAGGAGGTCATATTTCCTCATCTCAGCATGGGTCAGGCCTCCAGGAGAGGCAAAAGAAAATGAAAGCAATTATTTCATTTCAGCTAATTGGTGATTTTCTTCAATAGAGTGTAAGTTTCATATATGGATTTTTTGTGAGAAAGGAGTTCATGAACCCAGGGACTGTATCTATGTCTGTGTCTTTGTGTTGTTGTGTGTCTATGGATGTGTATGTTCATATGCATGTTCATACACACACACACACACATGCACGCACACATGCACACGCATGCACATATAACTCCTCCAAAACCTTCCTGTAGACCTCACTGGGTGCTGCTGGCTATAGTGGTAGTTTCCCAATTAAGGAATGCAGTCCTTCTGCCATCTTGATGCACATCTGTGTAGGCTTGAGTGTGCATTAGAAAGCATATGATCAGTGAGTTGTGAGAAAATAGCCATGCAATGATGAGGAAGGAGCATATGTGGATCTCACTGCACTAAATCCAATAACACAGCGAGACTGTGAGACCTGACACCATCCACACTGGGAATATCCAACCAGCAAATAAGAGGAATGGACATAGAATACAAAACCCAGATGATTGCTAAGAGCAGAGCGACCAGACATGCAAAGGAAAGAACTGCATCAAGAGTCAGAGATTAATACTGCTCCTTTTATGAGTAGTTGCAGCGAGCAAGTCATAAATGCAAGTCACACCCTTTCCTGTTTGTCAGCATGCTGTGGACAGAATGTGTGCTCCTCACTTCACCCCAGTTCACATGTTCGAAGCCCTCATTACCCGGTGGAGACTTTTAGAGGTAAGGATTTTGAAAAGTGATTGTGTTTGATGAAATTGTGAATTTAAAGCCCCCATGAAGAGAAAAAGAGAACAAAGGGCTTGTCTGCTCTCTCCCTCCCTAAGTTTTCTTCTATTTCCCTCCCCTCCCCTTCTCTTCCTACTCTCCTCCACCCCTTTTCTTCCCTTCCTTTTCTTCATCATTTTTCTCTTTCCTTTTTCTTTTTCTTTTTCTTTCTTCTTTTCTTTCTTTCTTTCCTTTTTCTTTTTTCTTTTCCTTTCTCTTTCTTTTTCTTTCTCTTTCTTTCCTTCCTTCCTTCCTTCCTTCCTTCCTTCCTTCCTTCCTTCTTCCTTCCTTCCTTCCTTCCTTCCTTCCTTCCCTCTGTTTCTCTCTGTTTCTCTTTTTCTTTCTTTCTTTCTTTCTTTCTTTCTTTCTTTCTTTCTTTCTTTCTTTCTTTCTTTCTTTCTTTCTTTCTTTCTTTCACTCTCTCACTGTCCCTTCCCTCCTTTCCTCCCTCTGCCCATCTGAAAGTCATCAGGACTGCTTGCTGTCTCTCACCAAGAAGCACATATGCTGGCATTTTGGTCTAGGACCTGCCAGCCTCCAGAGGCGTGAGAAATAAGTCTGTTGTTTAAGTCATGAAGTCTATAATGGTTCTCTAGAGCAAAGCAGCCAAGACTCAGAGCATCTGTAAACTTTTCTCCTGTGACCTGGGACTGAGGCTTTCAAAGTCTAAGTTAGGGTCCATTTCCCCAGTTTTGAAATATTAAAAGAAATCAAGATGTAGCTAGCAGGCATATCTTTGAAGGGGCTCAGATTATTCTGCCTTTGTAGGTCACCAGGAGAGATTTCATGCATTCTGAGGTTTGCTTAATGAGAACCATGTTGTAGAGAGGATTGAAATGCTAGATGTCCCCATGCTAGTTTCTCTCACATTTTAGTCTAGCTAAAACTAGAAAAAGTTACCCAAATTTAAACTAAAGATGCTTCTAACTTTTAAATGAGAAATCATGATTAAAATGACATCTATGCTAACTTTCATATGTTATTCAATATTTTATTAGATCAACACAAATGATAAGAATATTTTTGTAACCATTTTGTATGTACTGAAATATGCCTTAAGGCATTTATTGCTAAAGCTACTATGATGATTTATAGTGGAAATTACTCTTCTCTCAGAGTTGTGGAGGAAGCAGTGGTAATTCTGTGCCTTCACTGAGCTCTGCAGGCAGCCAGACATCTAACCTGGGACACAAGAGAACTGAGCCTATGCAGTTCAGGTTATAGAAGACACTTCTGAGCACTTTATTTGGCTATGTTGGCATCAAATTAACTTCTGTGCATGTTTGGGAATCTCGCTGGAGATCTTATTTGCAGTCAGTTCTTTAATATGCATTGATCATAAAAGAGGTGCTGTGGGAAATAAGCTGGCTAGAAACTTTGTGTACTCTAGGCACAAACCTATTATCTTCTATCATTTGTCAAGGCATACATATATATATATATATATATGCATATATACATATATATATATATTAAATGCTTTGGTGGGGCTGGAGAGGTGGCTTAGGGGTTAATACTCTGCCTCACAAGCAGAAGTACCTGAGTCTGGATCCTAGACTTCACATAAAAACACCATGCAGAAATGAAGGTGGTCTGCACTTTTGACTCTGGAAAGCAGAGCCTGGAAAATCCCAGAGCAAAGCAAAAAGGAAGTAGAGCAATCCAGGATGATTCCCTAAGTCATCCTTAGGCCACTCCCCCCCCCACACACAATACACACAAAATAAATAAATAAATGCTTTGGTGACCCTAGTGACAGCTTATTCTGAAGTTGTTCATTGAATTCATTTGTTTTGAGAGGCAATAGGCTTCTATTTTAATCTGATACATTGCTATTTACTTTTCTATTTGTATGTCATGGGTTTCAATTTCTTCTAATTTCTTCATAGTTTTCCTTTGATGTTAAGACCAATTCAGTTTGTATAACTTTCTGTAAGAGCAGGTTCTGGCATTTAACTGATGCTAATTCTTGTTTTGAGGAAGGCATTAGCCAAAACAGTAATAGTAAAGGCACGATGTGCAAGAAAACAAAAGCATTTGTTGTTTCTAAGGTATCTTTCTGATAATGAGGCATGCTAACTACATCCTCAACCTGACATACATGCCATATATGTTCAATAATTCTAGTGCCTGGTGTTGCTATACTTACAGGAAGGACAGACGTCTAACTTACAGGTTAGAAAATGAAGAATGCTGTAGAAAAACCACACCAAGGCTTAGGGAACATTTTTGAAGAGCGGGCAGTAAGATTCTAAGAGCTTGAAGTGGAGCAATGGTGGGCCAGATATCTCCTGAGCTCGAGAGGACTGAGGTATACATGACTTTGTGACATGTATGTACACTTTCACAAGAACTTCATGAGAACCGTCCTAGGAACATCTTAGTAGGAAAAAGGAAAGATGTCAAAAAGCTCCACACCTCCCCAAGAGACTCATGAGAGCTAATAATTACAGGGAAGAAAAGGAAGATGCTCTCCTCCATGGTACACTCACTGATCTGTGACACTTATTAGAGCATGAATCATGTCAGACAGATGACACCAAAGACAAACTAGATAGAACAAAGTGAGTTATAAAAGTGAAAAAACAAAACAGAAGGGAGTATAATAGTTGAGAGGAAGCATTATCAGAGGAAAAGGAGGTAGGATTGGAACGGGGATTAAGTGAGGAGAAAAAAGAAAAGTAAAATTTAAAAAGAAAACTTTAAGATATTTAAGAAGAAATTAGTACAATTTATTCACCTGTATGTACAAACTACTCTAAATTGCATCTTAGTCTATCATAAATGATATATAGAAATATGGATGTATAGAGATATGCATTAAAATGTTACAGAACAGTAAGTATGTTGAACAATTTGAATCTTAAATATCCTACAAATACACAGGGTTGAAAACATAATTCACCCTCACAGTGAAGAAAAGATATAACAAGGAAGGGAGATAATGTGTGAACATCATAGAGAGCTGAAACATCAAACGTCAAGTTAGCAAGGGTGTGTATGTGGGTGCCTTAAAAAAGATTCCATGCAGAAAATCTTTGGAAGAAGTTAGTCTTGGTAAAGTGTTCTTCCCTGACAGAGAAACTAGGGTTAAGGTCCTGACGCAGGAGTGCTATTTGTAGACCACAAAGGAAACAAACAAAATGGCTGAGGAAAAGTGGGAGTAGTGGTTGGTAACCAGGCTGGTCAAAATTTTCTACAGAGAAGATGAAAATGGTATAAAATATTACAAGTGTTCCCCCTGACTACTTTATTATAAATGTGGTACAAACCAAGAATGAACTCAAAGATATGAATAACCAGATTGTCAAAACACATCATCAGAAAACATTTTTAGCCTGATCCAAAACAAAGCCAATGGAATTAATAAGAAATTAAAGAATTCTGGATGGATTCTGAGGGTAAGAAAGGAAGCACTGCTGATACTGTGGATATGAAGTGTGAAAGAAAAAAGTCAATGTTTCCAGGGTGTTGGATTCAGGAACAAATGGACAGAGACATTAACTGAGCTAGGGAGGGTGCTGGGAAAGGCAGAGTTAGTGTGCCTAGATCATTACTTTAACTTGCAGATGAGTCTGGCATGCACTATCTGAAGGAACAGGTTGGGATGGTAGCTGGAAGAAACACACAGATTAGAGTGTGGATGTTGTCAGTATGTGGAAAGTACAGAAAGTCAGGAGATTAGATAAGGGTTCCCAAAATGAAAGAACAGATCACTAGAGATAAAAAATAGCTCAAAGTCTGATAAACTCCAGTTTTAAGAGGGTTTAAGAAAATCATCAGAATAAACTGACAAGTAGCAGCCAAGGAACAGGAAAAAAAAAAAAAAAGTTCCCTGTGGTGTGCAGAACTAAGAGGAAAACAAACCTTTAATCTGGGAAGGCTGCATCTAGGTTGAATAATTATTCGTATGAAGCATATGGCAACTGATTACCCTCTATTGACTTGAGGACATTTTAATGGAGACCAACAGCATAGCTCAGTGAGTCAGTTGCCTGCTCACAAAGTTGATCTGATGATTGTAGGAAGCCCACTCTCTCTCTCTCTCTCTCTCTCTTTCTGTTTCTGTTTCTTTCTCCCCAGTAAATAAATAAATATATTAAAAATAAATATGTTTTGGCATCTGTGTGATGATAATTAACAATTTCACATAGCATTAACCACATCAGCAGGTCAATAATAACTATGAAGACTGAACAATGTTGATCCATTGATGTTCCAATGACAAGATGACTAGAATTCTTAAAACAGAAGCACAGTGAAAGTATCATACCTCCATTCCATTCAACACAGGCAACATGACCAATAAGCAACACATCGTATTGCACAGAAAAATGAAATGAAGAGACTCCATTTTTTGCCATAGTCAATGTACTCTCTTATTTAAAGTGCCAATATGTGTTTTCACAACTTTTTAAATGGGAAGCCCACATTAGAATTAAATGTTAAATAAATAAATTAGAATAATTGATGTGATTAACCCAAAAGTATATAGTATGATATTACAAGATTAACCGGACTCCTGAAAAAAGTAGCCTTTTCCCCAGAATGTTTTGGAAACACAATAGAGCATTCACAGATCAATTTGGGACTGTGTTCGTGGAGAGATAAAATCAGGTAGGGACCAAACAACTAAGGAAGAAAGCTAGTCTACAAATAATAATTATTTGGTTTAGGGACGTGAGAATATGCAAAATTGCACAAAGACACTTGGCTATGCTCTTTAGGGCTCTTATGATACAATAAAATAGTGTTGGCCCCAACGGGTAAGGATAACGGAAATAATATTAATGATAATTCCCAAAGCCCTGTAACCACAGAGCAAGTGTTCTGCATTAAGCACCATATTTGGAGAACAAACAGAGCCTGCCTGTTGGGGCACTGTGGGGGTCTCTTGTCTGGGAAGTTTCATGTTCCCAGAGCATCTGCCTCCCCCACTCCTGTCCTCCCTCTTTCCTCTGACTCTCACTTCTCAGCCTCAATACCCACTCCCCCACCTCCCCATTTCCTCCCACCCCTGTCATGCTGAACATTGATCAGTTTCATCTGGTATCCTTGGTCTGTCCTCTTGTCTTCTCTCAGTCCTTTGCTTGCTGCCTTTGTCTGTTGGTTTTCACCACATTACATGGCTGCTAAAAGAACGTCAGAGCAATTATGAGGCTCCAAACAAAAGGGGCCTTGGTCATCGTGGCCCATGCATGCACCCCGGCAGAGAAAAGAAAGTGATCGAAAAGGCACTTCTAATGTCCATTTGTTTTATCTCTCTCCCTCCTTTTTTATTTGTTGTTCTATAAGCTAAATTTTAAAATAAGTTGCTCCTATGCCTAAATTGTACTAATTTATTGACTAAAAAGATGTACATAGAAACATGCAACCTTTTCCAGTACTTCTGAACATCTCCAAACAACACTTCAAATACCACACAAGTATTTATTCATGGGATGAAAAAGCAGATACATGCCAAGAGAACCATCATTCTGATGTGGTGGGGTTTACTATTGGTAATAATCAGGCAGGTCAAGAGCAGCCTGCTGGGATGGTCTTTGAAATTCCTAAAGGCTGTCCCCCACTGCTGGGATTGTCCTTGCAGGAACACCCCCTGCAGATAGGGAGGAACTGCCATCAATCCTCCACAAGATAAGGAGATCAACCCTTTGCCTATGAAAGGATAGGAAGAAGAGGGTTTTTTTTTTTGTTTTTTTTGTTTTTTTTTTCATATCAGATAAACTAAATCCATTAAAAGAAACACCTTAATCTCCAGCCCCATCTCTAGCTGGGCACTAGATCAACTGGATTGTGCCCCAATGTGAGCTAACCAATGAGGAAAAGCCATTTTTCCCCTGGGCTTGCCTAAGTATATAAATATACCTGACCTTGGCAGCAATCTTTGGTGCTTGCCCCTCATGGCGCTCCACATCTGGAGTCCATGAGTTCTTTTCCAGCTAAATGGCCCTCATGGATTCCATGCCTGGAGCCCCTGAGTTCTCCAGGGTGCCCTACCTCTCGAGGTACTCCACATCTAGAGCCCATGAGTTCCATTCTTTCTCTCCTCTAATAAACTCTACCTTAATCCTCTACACGTGTTCTGGTTTCAATCTTCTACTGCAAACCTGTAGATTCCTAGACCTGGCAACAATAGTACAAGGTGTGTTGATGTCACGCCTGTATTGTTTTTTTTGAGGCCGTATCTCTCTTGTATCTGTCTTGGCGGAGATTGTTCATAAGGTAAGCACATGTACTAGTGAAATTAACATCATACATGAACAGATAACTTCAAGCTGGAAGGTCCTCGGATCTCAGGAGGTACGTCGGATTTAATCCTCCCACAGAGCAAGAGCTGAATATGTCTAGGTATATTTATGAGAGGACATTTTATATTTTAGCTCTGTAGGTTACTGCTGGTTTTAGGAGCTGATGTGTTGATTGGATTGGACTCAGAATAAGAATACAATGAAAAGTAGAGCAGGACCCCCCCCACACCACAAAACACACACCTATCCACTCCTCAAGGAGATTTTCCAGATCGTAAAATGCCAAGCCCCTGGGGTTATTTGAAGGAATCTGGGCAGATTTCCCAAATTGTGCTGTCTGTGACCTTTTATAAGTAGGTAACAATAATAGTTGCTCATGAAATAAATCAATGGACATGTGTAGATTGCTTCAACAACACCACACATGTTTCTAACTAAATCTTTAGAAAGAAGGATGTTCTATAGTTTAGCTCAGCACACTGCCAACTTTCTTAGCAGAACTTACCCACAGAAACACTTTTCCTTGGAAGGCTTCTTTTAACTCTCATGCCATTCAATACCTGTCCATGAGGAATCCTTTTTAAAATTCATACACAGTGTTTTCTTTTTGCATTACAGCCTCAAAACTTTATGGCTAACCATCAGCACACACCAAGGCAGATTTACCTTGACTTTTCAGGCACATTCTCTCTTAGAATTCACCATAGATGTTTGCTCTTACATGAAGCATTCATTAAAATAAACATTCGATAAAATCAACAAAGCCAAGAGCTGAGGGTCCTTGTGCTTACCAAACATTGACTTTCTCAGTTTCTCCTGCTGTAAATTACCAGTTCATCATCTGCTAGAAAGACTTGCACAGAGAGAACCCTTTGTGGTACAGATAGAAAATCAGAAATAAAGCAGCTATTCGACCTTTTCTATTCACCATAACCACATCTGTTCATGGCCTCTAATCTATCCAAAGTTTTGGTCTTCTTTGCTCCTTTTCATGTTTTATAGCCCTAAGTAGACGGCAACTTGGAAAAGTTTTTTTTCTTTATTGTTTTCTTTTCTCTTTTTTCTTTCTTCTTCTTTCTTCCTTTCCTTTCTTTGTCTCTTTTTCTTTCATCTTTCTATCTTACTTTTTTTCCTGCTTTTCTATCTTTTTATCTTTCTTATTTCTTTTTGTCTCTATTATTATTTTCTTTAATAATAGGGATTCAAATATATTTTGTAAATGTAAGTCTGAAGACCAAACTGTCAGAGATCCTTTCTCTTGTCTATCCAGTTGGAGTTCTAATGAGGGTTCCCTATATAACCCAGACTAATGTTTAAAATAAATTTAAGAGGCAAATGTGTTTCCTTAGAGCAGGAAGACTCCTCTATTTCCCCAGTTCTACTAATTACTAGATATCAATTGGCCTTCTTTCAACACTCCACAAATTATAATCTTAAAAAATATACTTCCTCCACATACATGTAAACATGCTATATAGAAACAAAATATAGCAGAATCATTACTATGAGAGTAATCGCAGACTATGTATTTATTACATTTAGAAAATAATTTACACACAATACCTCATCAGATCTTGGAAACAGAAAAAGAAATCCTTAAGGAAAACAAGGACGATGGTATAGTGTATTTCAGATAAAATTTTGGGTGTGTGAAGGGAAATGTGCATATCAGTGGGGTGGCCTGAAGAGAGATAATTTGATATACCATGGAGACCTGAGCACCCATAGGAGTAGACAGGCCATCATAAACCTTGGGGTCCATAGAAGCACACAGGCAGAAGGGTATGAGGGAGTGGGAAGGAATGGTAAAGGGAAAGGAGGGGATGGAGAGAAAGGGGGAGGGAGGGAAGCTGGGATGTATATTCAATATGCTTGTAAAAGTAGAAAAAAATCAGAAGGACTAGGTTGATCACACAATTTTAGTAAGAATTGAATCAACTGTCTAGTGTCAATGGTACACTAGGTATTGTTCCATCAAATATTAGTGATTGTCTTTAACTTTGGTGGCCTTTGAACTGTTGACTAATTGATTTTACATGTCAAAACAAAGCTGAAATGTTCAAAAACTTAACACCAATATGCATCATCAGCAATTCTGAAAAGGTGATGTAAGCCACCTGTGGATTTATTAGAAGGGAAAGAAAGATTAAAGGCAAATATACATCTTACTGGCCAATCACAGGAGTGTGCAGACTCTAAGCTTGCCAAGGGATGTCTCACCATCTCTGAGGCTTCTCATTGCTTAGCTTACCCAGTAGTTGCTTTCCAAATGAAAGAACAGCCAAGACTGAAAAAACTTAAGCGGTAGAGGGAGACCTGATTTTGGAAATTTTAGATATATGAGACAAAAAACTTTAGTTAACAAAAGAGAATTCCGGGACATTATTTATTGAGAAGCAACGCAGTAGTACATTTCTTCATTTCTAACAATTTTCATTTATTAGACTTGACATATAAATAACATGTGGAATAATGATATTTATAAAATAGCATTTTGTTGTCCATAAAATATTCATAAAATTGACGATAGGGCTAGGGTGGTTGCTGAGTCAATGAAGTGTTTGACTTGCAAGCAAGAGGACCTGAATTCCATTCTGAGAATCCATATAGCAGAGCTGGGTGTGGCAGTACTGTTTGTAATCCAAGAGCTGGGTATGCCGAGAGAGTCTGTCTAAATCACCCAGCCCAAGTCCCACCAGACACCCTGTCTCCTCATAACACAAAGGGAAACGACTGCTGAGAGCCAAGAGTCAGCTACACTGATACCTTTGGTATCCACATGCACACCCCACATGCATGCATACCACTCACCTCCCGCTTGTGTACTTGCATGCACACAAACACACATACACAAAAATAAGCTAACATAGATGACTATTCTTGAACAGGTATAAAATTCAGTTTATGCAAAAAATGGAAAGTATTTCAAATCCTACTCACGGTGAGCTCCAGCATGTGAAAAAAATGTACCAAACTAAACTGTGAACTGAGCTCACATTTTTCTTTCATTCAGGAAAAAAAAAATAGGTCTTTGAGGAAACATTAAACATAACTTATAAAAAAAAAGATTGAAAGTCCACAAAAAGCTAACGGACACTGATGGAGAATAACTTGAACTTTCCAAACTGGAATGCAAAACCATGTTTAAATTTTCAGGAGTTAAAAGCAGAGAAACAACAAAGATAATTGGTATTTCCTGAGCTTAAGTACCAGCTTCAGCAGGGCATGTGGTTTCTATTTGAGCTCTGTAGTTTTTAATGAAAACGTTACTATTTTTGCAGATAGCCTCATTTAAAGAAGTAGGAAAAAAGCTAATTAAAATAGAGTTGGGTCAGTTGATTTCAGTTGATTTTATCTTTTATTTTGCTTTGTATCTCTTTTTATAGTAAACTGTAAGAGTCTTTGAAAGCAAGATGGTATTTTAAAAGTTGTATTGTTAATACATATTTTCAATACTGTGTTAAAAAAAATTCTGTGTATCTTTGGGTGTATGAAACTCCAAAAGGTTAAACTGTATGTCAAAAGCTCATCAGAAGAATTATTTTCATCCCATTTAAAAGCAGATCTTTATTAGAGTACTCTGCCATGTAGCTCCCTTTTTAAACCTTTGCACCGGTATGTGTATGTGTGTACATGTATTGGCTCACAAAGATCTATCTTCCTTTGATATAATTTGAACAAATTGACCCTGATATAAAAGTAAGAACAAATGCGTCATACTTCCTCATTCTACTGGCAAGCTAAGTAACTAGGAGTTTCATTTTCTTTGCAATTATACGTTTGGATTAATTCAATGAATGTTTAGATATTTGCTAAGCCTTCTTTTTGTAGAGGCTTCCAAGATGTGAATTTGTTGGATCTTCACAAAAAAAATGCATTTTCAATAGTAAAATAAGTAGCCTTTGTAAAAGACAGAAGTAATAAAGTAAAAACAAACATACTGGGAACCCTCAGAGATAAGTGAGCAACATAGATGGAAGGGTAGGAATATGTTCGGTGATACCTACTTATTTCTAACTTAAATCAAATCTTTTTGCGTATGTGTGTGAATGTGTGTGTTTTGTATGTGGTTGTATGTACATGTATGTACATGTATGCTCAGATTTGTGTACAAGAAGGTACTTGATTAGGTGTGCTTGTGGAGGCCTAAGGGCATCAGGAATCATCTTGGATTGTTCTTTTCACGTTATTGTTTTGCTCTGACATTTCCCAGCTGTTGCCTTTCAGGGCTAGAATTACACACTGCTGCCTTATCCACCTGGCATTTTTATGTGGGATCTAGAGATACGAACTCAACTGTTCTGTTTAAAAGGCAAAAGCTTTAACCACTGAGTCATTTCCCTAGCCAGATTCTAATCTTTTGAATAGGTTGTTTTTAATTAAATGGGACAACACTAAAAGCAACCTTTGTAAACAGTCACTTTGATGAAATAGGAGATACATGCTCTTTCACCAAATAAAATTGGTTTTGACTTCTTACCATACTAAAAAAGAAAGGTGCAAGTCTACTTCAATCTATACATGAATTAAGTATCAACGTAGACTGCACAAGAATAATTGTAGATTTCCACTACAAAGTCATGTCCTTCATCTTGTGTCCTATAACCCAGTTACACAGAGACAGAAGCTTCATAAAGACATATTTCCACATATTTTGTAGATGTGAGTGGTTTTACTTGAATTTTCTAGTGGAAATTTCACAGAATAGTTCCTAACTTCATTATTGACAAATTACTCATTGGTCATTCTAGAATGACCTTGGGTGTGTCCTTCTTGGAAAATTATGGTCCTAAGTTGACATAGAAACAAGTTCATGCTCCTTCTCACCTGTGGCTTGTGACATCATGGCATCTTTAGCTGGAGGCATTGGTGTCTGAATTAAAGCTTAAATCTCTTATTTATTTATTTGAATTTCGTACATAATGTATTCAGGTTGTGGTGTGTGGATATGTATGCACAGTGATGTGTGTGGTGTGTACCTGTTTATGGAGGCCAATGGTAGACATCTGCTATCATCCTTATTTTTTGAGGCAGGGTCATGCTTTGAACCTCAAGCTTGGGATTTCAGGCCAGAATGACCCCTCCGCAAGACTTCAGGTCCATCCCAGGTGAAGTGCCCTGAGGAAACGTTATAGGAACATACCCGACCCACACCTCACCCCCAGTCTGGGTTTTTACAGGGATGCTGAGGAGTCAAAGCAGGTGTTCTTTAGTCGCACAGGGACATGTAGGGAGGGCGTTTCCAATGCTTACACTCTTAGGCACTCAGAGCCCATTGCGGCTATGGTCCAAGGAGTTCAATGCTCCCTTGATCTGGTCACAGAACTTAGCACATCCATGTGGCATTGGTCTTGCACATATTCAGAAGACAGATTCCAGGCTCATGAAAGCCTTCACAAAGATGTTTAATGAAAGCCTGTGATGTCAGCCAATGTGTAACAGCATTAGTAGCAGTGCAGAGAACTCATGAGAACAACATGTATCAAGCTATGAGGGTAAGGTCAAACTGCCATGTTGAAGATGTCAGTCACATAGAGTGCTTACTGAAAGATATGTATGCTAAGTAATGAGGCAATCCTCATCAACTGCTCCTTCCTGTACGAGCTCACATGATACTACCTATGTCTTGGGTGCCAGCCATGGAGTACAGGACTTAGTATTTGGGCTTTTGTGGCTTCCATCTTTCTTTGGGATCCTCTTATGCCTCCATTTTGGAATGAGACTGTTTATTTTGTGCCATTTATATATTGGAAGTATTTAGCTTTCATCTGATTTTTATAGAGTTGTATTTTTAAGAATTTAACTTGAGGGGATGGAGAGGTGGGTTAAGCTCTGCCTTGCAGGAGGAAGGTCCTGAGTTTGGATCCTAGACCCTACGTATAGACACCAGGTGGAAGCGGGGGCGGCCTGCGTTTCTGGTCCTGGTAGGGCGGAGCCTGTGAATCCCCGGGCAGAGTAAACAAGGAGGAGGTGGAAGGGGTCCATAGTGGTTGCTGAATTCGTAAGTGGTTCTACACACACACACACATGCATACACACACACATACATACACACACACATACATACACCTACGCATACACGCATACACTCACAATTGAATAAACAATAAATAAAAAAATTATAAAAAAAGAATTTAACTTGAATCTCAGAAGACACTTTAAACTTTGGTAGTGTTGGATCTTTAATGTTTTAGGGATTCTCAAAATCAGATTGAATGCATTTTTTTTATTGTGAAATGACTAGGAGCCTTTAGGACCAGAGGTTAAAGATGTGATTTGACTCTGACCCTTACAGACTCATGTTTGTTCCAAAGTGGTTGATCCTGTTTTGGAAGTCATTTGTAACCTTCATGAGGTTAGGCCTACCTATTGGAAATAGATAATCAGGGGCAGGCCTTTGAAGTTTTATCTACCCATGCTCCGTACTATTCACTTCCTGGTCTGTCTGCCACAATATCCTGCCACCTTGCCTTCCCCACCACAATGAACTAAAATCCTTTGAACTATGAGGCTCTATGTGTGTGTATAAACACACACACACACACACACACACACACACACACACACACACACACACACACATCTTTCAAAGCTTATATTGTTTCTGTCAGTTCTGCATTTTTGACATAATGCTATAACAGTAGCTAATATAATAACCTTCAGCATTAAAGTAACTAAAGTAAATGACTTAAGGTTAAACTCTTAGCTTCTTTATGAAGAACTGTAGAATACTAATAACTATCAGTGCCAAAAATCTGTTTATGACCATGAAAGATAAGATTAGAAATTTGTATCAGGTATTTAGCATATTTTGTCTTATTGAAAGCTATGGGGCTTACAAATCTTAAGTTGATTTCTATATCTAATATTCCAGAGTTGGGAGAACTTAATGACCAGAAGTCAAGTTGATGTTATTTGGTTGAGCTGCCTTTGGGATATCTTGTCCCTGACACACATGAGTATAGATTAAAAACCTGATAAATGGAATGTGTTTTTCTGACATGATCAAGTAGACCACTCTGTCTAAACTTTTACTACTTAGGGTGCTTTTTGGGTATTTTTAATTAGTTTTTTTTTTAAGCAGTTCTGATGAGACCTATCATATAAGTGTAGTCAATAAAAAATTGTGCCTGTGTTGGTAGATAAGAGTATAAATGAAAGGAAAGTTGTTGTCATTCTACAAGTAGAAAAATAAGATGCATACTACACTGAAATCAACACTTTGACTTTGGTGACTGGTTATACAGGAACGCAGATGAAATTTTGCCTTGGCACATGCTCCTTAGACAACAGAAGACCATTAAGTGTATTGGTGAAGAGCTCTTAATCTCTTCTTGGTAACTTCATCAGCATTACATATCTCCTTAATGTTCCACTCTAGAGTAATATATTCCTACATGAAATTAAATAGAAAATTGCATGCAATACACAAATGTATTCAAAGAAAATGTAGGTCAGTCAGGGATCTTTGTCCTCTCTCTTGGCCCCTTGCCCTGCGTTTTAGGTTTCCTGCAGGTCTGATGGTAGCTGCTCTCACCCTCTGAGCCCTTTTTGTTCCCTTAGCTAGCATTAATTGGCAAGATGAGGTAGTGCATTTTTAATAGATTTTTTTCAGAAAGTTTAAATTTGGAATTTATAAACTTTCTCATTTGAGATGGACTCCACTTAACTTTCAGTTTGCTATGAATAATAGTCATTATCATTATTAGCAATGTCTAATGAACAGTTTCTAAATATGCTTTTAAAATTCAAGTCTTTTTAAATAAGGAATTTGTATTTTTTCCTTTGAAACATGAATTTAAATATTAATCAGAATTTCATTATAGCAAACATGTTTACGTCAAGTAAACTTTGACAGAAAACAGTACAATATATATAGTGATATAGTCATATATCCTTCTAATAAAATAGCATGTTCCAAATTTCTGGCAAAAATAAAATTTTTGTCATGTTGGTATTTCAAGCACATTTGTAGGTATGCAAATCTAATTGGATAGGAAATTCATATTACTTTTCCCCTTAGAAATACATTATTTATTTAACAATTTTTTTATTTAACAATTTTGACCTTGAGAAAATTTTATAATTCACCCACTATACAAGAGCCTATCCCCTGAGATTTCTCAGTACAAAGGGACATTTTTTTCTTTGCATTTATCTTTCCATTTGTCTAATTATTGCAAAATACCTTTTTTTGTCTGTAGAAAAAAACAGATATTTAAGGTTTAGAGACTGTTCCATAAAAGCTAAACCAAATTACAATAGCGAATGACATGGGACATGTCTGCAGACCCAGCATTTGAAACACAGTGATACTGGGCATTAAAAAAGAAAGAAAAGAGAGAAACAAATAAAGACAGATAAAGAGCACAAGAGCACCATGTTTCTTTCATGAGTTTTAAAAAATAACATTACAGTTGTCACATCACGATGGTCAAGATGAAAGTTAATAATTTCTCTCACTTTTGTTTATATGATTTCATCTTTGTTCCTCTTTAGGAGAATTATATTGCCATTAATTAATGTAACAATGGATTTATTGTGGTATTTTCATAGTTTATATAAGTCATTTTAATCACACATTGTTTTCTTTATTATTACTACTTTACTTATTTTTTGTATACAATTAATGAAGGTAGAAAGTAAAATCATCCTAATATTTTCAAATAGCCAGATATTTTTTAAATATGCAGATTTCAGATTGCTAAGCTCTCACAGAGTATATTACTTTTGCATGTGTAAGAGTGTGTGATAGGTGAGTGTGCATGAGTGCATGAATGCAAGTATTTATGTGCCACAGCTCATGCTGGGGGCTCAGAAAACAACCTCTAGCTATCCTGAGACTTTCTAAGTTCCAGTCTCTTCATCCACTCATATCATTTGTTATGGAAGTCAGGCTGTCCAGTCACTTTTAGGGAATGCCCTATCTCTGAGGATACTCTAGGCTCCACCTTGCATTTGCTGTTGATACATTCAGATTACAGCTGTGTAAGCCCTTATGTCCAGCATACAGGAAATCCGAGAATCTGAACTGAAGACATCACACTTGCCCACCAAGTGTTTTATCTAGGAAGCCATCTCCATAGCCCCTCACAATATATTTTGTTAAAATGCGACAGTGTTCTGGCTCATAAAATCAGCACAACTTTTACTGTCTGAAAAAAATATTTCTTTGAGCTTTGAAAAACTCTGAGACATAATTGGAATAATGAAATACCACTTAGCATAGTTTATTTTTAAATTAATATTGATGCCAATAACCTGTGGCAAAATATTCAGAGTAAAAGGAAGGAAGCTCCTGGTCATAATTGGGCAGATCAACAGACAGGAAAACTGTCAAAGGTTTTCTACTGCACCTAAAATCTCCAGAAATGTTGGTATAAAGGCCCATTTGAGCAGTAAACAAACAATAAAGCAATACAACTATGAATTGTGTGTACACAGACTAACTGTGCTCCTATTGATTTTAAAGGCTTCAATGGCTGAAAATAAGCACTTAATCTTTCAGTGCCAAAAAGCATAGGTCACAAGAAAGTGTGCCGTATCTTCCATCCTTAGGCAGGGCGCCACATAAATCTAATCTCCAATGAGTTTAGGATTTGCACATCTTGGATTCATTTAGATGGGGAGCCCTCTGTGAGATTGATGATGTGGCTGACCCCCGTGATCCAAGAGATCTGTGTGTCACAGGGATCTGAGTGATTCCAAGAATTCCTTGTCCAAACTTTCTCTTGCCCTGTGTTTCTTATAATATTAGCTGGTACTTCATCATTTTCTAGCACTTTAGTTCTTCGGTTATAAAAAAAAAAAAACATTGGAATTCCAGAAACTGGAGTGTGACAACACTTAATCATTCAATTGCACAGGAGTTTGATTTAGTTTTGTTTCCTTCAGATGATGGCATGTCCCTAAAAGCAGACTGTGGGATTTAGACTTGAGAAAATAAGTGCTACCCTTGGCTGTTCAGCCAAAAAGCACCACTGAGGGACTAAGCATTTCTGACCTTAACATGATTCTGTGTCCACTCAAAGGAGAGCGGCCTGGAGCAAGACCGTGGAGAGGAGTCACTGCAAAGGAGCATTGTACAAAGGTTATCTACAGCCAATTTTGTCGTTTTTCAGCAAATATGAATGAGTTTTGATCATTCTAGTGATTCATGCTCTCTGTGCCTGAAGGACCTGTCTTGTAAATGCAGTGTGTGTGTGTGGGGGGGGTTGTATCCATGAGAGTTCTACAACCACAGCATGTATTATGTATCATATGATTCTTGGTTGATAAGGAGAGCTGAATATGTTCAGTGGATTCTAAACACAAAGAACTCTAATGCTATATTTGTTTGGTTCTTCTTTTGGCATCCAAGATGGAGGGAGCTGCTTAGGGAAGTTGGCATCCGTTGGCATACTGGTCTGGCAAGTGAAGACTGTCCCTTTCTCAGCAGGTCTGTGGATTCGGTATGGCCATTTCCCTCAGACTTTGATATTGACATGGGGTTTCTTACTAAGCTGGACAAGGAACTGTAACCAGAGAACCACAAGCCAAAATTGAACCCCTTGTTCCCGTTAAGTCCTTTTCTCATCAGCAACAGTGTAGTATAACTATTACAGAGGGAAAGACAAAGGAACAAGAGGAGCAGATAGATCAAGAGGACAAAGAATAGAAGGAAGGAAAGAGGAAGAAAAAATGCCTTTAAGAATATTCAAAGCAAATTTAAGAGAAAATATAGATGTCAGTGTGCTCTGGAGGTCAGATAGACATACTGGCATGGATGCTAGTGACCTATCATAATCAGACAGGAGCCACCTGACAGATTGGAGGTAGTGCCAGCAGGAAAAATGTGTACTCAGGTTTGCTGCACATGATATATTCATCGACGCATCAGGGGGTAAATTTGCTAAATAGGTCACTGGGGATTGGCACAAATCCCATTAGCTGGTAATAGGATTTGTGTGTATGAATTCTCCTGCCCTGTTTAGATTTTTGGTGTTTAATTTTCCGTATGACCTGCATACTCATTACTGTGAATCAGGAGGAGCTTCTCCAGGAAATTTCATATACATGTCTCTTCCTTTTGTTTATGCTTTGCAGAAAAGACGTTTTCCAAAGGTTAATCCTGGAAATAGCCTTTGATGTCTGAAAACAAGTGAGTGGATATTATACAGAGAATAAAATCATGAAATATCAATTTTTATTTGTCCAAATGAGTACCCAAGAGATAAACCCATTAAACAGATTTTCATAAGGAGTAAAAGAGTTTGTCTTTGAACCAAACTCCAGAGAACTCTACAAGATATAATTATCAAGTTACAAGCATTACCCACTTTTCATCCAGCCTTTTGAACCTTTGAGAGGAAATCAGGATATTGTAGCATGATCAGGAAAAGTGAACTTCACAGTCTTCTGTGGTGTCATAAATTATCAAATTAAGCTGCATCCAATTATCAGTGTAAAAGTTGAGGTTTTATCAGCTAATTAAGACTAGACAGAAAGAGAGAGGAGACTGGAGACTGAGTTTCATGATGTTCCATGTGACATTACTACATATGGTAAGTTATGTTGATATCATAATTTTGGCACTAATGACCATACAATAGCAGACCACTCTATGTTTTAAACAAACATAAGGCAGGTACAATGCAAATGAAGATACTGATAGACACATATCTTTTTATGAAGACAGCCACTGCCATTTGTGGATTCACCATTATTTGTTAAATGGTTTTGAATATATTCTTTCTCATTTGCTCTTTTTAATAATTGGAGGACATAGGTAATATCTATTCATATTTGGCAAAGGAAGACAGGATGCTTAGAAAGCTTTCTCAGCTTTACAAACCCTGCACTATTCATGCTCACCCACCTTCAGCGACCTGGGGCTGTTTAGTTCCAAAGACAGTATCATCCCAAGAGATGTGAGCTGGCCACACAATTGCTACAAGTAGTAGTTAGGTTTTGTCCTGGGTATGTCGAAGTTCTTGGCTTCTTATTCAGGTATGAAGTTTGTCAAGGGGTCTAATTAGTGTTCCAGGCTTCCTCTTCTGGAATCTGAAAGAAAGAGATGAGAGACGTAGTCTGGGTTGTCTTCAAATGTGATTTACGGGTTTGGTCACTGTTCATATCCTTTCACACAATGTATCTGATTTTAATCATGTGCATGCTCAATTGCACATAGGTATAAAGGAGTTTCTCCTTAAATGTTCACTTTGAGGACACAGCTTGCCTTACCAGCATGTACTGAAAACCAGTCATGGCTGGATAAGACCCATTTTTCTTGGTTTCAGGATATGTTACAGTGTAGAGACAGAGAACTAACAAAGGTTTGCTAAGGGTTGTAACTCATCTTTATTTTTTGGACCAGAAAAGGTACTCAACTTGGTGCTTGTGAGAGTTGGGCACTCAACTTGATGTAGGAGAAAGTTGGATGCTTGCCTGATGCAGGTGAGGGAATGGTTCCTAGGTTTCTAACAGCTTGCCAGGTATGTTCTTCAGAGAGGAGACTGTTTACATAGTATATGTAGGTAAGAATTTCAGGCTGCAAAGCATCTTGTTAGAGGAGAGATGTGTACATAGCACAAGCCAAGTGAAGAAAGAGGTTGCTGCTATTACCCAATGGTTATCTGGCTCAAAATGATAAATTTTAAGCTTCGGTTTGACTTTCTTTCCAGTAATTATACAATTGAATGGTCTTAATTCATTTTTTTTTGTTTTAGTCTCAAATAACACAATTAACTTGGTTTGAATTAGTTTGAATACTTTCATTTTTTGCCTCTAGAAGACCTCACATTTTCTAAACTCTTATTGGAACTACAAAGTTACAGGAAATGAAAACACAAGATTCCATCAGTAGGAGGAACTCCAGGGGCACATAGCAAAGGCCAGGCACACCAGAACAGGGGAAGCAGTGGGGTCATCAATGCAAGAGCCACCTGAATCTCCCCCAGAGAAATTAATACTGTGATCAATTTCTGGTCCCATGGCATTCAGATGAATGTTTTATCAGCTGGAACAGTACAGACTAATGGGCCTTATACTTAGATACACCCTCAATTGTCACTCGTTTGTGAAATCTACAGACCCCTGAAGTCATATGCAGGACTCTGAAGAGTAAATTACCTTATCTGCTTGATGAGAGTTAGAATCACATGAAGACACACTCCTGGGTATCCCATGAGGATATTTCCAAAAAGATTTAACTGAAGAAGAGACCTACAGTGAATGTGGATTATACCTCTCATAGCCTGAGATCCCAGACTGAATAATGAAAACCAATTGACCACTAGTTAGTCTTTCTCTCTCTCTCTCTTTCTCTCTCTCTCTCTTTCTCTCTCCCCTGACAGCTTCCTTCTGTGACCACTGTTAAGATCTGATCATAATGAGTTTGTTTAACTTACTATAGATAGAGAACTTCAGCTATGGCTGGTCTAAAGAGCCTTTAGAGCACACAGTGACTGCTTTTATCAGGAAGCATGGAAATCACACACATGGGACACAGTATTAAATACAAAGCAGGACATATTAAAATTCCTTATTAATACAGACAAGAGACAGCTGGGGTAGTTTCAAGGCTAAGAAACGCCAGAATCCTTAGAGTCAAAGAGAGTTAGCATATCCTGCCCCCAGTATTCCATGATCAGGTATGCAGGCAGGCATTTTATCCCACAAATCTCCACCCAGTCAAAGTCTAAGGTAATCTGTTAAATAGTGGACAAGATGTCATTGTTTCTAAAGAACATGGGGAGAGGTAACATGTTGCCTTATTCTCTCTCTCTCTCTCTCTCTCTCTCTCTGAAATAAACTATGTTTCAACCTCACTGCAGAATCTGGCAGAGTCCCCCATGTGGTACTGGTTTTGGTGTACAATTGAGGGGTTCATGGAAAGCAGCAAAAGCTTGGCACCAAGTAGCAGGCATAGAGTTCTTGAAAGGAAAGGTGAAGCTGCAGAGGCGAACCCAGAGTACTGATGGAGATGCCAGAACCATGGAATGTATGCTGAGGACTGCTGTGAGTGGAGATTCAGCCTGGTTCAGAGGAACTCTGCTTCTACAACTTTGAGCTGCAAACAGGGACTGTGATCGCCCAGAATTTTTGAGTCACCGTGACTACATGATGAGCAACAGAAGATGGACATTGAAATATAGGAAGCAGTATTTGATTTTTTGGACTTTGATTTTAATTTAATTTTTTTTATTGTGTCATGATATTTCTATTTTGGTGTTTTATCTTGTTGAATTATTTAAGATATTTTGATTTGATAGACTTATAGTTAAAAGATTTCAGACATTTTTAAAAAACTTTCAATTCCAATATTTTAATAACTGAACTTTTAATGACAGAACATTTTAAAATTTGTCAATGAGACAAATTTATAATATAAAATATAAATGTATTTATATTTTTAAGATAACTTTTTAACACCTATGGGAGCAAGGATTGAAAGTTACAATTTAAAAGTGCTATGTGTTTGTGTCAGGTTAACAAGGGTTGAAGTATCATAGTTAGGCACAGGTGTCAACTTGATGGTTGAGAGTTTGAGCTCTGGGCATATTTGTGGAGAATAATGGTTGAGTTGGGCCCAGAGCAAACCTACAGGAGTTTGGCTAGCTGATGGGGAGGGCCCAGCCTATGATGGGTGGGATTAGGCCCTGGAATAAAAGACGGAGGGCTGGTTGAGGGAGTCGACATCCTTTTGTATACTTGGCCAGACATGCTGGTCTGGCAAGTAAGGATCATCCCTCTCTCCGCTGTCACGTGGTGATGGTATGGTCAGTTCCCTTGGTCCTGGTGTTGGTGCATGCTCTCCTGTCAAACTGGACTAAAAATTTTAGCCAGTAATAGTAACAGAAAATAAATCCTTTGTTCCCTTACGCCGTTTGATGGTGATTTATCAGCAATCATGCAGGCAAACTGCAACAACATATACATGTACACCTGTAAGCACATTCACATACATGTATATACAAATGCCAATACAAATGTGAAAATTCATGTATTCACACACATTCATGCACTCGTATACATAGAAACACACACATACAAGCAAACATGTATATATTAACACACATGTAACCACACATGCACATATTCACACATATGTAAACACACATGCACATAGTTAAACACATAAAACACATATACGTATAGCCATACACATGCAAATTCAACACATGCAAACATACATATGCATGTATTTACACACATGGACATATTGATACACATAAAAACCCATGTTTGTACTCAGACACATGTACACATACATAGAAGTACACACATACAAGCATACACCATTATACATGCACATGCAAAATCAAACAAAAAATGAAAAAAAGTTTAAAACAATTTCAGCGAGTACAATTAATCACCTTTTATTTAAATTTTTCTTAGGTCTTTGCCCTTGGTAAAACAATTTTTATAACTGAAAATGAGAACTTGAGATTGATGATGCCCTTGAACTGTTATGAAATGGGTCTCACACACATTTTCTTAATGCATTCTCCAGATTTCTTCTACTTAATTCCATTACGTGATAAACCGAACATTAATCCTACTGAATTATCAATGAACACAGTTATTCAAGGTCACTTTCTTCTTTGAGAATCCATCTCATTTCCTCTTTGCTTACCATTCCTTCTCCTGTGAAACCTTATGTATAAGGTAATTTACTTATCATTGTAACAAAATCCCTCACAAGAGTTCACAGAAAGAAGGGTTCATTTTTTATTACAAAGGGTCCATGGTCCTTCCTGGTTCAGCAGAGATCACAGTGGTGAGAAGGTGTGATTGGCCGGAAGCAGAGAGAAAGGATAGAGCATCACATATAAGCATCAAAGCCCCAATCTACCACCCCACTTCTTCAGGTCCCAAAGTTTCTACCTCATCTCAAAATAGTGCCATTAGGGATGGGCCAAGTGCTCATAAGTCTGGGGGTGGGCATTTTAAATTAAAATCATGACACCTTCCTGCCTTATGCCTCTGATGTTCTTTTGTTCTCTCTCACTGATCTCACTAACCTCCCTGTCTACCGGTGGTCCTTCACCTGGTCATCTGGCGCTATTGTACGGAGCACACCTGGGAAATTTTTCTTGCATTTGCTTTCTTCCTTTGGAGACAATACAGATGATAACATGGAGTAAACACAGTGGCATTGAATGACCAAGCTCTCAGCCCTGAAAGCTGGGGGGTCCTTTGGGCAGCTCAGATAGCAAAGCTTCCCAGAGAATTTACCCTGGTCCTCTTTTCAGAAAGAGAAAAGATAAGTAGTTCAAAGTCCTTCCTGGACAAGGAAAAAGGAAAAAGATAAAACACAATCTTTACATTGTGTGTTAGAGGTGGGGTGCTGCCTACTTTTTCAAACAATAGGATGCAGAATGAAAGTGGGTTTTCTCACACCTTAGACAGCAAGCCTACATATATGCTGTGCAAGCACCTCTCCATCCTGACCAAAGACTGTCAGTCTCTCAGAATGGGGTAGAAAGTGGCCAGCAGTGAAGATTAGCGGTCATACCACTCCTTAGTGCAGTATGGGCTTCACTTTGCGTAGCTTTGGTAGGCAAAGTTGAGATCTCTTGGAATAACTTCTGTTGCTGCTGGAGATGGGGTGATCTCTCATGACACTTGTATGGTCTCCTTTCGAGAGTCCCAAAGGAAGACCCATGTAACAGTGGAACCATGGAAACGTGTGATGTTTATGGTTTCCTCCGAAAGAGAGAACAATGTCTACATCTTATGATGGTTACAGGTGCTTCCTTTGCTCTCACAAGTGTGATTTCATTCTTGATAGATATCATTTTAGCTCCCCTGGGAAGACATAGGAGGAATTATTTTCTTATCTTCTCAGTTGTTATTATTATAACACTATGGCAAGTCCTCAGATCCATGTGTGTCTGGGATAAATAGATCTGCCTGAATAGTGTGACACCGCATGGTTTACTTCTTGAATACTTATTTTAGAATTGACTATTCTAAAGCTTTAAGAGAATTCACTGAAACACAGAAAAGCAAATGTCATGACAGTAAAATGTTTGTGAATTGTGAATTTTACATTACCATTGTATCACATAATTTACATGCTTTCCCCTAAACCATAAAAGTCTGTTATACAACCTCTTTACTATGTTTATTATGTATATTAAGGTTTTTAATTATAAAGTCAGCTTCTGATGTAGAAATTACTTCATTTCATTTCTTTATTTGAGAGAGGGCTAAACTGACAAAGAGGTACAGAGAACAAAAAGAAAGAAAGAAAGAAAGAAAGAAAGAAAGAAAGAAAGAAAGAAAGAAAGAAAGAAAGAAAGAAAAGAGAAAGAGAGGGAGGGAAGGGGGAAGGAGGAAGGGAGGGAGGGAGGAAAGGAGGGAGGGAGGGAGGAAGAAAGGAAGGAAAGAAGGGAGGAAGGGAGGAAGGGAGGAAGAACGGAAGGAAGAACGGAAAGAAGAAAATAAGAAAGGAAGGAAGGAAATAAGAGAGGAAGGAAAAAAGGAAGGAAGAAATTGTCTGCTCTCATGTACACGTGCAGGTCAGAGGAAAACTTCAGAGTCCCTCCTTGCATCTTGTGGGCGCTGGGATCTAGCCAACAACACTAGATTTATGAGCAAGTCCTTTACCTGCTGAGCTATCTTGCCAGACTCTTTTACTTCCTTCAAATAACAGTAAAACATTTAGCTAGTCTTACTACAGGGCATATTCCCTACACTGTCCTCCTGTCCTGTTCTTGAGTCAGGCTATTTTCTTATCTTATATGCTTTGTTTATATCTAACATAGAACAAAAAAAATTTTAGAATAATAGGAACTCAAGCTTTTACTTGTGTTTTTCCCCAAAGCAGCACAAGGAAGAAAAATGTGAATAGGTGTGGAGAGAACTGTTTCACAGAGCACAAGATGATATCATACATAAGAAATATGGAAGGATACTTTCTCCAGTTACTTGAACTCTGTCCTGTGTGTTCCAGACTTCTGCATGATACATATATTTTAAAGGCAGCTATCAACTGTTGCACACAAAGGAAGTATATCACCAGAATAAAGCCATTGTCTCATGCCATGGAGATCTGTGGCTCACCAGCCACCAAGGGCTCAGGAAGAATGTCCACAAAAGACCAAGCTGTCTGACTGGCCAAGAAATTATAATAGCTTCTAATGTGGTTAAAAACCTCAGCTAAAACAAAACCAAATCAAACAAAATGCATTACATCACAGCCCAGCCTGGGCTGCCAGCTCATGGAGACAGAATCAACAATAAGGTTATTCATGTGAGAAAGCCCAGGACGGAATTCAGCTTAGACCAGAGATGTATGCTTTCCAAAGAGATCTTGAAGATGCTAATGTGTATGAATGGGATTTGTGGATACCTTCTCTCATGCATGAAAAAAAAAATCTATGTTTAGATGACTGATTTTCCATATGATAGAGCAGTATATAATGTCCCAAACTGGACCAAATAGTGCACATGTTCTGGCAACTTCTGCTCTTGTCTCCTTTCATATCTTTCTGCTTCGTGCAGTCTGATAGTGCCTTCAACAAGCGATAAAGCAAGTAGAATGAGAAACCTAGTTTATAAAGAATAGCATGGTGGTATGATATACAGAGAGGGTCAAATATTGTAAATCATCTGTTTTGGGTGGATGTTTTTCTGATTGGAAGACACACCATAAGGAACCCTGTCCTTGGAACCCAAGACAAAGTCCTTAGAAGTTTCTGGAAATGGATGAAACGGCTGTCTTAAAAAGAGACTCTGCTTTAATAATTAAATTGTGGCCACCATACAGATGCTCTCCGGGTAAGGTTGTATAATTTTGCTTTTCCAAGGGATGCTGGAACTGGGCTATAAAATATGCATCCTTTGCTGATTCGTGTCAGGATGCCTGACTGACAACTTCTTAATTTCATAACCATAGGCTTCTTCATTTCCCTTCTCTCTCTCTCTCTCTCTCTCTCTCTCTCTCTCTCTCTCTCTCTCTCAATCTCTCTCTCTCTCTCTGCCTGTGGAGGGAGCATTTTATTCAAAGATATGAATTCCGTGGCGCCGTATTGTTCACATTAAGTTGAATTTTTGCCAGGTGTTATGTTCAGTACAGTCACTTCTGGGGATTCTGTGGGTGTTACTGAAAATTACTTGGACAGAAAAGCAATATGTTGGTCCAGTGCAGGCTGAAAGTGGTGATTTGAGGCACTGGGGAGTGCTTTGCAATATGTGGCCATGGCTGTAGTTCTTTCTGCCCCATTTCCAACCAAAACATTGCTACTCAGAGCTTTGCTTCTTCAAGGCCGGGAGACTTGGGCCAGAGCTTCTTATATGGAGATCTTATTTTATTTTCTCTGTATATAGCACCTGATTCATCCATCCCTTTTAAATGCTGTTAAAAAAATCTAGGCAAAACTTGGTTTAAAAAAAGAAAAACAATTTTGAAAAAAGTTTAGAAATTTTAAAAATAAAATTTAAAAGAATCAAAAAAAAAAAAAACCCTTAAAATCTTGACATGAAAAACTGAAAAGAGCTGTAGTAAATCTTAAGGCAGGACTCTTGCCTTTGTAATTCCTCTAGTGGGTCCCTATTTTTATCTCCACCCAGAAGGAGAGGCCTCCCTCTTTTCTCTAGGTCGCACATAAAGGCACCATCTGTTGCCTGGCGCCCCTCCATATCAATGCTTTTCAAATCCTGCCATCATCCTTCTTACTCTGTTCTGGTTCCTTAATCCAACTAGTCAAATATAGCTTCTCATTTAGATGTGTGTGTGTGTGTGAATTTCTGTTTCTTTCTACTGCTGCTGTTTCAAAGACAAGCATGTATTCCTTTTAAAAGCAAAAAGTGAAGTCCTCATGACTTTACAGCTGAAAGAGCTGGGTCCCAAGAAAGCAGTAATGCCAGACAAGCCGGGGCAGCTGATCACCCTGCCCAGGTAATAGTAGAAATAAGTATCTTGATGGCTAAAGCAAAAATGAAAAATTGCCATTTATTCTCCCTTATTGAAAAGAAGTGCAGAGAATCAATTTCTTTACATACCAGTTGTAGAATCTAAATTAAAAAGATTACTTAGTAAAGTGTTATTTAGAGGAACTTAATAATACAAGCACCAAAGCTAGTTTCAAACAGACAAACAAACAAACAGAAAACAGAAATAGAATTTTCAGGGCAAGTTCTATCCATGGTGGAAAAAGATAACAGAAACTTGGGCTGACATGTGATGAAATCAATAAATGGAAAAATATTTAGCTGAATGGTTAGGTATATACACACAGGTATATGTGTATGTATCATATATTAACCTAAAAAGTAATATCTGGTTGTTTGGAGAACTTCCCTTACACATCATACCATTTCCTTTAAAAATCATTTATGTGAGAGAGAGCTAGATAGAGAAAGAAGAGATAAATGGGTAGAGAGAAAGAAAGAATTTTAAGTGATAGCTTCTAAAGTTGATTCTCTCCTTCTACCATATGTGCTCCGAGAATCAAACTCAGATCACCAAGTGAATGTATTGTCTCTACTCACCTACGCATCTTGCTGGCCTGTTTACTTATATGAGAGAGAGAGAGAGAGAGAGAGAGAGAGAGAGATCCATGTATCATTCCAAGAAAACTTTATATATGATAATACACATATATCTGTGTGTATATACCTAACCATTCAGCTAAATATTTTTCCATTTATTGATTTTGTCATATGTATATATATGCATATATATGTACAGAAGTGTATAAATAATCAAAGTACAAATACAGAATGTATCCTTACGATAAAAATTTTTGAATAATGCTTCCTTGATATTAGACATGACCAGCCTGCTGGGGTGGGGACTTCTTTGAATTCAAGGGCCTTCTTGCCTGACATTCTTACTGTCTGGCATCTGGAACTAGTCACCAACACAGAGCTACCAGGTGACCATCAGTGAGTCTCAACTGTCATATTTCATCATTACTAAAACTAATGCAGAACTTTTTATACTAACATCTCCCATGTGGGAGTCTCTATTTTTCTTATTGATCTTTAGTCATCCTCCTTCCTAGGATAAACCTAGGCTCTTCAGCTAAATATTTTTCCATTCTTTGATTTGATCTTTAATTTCCTTTTCATACTTTTGTTTTATGAACCCTTACCATGCACCTAACAATGAACCGAATAGAAATAAGTTAGCGACCTGTCAGGAGGGGGAAGGGGCATGTAAGCAGTGAACTACTAACGATGCTGCATGCTAAGTGGTGACAATTCTTTGTAGAAAGTGAGAGGGAGCCTGATGCTGATCTGGACAAGGCACTAAGGGAGATGAGACCACCCACTGCAGAGATATTAGGAAGTAGACTTATGTTCTGAAAGTCCTTGGTGACTGATAGATAAAGAAGTGTTAATCCTTGGGTAATGCTACATTGCATAGCAAAGAGTGAAGGTGAAGGATGAAGTTGCTGTATGGAATGTCTGTGTTACAAATACTGTTTAGGTGCCAAGAATCCAGCAGTTACAAGGCCTCATTTGGAAATATAAAAAATTGATGCAATGAATGAGTCACAAGGTTGGAGCCTTATGACTTTCTTATATCAACACTGAAATGTAATCCTAACAAATATACATTCCACAGTAGCTTATGGCCAGTATTTATAGGCAATATGGTTTCATTACTAATTTTACTGGACTAAGGGAACAATCGAGGTTACAATTAGCTGTCTCCAATCAGCTCAAAAAGTCTGTGTCCCATATTCTGTTCTTGGTATCTTTTGCCTTTGGTTATATCTGTGTATATGTATGTGTGGGGTGTATCTACCTATTCATATTTGTATGTGCCCATACAGATGGTGTGTGTGCATGTGTGTATGTGTGCACGTGCACCGGCTAAAGGTTGACCTTAGGGGTCTTGACCAATTGCTGCTCACCTTGTATTTTGTGACTGTCTCTCACTAACCTTGGAGCTCATGGATTCAGTTAACTCTGGCTAAGCAATGGGCTGCAGATATTCCTATGTCTCTGTGCTGTCAGCACTGGGTTATGGACATGTGATACCACCCCCAGCATTGTAAGTGGTGCTGAGGATCAAACTCAGGTCCTCATGCTTGTGCAACAGACCCTTTCTGGGCTGAATTGTCTTCTCAGCACCTTTTATCAAATGTGAAAGCACGCTTTTACAAATTATAACACAACTTTGTATTCCATAGCAGCTTCTTCTTCTGTGGTAAACTAATAAATATCTGGAATAAAGGTAATCCAAACATCATTCTACTATATAAGAAAAAAAAGGCCTTATTTTTCATGATCCCATAATTTACTATCTGTATACTTTATCTTATCTTTAGGGTGTGTCCTTATCGTAAGTTTGGAATTTCCAGGAGAACCAGCATTGCAACAATTACTGTAGACATTAGTGTAAGAAGTTTCTCAATGGCTGGTGTCCTCCAGTATGAACAGGATCTGGTAACGTCACTTTAAAAGTAGGGCTTACATGATGGAATTAAGGATTCATGACTTGCTAACTGTAAGTTGATAGCAAGACATTTGCCTGACACACATATCTGTGTTAACATTATAATAAATTCCACGTTAAAGCAGGTCAAGGCTGTCCTCCACATCAGAGACACCACCAGAAAATGAATTCTGCCATCTTGGAAGATGGTCTTTCCAAGTCAAGCCTTGGAGGAGATCGCAACCCTGGCTGGTATCTGGTCATCAGTCTTTGAGCTCCTGAGACGGAGAACTTAGTTTAGTTATCCTCAGGAATCCAGACTTACAGAATGTGGGAGTTAATAAATGGTCTGTTTAAAATCATTATGTTTGTGGCAATGTGTTCTACAGTACCAGGAATACTGATGCATCAGTACAAAAAGAGTTGTTATTGATGAGCCTATCAAGTTGAAAAACAAATTTAGCCTGAGGTAAGGTGCAGAATCTCATATATGCTCATCGTGTAGGTGAGTGGTGGGAGATATGACAGAGAATTTTCTTCTAGGATATTTGCAAGCATGATTGCTTTTTTCTTCTACTGAGCACATACATGTCAATTGTGCAACCACCATCTGGAATTTGTCGCATTTTTCCTATCTGTAGAGAGCTGTGGCTGGAAGCACATGGGCTGTGACCCTTGTCACTGCCTACTGGACCTCTCTTCCTCACCTAACACCTAGGCTTGGGGAGACCTGGTTGTTCTGCTGTGACCTCCTCTCTACCAAAGCATGATGATTTGGAACTAGGGAATGGGGGGGACTAACCATTTTGACACTATAGACCAAATGGTGAACCCAACTGATACTCTAATCACATGCCTCTGCACTCTGGCTTTTCTCCCTCAAGTCTTTCAAAGCATCCAAATTGTTCCATCAAATGCTTCATATTTGAATGAGTCTACTTTCTGCTTTCCAGAGTCTTCCTTGGTGATGTGTAGCAATGACCCCATTAGCACTATGTGTATTGAATAACTGGATAAACAATTAAGTAGAAGCTGTCATCTGGTTACAACTGACTATCTTCAGTGAAACCATGCAACTGGATGCTGTTAACATGGAAAGATTTAACCCATGCTCACATTTGCTTGACCTCATATTACACTGTGGCACTTTGACCTATATGATACTCATTTTGAGAGAAGGAATTATCTGAAAAAAAGAATAAAGTGGTTTAGCAGATTCTAGAATGTGTTCAAGTCAAGTTAGAGTATCTGAGTCTGGAATTCTTGTCACAATGTCTCTCTGTCCACCTCTGGCCTCTCTTTGAGCAGACTGCATTCTGCATTCTAGGTGTTGCACTCATGAGGAAAACATATTTGTCGCCTCAGATGGCTCTATCAGCTAAAAAGTGCATCATGACTGAACACGTTTACACTCTTTGTTTCTTTGGTTGTGAAACTTGGTGCATTTTACAGATTCATGTATCACTGAATACAACATAGAATACATTTAGACACAAAGAGATTTTGTATAAAGAGACAGAGCAGCTAAGTTTTCTAAGATCCCAGACACCACAGTCTCTGACTGCCTGGCCTTCTTCCTCCTCCTTCTGAAGTCCAAGCTTTTCACACAGTGTTTATATAATGAATAATTCAAAACTTCAACCTCAACTCAAATGCACATATGAACAAATATTCAGTTTGAATGACCGAAGAAGCTTTAGTTTAATTTCTCTAGCATCCAGACTATGAGACAAGAGCCTGTGTATTAAAACTCTCAGTTCTCAATGTTTTGTAGCCCAGGTTGAGGTGTGGTGGGAGCACACACCCCAGCAGACACATGAAATACAGGCGAGGAGAGAAAGTGCCTGGCGTCCATGAATATGAAATCAGATGTCTGGCAGGGCTAAGCATCACCACGTAGCTACTTCTTTTAAACTCCATTCCCCCCACAAAAGGCTATTCTTCAGCCCTGCAGTTCATGTCACATCAGTATAATAAGAACCTTTGATGTGTGTCTGAGACACCGCCCAGAAACGCGGAAGTCTGGATCCCTATGTGCATACGGCGTCTGGTCAAACAAGAAACTGTGTGTCTTGAATGGGGAGCAACCAATTTAATAGACTCATCTTTGCTATCACGTCTAAAGTGTTATTCATAAAAAAACTCAAAGCTTTTCATCATAACTTCCAGGCAAGAACAATGTTAAGAGTTTGCAGTGATAGATTAAATGAGTGTCTACAGCATGTCATTGAATGAAACATGCGATTCAGTAGCAGTCTGACTGGAAAGCACATCACAAGGAAAATTTCCACAGGGATATTAACTGTTATTACAGAATCGTGTATTAGTATCACTTAGCCAATATTTGTCTGGAGAAGCCAATGCAAGGTACTTTGGTGTCAGGAGACTATGACAGACTGAGAGAGAGAGCATTTGCAAATGGCACATTTGATAGTGAATCATCTCCAAATGATGTCAACACAGTGAAAAATTATCAGTATGAATACAGCTCTGTTTAAACAATAGAGTAAAGAGTTTAACTGAAAACTCATGATAGAAGATATAAAGGGAAAACAAGGCATTTGGAGGATCTTCCATAGCGTGTCGCCAAGGACAATGCAAATTAAACAAGGAGAGAGCCAACTAGGGGATGGCGCAGCTGAGTTTGGATCCCAAGGCCCGATGTCAAACCTGACACAGAGCAGGTACCCATGGCTGAGATAGGACACACTTCAAAAGCTCTTGGACCAGCTGGCCTGGCTTACACAACAATGAGGAGACCCTGTCTCAGGCAAGGTAGAAATATCTGGAAGGACTTCTATTGGAACACATCCTCCCTTGCCACCCCCACATACATGCACTCATGCATCAAGGTATGCACTGCACTCCAGCATGAATTAAAGAATTCAGAGAGATTCAAATAGGCATGCAATGTTCATTATGTGTTTGTGTATGTATATACCCATGTGCTCTAATCTCTTCTTTCTCTCTCTCTCTCTCTCTATTGCTTTCTCTCTCTTTCTTACCACTTGCCCTTCTAGAATGAAAATTCCCAAGATTATAACTTAGTAAAATGTGTGTCCATGTATTAATTGATCATTTATAGGAAGACCATATCTAGAATCTGGGTCTCCTTACTGAAAAATAACAACTTAGATGCTGACATATGGGTAATAGTTGATCAAAATTAATTATTTTATTTCCAGTTAAGATAATAATATGGGGATAATATCAAATGTTTTAATCCAGCTCTTCCCAAGCTATTTAGATCCTTTCAACCCATTAAAAAAAACCAAGAACATCAGTGTTTTCCATGAGAAAATTTGAGATAAAAGCAGTAGGCAATAAAAGGCACATTTTTTGCAGTAATAAGCAGAAAATAACAAAAAAGTATGTTACTAAATACAAAGTCAGCCACTACTCGGTAAAGCTATAATTTAAGTTTTATTATATATGCATATACATTTATGTTGTTGTACATCCAGCTTCAATATAAAATATATTTTTATTATAGCCATAGTAACAGCAAAAGTTATAAATCCAGTGCTTATGTGAAGTCCCTAAGGCATTTCCTGTGTTAGGCAGAAAGAAGACAAGAAACAAAACAGAAAGTTCAGTTTCGAAAGGTGTTAACAATTAAGATGGTGGGGTTTTGTCGTCTGAATATATCACACATGGTGAGCCATCTGAACGAGCTTTATTATGTGGGGATAGTTTGCTTTATGCATGTGAGATTCATGTATTCCTACTTGCTACCCAGTGACAGTTAAATCTTGGTTGTCAACTTGAGTGGACCTGGATTAACTAAAATAGATCAACCATCAGACAATTGGGATGGATCATTTGGATTAATATACTTGAAATATGTGACCAATCCTAAATGCTGGTGACACCTTCCATTTGCTGATTAGATAAAATGAAATATAAGAAAACAAAGTTCTCTCTCTTCCTCTCCTTCTCTCTCTCTCCTCCTGCATCTCGCTCTCTACTTCCTCCTCTCCCTCTTCCTCTCCCTTTCCTTAGCAACCTGGCAGCTCATCTTTCCCATTCTCCACTGACATTAGAACCCAGCTGCAATTAGAACTCTCCAATATGACTGAAAACTAGAGTCTGTCCAGGAATTCTCTAGGCCTTCTGCTACACTCTAGGACTGTTGAGGTATTCAACCCTAAACTGAGTAGCTACAAGAGCCATTGTTGGACTACTTAGACTTTATATTTTAAGCCAATCAATACATTCTCTATTATCTCTATCTCTGTCTCTGTTTTTATATCAATCTCTGTCTCTAGCTATAGCTATATGTCTATATTTGCTCTTTCTATCACTGTTCCTCTAGAAAACTCTGAGCAACACATGGTAAACATACCTTTGAGGGGTTTGTAGTTAGTGGGTGACTCTCTTCAGAAACTGAGCTGAAACGTAGCAATGATGAGTAATGTGAATGAGAAGAAACATCATTGCTACTCTACCTTCTGTTCCTGAAGCCAAGGGTAATAGGAGAGACTCTGTCTTGCCATCAGGCTCTCAGTAGAGGAAGAAGGCAATGATTCCTTATCATTCACTACTCTAAACATTAGATTACAAGTCCCTTCCAATTCCTTTCCACATTGGTGACATAGATCCTCTTGAAATCTCCACCTAGTGAAGACTGCTTCCCATCTTCTTTGGTCCAAAATTTTCTCACGTTGGTGTAGTATGTGTTTTCTACACAAAGGAGAAGGCAAGATCAAGGTAGGACACAGGAATGTTCCTGAAGTTTCTCCAGTAGTGCTGCAGCTGATGTGCTATATTGTAGGAGCTTTATTAGAGGACTAGAAGAGGAAGGGTTGATGATTTCTTTTTCTTCTTTTTTTTGTGGTTTGCTTGTGTGACTCACTACATATAAATAGATTTGTTCTTCCAGCGTGGGTGTGGGCAGGGCGAGCATTATTTGATTGAATAAGAGTAACTTGGTCTGGCAGGACCAGGAGGGACTTAAGAGGAGATGATTGGGGAGAAAGGTTGAACATGATCACAGCACTTTACGCTCATGAATGACATTAGTAAAAAATATAGTTAAAAAAATAAAAATTGGGGGCTGGAGAGGTGGCTCAGGGGTTAAGCCTCTGCCTTGCAAACAGGAAGTCCTGAGTTCGGATCCTAGACCCCACGTATAGACGCCAGGTGGAAGCGGGGGCAGCCTGCCTTTCTGGTCCTGGTAGGGCGGAGCCTGTAGAATCCCGGTGCAGAGTAAACAAGGAGGAGGTGGAGGCGTCCATGGTGGTTCCTGAATTCGTCTGTGGTTCTACATACACACCGCACACACACACACAATTGAATAAATAAGAAAAAAAATCAAAATTGAAGATTAAGACTTTGTGAAAGATCACCTCTGGAAAGGATTAACTGAGACGAGGTGATAGGATTGTACCCGCCCTAGATCCTATCAGAACCACCAAAGCTCTCATAGGATCCTCCCAGTACTGCATCATATAAAAAGGAGCCACCAAAGAGAACAGATGTCTTCTTGCAGCTGTGCTAGGAATCGCTCTTCCTTCTGGCCGCCCATTTTCTTCGATCCTCTAGCCTTCCAACCCTCCTATTCATCGGCTAGACTGAAGACTCTAGGAATTCTCCAGCCTTCAGACATCATCCACTTGACTACTGAACTAAGCAGTTACTGGCAGCCTTCATCGGACTACCTTGGCTACTGACAGCCATCGTTGGACTACCTCGGCTACTAGCAGCAATTGTTGGACTACCTCAGCTATACTATAAGCCAACTTAATACATTCCCTATATATATATATATATATATATATATATATTCATTGTGTCGATTCTGCATCTCTAGAGAACCTGACTAATACAGACTTCAACTAAGGAAGCTTGATCAATCTGTCAAAAGAATGTGTGTGCTCATGGAATCAAACAACTTCTCATATATTTAAGATAATACTAAAATTTTCCTTTTTCTCTTTTAATTGCCAATAATATGGCAATGTCATTGTTAACATGAGGAGTAATATTTGGGAGGGAGGGTGCTGTAGAAAAAGAAATGGCACTCTACAGCTTTTGGTGAAGCCGTCTCAGACCAGAAGGATTATAGTCTAAGTTGCAAACCTCAAGGGTTACATCTGCAGGCTGTCCAGTAATCTCAGTGAGTCTGGGTTTATTAGAAGATCAAGGCTTTGGACTACCAGTACTCAGAAGCAAAAACAAAGTCCAAATTTCCAACTCTGTGTAAATGTATGTTATCATTGTGAATTGGAAACGTTGATCTAATTCTCAAGATAAGCCTCCACATCCTAGCACTTAAATGGCTGTTGCCTGGGATTGCAGAACACCCATATTGGATTATATAAAACACTACAAGGACATCCATCCAGAATGCTTACTATCATATAAGCATCCATCTAGAATTACAGAAGTCATAGCTTAGGTATCCATCTGGAATTGTAGAAACTACCACATGATCATCCATCTGGTATTATAGAATCATGGCATGGACCTTAATCTGGGATTATAGAAAGCATTATATGAGCATACAGTTTTACAGAAACCAATAGATGAACATCCATTTGGGATCATGGAAACCATTACCTCTGCATCCCTTTGCATTGTGATCACATATCAAAGGGAAGCTCCTGAAAGAGGCACATGATCATCACACGTGACACAGAGGTAAGGAAGCATCCTTCTGAAAATACCTTCTTTTTTTTTAATTTATTTTTCTGTTCATACAAACGGTCTCCTCCCTCCCTCCACCCTTCCCTGGACCTCCCTGCTCCCTCCCCCCTTTTCCCCTTCCTTTCCCCGCTCTGTCCCTTTCTCCTAGTGCCCCCTCCCCCCATCTCTGAAGCATCCTTTAATGTGTATATCAAATTTTCCTCTGGGTCCTCCTCTCTGATGAGGTGTAAGGACTCAGTGGCATTTTCTAGAACTCTTTCTTGTGTTCCCCTTAAGTTTAGGAACAGTATTGTGACTGTTAATACCATGTAAGATTTAGCTGTGGTCACTTTTCTGAGCTCCATTACAATATTGAAATTATGCTTCTTAATTTTCTTCCCTGTAGGAGAAAAACAATGTGTCAAGCTTTATGATTCAATTAGAAAACTGTTGGATTTAAGGAAGAGGCAACAACATAAATTGCAATATCTGCAACAGTGAAAATGACCCTTGGAGACTCTATATGTGGTCTTACCTACACAGCATGAGCATAGAAGTGAAAAAAGACAGGAAACTTGATAAGTCCATCAAAAGAATGTCTAGGCTCATGGAATCAAAGTCTCAAACATTCAGGATCACACTAAAATCTTCCTATTTCTCTTTTAATTTATAACTTTTATAACTAGAACCTCCCTACCACTAACCTGAAATAAGAATCTTATCATTGTGAATTGGAAAAGTTGATCTAATTCTCTAGATAAGCCTCCACGTTTCTTAAATCTCATCAAAATATAATATCTAGGGTATGAGAATAATTTGTAACTTTAAAGTTAACAAACATTCAAGAAGCATCACAAAAGAGCCAGTGGTCATTAGCCTTTTTTAATTATTAAAAAAAAAAAAACATCTAAAGGCCCAGCCAATGGAATGCTTTTGGCATTCAAAACATGGATAAAAATTAAAAGATTTCTACTAAATCAATTAAGCCAAGCATGAGTGTGTGCTCAATGTATGATTGATTTTACAAAAAAAAATTAAGAGACAATCAGAGCAGGAAAGAATTAATGAGTGAACATCAACCAGGGACTGACTGTAAAGTAATTCAGGACCTTTCAGGCAGATATTCCATGTCATATCTGTGTTGATGGCTATAGTACCAGATCTTTGTCAAGGGTAGTTGCAAAAATAACCTCATTATATTTAAAAAATACACTCTCCCTAGGCCTTGTGGCATGGGTCTGATATCCCTGTTACACTGGGTGCTGAGATGGGAGAATCATGAATTCCAGATTGGCCCTGTGTCATACTGAAAAATACAGAAAGAAACAGAACACAATCCTGGGACATATTTTAGTGCTTGATTGATTGCGTAGCATGCAAGGGTACCTGAGTCTAGTCCCCAGTATATCAACAAAAATATTGATTTTTGAGAATTTTTTTGCATGCACTAATGCTCATGTGTGTGTATATATGTGTGAATAAGAGAGAAAGAGGGCACTGTGTGTATCTGTGGAGGCCTAAGGTAACTTCAGGAATCACTCTGGATTGTACTACATTCTCTTTGTTTTGCTCTGTGGTTTCTCAGGCTCCACCTTCCAAGGTTGGAAGTACAGGCTGGGGCCATCTCTACCCAGTGTTTTTACCTGGAATCTGGGACCTTTTGCTTTCGAGGCACAGCTTTAACTCCTTAGCCATCTCTCCATTTATCTAAGATAAATGTTAAATGTCTGTATTTTCAGAGTCTGAGGATTAAATACAAGATCACACATTTACCTAACCACACAGTACATTATATCCACATTTGATTGTTAAAAGCCTGTCAGCTCCGAACAGGTGACCAGACAGAGCTTTTCTTGCTTACTTTGTTTTCCCTAGCTCTCTGGCTCTGACCCCTGTGGAATGATACTGTGTATACATAACACACACATAAACAGGTACTAAAGGCCTAAGTTCACAAACTATACTCCAAAATCTAATCTCATATTGATTTATTTCTCTGACTGCTGCTCCATTTCCTTAGGAAAATATAAATTCAATCAATAGACATGAAGGTATATGTGTCTCTATAGTAAGGCATAGCTTTCATCGGGAATATTCCTGAAAGTGGTTTAGCTAGATTATATGGTATTTCAATTTTTAACTTTTTTATGAACCTCTATACTGATCTCCAAAAGGGATGTACAAGTTTGCATTCCTACCAACCAAGTATGAGTATTCCTTCTCCCCACATCCTTGCCAGCATCCACTGTTGTTTGTATTTTAGATTTTAGCCATTCTGACTAGGGTGAGAGGAGATGTCAAGCAGGCTTTCATTTGCATTTCTCTAATAGATATGGAAGTGGAACTTTTATAAAGATATTTCAATTTGTCCTGAGAAAAGTCTAAGTGCTAAGGCCCATTCTTTTTTTATAATTGGGTTGTTTACCTCCTTCATAATTAATTTTTTAAATTATTTCTGTACTATAGATATTAGTCCTCTATCAGATATGTGGTCAGCAAAGACTTTCTCCCATTATACAGGTTGTCTTTTTGTTCAGTTAACAATATCTTTTACCTATTCATGATAGTAAAGAAATAGAATCAGCTGAAATGTCCAATAATAGATGAATGGATAAAGAAAATGAGGTTCATAGGCACAATAAGATACTACTCAGATTTCAATAAAAATGAATTAATGAAAGTTACCAGGATGGAATTGGAAGAAATTACACTGAATGAAGTGTCCCAGATATAGAAAGACAGACAGTACATAGTCTTCCTTATAAGTAGAACTTAGCATTAAACCCTCAAAATGATACATTCACAGAGAAACTTACATAACACCCACAAACTACAAAGGATTGTAAATCTAAGGGCAGGGAGGAAGAATATCTCAAAGAAGCAGAGACAAAAAAACAAGTGGATAGATAAATAAGGCCATTATAGAAGAAAAGTCTTAAAAAGGAAAGAAGTAAGGGGACAGTTCTTCATAAAGGAAAAGGGAGGAAAAAAGAAAGCAAGTGGCTCAGGGGAAAAAGAAGGATCAAAAGTTTCATCCAGTTATGAAAGCTTCAAGCTACTGCAACTCTGATAAGAAGCATCTAGCAGAATAACAGTGGCTGGTAAGACTCATGTGCAACCAATTACTCTCTGAATGGGTTCTAAACCCCCACTTATTGTCAGGGGACTCATGCTTAATACAGTAAGGTTATGCAAATAACAGTAACAGGAAAGAAAAAAACACTAGATGGGAACAGATGTCTTATTGCTAGCTATAAAATCTTCAAAGTAAACCACCATCTGAACACCTCTCATTTGACCCTTAGATAAGAAAAACTCTCAGTTCAACCACGATGCGCCCTATTGCAATGGAAGACTAGTAAGGTAGAAAACCACGACTGGCCAGAGTGCAGAATATCAGGACTCTGGCGTGCTCAAGCCTAATCAGTTCATCAAAATCTTTCCTCACCCCAAGGCTCATGGAAAGTTGCTGAAGGAAAAGGGAACAAGAAGATTGTAACAGCTGAAAGTGGGAAGGTATACTTCTAAATAACACCCCAGCCATGACAGGGTTGCTATACTCAGGAGCTCACTGCAATGAGAACTTCTACCATGAGATCTGCACAATGGCCAACATATCAACATTCCCCCAAGGACTAGCAAGGATCTTGGGAGAAACAACTGCTCAAAGAGAATTATCTCTGGGGCAAGTATTGGACAAGGGAAGAGGAACCTCCCCATTTAATGACTTTGCCTACCAAAGAGCCACATATACTACAACAGATATCTGACTCAGTTACAACACAGCTCCCCAAAGGGAGCCCTGCAATCCATACACAGAGGGGCAGGAGGGTGGACGGGACATGGCTGGACTGAAGAGGGGTGGTGTGGGTGACAGAAGAGAGAGGTGGGTGTAGAACGGATCTAGGCAAGGACATAAACTCATTTTGTTTGTATAGGAAAAACTCTCAATAAAAATTGAATCAATCGTTCCAAGATAGTATGTAAATAAAGCCTGTGTTTCCTTTACCTAAATCCTAAATCTTAAATATGTCAGTTTTCAGATTTTGGAATATTTTCATAGATTGTGAGATATCGTGAATCCATAAAGATGAGTTCCAAGTCTAAACATTAAGTTCCTGTGCATTTCATAGATCCGTTCTACACACAGCTTAAGGAAATTTTGTGTGTTTCTAATAGTTTGTGAAGGAAATCAAGTTTCAAATATAAGGTGATCTACATGTGCATCCCATCTTAAGTTTTCAGACTTTGGATGATTTTACATCTTTCATTTTCAGAAAGGAATTCTCAGCCTACAATGAGACTCTCACAAACTTGTAAGCTGTGAACTAGAGTACTAACCTTTCCGAACAAAAGAAATTGATCCTGGCAGATGGGAAGCATGACATTAATTGTTGATAGCAAAATTCTGACGTACACATTCCATAATGCTGCTTTGCTGCCTGCAGGTAAAACTGCATAAGCGTGTTATAAATTTCTACTAATATGTTCTTTCAAAGATGTTACCTTTGGATCTTTCTCATGACAGATGTCTTTTATGAATTTCATCTAATATTTCTACAGTTTGAAAGCAGTACAAACATTTGATGCTTGTTGAAGGTGTTTGATCTATGAAGTTTCACTTCTGTTTATAAACAGCCTCCTGGATTCCCTGTATACATGCCTGAGTTGTTCAATTTCTCTTTCCGATTTCAAATGCCACAGTCTACTCTTGCATCTCTCACAACCAGTGCTGAAGAGATTTTCTTATAAACAATTTAAATGTGGTTGAAGAAAATCCATGCCAGCTGTTCCAGCTTGCCTCCTCCTTGGTGTTCAGGGTAATTAACATCTGTCAATTGCAAGGAAGGGTCTGCCTTCTTCTCTAACTCTGAGTCCTGGTCTCTCTTCAAAGGCCCTGTGGATCCTTGCCTGGGTTTACTTAAGTTTAATGAAAAGCACAACTTAAACAATAGTCTTTCATCTCTGTTTCTGAAAAAAAAATAAACAGAAAAAGCTTCAGGGAGGTAAAAGATGGCCTCTATGAGATGCCAATTTAAAATAGAAAATAGAATCAGACATAAAATTGCAGCAGTGAGTTTAGATTAGAAGCATTTTGATGTAGCCTTCATAAGTCTCAGGCCATCCACTGGCTAGAGATATCTCCAAATAGCCATTGCATTTCCATTTAAAACCTGGAAGAAAAATAATCCAAGTACTACACACCAAGGGCAACAGCAAGACAATCAAGTGTGCATAAGCAGAGAAAAGCTGCTCCATCCCAATTATTTAAAAATATGCAGTTAGTCACGCCACGGCCTTGTGGAAGATGAATGGTATATACACAAGTTCCAAGGCTAAAGGGGATGTTTTATTCAAAGCCTAGTTTGCCTTAGCTATTGAGGATATAAATTCCCAGTAATGTTTATCTGTAAAGAATTAAGGATGCTTTTTCTCTTAGGACCTGTTTCAGGTTCAGGATACATCAACCCATAGGCACTAGCATCATAAACATTGGACCTGTCATTCACAGGAGTCAGAAGCTAAGGTTTCTATGCTGTATCTGTAAAAAGTATGAGTTATAGTAACTAACTACAGTTAGGATTAGGAATCTGAGATGAATAAAGAGATTGGGTAAATGCATATGTTAGGGGTCTGCAATTTGAAACGTGGACAAACATCCTTGATGTCAGCATATAAATGCATTCCTAATGTAAGCAATTCAGAATGAGTGACAGATGAAAATTCACGTCAGACATTCTTCAAAGAAAATAAACATAGAATTGCCACGTTTGGCAAATAAAAATGTAAGAAGCTTGTCTAGGGAAATATGTGGAACTTAATGATCTAAAAAGTCATTTGTTGTGTATATGAAATTAAAATATAGCTGACATCTCAGACAGGTATAATTTTGATATTAGAAACAAAAATAAAAAGCTCCAGATGACTCAGCAGATAACAGCACGCTTTTACAAACCTGACAACCTGAGTTCAATCCCAGAGCTCACATAGGGGAAGGAGAGAATCGACTTCCAAAAATAGTCCTCTGTCTACCATATGTCATTTGTGTACTGTAGAATATGTGCAAGTGTGTGTGTGTGTGTGTGTGTGTGTGTGTGTATGTGTTTGTGTGTATGCATATTATGCACATCCATAATATATACATAAAACTATTAGGAACTATGTAATTATTAAGATTAATAGAAACCAGGCAATCTTGGAATTTGTTCTCAGTCTTTAGAAGATGGAGTCAACTTTCAATATATAAGATAACCAAAGTCAAAGAAGAAAATACGATTTAGAGGGAGAGATTCAGAGTTTTAAGCTAGTGCCCACTGATCTTGCTTTGGGTCCATGCAAGAAGGTAAAGGACCATTGTAGTGAAGATATTCTCCTCACTGTAGTGGGGAGAGAAAAGGGAAAGGAAGTGGATGGGATCCCAACATCACCTTCAAGACGTGACCCCATAGATTAATATTTTCCCTTCTAAGCCCTGCCATCATAAGGTTACACTACTTATGAGTGAGACACAAGCGCATGACATTATGGAAGACACTTATCCAACCACAACCATGATGTAGTGTGTGGGGACAAGAATTTGAAGACAGCAGATCGAATTTGAAATAAAGGTGCAGAAACAGAATGATAACAGTGGACTTTGGGTGACATGATATATTTAGTGCTGTTTATAAACATCCTGTTGATAAAATGCAAAAGATGGCAACATTATCACGATCTCTCTCTCTCTCTCTCTCTCTCTCTCTCTCTCTCTCTCTCAATGCAGTGGGTATATGTGTAGTATATGCACATGAATGTGAAGGCTCATGTGCCTATGGGTGGGCAAAGATCAGAAGAAGACACCAGCTGACATGCTCTCACTCTCTGCGTTAATTCCCCAAGTCAGAATCTCTCACTGAACATGGAGTTAGGTTGGTAGCTAGCCAGACTCAGCAATAGATAGATCATCCTGACTCCTCTCCTTCACAATGCTGAGATTAGAGCCATAACCAGCTTTCTTTTCTCCTCTTCCTCCTCCTTCTTTAAAAAACAATCTTATTGGAATTGGAACTGTGGTCCTTATGCTTGAACAGCAAACACTCTAATTCACTGAGACAGTTCTCTAGCCCTTGGACCTTCTTTTTTAAAGACTAAAATAATATCGCAAAGTCTGGCAATCACTGGACTCTCCTGTTGATTTTTCATCATTTGAACTATGAGCTGTCACGATTTGAATGTTGAATTGGCTCTCACAAGCTCACATAATAGAGTCCTTAACTGGTGTTGATGTTTGGGAAACGTGAGGCATCTTTAAGGGGTGGAGCCTGCTGGAGGAAGGCCTGTCACAGGGGGTGGGCGGTGAGGTTTGGTAGCTCACTCCTGTTTCCTCTTGTTCTCTTGCTTGCTTTGCCTCTTGACAGCTGTGGTGATCTGAACCAGCCTCCTGCTGCTGTCTGCAGTCTTCTGCTACAAGAGCCCCACCAAGATGGACTATATCCTCTGGGGACACTTACATCCTTCTGACACAGAGCTGCATGCCATGGACTCTTCTACACATCTGCTGCAACTTCTTCCCAGAGTCCCCTCCTTTGACTTTATCCAAAGCTGCTCTCTGGTAAGGTAGAAATCCTTTGGGTGGCTATGATGAATCCTGAACCAGTGAACATACACTGGTGCCTCCCCAGCCCCACTCCAACTCATGCTCCTCAGATACATCAGTCATTCATGCCTCGGCAGACATTCTTTCTCTCCTGTGGGATGGACTTCTTCCTGGTGAACTTTTAGCTCTAATGCTCTGACTTCACTCACCCCAGTATCTCTCTGTTCCCCTCATTCCACACTCTAGATCTAGCATCTATCCCCACCTCACAAAAGCTCCCCTTTCATCTTCTTACCTCCTCTATTTTTCCTTGGCTGCCTCTCTTTCCCTATTGTATAGCTTTACACACTGGGACATGAAGTCCTTACAAACCAAGCCCGCCTTGCTTGCTACCTGCTGTGGCTCCACCAACCAGTACCATGTGGGTGCTCGCTGTCTCTATGTGGAATGAATAAATGCATTAACTGTGCCTCCACATAGGAACTTGGCCTATATGGCTTAAGCATCTACAGCAGAAGACAACTTGTGTAAAGGAATATTTGTTATTTTTAAATTTGTGCTTTCCTAAGATCTTAAACTATACCTTTTATCCATTCCTTTCTTTTCCAAAGGATTTTTCAGTGACTTGAGAACCTGGCCTGTAGGTTACAATGCATCCCTGGAGGAGGTATTTACTGCAGGGGTTAAAGGAATATTCATGCAAATTGAGCCCTGGGCCTGCTATATTTTAACCAAACCAAATATAAAAATATGGGAGTTGTGCAGCCAAGGTCATTATTCTAAACTTCTTACTATAAAAGTTCAAAGAAAGTTGGAAACCTTTTCACCTGCAAGCTATAATAGTTGTTCTTTCAACTTATTTAACATAGATTTAATAAAGAATCTGAATTTTTTTCAACTGAGATCCAAGCATAGTTCAAAGTCAAAGGCTGAGATCACACTGTGGGAAAGGCTCCTGCACTGACTCAATGATCCCCAGATATAATTATCAAGTAGTTTTTAAGAGGACTGTTTACATAAGCACTATACATATAAACATGCCAGAAAGCATAAGATAAGAGAATTTCCAAGAACTGGCCACAAATGGATGAAAAACTCATAAGAATTATCCTAATATACAGATGATCCATAAATATTTTTGGAGAACTAAAGGCAAGCTAAATACATAATTTACCTCAATTTTCCCCTTTGAGAAAATTGCATAATTGAAATTTATTGAAGCCTATAAGATCACTATGGCTGATAAATTCTTAACCAAACAACCTAAGAGAACAAGGGAGTCTTATTATTGTTTATGATTCTCCATTTTATCAAATTCCAGCTTGGCAGGAGACTTCCTGCCAATACCAGGAGCCGAGGAAACTGGCCACAGACTATCCACAGAAATTGCTAAGAGATGGGAAGACTTTGAGTCTTCCCAAAGTGTACTAAGTACTGAACTCCCTCCATCTTATCCTACTGCCTAGGAAATGGCTTTACCTACTATGGATTGAGTCTTCTTTTATCAATTAGACAATCTCCTGCAGGCTTCCTTAGGCCTTGCCTTAATTACCAATTCTTCACAGATGTGCCCAGAGTTCAGCCATCAATTGACAAGTTGATACCTCTATGAAGGTAGCACAGTCAGACAGGTTTTTCTCATGAAGATCGTGGGTGTTTTTTAAAATTTATTTCATTATGCTATTCGATCTAATTTAAGTGTCTTTAATGTTGTGCATGTATGGTATATGTATTTGTACAGGTAAGGTATATGGAACAGTGCTGCTGTTCTTGGCATCTACATGGGCACTGGGGAGCTGAGCCCCATGTGTTCCTATGTGCATGGACATGCACATGATTGACGAAACCATCTTCCAGTCCAAATGCGTATTTTAATTCTCTGTCATTGTTACCAAATGAACGTCTCCTTCAACTCTTCCCTTCTTTTGCTTCTCTGATACTGAATGTAGTGAGTTGCTTTCCAACTTTTTCTTTCCTCCTTCCATCATGACTTCTTCCCTCCCTCCCTTTAGTCCTTATGCCCACATTTTTCCGTGACTCAGTATTTATCCATGGCCCTTTAAGTTCAGTCCTCCAGAGAACACATACATTTTCAGAGCTTTAAATATTTCCTCTCTGCTGATGATTCATATTGCATTTCCAGTCCTCGCAGCTCAATGAAGTTCCAGTTCCAAGATCCAGAGAGTAGAGGGCCAAAGCAGATTCCAGAGAAACATTCGTCAAGCGCCCAGTGACTCTGCTTTGCTCCCTTAGTCATGTCCTGGCTGTGGCACTTTGAATTTATGGCTGCTTCACTGATGGGTTGTACTGCTTTGAACTTGTTCTTGCTAAAAAGTCACTGGGACTTGTCAGTATTTCAACAAGTCTTCACAGAGCGTGTCCCCACAACACAAAGCTGTTATCTCCTCACAGAATGCATCCTGATTCAAGTATCTGAATCTACTTGACTTTTAAAGTGCATTCCTAAACTCACCCGACTTGTCAGTACTTCCAACATTCTTCACAGGCGTGTCCCCACAACTGTTATCTCTTCTCAGAAGGCATCTCAATTCACTGTTTGAATCTGGTTGTCTTTAGAAGTGCTTTCCAGAGATGACCTGGTGGCTATCTGGCAAGAGTGCAGGGTATTGAAGACCGGAGAATGCTCAGCCTTAATTGGGTCATCAAAATCTCTCACCATCCCAAAGCCCAGAGACCCCTATGGAAAAAGTTTGTAAGAGCCTAACAGGTGGAGAAGTGGACTGCTAAGGCACTCCAGGCAGCACAGGGCTGCTGCCTCCAGGAGCTCAAGCGATGAGATCTACTTCCACCAGAATTACACAATGGCTGATGTCTCAACATTCCCCCATGGATCAGGGAGATCCTCAGAAGAAAGATTCACACTCAGAGACAATCTCTGGGGAAGATCATGGACAGAAGAAGGGGAGATTCCCACTTTAACTTTACCCACTAAGGGCCTTTTTAAACTATTACAAAGGCTGGTCCTTACTGGTATAGGTGTGGGGAAGGCAGCCTGGTGGGCCACACATGCAGAAGGAAATGAGGTCAGAAGGGGCCTGGAAGAATTGGGGAAAGAAAGGTAGGTGGGAGAGGAGGGGGGAGGGGAGACAGGGGAGAGGGTATGGGCATAATTAAGTAATTTTTTTCCCTAAATTTAAAAAAAAAAGAACCAAAAGGAAGCACTAGGCATCACAGGGGGGGTGTCTGTCTAACTGGTACCCAAGACGTGAGTGACCTGGTGACCTGTTCCAACACTAGGCTTAGGGGATAGGGGGATTACTCTGTGACCCTGGAAAATTCTTTTCTTTTTTTTAATTAAGATTTTTTTATACATAAAAATGAGTTGTCCCTCCTGCCTCCCTTTCTCTCCCCTTCTCTCCTACTTTCCTTCCCGTTCCTCAATCCATCCTGTTCCTTGCTCCTCATGACTCTCTGCTTGTGTGGACCATGGGGCTCCCTTTGAGTTGCTTGTACTAGTAGGGGACCAGACCTCTGAGGCAGTAGAAGTGCTCCTTCATTAGGTAATCCCCCGGTGGGACGTTCTCCCTCATTTGCTTATCACATGCCCTGTCATTCCCACTGTGTGTAGATATTTTTCCTGAGATCCTCACTGGTTCATGAGGGAATATTGATATGTCAGCCATTAATCTGATGGGGGTGGATCTCACGGCAGTGAGCTCCACACTGAGGCACTTATAATTTTACCATCTTCTCCTCCTCAAGGTTCCCTAAGCCTTAGGATGGGAAGAGATTTGGATTACTTGATTAGGGCTAAGCATTTTAGTGTCTCTGATACTCTGTACTCTGGTGAGTTGTAGATTTCTACTTTGCTAATTTTCCATTACAACAGGTGGCATCTTGGTCGAATGCTGAGATGTTTTTATTTGAGGATATGATATGAGGTGTTTATAAGGTAGCTTACTGTCATGTATTTATGATTAATACTAACACACATGATCCTGTCTAATATCAATTTCCTCCCCTTCCATTGTTATTTGGAAAGGTTTACAATAATGGGCATGTGTTCCCTGGCACTAAAGGTGGGGGTGGGGGGAGTTAGAAGCTAGTTAACAAGTAATTTGCAATAAGGAATATTGAAAACCATATTTCTTACTGTGTCTTATCCCTGTTCTTCCCTCCCCTTTAAAACTTTTCTTTTGTAGATGACTTGTTCATCTATTTGCCTGATTTCTTTTGTCTCACCCAACCGACATTATTATTTTTTTAAATTTATTATATATTTTTTCCCAATCATACAAACTCAATAGGTACCCTGGTCCCCTCCCTCCCTCCACCCCTTCCCTGACCCCCTTGCACCAATCTCCTTTTCCCCTTCCTTTCACTCCCTTCCATCCCTTTCTCCCAATATCCCCCTTTACCCCCCTCCCATTCCCTGGAGCATCCTTTAGTGTGAGTGTCAAACTTCACTCTGCATCCTCCACTCTGGTGAGGTGTAAGGACTCAGTAGCATTGCCCAGAGCCCTTTCTTGGGTTCCCCTTTAGTAGGAGAACACTATTATGACTGTTAATCCCTTGCCTCTAAGGATCCTAGTGCCTGTGATCCATGCTAGACTCTGGGGGTCATTGATAAATCAGTCATTGCGCGAGTTATGCAAAGTCCGGTTATAGCTACTGAGGCCCTGATGTGTGTGGAATATCTTGCATATCGTTGCTCCTCCCCATCTTTAGGCTCTTACAATTTTATCACCCCCTCTTCTGCAAATTTCCCTGAACTTTAGGATGGGGAGAGATCTGGCTGGTCTCGTTCCACCACCTGATATTATATCAGGCTTGTTGTCTATGAGGAAGAAGAAACTCCTGTTCTTAATCATGATGTAGCACCTACATAAAAGCCAGGACACTGGCTGCCAGATACCATGAACGCTGGTCCTTTCTGTTGTTTTATAAAGATTATTTCACTTGGAGGTAGATTTGGAATTAAAATGTTGCATCTGACTTTTGACAGAGAAAGAGATGCATCTGTATGCATCCATAAATGAACTGTGCACTGTGCAAATGTATATGCAAAGAGAAATAAAATATACATGATGTTGGGATATGAGCTCATAACTCTTTTTTTTTCTAGTTTCACAAACATAATGACTTACCCTCCCTTCTCCCCTTCTTTCTCCCCTCTTCTTCTCCCACCCTCCCCTCCCTTCACAAATCCATCCCTCTTCCTCCCACTCTTCTGTCTGTTTGCTTGGTGTGGGTCCCAGGGCTTCCTTTGGGTTGTCTTTTGCAGTAGGGGCTTTGGCCTCTGTGACAGATTAAGTGGATAGACCATAGACAGAGACACTTCCTTCACCTGTCCAGCCGTAGCCCCTAAGGTTCCCCCTGCATGTAATCATTTCTCCTGAGTTCCTTGCTAGTTTATGGGGGAATGTTGATATGTCAGTCATAGTGCAAGTCTGGTGAGGTTACCTCTCACTATAGCGAGTTCCTGGATGTAGCAGCTCTGTCTTGAGTGAAATGTCTTGGCTGGCAGTGGACCTCCCCACCTTTAGACTCTTACAATCTTACTGACCCCTCATGTAGCATGATCCCCTCTCTCCCCATTGCTGGTGGGGCCCTCCTTCCCCTTCCCTCCCATCTATAATCTTTGCAATTACTGTAGATCTTACAGAGATCCATCTTTGAGCGTGTCTCTAAGTGGATTTGGTACTAGGATCCACCTATTAGGGAATCCATACAGTGCTTAATTTTCTGTGTCTGGGATACTTCATTCAATATAATATTTTCTAATTCCATCCATTTCCTGGCAAATTTCATTAATTCATCATTTTTTATGACTGAATAGTATTCCATTGTATAAATGTACCACATTTTCCTTATCCACTCAACTGTTGGACATTTGGGTTGATTCCACAACTTTGCTATCATAAACAGTGCTGCTATGAACACGGTCGTGCTTGTGCTATCAAGGTGAATTTTTGCTGCATGGGGGATTATTCCCAAAAGTGGAATAGCAAGGTCATATGGCATTTCAATCTTTAACTTTTTAAAGAATCACCAGAGCTCGCCAGAGTGGTTGTATAAGCCTGCATTCCCACCAGCAATGAGGGGAGTTCCCTTCTCGCCACATCCTCTCCAGCATTTGGTGTTGTTTGTATTGTGAATTTTTGCCATCCTGACAGGGGTGAAATGATATCTCAGGGAGGTTTTGATTTGCATTTCCCTGATGGCTAAAGATTGTAAGAGCACAAGGATGGGAGGAGTCATGATATGCAAGATACTCCATACAAGTTAGGTGCTGAAGCAATTATAACAGGACTCTGCATGATCTGCACAATGACCAACATATCGTTGAGTCCTCAAATTCTAGCATGGACTAAAGGCACTAGGATCCTTAGAAGCAAGGGATTAACAGTCACAATAGTGTTCCTATACTTAAGGGAAACACAAGAAAGAGTTCTAGGAGATGCCACTGAGTCCTTACACCTCATCAGAGCGGAGGACCCAGAGGAAAGTTTGATATACTCATTAAAGGATGCTTCAGAGATGGGGGGCGGGGGCACTGGGAGAAAGGGAAGGAAGGGGGAAAGGAACGGACAAAGCGGGGAGGGAACAGGGAGGTCCAGGGAGGGGTGGAGGGAGGAAGGGGCAGGGGTTCCTATTATGTTTGTATGAGCAGAAATAAAAAAAAAATTAAAAATAAATAAGTAAATAAATTACTCTTTTCTCTAATTTTCTTGGTTCAAATAGCTAAAGGGTAGGGTGGGTGTGATGTGATTTTTCTTCTTCTTGGAATCCTTTCTCAGGTATTGATGGAAAGAACAAAACAACAATAAAGTAAAAAGAAAGCCTAGATCGGCCATCTCTGGCAGGAAGCACATTTCTATTGCTCCTACCAGCCAATCATTCCATTGTTCCAGCTCTTTACCAACAGAGCCAGATGGCGACATGGTGCCTCATTCAGATCAACACCCTCTGTCCCTGGTAGTTCCTTGAAATGACGCCTCAGCTCTGCACACCAGCAGAATTGCAGAGCCCAAAGGTGTGCGAGAGCAAATCTCAATAGTCAACTTGAAAGAACTTTTTATTTATGTATATATTTCTGTATTGCATGCATATGTATATGTGATTTGTTGCATATTAGTTTTTGCATGTGTGTGTGGAAGCCTGAAGTTGCTGCTAGTGTCCTTGTGAATGCTTTGTACTTAACTTATTTAGATAAAGTCTCTCTGAACCTGAGATCCTCAATTCTCTCTAGTGTAGGTAACCAGTTCGCTCAGTGGATCTAGAATCTCTGCCTGCAGAGGGCCTGGAATATAGATTGCACTGCCTACTGGACTTTAATTCCCAGAGCTACTTTGCCAGGGATTTACAATCATCATGGAAACCTGGGCATATCTGTGACAATTGTTTTTTAGATTTGCTTGGTTAAGATGTGATTAAGACCCACCCTAAAGTGGACAGCACCATTCCCAGGCTGGACTTCCAGAATGACAAAAATAAGGGAAGCTGAGATACAGCGCACACTGCCCCAGCCTCTGGCTGAAGATGCAATGTGGACAGCTGCACATGTTCCCCTTATCCGGTCTCCATAGTGTGGACTACATGTTCAATCTGAGAGCAAAATAAATCTTTTCTTCTTTAGGTTGCTTCTGTCTGATATTGTTTCACAGTGATGAGAAGCAGAACTAAATGCGATAGTGCGACATGAGGCCCCAGGTTCAGTCCCCAGCACCCTGTCCACAAACACGCCAAATGATAGGCGTTCCCAAATGACTTCTTTTGAAGGCATTCCTAAAAGAATGATACACGTATTGCTTGTGTTCAAGGACCCCTGGGTTAGTAGCTCAAGGTCCATTCTTTAAACATGTTGGGAATCAGTAGAGGAGTGACATGTTGCTTGGCCCACAATACATATACCAGCTTTTTCCAAGCATGTTTTCCCTCTGTTTGTTTCTTTTCTCTTGTTTCTCTTCTCTTCCATTAATAGAAGACTTGCCCACAACCAAGGTGTCATAATGTAATTGTAGCCTTCCTTTTGGGGATCCCCACCCTCCCCAAAATCACCTTAGCTTGAGGCAAACAAAGCAACACTTATGTTTCAGGAGAATAGAGTTGCATCTTGGTATTAGCACTAGAAGATTCTGGGTATTTTTTACTTTCATCCACCAAGTTTCTGAGTCTGATGAAATGCCTTTTTGTTCTTCTTTATCTTAACCTATAAAGTTTCTGCGACTTTAAGTAAGACAACTTACAGCCTTTGGCATCTTAGCGTTTTTACTGCCAGGAAAGACAGAACTCTGTGCTTTCGGCAAGGAGATGGGATGTGATGCTCTGCAGCTTGTGGTTGTGTCATAATGTAAAAGAGCCACACAACTGCAGCTTCTAAGCTTTCCTGTTTGCAGTGATGATTCCAGGCAGTTGTACGATCCTGAGTTTCCAGTTTCTCTTTCAAAAGTTCAGTCTTGAGCTTTGAGTCTTGAGGGAGGAAAATGTTCTCAGTGCCTCTCAGAGCTGGACGGCATTAGCTTCTTCCTTCTCTTTGTTTGCTCTAGCTGGTCAATGCTTAGAACCGCCTTGGGAATTTTAGGAAGGTTTAACTGTTGGGTTTCATCTGTGGCTTCATAGAAAGCATCTGCAAATAATCAAGATACAGAAAGAAGCTCAGAGTGGGGGGAAAAAGCTCCAGGGTTTGATTTAGCGTTCCTGCGAGCCATATTTCTTTGTTTACGTACATTCCAGCTAAGAAGGCCAACTTCCCCTCACAAAGCTGTGTAGCAGAGCCCAGTGTTTAGAAAACAGCCTGGGCTCAAACCATCCAACAAACTTCAAATAAGGATTACATTTCAAGGCTGCGTTGTAAAAAAAACATAGCACCTCACCCTAACGCTCGTAATTTAAATATTTTTAGATAAGCATGCAAATTGTCTCTGCTTCATGCATGTGCATAGAAATCAGGACTACTTTCTGCAATAAAATGTTGGGTACAGACCTTTTTGGGAAGACAGCAAAGACATATTGTCCAGAGGCAGAAAAGGAATGAAAGCTATTTTTTTTTGTAAGTGATAAATCCCAGAAAGAAGACATAGTGTGTGACCAATTCCATATGTTATGAATTTCAGCAATACACATTTCTCAGATAATTCAAACGTCATGGTCCCGTTGGTTGTGTGAGTGGGCTGTTCTTCTTGCAGTTATTTTCTACTTCCTGGACTTCTTTCTCTCTTCTGATTCAAAGCATTACTCAGTATTTCCTATATTCCTCCACCTCATAGTTCATTCTTTCTCGCAACAAATCTTGTGGTTGTCAGTTCACAACAGCCAGAGCTATTTTTAGCCCAGGCCCTGAAGACTGTTTCATTCCTCCTTTGCTAACCTATTACTACCTAGGATATGAGTAAAGCTTCAACCGCCACTCAGAAGACACTCTTTCCTAGTTCACCAATGACGCTCCTTGTTATGAAATCAAAAAAGGTAATGGGCAGTTTTCACCATGCATATATTATCTTTCTGGAGAGATTGGATTGTTTGGGAGCAAGCTTCTCAAAAGCCCTGGTTTCTGTGGCATTGTTGAGTCTGGGCTACTTTTGATTATGGTTGTCTTTTTCTCACTCTGGCATTGTCTTGAGCTTTTTCAGGATGCCCTGACCACAAGCAACTCCCTTCTGTGTGCTTTTGCTTACTTTGCCACAACTTTAACTGTACAGTGGATGCTGGCGAGCCCAGATCCACAGATCTATGGGCCTCCATCATATTTTGTATCTTTCCGGGGACCACATCTTACTAAGCTAATCTGTAACTCAGTTGAACATGTGATTGACCACCATCCCTAATCTTGGAAACTGAATATCAAGACTCCTCCGTATAAATTTTGGCCTACTCATTGGGAGCTCAGTAACCCTGGTGAGTTATTTAAATGGCTCTGCTTTGTGCCTCTTCCTCAGCAAGGAGAAGACAGGGAACTGTGACAGGATTTAGAGAGCTGTTGCACCATCCAATCATCATCAGCTATTTTAGCTTTAGTAACTCTAGTCACTATCTAGTAGGTTTCTTCTATAGCTGCATCTGAGTCATAACTCATCTGTGTAAAGCAGTTAAATGGTTCTTTCTAATGAGCTATCATATCGTCCTGATGTTTACAGGGATGCTCTTCAGTTTTCCAATAGCATTCCAAAGACTGGCATTCAACATTATATGATTCCTGCAGGGTCGACACATCAGGTAGGGTACTTATTTGCAAACCTGGTAGATTGAGTTTAGTCCCTGCGAAGAGAACTAACTGACTTCTAAAATTTAAAGTGAGTTGTCCATTCTACCCACCTCTGTACACGTGGTGATTTTCTCTCTCTCTCTCTCTCTCTCTCTCTCTCAATCTCTCTCTCTCCCCTTATCCCCTTCCTTCTCTCTCAAATCATGTCATAGTTAGGCACAGGTGTTAAATGATAGTTGAAGGTTTGAGCTCTGGGCACATTTCTAGAGAATTAGTAGTTGATTAAGTCCAGATGATGGGGAAAGCCCAACGGATGGTGGGTAGAACTAGGCCCCGGACAGGTAAATAAAATACAGAAATCTGGTTGAGGAAGTTGGCATCCTTTCATATACTTGGCTAGACATGCTGGTCTGGCAAGTAGGGATTATCCTTCTCTCAGCTGTTATGTGGAGATGGGGTAGGCAGTTCCTTAGGCCCTGATGTTGGTGCATGCTCTCCATCAAGCTGGACTGAGAACTGTAATGGGATTGTCATTAGAGAATAAATCCCTTGTTCTTTTAAGCTATTTGAACATGCAGGTAAACTGCAACAAATCAAGAAATTATGTTTTAGAAAATCACAAGATTTCTGTCAACCCCACAGACCCATTCTGGGGACACAGAGCGGAAGATGGAGCATCAGCACCGTCCCCACCCACTTCCACCAGCGCCTATTATCCAACTCCTTAGTAACAGAATTCTTTTTCCCTGGGCAAGTTTTTTTTCTTGACCATGTCCTATGTTATCAGCTGCATCCCAACAGACAGGTTTGAATAAGCTTGATAATTTGCAAGGGAGGGAACCAAGTCATATACCAGGATAGAGAACCTAACGTACACACATCGTCTCATGCCCTTTCTGTGCTGCCAGCTGCCATTCATGCCCCTCACTCCCCTGACTTTCACTTTGATTCGTGATGTGCCATTTTGCTCGGCCACGCTTCAGTGTGCTATAAGCTGAAGCCATGCAAGTAAAGTAAATTGATTGTGTTCAACAGAGACAGAGGATTCAATGAGGTAATTAAGTACAGAGGTCAAACTCTACCAAACCGAAAATGATACTTTTGTTCTCCAACCATGAAACTTTGAAATGATATTTCACTTGAAAAAAATTGCTTAAGGGCAGAAAATGATCCCAGAATGCTTTGCGCTAATACTAGTTCTAGAAATTTGGCAAACATCATAATTATGAATTATTCTCTAAGAAACATTTGAACTGTAAAGAAGAAGAAACAGCCAGTGTAAACGAAGCAGCAGTGTTTTGGAAGAACAGTTCTTGAGATTCTAGAAACCATACAAAAGATAGTTTTGCAGTTTGTTAAAGGAAATTAATACACACACACACATACAAGGCTATATGCTAAATATAAACTTTACCAATTCTAATGTCACATTAAAAGCAGAAAACTGATTTCCCTCGTTGAGTTGACATGAAATGTTTTGGGCATTTTTATCACATAAAATAATATAATCTTGGACCATAATTCTAGGATTCCCTGTAAAATATCTTTCTAATGAGAGGAATATAGATCAGTTAAAAGCAGTATTGCAAGGTGTTTAAGCAAAGCTGTTACATCAATTTACCACCTTGTTAAGAGTTCCTTTCATGAGTTTACTTTTAAGTTGTGCTTAAAGCTCATGGCACACTATCACTTTTAATCAGTAGTGACCTATTCACATCTCTTTTTCCAGGGTTGGCAAGGACTGGCGATTGGGAAATTTCTACATCACAACATTTTGTGTTGCCTGAACTTATTTAAAATTCAAATTATTGGCACGATACATACTTCCATACACAATATTTAATAGACTTCTTGCCTGTCGGCAATCACAGTCACAGGTGAGAAAATGTTTTCATACCATCTGTCCAAAAGCAAAGTGAGCACCGACCTCATATATTTGTTGGTGAGTGTTTTCAAGCAGCAAGGCTGTGTTTCTCACAACTGAGGATATTAACTTGGGGTGAACGTTCCAGAATCTAAGCCATTTGCCTTGGGAGATAATGTCTCCTCAGACCCTCAGAGCAGGAGCAAGAGACTCTCAGGGGAACTGGTCTGTGGTCCTCTCTGTGTACTGCAGATAAGGGGTCCCCAGGGAGGCCAGACTCAGACAATAAAGTTTTACGAACTGCAAGCTCCACTTTAATGGTGTTTGTGAGCAGGAAGTCAATGCAGCTCTCGGTGGTAAAATGAAGTTTAGATTATTAAACAAACATGTGCTTTGTTCTGTTACCCTTGGAAACTGCAGATGAGATGCCAATGCCATGTTAATATTTGATCACCTTTAATATTTCAGAAATCCTAATTTGAAATAATCGAAATGCACATGAAAAATATTATCTTTCTGGTGGTTCAGTACCTTTTATAGTATCACTGGCTATGGGCTTAGACAGATATAAAGAAATAGGTATATGTAAGGAGAATAACTATATGTCAAAGTCATCCATCTCACTGAAACAAATGTGTCTATGTTACATTCTTTGCTGTGTTTACTACTATTTTACGTAGAGTTTTAAAATATTTTCTTTTTTAGATCTTAAATCTTTTTAAAATTTCATATGTATATATCATGCCACCCACCATTATCTTCTTATGTAGCCCTCTCCTTCCCACTTCTCAAGGAGATGCACTTCTATCTTTTTTATTTGTTCTTGTGACTCACTGAACTTAACTATAGTAGCCTAGGTGGGAGCATAGGCAATGTACCAGTGCCCCTCCTCCCCTCAACCCCCCACTCCTGCTGCAGTTTCATTTTCTTTTTTTCTTTTTTTTGCCTATGAGAAAATGCTCAAATTCCAGTGACGTAGAGGAGACAGGAGTATCTATTTGGCTTATGGTTCCAAAGGGGATATGGTCCATTATGAGGGGAATCACATAGCAATAGACATGGCTGGAGGCAGAAGCAGGAGGGTGATTCAGCTAACCGTAGCCATTAGAAAGCAGAGGGAACAACAGGGAAAGGAAAAAGGGTTTGGTTACCAAATATCAAGGACACCCCCCCCAAATGATGGACTTTCATCTTAAAGTTGCCACAACCCTCCAAAAGTTTAACACCAACTAAGGAGCAAACATGACTCTGTGGGTGGCAAGTCACATTCAAGCAATGACACCCCCTCCTCTATACATCTTTCTTATTGCTTATATTATATAGGTTCTTGGAGGGTCCCATACTTGCTTTAATTGATTGCTGCATATGGTCAGAAATCAGCTCACTCTCTGGGAACTGTATGCACCGAATAAGTTTTCAATGTTCATTTCAATACAGTTTTCAGGAATTAGAACAAGGACTGAGATGATATCTGGCTCTGGTTTTAGAGGCATTGAAGATACAAGAGAGAGGCAGAAAACCTACAGTTTAGAGGCCCAAGAAGGGGAGTTTGTGCTGTGGAGTTAAAACCTGGTTTGTCATTGAGAAATAAAGACGTTAGAGATTCCAGAGCTAATGTGGGACATCGGCCATGAAGGGCTGTGTACCTTGAGAGGAGCCAGCCCAAGAGAGTGATGTGTTTTACGAGCAGCTGCTTTGGAGAGGTAGAACTGAAGCCCTTTGGAGCAGAGATGATTTCAACTAGAGGTTCATCTGTTGGGCATGAAGCTGCAGGATTTGGAGTTTGTCCTGCTGTTTTCAGTTTTGTTATGGATCTTTCCTGGATATCCCCCCATTCTTCCCTTTTGGAATGGGAATGTTTATTCTGCACCATTGTAGGTTGGAAGTATACAACTTGTCTAAGACTTTTAAAGTTGGACTGAATATGGTTTACATAATGAGATGACAATGAGCCTACATCAGGGATACCAGGGGTGGAATATCATGGTTTGAAATGTGTTCCCCATAGTCTTATGTGTTTGGGAAGGTCATGACACCTTTAGGAAGTGGAACCTTGCAGGAGGAAGGCTGTCACACAAGGAAGGTGGGCCTTGGAATGGATTAGTCTTATCCTACTTTCAGGAGAGTTCTTCTCTAATAGTGGGCAGTCTAGCAGTTCTGCTTCTAAGATGTCTGTAGTGACCTAGGCCTCCTCCAGCTTCTGCTGCCAGCCCTCCTGTATCTCTCCTCTGGAACCATAAGCTAAATAAATCCCCCTTTCTCTCTTAAATTGCTTAACTTTGGGTATTCTCTCTCACAGCAACAAAAAAGAGTAGCAGGCATGAGAACCCCAACACCCATGAAAAATTTCACAATGCAAGTGCTCAGGAGACAGAGCTAGAAGCTTATTGGCCAGTTAGTCAAGCTGAATCAAGGAGTTTCAGGTTCAGCTAGAAACTCTGTCTCAAAAACCAAGTAGAGGGTGACACTTCATGTTCATCATTGATCTGGATGTACAAGTCCATATAGATACATTACATATGCATGTGTACATATATGTATACATGTATCTTGTATCTCTCCCCAAAGACATCTACCTATACAAATATACACACATATATGAAAGAAATAAAAAATCACAAATTAAATATTAAGCTTCAGAACAGCAATATAATACAATATATGATTGCTTTACATGCATGTAAGCGTGAGACTAAAGTTTACTTCATAAAAATTCTCATAGTTTTGGATTGTGAGCAATTCTATGTTAAAGTACTTGCCCAGCATGAATAAGGCCTTGGGATTGATTCCTAGCACTAAGGTTTACATTCTTATTCAAGGCTTACATTCTTGCAAACATCAGTAACTAGCAAAGATTGTCTTTGTACCAAATGAAACAGTTTTATCCCTTAAAGGATAAAAGCATTTGCACTGAGAATTTAGAATATCAGCAGCCATTGTCCAAAATCTGTCCTGACATCCTCTGTCAAACACACGAAAATTAATAAAACATGTGGCCGAGAAATGTTATGGTTACTGTCCTAGGTATAAAATAATGAAAGAGCTGACACATCATTAGTCTAGGTTGATATACTTTCACTCATCTGAGCCCCACTGGGACAAATATCAGGGTCTATGAAATGGCTGTCGGGGGAACGGGCCTCATTCTGTAACCAGTGAATACACAAAAATTTACAGAGCTCTACAGGCCCTGCAGTCTGGCTTTGATTGTGTTAGCACTGGGCTGATCCCAGAGGAGCTGAACAGCCGGAGTGGGTGTCTGCTTCCTTTCCCACACACCATCCCTGTAGTTCCTCATGATGCATACTCTGCTTCCCTGTGGGAGGGCCCCTTGGGAACTCCTCAGCCTTCCAACTGCAGGGTTAATGTAAACTCTAAATTGTACACTGTTCTTCAGAGTAAGCACATGTTTGAGACTCTTTCCTAATATAGAAGAACGATGCCTTCTGTTTCGATTACATTCTACTTTCTGTGTCCTGTTTTCTTCCCTGCGTGGACCACCCTGGAAACTCAGGTTCATGGGTACAGCTTTCACATATATACATAAGGATTAGTCTTTTGCAGTTAGAAAGGAGAGTGGGGCTATCACTTGACATTTCCCTATTTAACTGCAAGTGGTGTTCTTGATGCCAGAGGAGACTTCTTTTTTCTCAGATTGGCGTAAGCTAAAGTGCAAGTTTTTCCGTCGAAATGGCCATGTTAGTTATTCTTCAGCTGTTGTAATGCATTCATAACACAGAGAATTCAACTGAATAAGGGGTGTTCACTCGCGATCGTGATCCTTTAAATTCAGTCCGTTATGGTGGCTAGAGAATTTGTACAGCATCAAGAACTGAGGGAATGGACCATACCATCTCCCTTGAATAGCTGAGACAGGTTGCTAAAGCCAACCAACTCTCCCTCCATTATATCCACCTATGTGGGGAAAATGGTCCCACCCACTATGGGCTGGGCCTTCTCACATCACTTTAATCTCCAACAGACTTGTCTTAAGTAAATAATCCTTCAAAGATGTGCTTAAAGGTTCAGCTTTCAGTTCTTGCTAGCTAATGCTAACTGTCACAATCACTAACAAGCTTTTTGATGCGCATGTGCAGAATTGCACATGATGTATATATAGTGATTAAGAATTAAATAGCTTGAATAAATACTCTCCTTTCTCTCTCTCTCATTCTTATAGCTTATACTAGCCTTGGACTCCCTACATAGCTGAAGATGACTTTGATCATCAGCTTTCCTCTTCAAAATATTGATTATAGGTGAGTACTTCCAAACGGTGCTGAGGATGATTCCTAGGGTCTTGTGCATGCTAGACAAGCATTCTACAAACTTAACTATATCCCCAGTCCCAGCAAATAATCCCACTCTTAAAGTTTACTTATAATTTGAAAAATTATGTTATTGATACACATATAATAATATACACATGTATATGTATATTATGTTATTGATACACATATAATAATATACACATGTATATGTATATGATGAAAAATTATAAATACTTATTAAGATGTAAGTGTATGTTTAATAACTGATCACACAAATATATTTACCTTATGAATGGAAATGGAAAATACTATGAAAATGCATGCTCTCCAGATCACTAAAGTAGACTTGTAGTGTGTGTGACTATTTGTTTATATATATATAATTTTTGAGAACAAAAATAATGATCCTTCATTTTAAGATAGATTTGTAGAAGATTGATATCTGAATAAGATGTATTGAACTGAGAATGAAGAATACTATTCCAAGAATAGCATATGTACTCAGCCAAGAGTTATTATGGTATTTTGGGAAATGGTCAATAAATGATATTAAGCTTCAGCTTTGGTGCAACGAAAAATGTAGACCTGCTGAAAGTTGTTCTCCCTCCATGTTGACAGAAAACATCAACAAATCATAATCAAACCGAGAGTCTATCAATTTTGAAGATAAATAAGTATACCACCAAAAAATGAATTTGTCTTATATGGGGGTAAAATTAAAATATTCTTAGTACTATTAACCAAATACATGTGACTTAATTAAAATCAGAAGTTAAATCTCTTTTTTCTTCAACATTTACCAGACAGGCCATATCTAAGCTTGATTATCATTCACATTTTTTTCTTGGTTTTTGAATTGGACCCTGTGGAATGGCAGCTAAGTAGACAAAGTTCATGTGCTTGCTGTATTCCTTACCAGCTAGGTTGACTTCTTATATTTGTGAAATCTCTTTCTGTCTCAATCTCCTAGAAAATAAATGTGGATAACTCATGCCCATCTCATCATGTGAGTTCAAGTAATGATACCTGCAAAGTAATTTAGAGAAGAACTGACATGTCTTAAGTGCTAGATAAATTGAAACAGAGAAAAACCAAGCATTATAATCTTCTCCCTGCTAACTGCCTCATGTTGTAGTGATGGGATAAAATCATAGACTTTGTATAGTGCTGTCTACTGGGTACTGACCGCTTCACCCTTTAATGCATCAATAGACTCCTCCCATCACAGCAATATTTATATTTGCCCCATCCTACCTTGCTGGCTCATTTTCTGTTATTTTTCCTATATCTGACTCATTCTGGTCCCACTGATATGTAATCCATTCCTTTAGCCTACCAAGCTTGCTTCTACATGAAGTTTCTACTGGTTCCTCTTATGTTCCAGAACTCTTTGCCATAAAATCTGTATTTAGTTGAATGCTCTGTCACTTGAGTATACATTCAGAAAGTCTAAAACATTGTTTTATGTTAATCTTTCTCTAGTTTCCAACTGAAACTAGAAAGGATGAAAGGATTCTTAACAATTTTCACTGCTGACGTTTTTTGTATTTCATAATCTTTACCAAAAGAATGTTCTTTTCTTTTCCTTTGGTGGACACGATGCCTTTCCTGTTATGTTCAGTACTATACTTAAGTGCTTAGAATGGTGCTTTGCAGCTGATACATGTCTAATTAGCTTTCATTCAATAGCACGTAGACTGTGTCTATGATGATCATTGATACTCCTGCAGGTTTGGCCAGAACAAGAAGTAGTGAATATTTTACATCTGGTGCCTAAAGGTAGTTCTGAGAGGATTATGGAAGTTGTAAGATATTTACTTAGCAGTCTGAGCCTTTTGTTCTGTTCTTATAATCCACAATCCATGGTATGATACACAAAAGAATGATGAAGCTGGAGCATGACATATACTTCGTATATGCATCACACTTCTGGACTGGCCATCTCTATTGACTCAGACCTAGTAACATCCATCTGGGATAGGTTCTTGGATCTTAATGAAGATGCATTGGGAGGATGGAGTGAGGAGTTCTGTGTGTAGGACAGATATGGATATCAAAAATAAGTCACAGCACCTAGCACCTAGCTCTTGCTTTCTAGTGTCTTTCACCAGTGAAAGAAATGAGGGCTGTTTGAAGATGCGAAAGAATCTAGGGTAATGGAAGAAGCTGGATTGAAATACTTCATAATACTTACAAACAGCAAATACAGCAAACATCCCATCAAAGTGGGGAAATGTCTAAAATATGCAAGGTCTAAAGGAAGTCTCAATGCCCAAAGAATATTGAAACCTGTTACAGAGCAGAAGATAAATAGCCATGGAACTACATAAATATAAAAAAAAACTGAATAAATAAATACATAGGAGAGGGGAAAGAGTGAACAAATTCCTCTTGCAGAAGTCTGCATGCTTTATGCACACATTCTCACCTGGAGGAGATGAAGCAGAAATCTCAGACTTTAATCTCAGGAGACTCATGGTAACTTCTTCCTAAGTAATACAGTGAAGAAAGGAAAAAAGAGAAACTTCACGGTGAGAAAAATCTCACAAAATTATGATGAGGATAAACCTCGATGCTTCTCATTTTGATGCACATAATTGAGGCAGTCTCGCGGAAATGACCTTTCGTTTCTCTTGATTTGCTGACCCAAAGCCCTGATCTGATCAGAAGAAAATTATCAGCCAAGTCTCAACAGATGGAGGTGCTATAGAACATATGACAGGTATGCCTCAAGTCTGTCAGAGTTAACAGACACAGATATGTGTAAAACACAGTCTAAGTCAGAAAGGCAGACCAAATAGCTTTAATTATGCTGATAATCATGAATGCCGTGGAACAGTAAAGAACACTATATAAATCCAGAGAAATCTAAATAAAATGCTAAATTCAAATTGGTAACTTCCTAACATTGATTTATTAATTATAATAAGTGAACCAAACAAATGTAACTTACTGATAAGGGAAATTAGGCATTAGGTATGTGAGAACAATGTATGTCACCTAACAGTTTTATGAATCTATAATTATTATAAAATCATACTCATTTGGAAGAACTAAAAGGAAAGAATAAAGAAAAAGGAGAAGGAAGAGAAATAACTCCTCCTTTTCCATCTTTAGGACAGTCATTCATGGTTAACTTAATATGTATTCAATAAGACTTTAAAGACATTTCAGAAACATTTGCTTAATATTCTATAAAAATATTGATACTTTAGGCATGGATATAAAGTAATGAATTAATAAGAAAAGTAATAAATTTAGTTTGTTTTATTTTACTGGTTAAAAATGACTTTTTAAGTTTTACTACATGGGATTTTGAGAGAATAATAATCAAAGAGGATGTTAGGATTTCTAGTTTTCAGTAATCCAAGAGATAAATCCTCAGGTAATCATTTCATTTTAGCTAAATTTAAAATAGCAAAGCAAATTTTACTTGCTTTTTTCCATCGTATAGGTAAAAATATATTTTTGGAGATGTTATTTCATTTCTTCCAATGTATGGTGGAGATTAAGGAAGAAAATTAAGCACATCTTTTCTCTATTAAGGAAAGTTATTTAAAAGTTCAGACTTTGGCTAACATTGTTTAATTTAGTTATTTTGAAATCAGAATTGGCCAACTTCCTCTGAGATGAATAGCTATTTTTATCTTAGGGCAGATATTTATATATAATTCCCCAAGGAAACTATCTACTCTTGTCTCTTTTCCCAGAATTCTTGGGAAAAAAAAGTCAACTGAAAACAGAGTTCATGAACTAATCTAACATAAAGTTATCATGTTTAAAATATAGTGATACTTAAACTAAGTAAACGTTAAAAATTACACTATTCTAATAAAACATAGAAAAATTGTTATTATCCTATATCACTGATATAAATGCAGGTTGATTGTTTTTCCTTTTGGAAAATGACAAGTATTTTTCATTTTGCTTTCAACAAGTAGCAAGTAGCCCCATGTCTTAAAAAGTCACACAAACAAAGAAGAAACAACTCAATTTATTATAATATGCAATATACATACATATTTTTCAGAGAATATAAAACAAAAATGCTTGAATAAAAAGCCAGTATATAAGAATTCAAGTTCTGGAAAAAATAGGCTTTATACTAATTATTCAAAAGCTATATCACAAAGTTTAATGTATATGCATATTACTGCTTAAATTATTGGTTGAACTGATTGATGTAATATAACAACACTTGAATTTGTTGAGTACGGAGAATCACATTCCTACAAGTTGGCCATTCATTTTGTTCCCCAGTGTGATAAATATCAAACTCAGGATGTGCTAGGCAAGTACTATAGCACTGATAAAAACTACTGGCCTTCATGTCTGTCAGTTTTTAAAATATTACTTATTCATTTATTGGTATTGTGTGTGTGCCTATATGTGTCTGTGTGTATTAGAAGCACTGTGTGTGCCTGTGGAAGTACAAGGGTGACTTCAGGAATCCTCCAGAATTGTTTCTACCTCCTTTTTACTTTGTTCTGGGGTTTTCCAGGCTCTGCCTTCCAGGGCCGGAAGTGTAGGCCACAGCCATTTGTGCCAGGAGTTTTTACAAGGGATCTGGGATTTGAACTCAGGTCCTTCTGCTTCTGAGGCAGAGCTCTAACACCTGAGCCATCTTGCCAGCTTAAGTCTGTCATTTTTGAAATCATCATAAAGGCTTCATTAGGCCAACAAAGATCAAAGATGGGACCACATCATTAGACCAAAAAAAGTAAATAAGTGAGAAAAAAACCCTGTCTTTGCTTTCAAATATTCTTTGGAGTCCTGTTGAAGATCAGAGTAAGCTATTCTGTTTTCCTTAAATGTTTATATGTCCTCTGTGAACATAAATATGTTCTGAGAAAACTGCAAATAAAAGCTAGGAAGATATGCCAGTGGGTAAAACTCCTATGCACAAACTTGGAAGTCTGAGTTCCATGTGGTAGAAAGAGAGAGCCAACTTCTAAAAGTTGCTGCTGACCTCCCCAAGAACACCGCGGTGCTTGTGTTTTTTCTCTCTCTTTCTCCCCTTCTCTCATCTGATTCTCTCTGTGTGTCTCTGTCAAGTGCCTCACATGGAAAAGTTTTGTTTTCATCTATAATGTACCCATGATCTCTGTGTATTTTTAACCATGCTACTAAGAAAACCTAACTCAGGGTGAATGGTTGTTATTTGATATTATTTGGAGACTAATGATGTGAAAGAAAGACTGCACTTGTTCACCATGCATTCAAATTGCTTTCAAACATTTCAGCTTTGGTCTTTCTTGGTCTAGGATTGCGAAGCCTGTGGAATTAAAGCACCAGCTATACTCATAACTCCGTCTGCCCTGTGACTAAGAAGATTCTGCACTTGGAATTGTGATCACTAAATAGCATGTTTAACTTGGGGACATTATCTGGATTTGACAATTGGACCTTGTGTTATGACCTATACTTTTTTGTAAGAGAGGGTATTTAACAGATGTTTTAGCTTATGAGTTCATTTACCTTGACGTTTAAAGGAGATATTGTAAATGAGAATTTATCCATTTTCACTTCCAGACTCAGTCCTCACCATTTTATACTGGAATTGAAAAGTAAAGTACAAGCCAGAGGCCACGAGGTAAGATGCACAGGCAGCTCTAGCAGCTAAATCTAACCCACATTGTGACCAGTCCCATGCACAGGTCTGAATTTTTTATTAATTTGATGGACCTCACCTAGAATCTTAGAAAGAACCCTGACCCTGGTGACTGCTTGCTTTTCACTCTGTAAGCTAGGTCTAGATGTTTGAGCTCTCTGAAGCTCTGGCTGGGCTCACAGAAATTCAGGGCCTGCTGAAATCAGGAATTTGTGAATTTACATTATTTCAAACCACTAAATTTGTGGTAAATTATTATAGAAGACATAGTAAACTGATACAGTAGTAGACCTACTGTGTATATATCCATGAGTGGGGTTGCCTCAAGATTAAAAGAAAAAGATGAAGGAGGCACTCAAAGATGGCTCAGCCATTACAGTGAAGACTAAATTCTTTTCCCCAGCAGCTACCTAAGAAGCCAGAGCAGCTGCATATGTATGTGATCTCCTTCATTTGGGGAGCTTAAACAGAGATTCTTAGAATGTGCTAGTTAGCCTGTCTGGCTGAATTGAGGAGCTGTTTGTGCAGTGAAAGAATGTGTGTCAGAAAGTAAGATGAGGTGGGCTGGAGATGTGGCTCAGGGGTTAAGCTTCCGCCTTGCAGGCGGAAGGTCCTGAGTTCGGATCCCAGATCCCACGTATAGACGCCAGGCGGAAGCGGGGGCGGCCTGCGCTTCTGGTCCTGGTAGGGTGGAGCCTGTGAATCCCGGGGCAGAGTAAACAAGGAGGAGGTGGAGGCGTCCATGGTGGTTCGCGAATTCGTCCGTGGTTCTACACACACACATACACACATGCGCGCACATACATACACACACACACAATTGAATAAATAATAATAATAATAAAAAAAAAAGAAAGTAAGATGAGGCTGAAGAGATGGCTCAGGGGTAAAGCTTCTGCTTGCAAACAGAAGGACTTGAGTTCTGATCCTCGAAACCATGTTGAAAAGCCAGGCAGAAATGATGGTCGCCTGTACTTCTAGTCTTTCAAGGTCCAAGGAGCTTAGAAAACTCCAGAGCAAAGCAAAAAGGAGATAGAGACATTCAAGATGATTCTGGAAATGAGCCCTGTGTCTCCACAGGCACACATGGTGCTTTCTGATATATGTAGACACACAGGCACACACACACACACACACACACACACACACACACACACACACACACACACAGATGCATACAAAAAAGTATAAGATTACAGAAGGATGCTCAACGGCAACAACAGGCCTCAACACTCCTGTACACATACGGACACATACACCCACATGCACACACACCAGCATGTACATGTACTGAAACATGTATACACATACAAAAGATAAACAGCTATTCATGAGTTGAAAAGATGCAAATCACACATCATCATCTGGAAAGTTAAACTTAGAATTAAGCATGAGAAAATTATCTTAAATCTGTTCCGGGTCACTTTACATAGTTGGGTTTTAATACTTTGCATTCATAGTTTCAAAAGCATATGTTGGAAAAACCTGTATGTGAAATCTGTTAATGCCTTCACTGTTAAAATACTGAAAAGTTTTTCTGTGCCTCTATAGCGTTTTCATGTGATCACACTTTTATAACAGCATCTTGTATGAACAAACTGATTGTGCTGAAGAAAAGCAACACACACTTTATTACATATGTATTCTTTGGTTCCTTTATTAATATTCTAGTTGTATCTAAACATGCTGTGTCTTGGTTTCCATTCGCTTACAATATTTTGATTAGTTGTGTGTTAATTATTTATTTTTGTATGGCATTTCAATTTTTTTTCAGTTAAGGGTGAAATATATGAGCAATAATCACTGCACAGCCCAGATGATTTATATAGGCACATATATTACTGAGATTTCTTAAAGTTCGACATGTGCATTTTCTATCAAAGGCTGAGCAAAATATGAAAGCTTTGGGTTCTTGTAAACTGTGGATAAAATATGTTTAAAGTGCATTTTCCCTAATAAGTGCTATTAATGTATCTGCTGTTGTTTAAGGTATGAGAATTGTTTCAGGGGAAAGTAAAGCCATAGCTAGGTAAACAGGATTTCAGAAAGCTATATCTTTCAATATTTCTTGCAGAACATTGCTGTTTAACTCTGTTTAACTCCAATTGCATGTGTTCATCCCCCTAAAACCAAAAAGAAAAGAGAGATGTCATGTGTTAAGTCCTGAATTCCTAGCCCAAAGTCTTGCAAATATGGCCTCAGTTATAAATAGATCTTTGAAGATTCAAGATAAGAGTCTCAAAATAACATCACAGGGATTTAGTGAGGTTTCTAAATCCAATAACTGGATCCAGGCCTGATGGGCCAGGGCTATAATTCCAGTAACTCCTGAGGCTGAGGAGGGGAATGAAAAGTTCAAGGTCTGCTTGGATGATACAATGAATTCAGTGTCAACCTAGACACTCAGTAAGAGCCTGTCTCACAGAAAAGAAAAAAAAATCACTGGCTAGTGTCCTTATAACTAAAGGAACAAAACAATACTCCATGAAAGTAAAGAACTGTGAAAGTGGAGGTCGACGCTGGATATATGCTATCCTAGCCAAGGATTCTTGGGGCTTTCAGAAGCTGGAAAGGACAAAGAAGGGTCCCCTGGGTACCTGCAAGGAAGGGGAGCATGGTTCAGCTGACATGTAGACTTAGAAAGTCCAGCCACCAGAACAGGTAGGGAATTTATGTTGTTTTAGGGTGTCAAAACTGTAGTGACTAGTTGCTCTTAAACTACATTGATGAGGCCAAATTATATCTTTGGTGCTGCTAGCATGATGTACTGCAAATCAGTGTCTCCATTGATACCAAATGAGATAAATAAAAATGAAAGAGCAGGAAGAGGAAGAAGAGGAGCAGCAAAAGGCTCAGGGAGAGGGAGACAGAGACAGAATCAGGAAGTAGAGAGGAGCAAAATAAATAGTAGTATGCAAATGAGAGTGTCAAGTAGCCCAGGGGCTCATCGATATTTAGTTGTAAAGTATTGCTTAATTATTGCCCGGAGAATTTTTTTTTAATGCTAGCTACTGACTCCAGGTGAAAGGAATTATCCCTTTCATATTTGTAAAAGGAAAGAGCTCTCAGGCACAGATGTTGAACAGACTGTGTTTGCATGGTATCATCTCAATATTATTTCCCAGAGCAGACAGATAAACCTAGTCTCCTCAAAGTAGCTGGTGGGGAACTCTACCTGCCTTACTTCCCTTAAATATGAGGGACCTAATCATATGCTTGTCTATGAAGGAAGGGTCTAATACCAAGTTTGCTGAGATTTAAGCCAGCAAATGAGTCTTTGATTATGTTCTTCTGCTTAATTGGAAGCATCATTATCTCATCTCCTTTTTCTATTTCTATTTCTCATAGCTTCATTATCACAGCTCGCTGTGGGCCCCCAGGGAAATACAGGGCAATGGAACAGACCAGATTTCCCCCTCTCCTACTCCTGAGAAATACCAGATTGGGTTTAAGGACATCTTCACATGTTAAAATGAGACCATCCTTTCTGATCTTGGCTCAGAGCAAGGTAATGTCTATTAACAGATTTCTTATTCTAGGGGAATTACTCTTCAGAACATCCCTGGCATGCAGTTTTATCAGAGCTGGGCTATAGACATGAATTTCCTGGAAGGAGATTTTTTTTTGCATGTGTGCTAGGGACATGGTTAAACATAACCACTGATTTTGAGATTGAGGTTGCAAAAAGACACTCTTCTTACAGTTTAAAAAGTATCAATTTGACTTCTCCATGATGCGAGTTATTAATACAAAATGTTATTCTCGAATCTTCTCCAGTGCTTCCTCTTCAACTTTATGCTCTCTGCATCTGCTCTCCATACACAGGATTCTTCCATAGGTTCCCCAAGGTCCTTTTGACTCTAACACATCCTTCACAGAAAACTGTATTACTGAATGTGTGAAGAAAGCTAAAGTATGTGTAAATGCCAAGTCAGTTCAGACACATATTTTCAGAAGCCTAAACATTGAATTTCTATTAAAGTTCACACATACACCAATATGTCTGTTCTTAATGCTTTTTAGGAAGAAATAGAGACTACAATGATTAACTCTGAAAATTCTAGAAAGAAGCCTGGATATAAGGTGGATTCTTTCCCAACATATCCTATCATGAATGAAGAATCTATTGACAGGAAAAAAAATGGAGTATTCCACTGTGTGCCTGGGAATCCATTTGTGGAGACAGAGATGATGTTTACAATTTTGCAAAAGTGCAGAGATAAAAACAAGCATTTTCTCTATCTCAATTTCTTTCCCGTTGTTACAATAAAATTTCCTGACAAAAGTAGCAAAAGAGTTTAGAAAGGGTTTATTTGGTTCGCAGGTCAAATTACAGTCCATAAAGACAGGCAAACCAAGGTAGCAAGAGCCTGAAGCAGCTAACCACTAGATGCATGCATGTTACCCTCAGCTCTTTCTCCATTAATTCATTCCAGGAAGTCCAGTGAATGATGTGACCCACTTTTAGGCTGAGTCTTCACATATCAGTCAAGGCATCAATGCAGTCAAGACAATTCCTCACAGATACTCCTAGAAGCTAATCTTAATGTAGAAAATACGACTCAATGGAGCCTGGGTAATAAGTCAGTTTCCATACCTTCAGACATTGGAGAGGAAGACGGAATGTCTCATTCACACTCCAGATGTCTGCTTTGTGCTATTCTTCAATGTTTATTTCTAAATTATTTTAGTGTTATAAACACACAGTATTCACAATGTATACGACATAATAAAGTAGGCCATATTAAAGCTACTTTTTCTCTCCTCTGATTAGCATTTTACCTCTATAGTTTTCATCCAGCAATGCTGTGAAAACTACATGGTTAAGATATAACGTCTCCTAAAGAACGTGTGCCAACTGACCCTTTCTACTTTTGAAAATGGAACAAAAAATATTCAGTTGTCATTTGGTTGCTCTATGGCATCCTGACAGTAGGAAACTCTTTCATATTCCCACAATGCAAGGCTTTGGATGTCCATAGCATTTATTTGCACAATTTAAAAGCTATTTAATGTTCATAGAAATGTGTGCACTTGTGAGATCAGAACATCTGCAGGTCTCCACTTTCTGTTCCATAGGATTGGAAATATGGAGATTCCTATAAAAATTGCCCAATCTTAACGGGATGAAAGGAAGCCAGGAGAAAGTATTGAGCACACATCAAATATCTCAGTAATTTTAATTCACATGTCTTCTTTTATTGGAGATATTATTTTTCTTCAGAATGGGAGCTTAAAGTTTGTCCATGTCATGGTAAGGTGCAATGACAGCAAGGAAGGCTTGTCCATGTCATGGTGCAGTGGGAGTGGGAAGCCCTCACGGTAAGGTACAATGGGAGCAAGGAAACCCTGGGAGACTGAAGTTGCTGAAGGTCCTCCATCAGAGAGGCTCAGTGCTCTGCATGGACCTGACCTTGATATTTCAGGGCAAAGAGGCAGGACACAAATAGCATCTTTGTTGCTTGTGACTGGCTGTTATTTTGGTACTTTCGGCGGGGGGGGGGGGAGGAACTATCATTCTTAGCTTACAAAAGATTTACATCTTCATTTGGAATATACAAAACATGGATAACAGAGTACTTTATGACAAGGAATATGAAACGGTATCGTGATAGGAACAAACCATACCACAACAAAAAACACATCTTTTCTGAGAATCTCAATGTCCTATGCTCAGTGATCACGCTGCGACTTTTAAGCATGCACCAATTCAAACACAGCCTCAACTGAGTGAAAAAGTCATCCATTGGTATTTCTTGGATTATTTGTGAATTTCAAGTGAAGCACGGTTATTTATTTAGATTTTGATTCATAATTTGAAACAATCTTCCTTGAAAAATATTAAATAGCTCTATTTGACATATCAGTTGAGTCATCTCCTATGAACTATATAAATATGAAATATTAGATACTTCTTTGCAGATCTGAAATATTTTTGACAGTGAATTTTAAATAGATCATGTTGGTAGTGTTCATGTTGAAAGTTTAGCTGATGGGTAAAGGTCCTTCAACATTCAGAGCTTTATGGAACATAGAATCACTAGCAGGAAGAGTTACTACTTAGAAAATTTAAAGAGGATTAAGTAATGGTGAATCTACAATGTGAAATCTATACTGCATGAAACACCCTTTCAGTTATGAAAGCTACACAAAAAATACGGCATACCAGGGTAATAAACACAAAATATCTTCAACCTAGTAATTGGCATTATATCCTATAGTTTAAATGAATCTGTACAAACATATTAAAGGCCTTGCAAGATGGCTCAAGGTGCCTGTGGGCAAACCTGATGATATGAGTTCAATATCCAGAGTCCACATGGTGGAAGGAAAAAACTAACTCTGAAAGTTGCTCTGTGATGCTGGAATATGTGCAAAGGTGCATGAGCACCTCTCTCTCTCTCTCTCTCTCTCTCTCTCTCTCATAAATAAAAAATTTTTAAGATATTAACAAGATGGAGAAGCAGTTTCCATGAGAATGCTAGAATGTGGTAGAACTAGATATTTGAAATGCAATTCCTACACCATATTACTTCCATTTGGACAAAGAGTTTTCAATAGTAAAATGTGATGAATAGATCTAATAAAGTTTAGATAACTAGACTCTGATAGATAATCACTCACCCTGTGTAGCCAGTATTCCTCTGAATGGAAACATGCTCACTGTCTGTTATGTTGACAGAAGTTCAGCACCCAAAACCACATAAGTGGAAATGTGCTAGTTGCTCAGTCATTTACTTTCCTTTTGTAACCAAAACCTGTATGCTTATCACATTTCTCCTCTGCCAGACTACACAATAGGGCTATTTTAGATAATAACTGCTTACAACTTGTCATGGTTTGAAATGTATCCTCCACAGGTTCATGTGTTTGGGAAGATCATGGCAGCTTTAGGAGGTGGAGCTTTGCTGGAGGAAGACAGTCACAGAGGGTGGACCTTAATGTTAGTTAGCCCCGCCCTACTTGAGTTTGTCTGTTCTTGAGCTTGCATGCTCTCTCTGTCTCCATGAAGGACATGACTTAGCCCATTTCCAGATTCTGCCAGTCAGCCATGCCTTTCCCACAATAATGGACGGTATCTACCCTCTGGAACCATAAGCTGAAGAAATCTCCCTTAAGTTGCTTGAATTTTAGTGCTCTCTCACAGTAATACAAATAGTAACTGCTACACCACAATTTCTGCAATATATGATTTTATCAATTATGTTTGTATTCATGTTGGTCAGTATCTTAACAGAGCAAACCCTCTATTTTAATAATTTTTATGTTTTTTCTCATTATCGAGAATGACATCTACTATATCTAATAATTAAAATATCTTTTGCATGAAAGATTACTTTTTTCATCATTCTATTCCCAAAACACACACATGCACACACACACACACACAACACACACACACACACACTGGGGGGAGGGGGAATAAACTAAAACAAGCTGATAGAGTCTTTTATTATTATTATTATTTATTCAATTGTGCATGTGTGCGTGTGCGCGCACGCATGTGTGTGTGTGTGTGTGTGTGTGTGTGTGTGTGTGTGTGTGTGTGTGTAGAACCACAGGAGAATTCGGGAACCACCATGGATCGCCTCCACCTCCTCCTTGTTTACTCTGCCCCTGGATTCACAGGTTCCGCCCTACCAGGACCAGAAACGCAGGCTGCCCCCGCTTCCACCTTGCGTCTATACGTGGGGTCTAAGATCCGAACTCAGGACCTTCTGCCTGCAAGGCAGAGGCTTAACCCATGAGCCACCTCTCCAGCCCCAACAAGCTGATAGAGTCTTATAAACACAATATTAGGAGAAACCAATTACAAGGTTTTATGTTTTGATGTCAGTATCCTTAACATGACAGCAATACATCAATGTTGTTATTCACAGTACAAATGCACCTTTAACACACTGGTTTAAGCCAAAATTAAGAATTCAAATTAACCAAAATAACTGAAAGTTAATCTTTTGAATGTCAAGTCAAAGATATGAAAAAGTACAATTTTCAGCACGAGATAGCTACCACAAGCACTGTCTATTTGTTCTCTCTGCTTCACTTTGATGTATCTAAGAGATGTCCTCTGAGTATGGTAAAGGTCATAGGAGTCTGAGTTGCTGATTCTCTTAGTCTTACTCTGCTAACATGAAGGTTACCTGCATGCCTACATGCTTAGCATGAGACAGCTTGATTTCCTTGTTAAATAATTCTCTTTAATTTCCATGTTTCTTGAAAGATGTTTTGTTTCAGGAAACGAACTTTTGTAAAGCTCTCATATTGTGCTTTGAAAGATGAAGAGATTTCTCTTCTGACAACCTACATCTTTTTGAACTGTTATTTTTTAAATTTTTTATTATTTATTCAATTGTGCATGTATGCGTGTGTTCGTGTGTGTGTGCGCGCGCGTTTGTGTGTGTATGTGTAGAACCACGGACGAATTCGGGAACCACTATGGACGCCTCCATCTCCTCCTTGTTTAGTCTGCCTCGGGATTCACAGGCTCCGCCCTACCAGGGCCAGAAACGCAGGCCACCCTGCTTCTGCCCGGCGTCTATACGTGGGATCTAGGATCCGAACTCAGGACCTTCCGTCTGCAAGGCAGAGGCTTAACCCCTGAGCCACCTCTCCAGCCACTGAACTGTTATTAATGCATATATTTGAGCATAACTTGAAGGTTAAAAGTTAGCAGAAAAAACACATGCAAGATCCAGAATATTTCTCTAATTTTTATGAGGAATTCAGATTTTTTTCCATTTTAATTCATGAATTTAGATGGTAAGCCAAACATTTGTCATATGGTCACACTGTAGTGAGGGTAATTGGGACCAGCTGCTCCACTTTGTAGTTTCTGAAAGCCCGTGTATTGCTTCTAGCTATGCTGACTTTGCGCAGACCTTAATAAAAGAAATTAAAGAATGTGCAAGCTTGAATGACTTCCACATCCTTCTTCAAAAGAACATTAACTTAAATCCAGCACTAGAGGCAGGTATAGATTTTCACTTCTCATCTATAACCTACATGCAGAGGAAATAATAACTTTTGGTCACCATTTACTGATTTTCAAACTTTAACCATTCTGCTTGCTACACTGAAATATATGTTTTGACTGTAAATGATGTTCCATATAACACTCAAAAGTTTGTAAGCAAGCAACATACTTATATATGCCACACACATATAGATACCATACATATGTATATCCATATATCATACACACCAAAATATGCATATACACATATATTTCTACATACATCAGACACATATACATCACCCACATACATATAAATATATATAACACATTGACATCATGTACATGTATATCATATACACATAAATATAAATGTATACATATATACATCAGAGATTTATATACACCATATACATACATGCATCATACACACACACAAACACACACACACATGAAATAAAAATATAAGAATTCAAGCAAAGGGGCTTAGAAAAAGTCAAGAAGATTCCAGTTTCTGATGTGAGATGGTTTGAGGTCCTATGTTAGTAATATTATAAGGGATTTAAGTCCATGTATGCATGCTGGTTCATATGATCATAATTTTACTTCAAAGGGGCAAGCAACCTTCACATTCACAAAGTGAAAGTATTTAGCAGTACTCTATCTCTCTCAAGAGAACTGCTGGACAAATGGAGGCTGGAATGCTTGCTTATAATGTATTTCACCCTACTGAGCAAACAAAAAAGAGAAGTAAATATATCTCAATGGAATCACATTGGAGCCTTCAATGAATGAATAGATGCAGCCGCTAGGATTAGTGGCTACTAATATCACAACAGGCACAAAGCAGAGAGCTCTACTTAAGGCTTCTCCAGATCCTGCTGAAAGCTAGAGAGAATTTTGCTGAAAGGATCAGCATTCCAGCTGCAGAAGACTCTGCAGAAGCACAGAGAAAGAAATCCTACGGACTGCAACATGACATGCAGTCAGCCCAGGGAATTACCATGAAACCAAAAGGTTGAAGAAATTACTTATAAACTGAAAGATGTTGTTACAAACTTACAAGGCACAAAAGAAAAATCTATTGTTAAATTATTAAATTAACTTAATTGGTGTGAACTTAATTCAGTTTATGTACCCAATGTTATATACTACATTTTTAGTTTCTCTTAATCCTTAAAGCAATTTTTGGAATTAACAACATTCTTTAATCAATTTTACAGAAAAAAATAACCCTAGGACAGAGACAGACTATGCATTTGGTCAAAGTCAAAAATTGACAGAAGTTACAACTCTTAGCTTTCACATCATATCAACTAAAAAAGCTGACAGTTTAATTCACACCAACCCTGTGAATTCTATTTAAGTATAATGAATAACTTTCTTTAAGGAATTGGAAATGCAGTTTCTGTCTATGGAAAATGTAAGCAAAATGATGAACAGTGATTTTATAACTTCAGTTGAATTTACTATTATACTTGAAATGTTCTTATATTAAACAACTCTATATACACACAATATATTTTGTGTATGTGTGTATGACACAAAACACAGAAAATGATTTGTGAAATCAACAAAATGTTTTATCAGTTAAGTCAATGGATTTGCAGATGAGTAATATCAAATTTCAAAAGGACTGATACTCCCCTTCACCAGATGGCAAGACTTGTTTGAACATGAGAGTGCTCAAAGCAAAAGGCAAAATGTACAAAGGCACAGAGGCAAGGTATGCTGGGGAAAAATGTATTCACCCATTGTTAATAAATCATGGACTGGTGCAAGGGACAGATCTTTCAGCCTGTACACGCACATGCCGGTAAGCCTGGCAATGTGAGTTTGATCCCTGCAAGCTACATAATGATGAATGGAGAAAGAAGTCCACAAGGCTGCCCTCTGACTTCTAGATGCTCCTTCTCTTTATAGTATATGTCCATCTCTCTCTTTCTCTTTCTCTCTCTTTCTCTCTCTCTCTCTCTCTCTCTCTCACTCACACACACACACACACACACAAATAGTTAAAAAATTAAAACAAGAAAATGAAAAAGGCAAAAAAATATAAGACTACAACGTAGTTGCAGGATATTTTCCCCTGCCCAGTCTCGGGGCAGTCTTGTTGTACCGGCTTGCACTGGAGAAAGAGAATTAGTGTTTAAAGTCAGAGGGTGGCCTGATTAGCTTAGAGACCATGACTGGGTAAAGAATTTTTTATCTCATGTAAATCAGCCTTATGTTTTCTCTGTAGAGGTCTTGGAGTTTCTGGGATCTTGGGGAAATTTGAGTATGTGCTTTTGGAATTCTTTTTAAGGGAGCATTCTATAGCTTTTAGCTAATTACGAAAGAATTTCATAAAAGTACGGCGCTCAAAGTAATGCATATTGCTTGGGGAAATTGTTAGCTTTAGAAAGTCTCATGATTTGTGAGGCTTAAAAGAGCAGAAAGAAGATATTTCCTTACATTCCTGAAGGCTAGAAATCTGAAATCCAGATGCCAATTCCAAGTCCTCTAATGCTTTCTTGCAATTTGCATCTTCTTGATTTTGGCATCAGAATTCCAACATCTGCTTTTTTTCCATATGAGCTTCTGGTCTCTTTGTGCCTGCTGGACCCTGGTCATTGAATTTAGAGTCTTCCCACATCCAAGACATCTTCACCTTGAGATCCTTTACAAAATACATCTGAGGATCTTATTTCCAAATAAGGTCACTCTTAGAGGTTACAAGTATGTATATATATTTAGGAGGGCTGCTATTCAATACACTGAAAGAAACTTTTAACATACATTGTGAGTAGAAAATAAAGGGAAAGTACTGCAGTATCAATGCTTAGAATTATTATTAGATTTAATAATTTTGAAAGAAAAAACAACTGAAGATGAATGTTTGCTTTTATGCCTAGGAGGTAGAGAACTAATCATGCCATTTATGGAAACACCAAATTAAAAGGTGTATGTGTGTGTGTGTTTTCCAGAGGTATCTGCAGGGTACATTGACTTGGCTCATATCATGTGGGATACGCCTTTCATTGTCTTAGGAAGAAATGTATCAGAAGCAAAGGGAAATAAGCCTCAATCTCATTCAGTGTTGAAGGAGATGCTCTCTTGGAAGAATAAAATAGAAAGGAGATTTTACTCAGATGCAGCAATTCTCATCTGTGAAAATCTTTGGAAATGAATCAACTCAGGATGCTGAAGTATTTGATTGAAGATTTCAGGAAACAATTCAGACAGCAGAGGAATCAAGATTCACTGGGAAGACAGGAAGCATGGCAGAAAAATATTGACATATTCCCATAGCACAAGTGGAAAGAGAAGAGAAATAGCCAAGGAGGCTGTGGCTGCTGATGGGGCATGGGGCTGGTATCGATGCAATATGTTTGGGTATTTGCTGCTGTTGTTTTAAAAGAATATGTGCAAAGGAAAGCAATTATTCAAAGAAGGGGACTTAAGAAGATGGTTCACTGGATAAGGTGTTTACTGTGTAAGTGGAAGGATGTGAGTTCTGATCCCTAACACCCCTGTAAGAGCTGGACATGGAGGCACAGACCTGTAACACTCATGTGAGGAGTGGGAAGAGGCAGGTGACCCCCAGGGGCATGCTCTGCATCCAGCCTAGGTTGACTCATTGAGTTTTTAAAGTGAAGGCTGCTATAGGAAAAATATACATGAGTTTAACACACACACACACACACACACACACACACACACACAAAATGGATATATACATGAATGTACTACACACAATACATACATACTCTCTCTCTCTTGTACAATGAGTATACCCATGAATGTAATGCATACATAATGGTTATACACAAGAATGTACCACACACACACACACACACACACACACACACACACACACACACACACAAGTGGACACAGGAGAATGAGAGGGCAACATACACAAGAGAACAGGCATGAAGTTGTCAACATGCATAGACTCTCAGACTCTCTACCTCATCGATCCTCCAGATAAACAAGAAGGAAGAAGTTGTTAAGTGGTAGTGTGTAGAGTTCAGAGCCAGGGAATGTAGTGAGGGCAGATACATGTTCTTTGCTTATCAGGGGACAAGGGAGATAAGCTGCTCCTTCATGTCAAGGCTGCTAACACGTTGGGAAGAGTGGTGACATTTTGAGAGCTGCCTACTCAGGAAGAATGGTACCCCAGGGGACTCTAATCAGTGAGGGTCTTCCAGGCTACAATGTTCCTTACTGAGGTTCTGGAGAGGCTCTGAAAGACACTTCAGGTCCATTTACCTTTGACTCAGCTGACAATCTACCTAAAGTACATGTCTACAAATGTCAAAAAAGCCATTCTTTATTTTCTGAAAATCTATTGGAAATTTATTCAGAATATCAGCTTCCACACTTCTCAAAGATGTATTAATGTATTAAAGAGACTGATTACAGAGAAACATATTCCAGGCCTTGAAAATAAACTCCAGTGCTTGCCAACCACTTAGAGATTCAAACAATTTCTTAGACTAAACTCGCTTAGAGTTTCAGTCCGCAACAATAGGAGAATGGGGACACTTATTTATTATCCTCTTGCAAATTTCCAGGTAGACTACTGAATCAAGAATTGGAAGATGATCAAGAGGATAAACACGGATGACAGAAGACAGGAGAGAATGTGCTCCTCGACGCTCTCTGATCTGCTGCAGATGACTTAGTCTTTTCTGGGCCACAGTTTATCATCTGAAAAACAGAAACTAACTCATGCTTGCTATGAAACCAAGTAAATTGATATTGTAAATAATCCTATGGGGTGCTTTCTAAACATTTAATATGCAAATATTTAAATTGTTATCCTGTTGGCTACAAATTCCATATAGTTGTATTGTAGGAATTTTTTTATGCCAGTTCTGTCTCTGGTGCATTTTATTTTTTTATTTATTATTTATTCAGTTGTGCGTGTATGCATGTGTCCACACATGTGTATGTATGTGTGTATGTGTAGAACCATGGACAATTCGGGAACCACCATGGACTGCCTCCACTTCCTCCTTATTTACTCTGCCCCAGGATTCACAGGCTTCATCCTACCAGGACCAGAAACACAGACCAGGGTCTAGGATCTGAACACAGGACCTTCCACCTGCAAGGCAGAGGCTTAACCCCTGAGCTACCTCTCCAGCCCCTATTGTAGGAATTTTAAATGTCACCCAAACTTCAAGGGAGATGAGAATAAGTTTACATATTTGCACAGCTTTACACACACACACACACACACACATACACAGACATACACACACAGTCTATAATTATGGTTAGATAGTTGGAGATGAGCAATCTCTACTGAAGATTGTTATTGTACAACTAATCTTGATCATAAAATGAATGAATCTGATTAGCAACTGTTGTTTTGAAAATATATAGATGAGTCTCTTAACATTATGAGCAGTTGATTCTTATGTCTTCTTTTGCTCCCAAAGGTACTTAACAAGTAACTGGTTATTATTAAGGGAATATTGAACAGTAAATGTGGTACAATTGAACATATGTTAACTATATTTTTTCTGAATATTTACTTTCATACTCTTTTCAAGTAGTTTATAACTATAATTTTTCAACATAATTGCATATCATTGAACATTTTAAACTACCATGAATATCTTAACTCATGTTTAGACTTTGAATGTTGAGAGTAAATATATTGAGAATCTATTCCTGTGATGATTATTATATATCATTCCTTATGTACATCTCAGGGAAATACATATATATTCTGGAATTTTGTGTGTAACCTGAAAAATTCTCAATGTTTTCAAAAGGTTTATTTTTTCTACAATGGTACTTTTCCATATATCATTCTTGCTTCATCGTTTTCACTGTATTTTCTGCATATTGTGGTTGTCTCCTATGATAAAAGCATAGATTTGTGAATACATTGGAACCATTCAAGGTTAATATATTGAGAGATATCTAGTGAATGTGTTTGTCTTATTGATATTTAGGTCTGCGCTTGTTGATTTGCAATTTTTGAGATGCAGATAATAAACTCTTGATAACATAACATGTCGTTGAGTTCCTAAGTCACTGAATTAAGAGCTGAACTTAAATTATAATACTGCAAAGGAATTTGTGACATTTCAATACATGCCAATTAAACATTGATACTTAATTGTAAAGGAAATTAAATTTTATTGAAACCTCATGCAATTTAGAACTTAGTGCTGCATAATTGATCAGAGTATTGCTGTTTTACACAAAAAGATATGAAAAAAGAAAAACAGAAATCTCCATAGTTCCACACAAGGACTCATTGATTCTCTTTCATAGACTTTTAGCACATCTTGCCTGCCTCTTTTCTTTAACTATTGCCTGAAATCCACTGTATTCTCTGCAGGTAATGTGCATCTATGTTTTTCCTGAATGTCCGCATTAATACTCTACTTCTAGTTCTTATCAGGTGATTTGTTTTCATGTACTGACTTAATCTTTTATTTGGAATTCCATGGTTCTATGATTTGTTTCTCCAGTTCAATTATTAGAATATTGGGAGTTTCATGTAAGACTTGGATGGGCCTTAGGGTTTTCTCTAGCAATTTAAAGATGACATGAAACAACACACTTGAATAATCAAACTGAAACTAATTTATGCTTGCCAAATGCAGTGTATATGCTTCATGCTTTCTCTCGGTCTTTCATATTATCTAGAACAGCTGAAAGACCATAATGCTTAGGTATAGCTAAGGTGTTGTATTCCATTGATAGCCACATAAAACATCTGGATGGTTTCAGGAGAGATGGCAACAAAAATGAAAAAGAAAGCAATTGTATCAAAACTGAGATAAAGTCTCTTCAGTGATACACACACAAAAAGATGCTACCTGATGAATATAGTTGTTCTGCAGAAAATAAGCATGGTGTTATTACTAGCCATGCCTCTGAACAGAAGTCCCCATGTAATTTTGCTTTAAATAGTAGAAATGACCACAGTGATATAAAAGCTTTTAAGATACATGAATTTTACATTTTGAAAATTATCTTTGTACTAAAATAGAGTCCTCTTTTGTTATATGTAGAGGATTGGTTCCAGAACTCCAAGGGCTGCTAGAAATGAACATGCTGACATTTCTCTTGCATAAAACGATGTGAAGTTTGTGTGTAACATACTCACATCCTCCCATATTCTTATTCACCTTTGGGCCAGGTATGGTGGCACATGCCTGCAATACCAGCACTTGGAGAGAAAACAAAGTGATTAGGACTTAAAGTTTGAGGGCAGCCTGGACTGTATGGGAGCACATCTTTAAAATGAATAATTAAACCTGTAGCTAGATAAATAGCTAACTAATGCTGATGGGGAGGAAATGGAAGATGTTTTCTTCAGTGGCATATGATTTAATCTCTAGCAAATACTCAGGCACGTGTCATCAAAGGCAAATCAGATGAAACTTTTCACAGATGAAACCGTGAAAAGATTTGAAAATAGGAGGGAGTCTGACAAGAAAGAAGGGCTGTAAGGGGAAGAGGAAGAGGGATGAAAATGGGGATTAAGGGTTAGAAATATTATAAATTCTCAGTACTCATGTATGTAACAGTAAAAAGCTGAAAAACAAAAATAAATAAAATAACACTAGATAATTTAGAATTCCCAATATAACTTATCAATGTGAAGAGCTATTATAAAGTATTGTTTATTTTCAAATGACAGGAAAGGAGATCTTTAACTTTTTTCCCCTCCAAAAACATTTAGATCAGAGTTGGTTGAATTTCAGTTTGATTAAAACTAAGACTACGGCACTTGAAGGTGAATAGATAACTTATAATGATTTAATTACATTGTATTGTGATCTCACATATGTAATATAGACTGTGTTAGCTTCACCTTCCCATTGATGAACAAACACAGCATCAGACAACTAAAATAAACAAGGGAACAAGAAGTTTTCTTATTTATTAGGAATTATTCTTACTTACGGTTCTGGTTACGTTCATAGCTCAGTGTGGCAAGAGATCATATACCAATGTCATGAGCCAAAGGAACTGAGCACAACATACTCACAGAAATAGCTGAGAGAGGAAACACACTTTCTTTCTTGCCAAAATGCCTGCATACCAATATGTAAAGAATGCTCTTTTGGTCTTATTCACCTGTCTAGGAATGACTCCACCCTCCATGAACTAAATATTCCCACGTCAGTTAGATAATTTTCCCACGGGGTTGCTGGTTTTCTCAGAGCTTATCTTAAGTATTATTTCATAAAAGTGCCTAGAGTTTCATACCCCAATTTTCAAGTTGACACAGCTATATCAAAAGGGTACCTAGATTCCCATACAAATATTCTACACACACACACGAAGGAGATGGAGAGTTCGATTTTTAGCATATTTTGTTTATTGATTCATGAACCAACCAATCAGAGCTCACTGAGTTGCACAAAGTACAAAACAGTTATCTATAAAGGAATGAAGAACCAAGTGATACTTCTTAATCCCGCTACTCATGCAATTCTATTAATAATTTTAAATCAACACTTTAAATGAACCTCAAATCTGTAAAATCTCCATTTTTTCCTGCTACCTCCCACCTGTTAAGAAGATTAAAACATTCTTGAAGAAAACTAGGTGGCCTGCTTTCAAGCATTCTTTCATGCATACATTCAAGCAGGTTGGCAGACATTGTGTATAAGGGTTATGCACAGAGTAATAAGTTCTTTTCTTAAGCTTGATGACACAGTTGTAAATTGTAAATTACATATAAGGGTTCCCTTTCATGGAGAAACGAAGTATATGCAGGTATACCTTTTTCACGTAAACACAATCGATTGGAGCTGTGTATACATGGAGAAGAAATAGTGCAAGTTTAACAACAGACCTGAATCAACTACTTTGAAGGAGAAGCATGGTCAACTTTCAGTGAAGTGACTTCTGAGAAGTATCGCAAAGGTCAATATATTGGTGACACAAAGAGCAAAGAGTCTGTTCCCTGCCCCTGAGGAGGGAGGGACTATTTCCATGTACTTGAAGGATCCAGACACTGGAATGACAGAAGCAGAGACGACTGATGGGGTAAGTGCTTGAGATCACTGGTCAGAAGAATCACATCAAGCAAGATTTGAAAAATATTGCAGTTTGACTCCTCTATCCCTTGGAATAATAATAATATTTTTTTCTATTAGGAGAAAGAAGGCAGGGGAGACAAGGATTCTTCTACCAAAGCTCCTCGTTGCCTAGGCGACATGTGAATGTGGGTTGGACTAATGAGGTGACCAAGAGTGCTAGCATCTGTCTGACACACGCTTTTTCTTTAAAGAGTGGGAAAATTTGAACTGAAGGTCACTTAAAAACTTTGACTTCTTTCAGGGAAAAGAAAGAATCAAGATTTTGATTCACTTCTACTAGCAGAAATATATTCATAGGAAACATCTCTGTTCGCCCTAGTCCTAAAACCTTATCTCAAGGAATTCAATTACTTCACAAAAAACGATATCCTACATATTGTCAAACATTAGTTTTTACACATATATTTGGCACTTTCTACGTGCCAGGTGTGGTGATGGATGTGTTTCCCATGATATTCTCATCTGATTTCCATAACAACACTCTCCATATTTTGAGCTAGAGAAAGAGAAAGAAAAATTCTCCCAGGTGCTGCTATTTATTAGATTCAGAATCTAAATTTGTTTTTTCCTGACTTTAAATTCCTTGCTTCTCATTGTAATTCCTTTAGAATTGCTTTCCTGCCTTCATTCTCTCGCCTTCCCCTCTATTTCCTTTTCCCCCTCCATTTCTTCCTGCCTGCCTTTTTTCCATCATTCTTTTAATGATGATTTATTCTCTTCTTCAATTTACTTGCTCTCATTTTTTTCTTTTCTTTTTCTTTCTTAGTAACTCTATAAAAATGAATTGGTCTGGGCTGGAGAGATGGGTCAGGGGTTAAAATCCTTGCCTCATAATCAAAAGGATCTGAGTTTAGGTCCCCAAATCCTATGTAAAAACTAGGTGGAAATGGCAGCGCTCTGTCTACAGTTCTGACCCTAGAAGGCAGAGTCTGGGAATCACAAGAGCAAAGCAATAAGGAGGTAAAGCAATAAGGAGGATGATTCCTGAAGTCACTATTGGGCCTCCATAGACACACATATACTCAAATACTTTCTGGTACATATGTTTGCACATATTCACATACACACATGCAATGTAGTCTCATTTCAATACTTTACAACAATTTATGTATGTTATTTTTCTATAAGTAATTACTTAGTTTCCCCTCACTATTAGAAAATTTCAGAGCATAGAAGGAAAATATTAACTGCTGATTCATCCAGTAGTGATTCTAAATTGGTGTTTGAATCTCCAGCCATCAAGTCTTCACAGGAGCCACATTGGTTCAAACCAGCTTGATGATAGGAACTTGGATGGACTGTACAAATCAGTGGTCAATGGGACATAGTCTAACTGGAGTGCCTTGAAAAACATCTCCATACTTACTCTATCAGCACTTCACAGTGCCAATGAAAATAGCCTCCAAAGTGGATCACCTTGCTACTTTGATTTCTTCAACTTAATTTTGCCCCCCATCCCACAAGCACAAAAGAAGATAATTAAAGGGGTAAGAGCTGCAGAAACTATACAAGTCTGTCTTCAACTGCATAGGCTGAAACCTGCAAGAGTGAGCACAGGGCACGTGTATTCCAGAAGAATGGACTAACCTTGGCCAGCACAGATGAAGGTTGTTATGCGGCATTTCCATCCAAATAAAAGCCATCATTTTGTCCAAGACTATTAAGATTGTACCTAGTGACTGTTGACGTGCCCTTACACATGCCTGCACACATGAGGGGTGGGAGGGGCCTGTGACACCTGTTGCCCACTCACACATGAGGTTGGGCAAGGCCCTGGAATATGTAAGCTGAGGACGATGAATTCAGGGAGTTCCATAAAGGTAGCCATGTTGTGGCTACTTTTGTCTCATCCCTGCCTATTGGTTACCCTCACTCTGCTCCTACATGTCTAATAAACTCGCTACTGATGTCTGTCTTGGAATTTTTAATCTGGGATGGATAGACAGCTGTGTGGTATCTCTGCAGGAAAAGTGTTCACACAACAATGAGCTACCTATGGATACCAATAATAACATCCTTCTTTTCTATTCTGTAATGACACAGTTTCTCAAGATATGGCCAAATGTTTTGTGGAAGCACAATCACCTTAACTTTGTAGTATAGTGTTCTACTTTCACAAAACCTTTCTGAATGAAGACAATATAGTATAAACAGGATTTGCCCGAGTAGCCATGCCTGGTTATACCACAAAGTCCAGGAAAGAGAAAGAATAGCTTTAGGATTTGACTGGCTTCATCAGTGGCAGATGGGGCTGGTCTGACAGAAAGCAATTGAGACAATGGTTGATTTTTCTTCTAAGAAATAAATACTGTTTGATGCTTCAAAGAAAAAAAGAAATCTGCTTTTCCACTATCAACTCTGTGATGTGCCTCGTATAGCTGAGAGGCAAGAGGAAGCATTAAAAATTGAAGGGTACAGTTTCTTTTATGGGATATTGTTAGAACTAAATTAATACACAGGTATATAAGAAACTTTTAACATTTAGGACTCTATATTATGTTCAGCCAACTGTAACATTTGGGGAAATCCAGCTCATCATCTATTTTGGGAATTAAATTGTGTTGGAATATAGATTATTAATTGTCAAGCCATGATGTGTTATGACAGCAGAATTGAACAGTGAACTTGGAGAGTAGACAGGTAATACAGTTTATAGGATATGAAATATTTTCTATCTCCTCTCTTATGCAAATGTTTGCCCACTGTATGGACTGAATCGGGCATCTGAAATCAATCTGCTGAAATCTAAATATGATGGCACTTGTGTTAAAAAAAAAAACCTTTAAAAAGGCAGTTTAGGTTAAACAATGCCTTAAGAATAAAAACCTACCCAATAAAACTGATATTCTGACAAGAAAAGTAAACAAAGTTTCTCTCTCTTCTTCCCTCCCTCCCTCTCTATAGATTTTTCTCTCTCCATACCTCCCTCTCTCTCTCTCTTTCTCTCTCTCTGTCTCTCTCCACATTGTGAGGACACACAGATATGGGAGATATGTGAGGAGAGATATATCATCCTAAATCAATTCTGTCAGTACATTGATCCTGAAGTTCTAGCTATCAAGATAGTAAGAAGTTTGTGTGCTTTAAGTCTCAGCCTGTGGTCATTTGTGATGCCATCTGATAGATTAATTTACTAGCGTTTAGCTTGAGTCATTAATTTATTTAAGAACATTGTGTGTGGATGTCTGTGGCATTTGAGAAACTCTTGATAGGGAACAATTGTGTGTTTGGCCAAATCTACTCCATAGAGTTTCAATTTCAATATTCAGAAATACTCTTCTCTTTGTTTATTATAACAATTTAATAGCTAAATTGTTCTCATCTCCTGAGTTACCATTTGACCTTTTCATGCTTTAACTAAAGATCAAACAAGATTTTGCAAAACTGCTTTTGTATATTACTGAAATGTTTTGTTTTTGGACATTGTCAGAAAGCAAGGTGATCTGAGGAAAAACGATGGTTGATTAAACGTGTGAGAAAGATGGGTTTTCCCAACCCAGGTCCTCAGGAGGTCCTCAGATGGGTATTTATGGTCCTTGGACCCCAGCAACCAGTATCCCCTTCCCTGATTGTCCCTTCAGAACATAGTACCTCCAGGACACATCCAGAAGGATGGCTTTCTAGTGAGTCCAGGTCATGCCTTATCCATGAGGGCAGTGTCACCTCCCAGAGAGAAAAAAATTAGTTTTGAATGGTGAGAAGTCTCAGATCTTACAGTACTGCTCAAGGGAAAATGGCAGTAGAAGGAGAGTAGCTGAAGAAAGGGGGCTATTAGAAGAAATGTCTGGAAGCAGATATAGGGAGAGGGGCTGATCAGGAGATCTTAGCAAGCTCCCACTGTGTATCACCATGTGGTACTGTGGTCACCAGAGAATCACGCTAATGGCTACCACCAAAATGTTTCTGCAGTAGATTTTAATGTCAAACAACCAAAGGACTTGCCACTCCTTGGGACTACATTTTAGAGTTCTCTAGAAATTTAGTTCACTCGTAAGACAAAAAAGAGCTCTAAGAAAAATGTACTTGTGGTTCTTCCTGAGAATGAAGGCTCAAAGATGGAAATGTTAGAAATGGGATATTGAATGCTACTCCTCATGTGTGCGGAAGGAAACACAGGTAAACTGTTATGGAAACATTAAAAGAAAATATATGGTGGATAAACATGCTAAAAGTTCAGAAGAATGGGTTCTTTGAATATGAAGACTTCATAATTCCTGAGGAGACAAGAACCAGGTCTATTCACTCCAGACAGGAAGTAAGACAGGCTAAAGAAATGATTCCACTCAGGTAAAACTTGGGGAATCAGTGAGTTTGTTGGAGTTATCTACAGAAGCATAGGTGAGGTTACTTACAGGAGCAGGGGTAAGGAGTTACATGTGGAAGCATGGTAGAGGTTGCTTCCAGGAGCACGGGTGACTCAGTGGATGTCCTATTATCAAAAAACACATCCTTTCAGGGATTATGACCAAACCTCCATCACTGGATCTTTCTGCACAGTCTGCAGACACCCCACTGAAAATTCTCTCCTCAACCTCAGCAATTGCTGCAACTCGTATAACCCTAGTGACAGAGCTCATGGAACTTACCAGTTCAATGATCTGACTGAGTCCCATGAGCTTACTCCTCCCCACCCCCAGATGTTGAACAAGAGATATTAGAGAACAGTGGGCAAGAGATCAATACAGGGATTAAAAAGAACCAGGACAAAAAATGTCAATGATAGAAGAGAGACAGTTGAGACTTAAGGGTATTTAGAAATTTTAATTGACAGAATTAAACTACTAATGGATACCAAGAAGGGGAAGGCATCAAAGGAAGCATGGAGGTTGACTCTTACGGAAAGCATACCCAGAAGAAACTGGTATCACCAGAGACAAACTGGTTAAATTCCTCAAGAGAAACCCAGGTAGGTATCTTAGTGATTTATTGAAATTTAATCTGATGAAGAATGTATATTTCAGATCAGATTTAGTGGTAGACTGATGGACTGATGGTCATTATGCTAACAGTGGCTTTCAGCAATCTTTGCTGGCAGCACACAGTACTCTTTTGACAGATATATATGTCTGTGCTGGGAATTGAACCCAGGGCTGTGCCTTGTACTAGTTAATCTTTTCTTTTGCTGTAAGACAATACCCAAAGTCAAGCAACTTAAAGGAGAAAGGGAGATTTATTCAGCTTACAGCTCCAGGCTGGCTGGCAGAAGCTGGAGACAGGCTAAGTCATGTCCATCCAAGAGGTTGACAGTTGCCAGACTGCCAACTGCAAGAGCAGACCTCTCCTGGAAGAACAGTGGGACTAATACACCTCAAGGCCCACCCTGTGACTGCCTTCTTCCCTCAAGGCTCTACCTCCTAAAGGTGCCATGAACTTTTCAAACTCAATGAGTCTGAGGGGGATATATTTCAAATCATCACATACCTGCTAGGTAAGTGCAGAGAACTCCACTATCACTGCCTTATTTTGGCAATGCTTTAAAAATAATATATATATATATATATACCATGTCATCAAGATCACTCAGTGGGCAAAGGAGTTTGTGCGCAATGCAAACCTGTTGAGCTGAGTTCAATTCCTGAGCCTACAAGGTAGAAGAGCGATAATTTCTGAAAGTTGCTCTTTGGTCTACATGTGCATGCCAACACGTGGTGTCTTTTTTTTCTATTTGTCTCTCAAAACTCAAAAATAAATGTTTTCAAAAAAATCACAATATTTTTTAAAAAATTGGAAAAATGATTTTTATGTACATTTTAAAATCACGTGATTCCTCTGAATAATCTAGATTCCTGCATTTCTTCATAAAGTCAAAGCTATGCTTCAGTCATCTGCTGGACGCTTCTTCCTTAGATGACTCTGGAGTTGGAAGAAGCCCTGACCTCTGCTTCCTTCATTATCTCACTAGCTCTCAGACACTTCATTGAGCACCATGCACCTAAAAAAAATAAGCTGCCTGAGGTGTCACAAAACATAAAACAGATGCCAATCCAGAAAATGAAGGGCATGCAGTATGCAAATGTAAGTTTCATTTAGCCTTTCATTTACATATCACTCTAAGAAAGCATTGCTTCAAGGAAAAAACATGATCAACCAGGTTCGAGTCACAAGAATCTATGAAGAAACACAGAATAACAATCAAAAAACAGAATTCATAAAAAATACATAATATTACTTATTGAGAGACAAGGCTATGTAGGTTTCTAGTTCTTTATAATTTTCATTAATTCTGATTTCTAATCACAGATTGAAAAGTGAACATTTGAAATAGTTGTTACTTACTCCTAAAAAAAATTGTTATCAACCACGGAACTACTAATAGTATAGAACTTGCCACTTCAGAACTATTCTCTTTCCTGAGCCCTCTTTTTTGCTGCTTCCAATCTTGTTTGGAAAGCAGCTCTACTCTTGGGTTGATTCCCTCCATTACTAGAAAGGTTCTTGCTAAAGAGCATGTTCCCTTTATCGCCAAAAGTTCACCATAGTGACATTGGTCTCCAATTTCTGAAAACCCTGAACCATTTTGCACCCAGCTTGACCCAACAGCTGTAGCTCTTCTGCTCTCACTTCCTAATGTGTTTGCTTTTGGCTTATATTCCTAGCTTTTTGGAGTGCTGGTAATTATACTTGTCTGGGAAGCTTAGGAGCTGAAAAATAATCTGGACCTCCTCACATTTCAGCACAAGGAAAGCAGAATCAGGCTCCAATTTGGAACTGCACGGGCTCAGATGAGGCATAAGATCCCACAACAACCACAGCAGCCTGCCAGCTTGAAGAGACTTCCCCAAAGCCTCACACCATATGCTTGGCTCCAAACACAGAACCCAGCAGGCCAAGATGCTATAAAGGATTCAAATGGACTTCTGTCAACGCATGTACTTAGGATGGGGAAGGTGAGATGCTGATAGAATTTAAGAGTCCCATTTGTAATGTAACTTTAATTTTTATCTTATCTTAGAAACTCCTTAATGGTCTGATTACATTAACTTTAAAAATATAAAATATTGTGATTATGGAGGAGCTTTTGAATTAAAAGAAAAGAAAAATAAACATCTGGTGGGATCCATTTTAAGAGTTCTAGAAGAGGAACTCAAGAGAGATAAAAATATGCAATGAAATCTTGAGGACTAACGATAGATGAGAGAAGGGAAATGCTCTCATCAGTGGGGTGACCTGAAAAGAGGCAGCTTGTATGCCACAGAGGCCTGAAGCCCCACAAAAGTAGATGAGCCAGAGGGACCCTGGGCTCCATAGAAGCAGACAGACAGGAGGGGGGGGGGAAGAATGGGATGGACTGATGAAGGAAGGGAAGGAAATGGGAGGGAGGGGGAATGGAAGGAAGTAGGGACGAGTATTCAATATGCTTGTAAAACTAGAAAAATAAAATAATTTAAAAAGGACAAAGAATTAAAAAATGAGTTCTAGAAGAAACATGAAAGATACATTTAAATGATAATGAATAATGTTTAGATAGAGCAAGAAAAACAAGGCTTGTCTATCATTTATTAATAGCTGATAATGAACTCAGTACTGGTGTTTAACCAAATGGAAAAGGTGCAATTTAGTCTTTGCTGACCGATGACTGAAATGCAAGACTGCACTGTGGTTTGAGCTCATGGTATGGTGTAGATGTGTTTTTCACACACAAGAAATCATGTGTGGAAGCTTGATCCTTCAGGTTGCTATTAAAGTGATGAGATCTTGAAAGGTGGGGAGGGATGGAAGGCAATGAAGTCTTAGGGCACTGTGCAGTGCTCCCTCCCAATCCCTGCCCTCCTATTGGACCACATGACAGTTCTCATCAGACTCCAACAAATGGGGCTTCCTTGTCTTGGACTTCTCAGCCTTTGTAAGTGTAAGAAATCAACTTGTGCTGCTTATATGGTATCTCTTACAGTATTTTTATTAGAGCAGCTCAAGTGTTCTAAAAAAAAAGCAGATAATCCTTTATTGGGATATTTTAACATCTTTTAAGGTTCTTAGATTTCTGCCATTTCACATGGGCATAGCCAATGTAAAGCCAAAGAGAATTGACTGCAACTTCACAAAGGTTTTCAGCTGATTTCCATGAAGTTTGGACAGAAGAGGCATCCTGCAAGTGACAAAGTCACTTTTCTTAAATGATTGTCCTTGTAGGATGCATTGAAACCTTGAAAATCAGCTGAAAATTTGAGCCTTAAAAATGAAAGGAACTTCCTTTTATTTTACTGACTAAACCCCAAGGATATGAGAATTCTTATTTTCCAATTCTTTCTGGAAATCAAACTACTATCTTAAATGTCAAAGAATCTGATATCTACCCATGACTGCAAAAATATATCAAAGAGCAGTTAATTATCTTTACACAATGAATTCAGACATTTTTTAGAGTTTTTTCTCAAAGCCATGCCATGATTCCCAGGGAAAAGAGGACCAGAAGTTACATCAAACATGAAACATGTGTTTTGAAGAGTGGCTTGACTCACAAGACTGAACTTCAGCCTGGGAGTTTAAAGGATATCTTGTTTAGTTTGAGCACTTAATGAGATAAAAGTGCATGGTTTGAAAATGTGTCTGCCGTGGAAAATAGCATTGGGAGAATGTGTATGAATCTATAAAAACAAACAAAGCACCATGAGTTTCTCAGCTTGACAGGAACTGAAGGAAATCCAGATGTTCTTTCCCTTTATATTTTTGGATCACTACCAAAGATTAAAATAAAATAGCACCAATCACTGTTGACCCCTGCTCTTGAAGAGGAAGTTCTGGCCCCAAACAGCAGGATTCACTCAGCATTCCTCCCTAGCAGACTGTACATCCTCAGAACTGACAACTCCCTTTGCATATGCGCCCCATCTAACTTTCAGTAACAAAAGCGTTTTCTACATAAATTATCATGACTGGCCACCATCTACCACGGAAACAGACTCAAATGAGCTCAGTTATCAATTGTAGTAAAGCAGCAACTTAAAAAAAAATTCTGATTCTTCTAAACCACCACTACCAATAAGAACAAAAACAGCAACCAATGACAGCAAAAAAGCAGGACATAGTGTAAGCCTGTTTGCAAAGCTGAACCTCTATGAGAAGAATATTGCCCTACCATTTGAAAAGTTAGAGCAAGGTTCAAATCTTGCCCCTCCTCTCACATTTGTCAGTAATAACAGCTGCACAAATATGCTACCCTATGAGGTATAATTTAGAAGAAGGGTTGTATAATGGGGAAAGGGGGTGGGGATGGAATTGAGGATTAAGTTGTGAAAATATCTATTGACTGTAATCATGTATGAAACCCTAAGGGTATAAAGTACTTTAAAAATTAAAAGTAGCATTAAGCAAAGAATTAAAACAGCAAAATGTCACACTAACGATGGGGAGCCACTGTAAAATAAGAAAACTATTTCTAACACAATGGACAAAGGAAGGACACAGTGAAAACTGACTACCTGCGATATTCTGCAGTCTCTAAAGACAGATGTAGTTCATGAAGGGAGTGTGTGAAATGGGGCATAAGACAAGTGAGGGCAGGAATGCACAATGAAGGAAGAAAATAAACAGTCGGAAAGCTATGGGAAATCAACTACCTTTTCTTTCACAGGCAACTAAAATATCTATTGGAAGAGAAAGGGCAAGGAAAAAAAGTTTTTAAACTATTTCCCAATTAAAAAAAAATGAAACAGATGGGAATTAAAAGGATCAATAAAGTTTGAGGCAATGAGAAGGCAAATCTTTGAGTATTTAGAGTATAAACAGTCAAAACAGTGATAATAATAATCTAAAATCTGATAAATAGATATAATCTTATATATGTAAATAATGAAATGAAATTTTATAATAAAAATTATAATGCATAAATATCCCCATATTTTACAAAAATATATCAACAGCAATCTACCTAAGTTATGATCTGATGTGTAACATGCTTTTAATGAAAAACTCATTGCTATTTTTCTATTATAAATATATGTCATATAATTAAGAAAATTATGCTTTATTGAGAAAAAAATAAAGTTTCTGTGATTCCACTGAAACAAATGCATGATGGGGCTTTTTACATTACTGAGAAATGCCATTGTCTCAGTAGGCTTGCCATTCAGTTTCCCTAAAAATCCTTCTATTTCTCTGGCACTTTGCAGAACACAGACTTGACTAGAGTCATGTGGAGTTTAAAAACTTTTTGACCATAAACTACAATGACAATTCTAGGAAAAGTGAGTGGCAAGTTTTTGTACATATATAAAAAGTTATGTTATTTTCTAAAGCATCACAGATATGGTCTAAATACAAAAGGAAAAGATCAGCAATGAAATTCATCGAAAATCTATAAAAAAGCATTTGAATATGTGACAGTCCTTTTGGTGTTAATGAGTTGTTGGAGTCTAGGGATGATGGTTTCCATCTGCAACAGCTCCTGACAAATTGATAACCAGACATTTAACTGTATCTCTACAACCTAATCTTGTCAGTTAATGGCAAAAACAACCTGGTGCTATGCAATTATTTCAATCAATCAACCAACGGGGGTTTTTGAGCACACCTCACTTTCTTAATATTCTGCCAGCTATGAGAAAAATATGTGTAAAAGATAAGTAAGGGAACGGCAAGAAAAATTCCAAGTTTAAAAGCATACAAATCAAGCTGAAGAGGGAATGGCACATGTGAAATAATTAACCAAGGTAACAGTGTAGTTTTGAAATGTGATGGTAGAAAATGCATGGAAATGCTACAGAATGTTAGACATGGGGAAGGGAATAAATGTCAGATTGATGAGAGGCAATTATCAGTGGGCCAACTCTGGAAACAGGAGTAGTAAGATTGGCTAAAGAAATTGAGAAGGAAGTGATTTCCCCTGAATGATATGCATATCATGAACACGATAGTCACAATGAAGTAAAGGGAGGGGTGAATGTGTGGAAGTGCATGTGTGGGAGACCAAGGAGAGATGCAAGCTGACAGTGAGTAGCTTGTGTACTCAGGGACTGAAGGACCAGGAAGGATTGGGACCTGATATAATGAAACCTAGAACTCAGCAGTTATCTTAATTGAGGGTTGTTGTGGTGTAGCCAGAGGGCGAGTCTAGCATGGAATGTAGATGAAATGAGAAGCAGAAAAGACAGAGGCCATAACTATCTTAATGAACACATACACTAATGACTACTCTGTATTTCCCATTTTCCAAGTAAAGGTGGTATTTAAATATCATACAATGGATGGGCTGGATAGATGATTCAGGGGTTAAGACTCTGCCTCCCAAGCAAAAAGATCTGAGTTCAGATCTCGAAAATCACAGGAAAAATCTCAAAGGGGAAATGGAGACAGTTTGCACTTCTGACTGTGGAAAGCAGAGCCTGGAAAACCACAGAGCAAATCAAAAAAGGAGGTAGAAGCAATCTGGAATGACTCCCAAAGTCACCTTTAGATCTCCACAGATACACAATGTTCCTGAAACACACACACACACACACACACACACACACACACACACACACGCACACACACATGCACGCACGCATGCACACACACAAGCATATATATGCATGCATAGGCACACACACAAAAATGGCATAAGAAATCTATTAATATTTTCAGGATTAAGATGGTGATGATGTCACTAAGGCTTACAGAATGTATTGAAATGTCATTTCAAAGAAACTGTAATCTGGCAATTTAGTTAGAGTTTCTATTCTGAGTTAACTTTGTGACACCATTCTTTGTTAATCTAAATTCCTATGCCAAAAGTGACCAAATAGCAGCATTTTTCTCCTTTTGACCAATGAATTCTTTCAGCTTAAAGCAAAAAGCTAAATATATTGCACATATTAAAGCATGCCATTGTTTTCATTAGATTTTCCTTCTGGAGCCCATGGTACTGAGATAAAATGTTTCTTTGAAAACCCTCTTGGTAGAATATACAAATCATTGTTATCTTAAGCGTCTCTGACTATATGTTGCTTTGGATACCTGTCTCCAATTAAGACAGTAAGTAAAATACATGCATGTCCTTTTCATTGATTCTCAATGACCAGATGAATTATCTCTCTAGTTTAATGAAGAAATTTAAGTCAAAAAGATTGAACTTCATGGAAGAATATTTGTTTCTTTAAGGGCAACATTTTAAATCCTCATTAATCATTCTTGCCTTAGCTGAGAGCAAAAGATCTGAGAATAGAACCAGTTGGATGAGAGAGAAGGAAGGCATGAAAGAGACATATGATTTATAGAGTGCCTTAAATTGACATACTCAGTGTGTCTGTAACTCATGGTCTTTGGGTTCATAATTCTCTTCTAATTCTCTGCTAGAAAAAAATGTGAAGTATACATTCTGTGCCCTTTTTAAAATAGGTAATTTCATCATTCCATTGCCATGACCATATGATTTCTACCCAAGCACTTTTTTAAAGTTTCATAATATATCAACAGAGAAATCAAAAGGGCTCACATAAGTCTGTAGTTTGGGTTTTCCTCACATTCATTGTGAAACAAATGGTCACAACACACATAGAAAAACTTGTCCCCCATCAATGTAGAAGGTATTTTTATTTTCAAGTATAGCTATTTTTTATTGAAACAAAAAAATAAGAGATTATTATGAACAATACCCTTCTTCAGAGTGGTATAAATGTTGGAGTATTAAATATGTATTCCAAATCTATAGTTATAGTCCCCAAAGTCCCCATAGCCAGCTGCCAGGTAAATATGTGGGAGCTTGTGATATTTTATATAATACTGTGTTGTGTGCCATAAAACAAAATAATGTTTCTCACTACTCACTTTCAGGATTGTTTTACTTTGGAAGTTTAAAGTTTATGCCACCATGGTCTGAATTTATTTGTTTTAATAATAAATTCACAGTTATGTGCTTTGTGTGACCATAATTCTTTGCTGTTAAACTTTTGACCAATGAAAAGGGCCAGACAATAAAGAAGAAATCATATGTCCTTCCTAACTTTTATTGAAATTAATATTTTTATTACTCCCTAGTATTCCATAAAACTTCAAATTTGTTTTCATAGCAGTGCATCTGCAATGTGCAAATAATTGTGCTAATTATTGTAGGAAATAAACACAGGAATAAATCACAAGCTTTGTATTGTCATCTTTAGAAACAATGCCTTGGGAAACAGCAATCATGTAGCTGAGAAGAAGGGCCACTTGCCCTTTCTGGTCCTACCAAATTTCCTGTGTGTGTGTGTGTGTGTGTGTGTGTGTGTGTGTGTTGCATCTATGTGTGTGTATCAGAGGGCACTGTGCATGTCTGTGGAGGGCCAAGGTGACTTCAGGAATAATCCCAGATTTCTGTCTCTCCTCTTTGCTCTGCTCTGGGGTCTCCCAGGCTCTACCAGAAATGTAGACCACCACCATTTCTGCCCAGTATTTTTACTTAGGATCTGAAATCTGAACTCAGGTCCTTCTGCTTGTGAAGCAGAGGTATAACCCCTAAGCCGTCTCTCCAGCCCTACCAGAATTCATATTGCTATTTAATTCCCAATGTAATGAGGTGAGATGGGGTTCTTTAAGAGAAAGTGATGGGGCCCTTAAGAGGAGAAAGCACTTTCCTAGTGGGAGAGAAGGAAGCCTATTAGCTCTACCCTGCCTAGTAGCCTTTAGGGATGGCTTGATTGTGCTGAGAACTTCAGAACAAGTCTGAAGACCATGTCCCACCCCTTACCCTTAATCATGTGAAATTTCACTTCTCTCTCTCTCTCTTTCTCTCTCTCCTTCTCTCATATGTACAGACTCTCAGATGGTGCCACTGACCCTCACCCGGAGCCAATACTGCGGTTTATATCCATAAACCACACCTCTATATTTATTATTGTCTACATTGACATATATCTTTACATCTCCATCATCTATATCTATCTGCATAGATAGATGTAGAAATAGATTTAGAGCTGTTGTAAACAGAGGAAGGGGATTATGTTGGAAAACCTCTGTCGTAGAAAATAATTCTATATATTTAAAAAAATTCTTTGTTCCAGTCATCTTTCAATGCAAGCAGCAAATACCTATAATTGTGAACCTAATGAAAAGGAAGGCTTCATTTGACTGACCATCTTAAAGGTTCTAGTTGAAGATCAGTTGGCCCCAAGTGGCTTTGGTCTAGGACCTGTGATAAGGGAGTACCTTATATTTGTGTTAGGAAGAGTAGTTCATATTATGGCAGATGCAAATTCAGAGACTGGAAGATTAAAAGAGACAAAGTTCTATTACAGGAATAGCTCTAACTACTCTCTCACTCAAAAAATGTGGGCAGTGTCAGGAAATAATAAAGCTAAATCTGTTCCAGTGGGATTGAGTGAAACTGACACCAAATTGAGACCAAATATGGTTTTCCAATGTGGTAAGAAGAACAGTACTATCAATAATGCATTTTGAGTTCCAATAGACTTAAGAAGTGAAAATGCTTAAATATTAATAAACAATAGGGAAGTGCATTCAAATCTACTTAAAAGAAAAGCAGCTGCAAAAATAGGCAAGTATGTTATGTTTTAAAAACTACCATAGTAATGTGCTGTTATGAATATTATGAGTTGAAAGTGGTATAAGATAAACCAAGAAAGATTATTTGCATGGATTTCATTAAAGATATACAATCTATTGTTGTAAAAACTTTATATAAGATGGAGAAACATAATGTTTTGAGTTCTAAAATACAGCATGACTCACTCATAGCAAAACTGAAAGCATATAAGAAATTCATAAATCATAATATTTGGAATAGTTCAATATAATTGAATCAGAAGCTGACACATCAAGAAAAATGTACCTAAAAAGAGAGAGGAGTTTTGAGGTTGTCATATAGCAAAGTTGGCATGAAGGTCATGTATACATTATATTCCAAAGTAGTAATATATATTGTTTTCAAGATGATAAGACCCCAAAATAAAAATCATAAACATATGTAATGACAGACAGAAAGTGAGCAGGAAGCTAAGAAAATGAAATTAAGACTCAGGGAAATTTGCAGAAGAGGGGGCGGTAAGATTGTAAGAGCACAAGGATGGGAGGAGCAGTGATATGCAAAATACTCCACACAAGTTAGGGCCAAAGGAATCATATTTGGACTTTACATGCCCTGCGCAATGTCCAACACACTATTGACCTCACAAAGTCTAGCATTTGCTAAAGGCACTAGGACCCTGGGAAGCAAAGGATTGATAGTCACAGTAGTGTTCCTATACTTAAGGGGAACACAGAAAAGGGTTTTGGGAAATGCCACTAGGTCCTTGCACCACATCGGAGAGGAGGACCCAGAGGAGAGTTTGGCATGCACATTAAAGGATGCTCCGGGGGTGGAAGGGGGAGGCATTGGGGAATAGGGAGGGAAGTGGGAGGAAGCACAGGGGGATAGGGGGTTGGAGGGAATGGGGGACCGGTGTACCTGTTAAGTTCGTATGAGTGGAAATTTAAAAAAAAAAAAAAGAAAGTTCAATGGTACCTTTGTTCATTTAATTGACTTTTTGTCAAAAGAAGCAAGCTACTTAGGTTTGGAATAATTGAGTATTAAGTATATATTTTCATGTAGCCTTTCTTATACTTTATGCTTTTTTTCTCATTCTTTCCTACAAAAGGAGATACTTACAAATTGTGAGAACATTGTCTGTGAAGGAAAAGCTTAGTAGAAAGAAATGATGGAGGAACAGGAAAGGAAGGCAGGGGTTTGTAACACGGTTATAAAAACCTACAAAAGAAAAGAAGAGTTCCAGAAACTTTTATCATTAATGTAAGGAGACCCATAGCCTGATAATCAGAACATTACACACAGTCGCAGACATAAACTTGCACAACTAAGTAAGGGGTATTGACCAGTGAAAAGGACTTTTACTGTTTGGATTCTGCTGAATGTCAGGTTTCAATTTATGGCAGAAAGAAGAGGAGCAAGAACCCACGAATATTCACAACCACACAAAAAAAATAATTCCAAAGGAGTGGACAGTTGAGATTATTTAGTGGGTATTTTAAAAAGTATTTTTATTGTTTTAATTTTTATTTATTTACCTATTTATCTATCTATTTATTTATTTAGAGCACACATACATGCGTGTGTGCATGTGTGCATGTGTGTCTTTGTGGAGGACCAATAGTGACTTCTGGCCTCATCCTCCCTTTTTGCTTCACTCTGGGATTTCCCAGCTTCCATCTTTCATAGTGTGAAGTATAGGCCAAAACAATTTCTTCCTGGTGTTTTCAATTAGGATCCCAAATACGAACTCAGGTCCTTCTGCTTTTGAGATAGAGTTGTAACCCCTGAGCCATCTGTTCAGCCCTCTTTTTTAATTTTTAAAATAACTTAAAAAGTTATTATATTTAGTTAAGTGATGATGAAATGAAACTGACACCAAATTAAGACCAAATATGGTTTTCCAATGTGGTAAGAAGAACAGTATTATCAATAATACATTTTTGAGTTCCAATAGACTTATGCTTCTGTGCTATCAAGAAAGACAAGAAAGCCTCTTAACAGTAAATACTCTGTGTAAGAAGTTAATAAAGAGTTCCAGATTCAAAGGACATTACAATTCCAGAGACTAATTCTTGTTCCAAAAGAAACATTGGCAGCATCAGAAGAGCAGTTTCGAGAATAATAAATATTTTAGTATCCATTGTGGAGAATGACCAAGAAGAGAGAAGATGTAAATAATCTCTGGCCAGTTCTCAAGGCCCATATGAGTTTGCTCATTGTACATCTGAACAGGCACACATTGTGTGCTGATATTTTTTCCCAGCTGTTTAAGAATCTTAAAGTCACAGTAGGAAGGTGAAGTTTTGGAAAAATCTTGAGAGTATCTATCATGTCTGAGTCATGTGTGACAGAATACAAAGAAGGTAAAGATGAGGTAATGAATGCCAAGAAACTGAACTGCAATAATATCAAATATTGAACATGGTTTGTCAGTTTTTCCTTATTTAGCTCTCTCTTTCTAATATCCTTTGTACAGTGTCTTGGGAATCTTGTGGAATTAATGAACTAAATACAGATGGGTCATAGCTAGGTACGAGTAGTAATTAACCATTGCCAGCTCATATTCATTTTTTCTTTGACATTAAGACTGTTTCTTTGTTCTACTCTGAATATCATGATGTTTGGAAGGGTTGTCTTACAATTAAAATTGAAACCTCATAGAATATTACTAATTTCCTTATAAAGGAATCTTTGTAAAGGTATCAGTGAATTGCCTTTAAAGAAATTGTCAATGTAGATGATTGATGATGAATTGATGTAATAAAATCTCTCTGTTCATCTCCACTAATATCCTTTAGCTTAGCATGTAGCCACCTGATGTTACTATGACTGTGATCAGTCTTCATGATAAAAGTCTTATGTACAATTTGCTGTTACACATTTTCTAGTTTATTGACTTCATGTCTCCTATGAATGGTATACAATTGATATTTTGTACTTTCATCATTAGTATTTTTGTTTTTTCTTTTTTCGATGTCTTGTCTCATAAATATAGGCCAGCTATAATTGCAGGTAGTATAGCTAGATTTAAATTTTTCCATCTGAAGTTGGTATTGACTTTTTTTTCTTGCCTTCTGGTTATTTATGCATTTTCTTTCAGGAATCCTGGGGTCCATAAAAGCAGACAGGCAGAAGGGTGGGAGGCAGTTGGATGGATGAATGAAGGAAAGGGAAGGGAATAGGAGGGAGGGGGATGAAGGGAAGCAGGGATAAGTACTTGATATGCTTGTAAATTAAAAAAAAAAAACTAAAAAGCTTACAGACATTTTAAATCCCTCCCAGCCAACACTGTATGCATTATCTTTGCTATTTTTTCTAAACTATGATCCAGTACTGGACAGAAGTGTTTTGGGGAATTCCAGGTTTCTTTTGCCTCCTGGTTCACACGATGCGGTCCACCATGGAAGTGAAGGTGTGGCCACATGGATGGCTCCTGCCCTATTATTGGTAGCATAAAGTGACGACTCACATCTCAGTGACAGGCTCTAATCTAGTCCAGAAGAGATGTCATCCTCAACGCCTGTGACCTAGCGGCTTACTGCCTCCAGCAAGGCTCCACGGACTAAAGATCCCGTGACTGTTCAAATGCATGAACCTATCAGGACATTTCAAATTCAAGCCACATCACCTGCCAACAGAGAGCTTCTAATAACCTATGACCTTTTCACAAACCTATCAGACATTCAACAACTTTACTTCTGTTTGGACTAACTCTGAAGTATATTCTAAGCTTACCATAGATTATCATCACTGTCTAGAAAGCATTCTGCCGTGTCTTATACGTCCTTTGTATCTGCTCATTAAATTTATCTTTAGTTGCAATTCTCTACCTGGAAGTATTTTTTTAGAATGATTTATTCTACATGTAAAAATGTTTCCCATGGCTTTGTATTTTGAAACATTTGGTTCCCAGCTCATGTTGTTGTAGAAGTTATAGGAAGTTGGAAGTAACAGGGAAAGCACATGCCTTCAGGTGCACACTTCCTGTGAAATCTCTACTTCCTGTTCTGTGGACATGTGAGAAGAATAGGGGTTCCAGCCATCATGGAACTCTTAGCCATGTATCCTCCCATGATGTCTCCCCAAAAACTATCTGCCACAATATATCTGTGCTCTTTTCTGTTGCTTCTTGCTAGTTATTTAGTCACATGGATCACAAAAATAATCAACAGACTGTGCATGTGCACCTCCATTTTCCAGCTATTTGCCTACATAATGTTTCAATTTTGGGAACATCTTCAGATTTATCTTCTACTGTATTATTTTTTCTTCAGCCATATGGAAACAGAATTTTTAAAATTATAATTTCTACTTGAATGTCTGATTTTTTCATATAGCCCAAACAAACCAAATTCTTACCACTTTTCAATGTAAGTTTAAAAGTTCACATCTAATACTCAGAAAATTTAACTGTCATTTTTACAAATATTTTTCATATTTTTCAGCATTTGTCTTCTTTTTTTCTCTCACATTTAATTTTTTTTCTAATCATAGAAGCTCAATAGGTATCTCCATCCTTTCTCTCCCTCCACCCCTCCCCTGCCCCCCTTTCCATTCTCTCCCTCTTTTCCCTTCCTTTCACCCCCTTCCCTCCCTCCCCTTGCCCAATGCCTCCCCCTTCCTCCCTCCCATCCCCTGGAGCATCCTTTTCAATTTGTCTTCTTTTGTAAGGTAAGGAAATGATAGGAATGATAGGAATCATGAAGGAGTGCATGTGAGATCTGAATATTTTTGTATGCATGGACATGATTTTCATGTGATTGTCATTTCATGAAAAAACAGCAAGTATAGGCTGTGGCTTGGGGCAGGCATCACATCTCTAGCTATGTTTATGTGTGAGATGCCTCTTGCATCAAACTTGAAGAGATCATATAATACTTGTGTCATTAAATATTAAAAATATTCCAGACATTTAAAATGTATACAGCCTTTTCTCCTTGTAGCAATGCTACCTCACAGATCTGGAAAACAGTGTTGATTAACTGGTTGGCAATTCTCAGGTGTCTTTGTGGGTCACTGTGGCTTTTATTCAATAAATTATAAAAGACTTCGTGAAAGATTATGAAATAATCTTTATAGATAGGTATGTGGAAGGATTATTGCTCTAATGGTTCATATACACATAACATATTTTATACACATTCATGTGGTATGTTTCATATTGTCTATATGCCATATAAATAAATATATTTTACAGCATTTGCATGTAGGATACAATTCAGTTTGCATTTTATAATTTACATGTGGAATTTTCATATGTGAATACTGTGTTAACTTTTTCCATTACCCACAAAGCACCTGGCTTGAACAACTTAAGGAAGAGAGAGTTTATGCATTTTGGCTCATGGTTTCAGAATTTCCTATCCTTCATGGTAGGGAGGCTGTAACAGAACAGAGTAGCTCACAGGATGGCAGCCAGGAAGCAGAGAGAGAGCCTTAGATGGTCTTTCTTTGTTTTGATTGGGAATGTTTCCATCCATGTTAGGACAGGTCTTTCCCATTGGATTCATGCTGTCTGAGAATCCTCACCAGCAAACCCAGAAGTGTTTCAGTCATATCTTCTAGACATTTCTAAATCTAATCGATTGACAAACATGATTAACCATCACAAACATATGATAAAATTTATTTCATCATATAATATGTATAAATCTTTTATTTTAATATTGTTAAGAATTGCCTTTTACAAATCAAATTGGTGTGAACTCCCTCCCACTAGGTATAAAGAAAATTATCAATAGAAGGAGGTAGATTATTAAGCTTAAAATGGGTTACTTTTTTAAAAAACTGAAGGTAATTAATAATGTACCAGCTCAAAAAACATTAATAGAAATATATCACTTTAGGAGAGGTCCTAACTCATAAGAAGGTGAGTGGTTATAATGTGTTAGAGATCTTGAAGGGAACAAGCCAGAAGCACTACCGTTTCATGGGTTAAACAGTCGCTGTTTATTCCCACAGTCCTTCAAGTAGATCAAAATCAAGTAACAGATCTGGTGAGTTAGGACCCATGTCGTGACCTGATGAGATCTGCCTCCTATTGTGTATATTCAAGGATGAGAAAGCACAACCTTTCTCCGTCCTGGAAGCTTCTAGACTCACCACAATAACCACAACCTCTGTCCTCTCTCAGGATTACCACATTGATGGTTAGAGGCTCAGTCTGAGAATTTTGGGAGAGAAACTTCACTGCACAATAGGACCAATGGTGTAATTCCTGCTCACGTACTAGAACTTTCCCTGAAAGGGCTGGGTGTTAGAAATGTGGAACATCCACTTTATGAGAAAATATTAAGTGTTCACGGAGAAAATTAAGTTCTTTTTTGTACAGTCCAGAGCAATAATCAAAATGTTGGAATTTAACTTGCAGTTCAGCTTCATAAATCTTGCCCAGAAACATTCTTTCAGCTGTCTTTTCTGGTACACAAAATCTCTACAATTAACACTGAAAAGTAAAATCTTATTTTTCTATTGACTATTGTAGGTAGTAAGAAATAGTTGGCAATAAACTAAGTCTTCAGCTGACAACAGCTATGGAAGCTGGATGTTTTCAAAGGGAAGACACTGGGAAAAAAAAAAAAAAACAGGCACCCAACAAGGGAAGACTTAGGGTCTTGTATCCTTGGGAAAAAAGAACTCAAAAGACACTGAGCTTAGCATTCAGCAAAGTGTTTTCCTAGGCTTTCAAACGTAGAGCATAGAAGATATTTTAAATGAACTTAAAATGAAAGAGAAAGCATGAACGGAAGATTCAGTTTTCACACAGTCATCCTCCCAAAGAGACAGTACCCAGCACCCAATAACAGCACTCAGTAACCAAGAGGACCCTTGTAAATGTCACCAGTTTTCACTTGGGACACTTGACATGTGTAGGGTTCAGTCACAAACTACTTAGAAAAAGATCATTGAGAAATGCTTTTTTTTTGTTTTACTTCCTGCATGTATACAGAAAGAACATAGAGCTCCCTCTGTCAATTCATTCATAGGGCACTAACATGGGAATAAATTTTCAACTTTCTTCTAGGAACCGGACTGCTAGTGCTGTATCTCACAAAATTCCCATTTATCACAACCATGCATATGCCACAACCAGATATTCAAAACACAATGGCTACAGTATCAAAGCCATTTCAAAATGCATTAAATAATTCACCAAACTTTTGTTCAATATATACTCATGGCTGTCATTTATCTTGATAAACTTCTAAATGTGTTTGCACATAAGCATTCAGCTGCTATAAGAAAATGTTTTTTACAAACAACTATTCCTATACAATTGGACACTATAATAACTCAATCTTAGTTATCTTGCAAGAATTGTGTTGTCTAGAAAACCAATGTGGCAAAGGCAAAAATATTTTTTGCTTTTTTGAAATTTAAAATGTTCCTCTGCTCTGGCAGTTATTCTTAGAATCAGGCTGATTCCTCACAAGCAAGAACTCCTCCTTACAGGATGCAATATTTTTAACTAGAATCTAGTATACTTTAGGCAATTTTTCCTCCTTATAATTTGTACAAGCAGTCATTAGATATCTCTATTTGGTCAAATATAAACTTATTATTGGGAGAATATACAGTATATACATGATGACACCTTTCTTTCAGAGAGATGGATTTGATACAAAAATTGTTAAAAAGTTATTCCAAAGAATGTTAAAGAGTATAATGAAGCAGTCCTGGTAAGTTATTATGTGTTAATTTTATTATGTTTAATACTTCTAAACATCTATAAAATAAGTAATTTGTGTGACAAGCCAAAAAATGAATGCTTTGAAAATCTCAAGTAAGTAGATCAGAAAACTTTATACAGTTACTTAATTAGAACACTACTAGCAACCACATTGAATCTTGAAAAAAGGAAATATTATGGTAATAAAAATAAGATGCTGATGTAAGTCTAGATAATCTTTTTAGGGTCCCGTTGAATGTATTTATGCTACTGTATGCTAGATTGTTTATATTTGGATAGTCAACTGCACTAAGACAATACAGCATAGAAAAATCATGCCTATAATACAGAAAATGAGTCAGACAATCTCTGTGTTCATCTTCTTGAACCTGGATGTACTCTAGAATATAACTTATTTACTTGAGTTAGAGTAATCCAGGAATATTATATGTGAGGTTCTGCTCTTATAATTCATATCAAATTCAAGTTCACCTCCTATCACTTTCAAATTAGATGAATTTTAATATTGGATAACATGTTTAACAGAGGACATTTGATTATTATTAAAGGTAACTAACCATGCAAAGTAAAAGTATTATTGTCTCTTTGTGAAAGTCAGAATTCAGCCATAATGGAGGGTTGCATGAAATATTTCTTAATTCAAAATTGAATGTTCTGTGGTGATTTTGTTGGTGAGGAGCACAATGAACAGGTACTAGCTCATAATGCAGATATTTATTGTATCATTTATAATAGAATTCAAGGAAGTATTTAAGTGTGATCACTGAACTATAGAAGAAACTTTATAAACCCCAGACTTTTATATCTGTTTTTTCTGTATTCTGTTAGACTCTGTAAATAACCTTCATAGATTATTTAGTGGTGATTTTTTGCCCAGTTGCTTTTCCTTAGAGGAAAAAAGAACAACCAAAGAGTTTTCAAACATATAAATGTAGCAGAGATAAAACATACAGACAAAATATAAATGAATAATTTGAAGCCAGTGTAAAATCTGACAAACATCTGATGGAAAGGTCTTGACAGATAGAAAAACTCGCTGTATCTGGCATTCCAACAAACAGTCAATATTTAAAAAGAAGAGAAGTTTTTGAAATATTGATTTGGAGAGAAAATAAGTTGTTAAAGAGAACCCCGAAGTTCAAAACTGTGCATTTCAAAGCTGTCTGAAGAAGCAGAGGTAGGAATTGTCTTCCGGCAGAGGAGATGCATACATGCATTAGAAATGAGAAATAATTATGTTTATTTTGGAATATGGTGGAAATGTTAACGCTTCATTGATTGGAATGTCTTTCAGATGATAAGTCCAACACAATTAACAACTTAAATACTCATTGGAAAGGTTAAAATTAGAATCTGTACATTTTTTAATCCTATATCTATGTAAGTTGACATTATCCATATATGTATATGCACTTTACAGATTAATTTCTTGTCCAGAACTCATTAACAAAAGGAAAACATAAATGTTTCTTAAATCATATTATTCTAAAAATATTTTATTATTGGCAACAGTACAAGGTCTTAAATGTTCAAGATGGAGATGATCATTTTTCTGGCTTGATCTTTCCTTGTTGTGTACAAGTATCAGATTACACTATGCTACACTTATGTCTTTATTATAATAAACATGTATTAGAATATTTTAAAAAGAATTAGTGAGCTACTACATAGTTTGTAATGTAGTGAAATTTCTTTTATTCTGTATGACAGAAAAACAAATATACAGATTTTTTTTTCAAGGCTTTTTTACTTGGTAACTTAGGGTTCCCTACATTCATTTTCATGTAAGCATGTGATGTATATTGAGATTAACCCTCTCCATTCCACCTGTATTTCCCCCCTCCCATTCCAATTCCTTCTCTTATATTCCATATAAATCTTGATGTCTAAGTCCATGCCATTGGTATATGAATGATAAAAATCATTACTTAAAGTATAGTACTCACAGAAAAGGAAATGCACAGTATTTTTTCTTTCTTTTTTCTTTACCATCTATGGAAAACAGAAGAGTTTCACAAAAATTTAACCACAGTAAAATATATGTCTATATTTTTTAAAAATAAAGTTTTTAAAACTGCACAGATTTTTTCATTTCAAAGGAGAATATTTTTCCTCAATTACTTGCCTAACTTTTGAGTTTCCAGAATATATCAAACATTTTAAATAATAAAGCCCCAATCTACATGAGCATGGTGTGCCTTGAAAAAGATCACGTAATTTTCATAGTGCAAAGCTACACCTGTGTGCAATCAGAAGGTTTTCAGTTTCCTTTTCAGAAGTTCTTTCCACCTTCCCTCAAATATGCATGTTTGCCCGGTGTTTGGAAGGTTAGTCCGTAGCAGTTATGAAATCTTAATGGTACATTTCCCCTTGTCATTTTGAACTATCTTTTTTATCTGTACTCCAACAGAATTGGGGTAATGTACTTGCTATGTTTAGAGTAAACATCTTTCAGTGAATTCAAATATTTCTACACTTTCTTTGTGTAGAAGAACACAGAAAGATAAAAAGAAAAATAATGTAACTTGGCTGCATAATTTTCATTTGTTTCTTTAGAAGCTATCGGCCATTTGCTGAAGGTAACTGTTTTCCCTTTATCAGCAGCACACTTTGATTTCCAATTTAAAAAGGTAATAGATGTATTTAAGAAGCATTTTATGGAAGGGGTCAAGGTGATAGCTCAATAGATAAGTCACCTATCATAAGCCTGGTGACCTAGGTTGATTCCTGGGAGCCCTCACAACGGAAGGAAAGAATCAACTTCTAAAATTGTTCTCTGAACTTTGCTTTTGGGCAAAATCATGCACTCTCTGTTCTCTCTCCCTCTCTCTTTCTCTCTCTCTCCCTCTATCTATGTCTGTGTATGTGTCTCCTTCTCTTTCTCTTTTTCCCTCTCCTCTCTTTCAATCTTTCTCAATTAAATAAAATAATAAGTCCACAGGCAGAAATTCTTTAGAAACATAACAAGTCCATAAGGCAAATTTGGAGTGGGCTTTTAAAGGTGGTGCTTCGAAAGGAAAGTAGACTCATTTCTAAGAAATAGTTTTTTTCTGAAAGATACCAAATTTCCCCATATCATTTAATCAGCCAACTAGAAATTTCAATTGTGAATAAAAATTGGAGAAGATAATGAAGAACAGAATATACATTATGTGATAATCATGAGATGAAACGAAAGGACTGGATATCTGAAAGTTAATCTAACTAAGTTGAAAAAGTATTGGCAGCCAAGTAACGACCAATCTGGGTCAGGAAGAACATTATTCCAATTTCCACATGGTCAAGAAGAATGTTATTCTAGTTTACACATGCAAGGTTGCCTGCCCATAGGAGGAACGTTTGAATATTTACTTCTTTGGTTTTCACATCTCTACTTGGTAGTATTCATCACATAAACTTGTCAGTAGGAGAAGATGTCCGGAAAATATCATTAGTTTACAGAAAGAAGATTTAAAGGGTGAATTAGGATGCAGAACATTTTGAAAAGTATTTTTCCCAGAGGATTTGTTGAACATCTGTTGAGATGTGGTGGACATTGTGAATACAACGGAAGTCCAAGACTCTACCTAGACTTCAGGAAACCTCAAGTACAATACTTGTTACTATAACAACTTAGAAAGCACCTGTGAGGGCTGAGAAAATGGGTCAGGGATTAAAGTCTTTGCCTCTCAAGCAAAAGGATCTGTGTTTGGATCCCCAGATCTCAGGTAAAAATGCCCAGCAAAAACAGCAAGTGCCTGCAATTCTGACTCCGAAAAGGGATCCTGGGAAACTCCAAAACAAATTAATATGGAGGTAGAAAACTCCAGAATGATTCCTGAAGTCACCTTTGAGCTTCCACAGGCACACGCACTCAAGTGTCCTCTGGGACAAATACCCCCTCCCCCACGCAAAAAAGAAAAAGAAAAGACTCATGCTGCAGACCATATTACCAACTGAATAAGATTCACGCTTAGGAAAGGGAAACTTTTTCTTATAACCATAACATGCATGAAATTTGAGGAATTGCTACCACAGCAACTATATTGACATTGATAACAATTGTAATATACAAACAAATCTAACATTGCACTTGGTTGACATACACACACATAGAACTCCAACTAATTTAACCTTTCCACTGACTTTCTGCTGGAGACAGTTTCTGCATTTAAAAAACATTTTAAAAAAAGAGCTTGAAATACAAAGTAAAGCATCTTGGTTAGGTAAAGGAGGAAAATGACACTGCTCAAAATGTAAGAATGCATATTTCAGAGAAAGGTTTCCTCATCTTCTTACTAGCTCACAAACAAATTATGCATATCTTGTCTTTGTGAGGCAAGATCTCTCATCCAACCCAGAATTCAGTGTTAAAATTAATCTCCCTGTTCATCTTGCTCTGATGTTCCATATATACCATAATAAAGTTTGGTTCAACTTATATGATGGACCCATAAGTAATAAGCCAGAGTAATGGCACAAAAAGTCTTGGACATGTTCACAAGTGACTGATGAAGACCTCACCTATTACTAACTTTAGTCTAGTGTGTTCAGACTTTTGTCATATCTGGTATCTATGTAGTATCATTTTTATTTAAGGTGTGTAGAAAAATGAAGCAGATTTGTCATACCCTTAAAGTATTGTATATGACCAATGTAAAGGAAAAACTTCAGGAGAAGAAATAATAAAACAGGAAAATACACAATGAAGGATGTAGCAGATTTTGCAGACCTGCACAAGATACTTTTAAAGTTTGAAATTTTGGGGTGGGCAAGAAAGTTCTGTCACCATGCTGTGCTTTGCAGCAGCAAGACCTTAATTCAGTCACCAGGATTCACATATATGATTTCAACTGTAGCCTAGGGTAGGGAAGGTGAAAGCAGGTAGGATGGTAACTTGGTCTACTTCATGAGATGCTGCCTCATAAAAACATGGACAACACTGGAAGAACCAGACTCAAGAATGTCTTCTTCACTCTGCATGCATGTATCTGGACACACACATATACATACACAAGTGCCCACATGCACACATATATATGCACACACACATGCGTGCACATACAACTGCATGCATCACACCTTCCACATGCACACACATGCACACTCACTCCCACACGTGTGACCACATGCACACATATACACACATGCTCCAACACATGTATACACACATGCACACACGAACACACACATCCACACACAGAAGCATACACATGTGTGCCCACATGCACAGTAGTGTGCACGCACACACACATGCATGCTTCACACCAGGTTGAAGCCAGAGGAGGCAGATATAATACTTATTTCTGTAATCCAAGGATATGGAAAACTGAGACAAGAGGACTGTTTGAAAACATGGACCCCCAACACCAATGGGAAGGGTCAACAGTGGACAAGATATTCCATTTAAAATAGGACTATTGCATCCAGGAAATTACTGCAGTGAAATTTGTCCTTACCAGACCTGCATAATGACTGACATACTAAAATGCCCCATATTTTATAAAGGAACTCAAGAGAGATAATAAGAACATAGATTGGAAATCTTGGGACTAAAGCTGGATGAGGGAAAGAAAATGCCCCTATCAGTAGGGTGTCCCGAAAAGAGGCAAATTGGTATAGCACAAGAGGCCTGAACCCCTACAAGAATAGACTAGTCAGAGGGAACCCTGGGGTCCATAGAAATAGACAGGCAGGATGATGGGAGGAAGTAGGATGGATTGATGAATGGATGGGAGGGAGGAGGAATTGACAGAACCAGAGATAAGTACTCAATATACTTATAAAACTAGAAAAATAAAATAATAATTAAAAAAGAATTTCAGTACTAGAGAGAAAATTTCCTAGTGCATGATCTCCTTATTGAAAAAAAAAAGAAAGAAAATAATAATGTTCCACCTTCCAGTGGAAAAGGACCTGGAGTGGAAGAAGGGGACACAGGGTCTCAGCTCTGCAGAGGTCTCTCTTAGGTGTGTGTTTGTGTCTCAATTCTACTCACCATGATTGAAAAGTAAGATAAATAAACAATTGAATGAATAAATCACAAATCAATAAATAGGAATGGCTTAAAGTATAAGAAGATATATGCATATAACAGCTACACAATATTGCTTTTTAGGTTATACAAATAAAAAGTAAAAGATGAAGCTGAAAAATGAAATAAATGACAATAAGCTAAGATTTATCACTGTAGTGCACAGAGTGCAGAGCGTATGAAATCTACAAAGATTCACAACCCTCAGCATTTTCTTCTCAGAGGCTCACTCGAAGCAACTTCCAGCTATGCAAATTCCATCCATGCTCCACTCTGTACACGCGCACAGCATGGTTTTTCACCCTTCGCAATGTACCTTCATGGAAACCGAGTTGCACTTGGCTAGATGTAACTACAATGATGCTTGGGATTCCCTCACACGACCTATAGCAACATTACTGCGGTGTTTGGAACAGCCTGAGCTCTGAAAGCCAAGGCTATGACTGCAGCCCAGATGTTCAGTAGCCTGTGTCTCTCTCATTCATGTCCACTCTGTGATGTGCAGAATCACTTACTAATACATTTCTCAGCATATGTAGTTTCTGCTGTTAAATGGCACATGATTGTTCAAATTGCTCAGCAAGCTCTTGGGTCTTGTGCAAGTGTGTGTACCACACACACTTAGTTGACTCTTCTATGGGATTGGGATCCTTGCTTTCACTACTTTCAACCCTGACATCTTATTTTACAAGAAAGTAGCATGCTGAATTTGTTTCTTTTATCATCATCTTTGGTCATTTACTAAGCTATATACTGATGGTAGCACCAAATTTCTTCACAATTTTTCAGACATTTTGAATATGAAAACTGGCTCCCTATTTTTACAGAAAAGAGATTTGCAGAATGGTTATCTAGAAGTGGAATTGCTAGGTCAACATATGTAAACCTGTTAAATTTACTAGCTACTACTGAATTTTTCACTAACTGGCTGCTCCAGGTATAATATTGTTAGCAGAGCTAACATTTATTTCTTGTGATTAATATGTTAATATCCAAGTGAAAAAATGAATCTTGGTGCTGTTTCATTTAATATTTGTTGAATAATTGTGTGAGATTATACCTTCATAAAGGTATTGTTCTGTGTATCTCTAAAAATTGTCCTGTACAATTCACTAAGTGCTCAATTTCCCCACTGCTATTATTCTGATTAGTCTTCAAACACAATTACATCCAGCAGTAAACAGATTTTATTCTGAGAGTAGCATGTTTATCATTTTATAATTTTGTAATGCTGTGCAGAAGATCTTGTAACATCAAATGCAATAGCATTTATGAAGCAGAACTATTTTATACTCATAGCCAAGTATCTGTCCTATTATTTCTGGGCTCTTATATCCACTGAGAAACATTTCTACACTTAAAATCATGTTCTAAATTACATACCTCTGATCCAGCATGTTTATATGCATATGTGTATGTAGTAACTACATATATTTATGAATATTGAATCATACTGATGACTTAACAAAGTTAAAAATCAATTGAACTAGAATTTTTATATGGTTCAAATAACTAGTGAGCATTTGTTGACTAACTGATAGCGTTCCTTTTGATTTCCCATTCTACATTCACCATTAATTAACTTCTCATAAATACCTCAATGTGTAAGAATCTAATTTATTTACTGCAGTTATGTGATTTTCTGTATTCCCATAATTTCATATTAATTTTACTCATGGTCTTTTAATTTTTTTAATTTTTGAGAGTTTTCATATATGAGCAGAATCAGAATGAGTATGTGTGCCTACCTTCCATCTTCTCCCACCTTCTTTTCTGATCACCAATCCAGCCATGTACCTCCCACTCTCATGTCCCTCTGCGAATGTGGACCACAGGCCTCTTTTGGGGGTGCCTGTACTGCCAGGAGTCCAGGCATCTTTGGAAGTGTGAGTGGCCCTCCAGTGGACAGACCCATGGGCGGAGGTGTGCCCTGTTTTTGTCTGGCTCCTGACCCATTGATTGTCTTGGAATAGATGATCCTCCTGAGATCCTTGCTTGTCCATGGTAGAATGCTGATTCGTCAGAGGATCTGGGGTGTAGATCTCATTACAGTGAGCTCCTGGATGCAGATGCAGCAACCCTATCTACTTTTAAATTCTTGCAATCTTGCCACCCCCTCTTCCACTAGGTTCCCCAAGCCTTGGAATACAGACTGATTTTGATGTTTTCATTGGGGTTCAACATTCTAGGATTGTCTATACTATTTGCTCTGGACAGTCATGGTTCTCTGTATCTCTAATTTTCCATTGCAATATGATGCATCTTGGTTGAGTATTAAGAACTTTTCTTATCTAAGAGTATAGTAAGAATAGTTAAGATGATAGTTTACTATCGAGTATTTACAGTTAACATTAAGAATGCAGTTGTTTAGTGTCTATTTTCTCCTCTTTCACTGTTATTTGGACAGGTTTACCTTATCAGGTATGCATTCTCTGACAGTAAGGGGGCTTAGAAGCTATTCAGAGAGTAATTGATTACCTGAGGACATTACATACCATCTTTGTCAGAGTTGTTGTTGTAGCTTGCAACATTTATAGTTGGGTGGGGCCACTGATTGCTTTTTTTCCCCAAGACACTCCCCGCCCCCCCTTACTATATCTGATTCCCTTTCTTCCTTCCCCATTAAAACTTTCCTTACATAATTGCCTTATTTGTCTATTTTCCTGACTTTTGGTTTCTACACTTTTAGATTCTTCTGCCCACCCTGACTTATTTTTTTTTTTGTAGTTGGTAAGTATCATAGCATTTTCCATTTGAGAATAATAATTTGAGAGTTCAATCCACTTACAAGGAAGAACTTCTCCCTCGCCTCCAGTCCCACCTGCGGGCCTCCGACCCTCAACCGCCAGGTCCCAGGTCCCCAGGTGAGTCCGTCCGCCCAGCCCAGCCCCCCAACCTGTACCCCTGTCTCCCAGCCGCACCCAGGCGGCCTCAGGCTTTGCCTGGGCCCCGCCCTGGTCCCCAGCCCCTTTCTTCCTAAGGCCTGCGCCTCCGCCAGACAGGACCTGCTCACATTCCTCCATCCCCGGAGATTGGGTGGGCCCTAAGCCAAGTCCCAAGTCCCAGGTGAAGAATTCTGCCATCAATAACAGACCCTCTGCCTCTCCGGCCCACCAGGGACCTACGCACATGGTCCAAGGAAGACACACTACTACTCAGAATTCAATAGAGTTCAAAGGAAACTCAAGCAAAGGCCATTCATCTGGAGTCCCCTACAATCATCCAATCACGTGGGAGAGATTCTTCACATGCAGCCCAAAGATAAGTAAACCTTTTTTTCACCTTACTGATCTTTTCTAGTATCAATTGCTGTAGATCAACTTCTCCATACAGCCACCCTAAAAACATATACAACTCCAGGAAGTACACCACTCACCCTCACATATCACCAGGATACTAAATCACAAAAGTGCACTACCATACTAATATTCACCCCTTGTCTACTTAACCTGACTTAACTGATGTATTAACAGCCTAATAACCTCACCTAGGAAATTATAATAACAATAGACAAACATACCCAAATCCAAGGTAAGCATTAGTAATAACTGGCAAGGGTAATAATACCAACTAAATCAGTTCAGTGAAAAACACACAGAAACTGAAAGGTCCTAAGAAACAAAACAACAATGCCCAAGTCAAAGTGCAGATCCATGAGAAACAAAACACAAGAAGACCAATGTCCCACCAAAAGAATTAACCCCATAATGATGGATTCCGACAGAACAAATTCACAGAAAATAGCCAAGAAAGCCAGACCCAACACAATGACTTTCAGAGTATGATCATTACCATGATTAATACTATGAAAGAGGAAATCCGAGAAGAGTTAAACAACCGTATCAACCACTTTGAACAGGAACACAACAGGCACTTGGAGGAGTTCAGAAAAACAGTTCAAGAAACAAAAATAGGCATAAAGCAGTTAAAACAGTCTCAGGCAGAGTTTAAAATTGAACTAAAAGATAAATTATCTTCAACCCAAAACTCAACAGAGAGTCTTATCAGGAGAACAAATGAAGCAGAAAACAGAATTTCAGATCTTGAAGACAAAGTGGGAGAATTAACCAGCTCAATGGAAGAGATTGTTAAAGCCAAAAAGATACTTGAGAGGAACATTCAAGAGATATGGGACACCCTGAAGAAGCCTAACATGCATATTCATGGAATACCAGAACAAGAATAACAAATACCACACCTGAGGAAATATTTCAAATCATCATAAATGAAAACTTCCCACAACTAAAGAATAAGAGGCCCATCCAAATATAAGAGGCATTCCGCACCCCAAACAGATACGACCAAAATAGAAGATCGCCACGGCAAATAATAGTCAAAACACTCCACATTCAAGACAAAGAAAAGGTGCTGAGAGCTTCAAGAGAAAAAAAGCAAGTCACTTTTAAAGGTAAACCTATTAGAATAACAAATGACTACTCACTGGAACCAGTAAAAGCAAGAGGAGCTTGGGGAGACGTACATCAAGTATTAAATGAGCAAAAATGCCAACCCAGACTGATATACCCGGTGAAAATATCTGTCATGATTGAGGGAGAAAGAAAAGTTTTCCAGCACAAAGACAACTTGAAGGGATACATGTCTACCAAACCAGGGCTCCAAAAAATGCAAGAAATGATACTCAGGCTTGAAGAAAAGAACAAGCGTATCCAGGAGGACGGAAGGAAAGTATAATACCACCAAAACATAAATATCAAACAATACACTTACAAAATCCACTAAACATAAAAAATGTCCAGAATTAAAAATAATTTCTCCATTATAACATTAAATGTCAATGGTATTAATTCACTGATTAAAAGACACAGATTACAAACTTGGATTAAAAACTACAACCCAACAATCTGCTGAATTCAGGAAACTCATCTAACATCCTAAAAATGAAAGGCTGGTCCAAAATCTTGCAAGCTAATGGAACCAGGAAACAGGCAGCGGTAGCAATTATGCTTTCAGACAAAGTGGACTTCAAACCAAAGAAAATCATAAGAGACACAGATGGATACTACATTTTAGTCACAGGTACAGGAAAACTTCACAATACTGAACATATATGCACCCAATACCAGACCCTCCACATTCATTAAGAAAACCCTACAGAGTCTAAACCAAGAAATCAACCCCCAAATGATAATTCTTGGGGACTTCAACACCGCCCTCTCAACATGAGATAGATCAACAGGTCAAAAGCTTAACAGAGACACTTTGGAACTTAATAAAAGCCTTAAAGAAATGGACCTCACAGATATTTATCGAACTTTTCATCCACACAGCAAAGAATACACATTTTTCTCAGCAGCACATGGAACTTTCTCCAAAATAGATCACATATTGGGCCACAAAATTAATCTACACATATACAGAAAAGTTGAAATTCTAATCTGTGCCCTATCAGACCACCACGGCCTAAAGCTGGACATCCACAACACAACAAACAAGAGAAAATACACTAACTCCTGGAAACTAAACAACATGATGCTGAATGAGAACTGGATTCAGGAAGAAATTAAAAAAGAGATTCAAGATTTCATGAAAATGAACGATAATGAAAATACAACTTACCAAAATCTCTGAGACACAATGAAAGCTGTTCTAAGAGGTAAGTTCATAGCTTTTAATGCCTACATCAAAAAAAATTGGAAACATCAGAAATAAACAACTTAACAATGCAGCTTAAAGCTTTAGAGAAACAAGAGCAATCTGATCCCAAAAGTACTAGAAGAGAGGAGATTAGCAAAATAAGGGGAGAAATATCTGAAATTGAGATTAAAAAAACGATAGAGAAAATCAACCAGTCAAAAAGCTGGTTCTTTGAAAAAATCAATAAGATTGATACACCTCTAGCTAAATTAATCAAAAGCAAGAGAGAGAAAACCAAATTAACAAAATTAGAAATGAACATGGAGTTATCACTATTGATACCCAAGAAATCCAGAGAATTATAACATCATATTTCAAAAACTTATACTCTGTGAAGTTTGACAACACACAGGAGATGGATGAATTTCTAAGTAAACACAACCTACCAAATTGAATCAGGAAGTTGTGAATTATTTAAACAGTCCTGTAACATATGAGGAAATTGAAGAAGTAATCTCAAATCTTCCCACCAAAAAATGTCCTGGACCAGATGGATTCAGCACAGAGTTCTACCAGACATTTAAGGAGTTAATAACACCAATACTCCTTAAACTGTTCCATCAAATAGCAAAGGAATGAACACTACCAAATTCCTTCTATGAAGCTAATATCATTTTAATCCCAAAACCTAATATTCACTTAGAAAAGAAAACTATAGGTCAATCTCTCTGATGAACACAGACGCAAAGATTCTCAACAAAGTCTTAGCAAATCGGATTCAAAAACATATCAAAAAGATCATCCATGGGGACCAAGTAGGCTTTATCCCAGGCATACAAGGTTGGTTCAACATACGCAAATCAATAAATGTAAATCATCATGTAAACCAGTCCAAAGTCCAAGACCACATGATACTCTCGATAGATGCAGAAAAAGCTTTTTGACAAGATCCAACAGCCTTTTATGATCAAAATGCTAGAGACAGTAGGAATGGAAGGAACATTTATCAATATAATAAAAGCTGTATACAACAAGCCCACAGCAAGGATTATGCTCAATGGGGAAAAACTGGAAGCATTCCCACTTCGATCAGGAACTAGACAAGGCTGTCCTCTCTCACCACTTCTATTCAATATTGTACTTGAAGTCTTAGCTGAAGCCATAAGACAAGAAAGGGACATAAAAGGGATTCAAGTCGGCAAGGAAGAAGTCAAGCTATCCCTATTTGCAGATGACATGATCTTATACCTGAGTGATCCCAAAAACTCCACCAGGAAGCTCCTGGAACTAATTGAGAAGTTCAGCAGGGTGGCAAGTTACAAAACAAATGTACAAAAATCAGTGGCCTTCCTATATGCCCAGAATGAAAGAACTGAAAAAGCCCTGAGAGAAACAATCCCATTTACTATAGCCCCCCCAAAAAATGAAATATCTTGGTATAAACCTAACCAAGGAGGTAAAAGACCTTTACAATGAAAACTTTAAAACCCTAAAGAAAGAAATTGCAGAAGACACCAGAAGGTGGAAAGACCTCCCATGCTCCTGGATTGGCAGAATCAACATCGTAAAAATGACCATCTTACCGAAGGCAATATACAAATTCAATGCTATACCAATTAAAATACCAAAGCAGTCCTTTAAAGAAGTTGACCAAACAATCTCAAAGTTCATATGGAGGCACAAAAGACCCAGGATAGCAAAGACAATCCTGAGTAACAAAAACACTGCTGGAGGTATTACCATACCAAACCTTAGTCTATATTACAAATCCATAGTTGTAAAAACAGCCTGGTACTGGCTCCAAAATAGACACACAGATCAATGGATAAGGGTTGAAGACCCAGATATAAGCCCACAAAATTACAGCCATTTGGTCTTTGACAAAGGGGCCCAAAAAATTCAAAAGAACAGTATCTTCAATAAATGGTGCTGGCAAAACTGGATCTCCACATGCAGAAGATTAAAGCTGGACCCATACTTGTCACCATGTACAAGACTTAATTCCAAATGGATCAGGGACCTTAACATAAGGCCAGAGACTATAAAAACCATAGTTGAAAGGATAGGGAACTCCCTCGAGCTGATTGGGCTAGGCCAACAGTTCCTGAACAGACATCCAATGGCACAATCACTGCTACCAATTCTCAATAGTTGGGATCTTGTGAAATTAAAGAGCTTCTGTTCAGATAAAGAGATTGTAACAAAAGCTCAAAGGCAACCCACAGAATGGGAGAAAAATCTTCACTAACTACATATCTGATAGAGCTCTACTATCCAGAGTGCACAAAGAACTTAGAAAACTAAACACCAAGGAAATTAATGGCCCAATTAAAAAATGGGCCCTGGAACTTAAAAGAAACTTTACCAGGGATGAAATTAAAATGTCTAACAAATATCTGAAAAAATGCTCCACTTCTTTAGCCATCAGGGAAATGCAAATCAAAACTTCCCTGAGATATCATCTCACCCCGGTCAGGATGGCAAAAATCCACAATACAAACAACAACAAATGCTGGAGAGGATGTGGAGAGAGGGGAACTCTCCTACATTGCTGGTGGAAATGCGGCCTCATACAGCCACTCTGGCGAGCCGTCTGGAGATTCTTAAAGAAATTAAAGATTGAAATGCCATATGACCCTGCTATTCCACTTTTGGGAATAACCCCCCCTACAGCAGAGGTTCACCTCGATAGCACAAGCACGACCATGTTCATAGTAGCACTGTTTACAATAGCAAAGTCATGGAATCAATCCAAATGTCCAACAGTTGATGAGTGGATAAGGAATCTGTGGTACATCTGTACAATGGAGTACTACTCAGCCATCAAAAATGATGAATTACTGGAATTTGCCAGGAAATGGATGTCATTAGAAACAATTATATTGATTGAAGTACCCCAAACCCAGAAAATTAAGCACTGTATGTACTCCCTAATAGGTGGCTCCTAGTACCAAACCCACCCAGCCCACCTTGAGACACTCAAAGAAAAACTATGTAATACCTACAGTAATTGCAAAGATTATGAACAGGAGGGATGGGGTTGGAGGGCCACACCAGAAACAAGGAGAGAGGGGACCATGTCACAGCAGAGAAAATAGGCCTCCATCAAGGACTGCAAGTAAGTAATGAGACACCTAGTTAAGGTCAGACATTCGTTCCTGATCATTTACAGCTGAGGGGGTATGATCTCACCAGAAGAGGAGGGCATATAGTCTGGCAGATAAAAAGTAACCATTTTGCAAATGGGTGATTGACCCTCACTGTGATTTCCTACTTTTATTACACCTACCCTTGAATGTGCTCTATAACAAGACTCTAGTTTAACAGCTTTTTGTCTCTGGCCAGGGGGTGACATACAATGCCCATCAGGATGGAGTGAAGGGCATTGCAGGAGCAGCAAAACTGCGAAAAAAAAATCAACAAACCACAATCCAGAACTTCAGAGACTCTATATCAACCACCTAGAACTAGGCCAGACTAATCTCTCCCCATCCTGAAGCTCAAGGAAATTTGTGGAAGTGGGGGCAGTGTTGCAGTCTGTCTGCATGGTTGCTGAGAAATGACCAGAACACAGCTTAAGGGAACAAGGAGTTTACTTTCTTACAATAGTCCAGTTACAATTCACAGTCCAGCTTGACAAGAGAGCACACACCAACACCAGGGCTGAGGGAACTGACCACCATAACGGCTGAGAGATGGACAATCCTTACTTGCCAGACCAGCATGTCTGGCCAAGTATACAGAAGGATGCCAACTCTCTCAACCAGCTCTCTGTGATTTATCCAGGGCCTAATCCCATCCACCATGGGCTGGGTCTTCCCCAGCAGCCAGACAATCTCCTTCAGGTTTGCTCTGGGCTTAACTCAACCATCAACTCTCTACACCTGTGCCCAGAGCTCAAACCCTCAAGAGTCAAGTTGACACCTGTGCTTAACTATGACATTCCACCCCTTGTCAACTTGACACAAAAACAATAGCACTTTTAAACTGTAACCTTTCCTTGTCCCCACAGATGTTAAAATATAAATACATTCCATGGACACATTTAAAATGTTCTCTCGTTAAAACTTCAGTTCCAATATTTTAAAAGTTCAAAGTTTCTTAAACTTAAAACTCTTAAATCAGAATAAATTAAATATTTTAAAACAGATAAAACATTAAAACAGAAGGATCTTAATAAGAAAACATTAAAAAGAATAAAGTCCAGCAAATCACCGCATCCTGTACTTCAATGTCCATCTTCTGCTGCTCATCACTTAATCAAGGCGGCTCAAAGATTCAAGGAATTCCCAGTCCCTGTTTGCAGCTCGAAGTTCTTGGAGCAGAGTTCCTCTGAACCAGGCTGAATCTCTACTCACAGTTGTCCTCAGCAGCAGTCCCACAGTTCTGGCATCTCAAGCACAACTCTGGGTTCTCCTCTGCAGCTTTAAGCTTCACCATCTCTTGCAGGAACTGCCTGCCACTTGGTGCCAAGCTTTTGCTGCTCTCCATGAACCCTCAGTAGTACACGAAAACTAGTATCACCTGAGGGACGTTGCCTGATTCCGAAGCGAGGTTGAAATGCAGCTTAGTCCACTGGAGCCACAGCTGCACCAACTTCAACGCGCTGACGCTGGAAAAGCCTCTCTTCTAGGCAACCAAACTTACAAAGGGCAAGAAACAGCTTTAACTTGGGCTTTCGCCCCCTGAAGGAATCTGAACTTCCAAACCACGAACTTGCCGTACGGTGGTTTCCATGTCCTCCACCGTCTCAGTGCAAGTCACTAGGTTTTCCTTTACTGATACTCATTTGTCCAACAGCCTACCCTTTGCACATCCAAACCTGCAAGGTTGCCAACAGAGCTCTCCTCTGTCAAGCAAACCAGTCCATCGTCCTTATATTTAGTTTTACCAAAGTCCTTGTTTCCCTCATCACAAATTGGGCCCAAACAATGTCTCTCAGCAATTGGCCCACTAAATGCTGAAGAACGGTATTTGTAAATCCACAAAGTGAAAATTTTCAAGAATTTCCAACTTTGTCCAGCAGAACCGTTCAAAAGCCACAAAATCTACATAGTCAGATTTATCAGCAATACCCCACTTCCTGGGTACCAAATTCTGTTGCAGTCCGCCTGCATGGTTGCTGATAAATGACCAGAACACAGCTTAAGGGAACAAGGAGTTTCTTTCTTACAATAGTCCGGTTACAATTCATAGTCCAGCTTGACAACAGAGCACACACCAACACCAGGGCTGAGGGAACTGGCCACCATAATGGCTGGGGAAGGCACTGGGGGATGGAGAGGGAGGGGTGAGGGGAGGATAGCAGGGCGTTGGGGAGGAGAAGGGAGGGAGGGAACTGGTGTACCTATTAAGTTTGTATGAGCGGAAATAATAATAAAAAATGTTTAAAAAAACAAGGAAGAACTTCTGACATCTGTCTTTTGTGTCTGGGATAGTTCACTAAGTATAATTTTCTTTCCAATTCTATCTATTTCCCAGCAAATTATATCAATTGATTTTTCCTGACAGCTGAATAGTATTCCATTGTGCATTTGCATTGTCGTTTCATTATTCATTCATCTACTGTTAGATATTTAGGTTGACTCCACTTCCTTGCTATTGTAAGAAGGGCTTCAATGAACAAAGATGTCTAAGTCTCTGCAATAAGACACAGTGTTCCTGGAATAGTCCAGGAATGATAAGATTAGTATTTAGATTTTTTGGCTTTTTCAGGAACTTCTTGATCTCCAAAGGGGTTGTATAATTTTGGATTCTCATCAGCAACAAATGAAGGAGCCTTTCTCCCCATATCCTTGCCAGCATGTGATGTTATTTGTGTTTTGTAGGACGGTTACCTTCATCTTCTCTTTTAAATTCAGTTAGGTTTATGTACATTTCTATTGTAGCTTTGCTCTGAAATACTTTGTATATATTCACTTAACTTTTTTTAAAATTTTTTTTATTATTTATTCGGTTGTGGGTGTATGCATGTGTGCGCGTGTGTGTATGTATGTGTGTGTGTGTGTAGAACCACGGACGAATTCGGGAACCACCATGGACGCCTCCACCTCTTCCTTGTTTACTCCTCCCCGGGATTCATAGGCTCCACCCTACCAGGACCGGAAATGCAGGCCGCCCCCGCTTCCGCCCGGCGTCTATACGTGGGGTCTAGGATCCGAACTCAGGACCTTCAGCCTGCAAGGCAGAGGCTTAACCCCTGAGCTACCTCTCCAGCCCCCTCACTTAACTTTTATAAACAGGTATATTCATAATATTTACTCATTTTAGCAAGCATTTCATCATAGTCTCAGCTTTTAGGTCTTCAGTAAAATGATTGTTCATTTTGTAAGTCTTATATTACTCCTAGTTGTGTTCTTTTGTTTCATACATTGCTGTAACTAAAAACAGGTATCTTTCTTCTTTTTTATTCAGGATTTTATTATGAGTCCAGGCCGACTTGGAACTCATTGCACAGCCAGACTGGACTCACACTCTTATTCTCCTCCTTTGGCCTGCCTGCAACTGGGATTTTAGACATGCACCCCATTCCATGCAATGCATTTTCTAATTTTATACAGTCTCGAATTATGTAACTGTGATACTATCTATTTGTGGGTAATGATTATTTTCTCCTTTTATCATAGTAAAACATGATTGAAAATCCATAAAACTACCAACGTTCTTGGCTGAATACTTTTCAATATCAATTGGCTTCAGCACTTCTATAATCATATATGTTGATAGTATTAATTATTGACTCATAACTCATTTTCTTTTAATGTTATACTGATGAGCGGTTATGAGATTATGGTCCATTTGTTTTATGCTGTTCGATTATTTTCAAAGTAACATAAGATTGCTTTTCCAGTGCTGGAGAAATGGCTCAAGGGTTGAGACTCTGACTCACAAGCACAATGTCCTGAATTCAGATTCCAGGTCCCACTTAAAAACACCAGGCAGAAATGGCAGTGACGTATATTGCTGGTGGGAATGCAGGCTCATACAACTACGCTGGTGAGCCATCTGGAGATTCTTAAAGAAATTAAAGATTGAAATCCCATATGACCCTGCTATTCCACTTCTGGGAATAATCCCACATATAGCAAAAATTCACCTCGATAGCACAAGCACGACCATGTTCATAGCAGCACTGTTTACAATAGCAAAGTCATGGAATCAACCCAAATGTCCAAATGTCCAAGAGTTGATGAGTGGATAAGGAAAATGTGGTACATCTATACAATAGAGTTCTACTCAGCCATCAAAAATGATGAATTACTGGAATTTTCCAGAAAATGGATGTCATTAGAAAAAATTATATTAAGTGAAGTATCCCAGACCTAGAAAATTAAGCACCGTATGTACTCCCTAATGGGTGACTCCTAGTACCAAACCTACCCAGCCCACCTAGAGACACTCAAAGATAAATCTCTGTAATACCTACAGTAATTGCAAAGATTATGAACAGGAGGGATGGGGTACGAGGACCACACCAGAAACAAGGAGAGAGGGGACTATGTCACAGCAGAGAAAATAGGCCTCCATCAAGGACTGCAAGTAAGTAATGAGACATCTGGTTAAGTTCACAGACTTTCGTCCCTGATCATTTACAACTGATGGAGTATGATCTCACCAGAAGGGGAGGGCATATAGTCTGGCAGATAAAAAGTAACCATTTTGCAAATGGGTGATTGACCCTCTGACACACACACACACACACACACACACACACACACACACACAATGAAGTTAAGATTGTTTTTCCAAATGTGTAAAGTAAAATAAAAAAATGAAGGTTGAGGTTTGAACCGTATTATTTTTTAAAGTTACCTCAGAATCTTCAAGCGTTCTCTTCCATTATTCATTAAATATTTCATCTACTTTTTGTTATATATTTTATATTTAATAACTGGTGTCTTCATAAATGACTCATGTTTCTCTTCTAATGTTTACTCCATATGTCAACAGTTGCTTTTTCATGTATGAGACAATTCCCATCATTTTTGCATGTAGAAAACATTTATTTGTACAATAATTTTTCTTGTACTCACTGTTAAACTAAATTTTCTCTTCATAGTTTTCAGCTAAACTTTTCATTTGACCTAAATATCTTATTCAATGTCCCAAGACATTTGTGTTATCATTTGATTTTTTTCAATGTTATGTTTTCCTATATTAACTATGATGTAAAGGGGGAATGATACACATCATCTGTTTTGCCTGAGTTTGAAAAAATAACTTTATGAGTCATATATGTATTGATATCCTTGGATCAAAATCCATTTGAAAAATCTCACAAGAGCTGTAAATGTCTTTTTTTGGGTGATCAGAAAAGTCCTGGAAGTTTTCACAAATTTAAAATTTTGCATACTTTCAAAGACCACTTACATGAATCTAGTATAAACAGACATTATTCATACCTAATATTTATATTGTAATAATTTTATGTGAACTCAAAATTTGTTCAACAATGAACAGACTTATCAGGCTATTATCTGTATATGTGCATAGTATACCCATAGGACTTATAAATAGTATTGTAAATTAAAACATATATTTATGTGTTCTTAAATTAGGAAGTTCTTTGTGTCTTTTCATATAGCTTCCATTTTTTTAATTTTTTTATTTATTCAACTGTCTGTGTGTGTGTGTGTGTGTGTGAGTGTGTGTGTGTGTGTGTGTGTGTGTGTGTGTGTGTGTGCGTGTGTGTGTGTGTAGAACCACAGGCAAATTCGGGAACCACCATGGACCACCTCCACCTACTCCTGCTCCTCCTCCTCCTCCTCCTCCTCCTCCTCCTTGTTTACTCTCTGCCCTGAGATTCACAGGCTCTGCCTTACCAGGACCGGAAACACAGGCCACTCCCGCTTCCGCCCGGCGTCTATACGTGGGATCCGAACTCAGGACCTTCCGCCTGCAAGGCAGAGGCTTACCCCTGAGCCACCTCTCCAGCCCCTAGCTTCCATTTTTATTCACCGTTTCACTTCCAGCTTTCACATAGATCTCAAATAACTAACACTCCTTACAGAGCAGGCAAATTATTCCTCTTGAATAGATATTATTTTGACATCACTGCATCCTATTAATTCTACTTATAACAATGAAAATAATCATAATTTCTTGATGGTTTCAATACAGAAAAAGAGCAGATGGTAGGTACCTTTCCCAGAAATTTATTGTACAGACTTACACTGCAGAAAGATACCAAATAATGATAAAATGAAATCAAACAGTTAAGTTTCTGATTCTGATGAAGTCGAAGTTATGGTTTTGACAAGTGAGAATGTGCACATGGTCTCTGGTCTTCTTTAGGCTGTTGTAATAATTTTCTATTAAAGATACAGCAAATATCATACTGGACCTGGCATCATGAGGAATCATGTCTATAACTTTCAGATATTTGCAACCGGGTGCAAGTCCAGCTCTGTAAACAGAAGGGAAGACAATGAACTGATGTTCTGCCTTCATGTTTATGGGATCCTTGATTCAGGACTGGGTTTGTCACGCCTGTCTGAGAAACGCACTTCATCTCTGTCGTCTTCACTTCCAGCTGGGCTTCCTATCTCCAAATCAATAAACCTTAAAAGCGTCTGGTAATAGTTACAGTATATGTCTCCGGGGAAAAAAATTGTGTTAGTGTTTTGATGGCTTCTGACACTATACCAATTTCATTTGACAACGACCCAGGCGTTGCACAGTGCATTGAGCCATGCCTGTAATTTAACACCATCCTTGGAATATTGCCTTTCAGCCTTGAACAGGAAGCAGTCACTGTGAAAAGCGATCTCAGTTCCTTCTTAGCCTATTAGTTTGGTTTCTTCGTGAATGCTTGATTACAAAGGCACTCCTGACTGTGGATGTGCCAACATCTTGTCATTATTACCGTGGATAATGCTTCCAAAGCTTAATTTCCAGGTGAGCAGAGTGGAAATGATTCTCCATGAACAGCATAGACGCCCTTGTACACAGTTGCTTCAGTTCCCTGCTATACAGAAATTCTTTTCTTAAACCTTAGCTTTACCCACCATTTATGTGTGATGTGTAAAACATTTTTATTTCACAAAATGAATTTCCTTCTATTATAAGAGGAAATTATGACAAAACTATGACTGTTGCCAAATATAAATAGTTACACAAATGTTATTTCCTTGGTGATATGATACTTTTTGATAAGAACTCAAAGTATCTTACCAATGCAACTTTCTGGAATCTTTCTTCGTTTTGAATTCCTTGACACTTTCATACATGAATACAATAGATTTATGTTTTTCATGTCTTACTACTCAATCTCACCCTGCTTCCTATCTCACTTTTCTCTTTCCAACTACTCTTCTTCCTACGTTCATGTCTTTTTGCATGTGTGGCCCAATGTGTTTCACCTGGGATTTCTGTACTGGCAAGTGCCTGAGTACTTGCTGGGGCGTGAATAACTTATCAATGGACAAATCCTTGAATAAAGAAGCTCCTCTTCTTCTGTCTGGTGTTAACTTTATATAGTATCTCAGGGTGGTGCAGTGCCTCTTGAAATCTTCCCTTGTTCATGGCCAGATTCTGATAGGCAAACTACTGTGCAGAAATCTTTCTGGATTTTCAAATTTCCATTTCAGAAGACAATGCATCTGTACTTGAAAATTTCAAAGGAGTAAACTGAAGCATGAGGCCCAAATAATGCATGACTGAAATTATTTGATGCAAAAACCTGAAAGAAACCTACTACTTCTCCCATGACTGGTTTTCAATATAATGTAAATAAGGGCTGGGGTTGTAACTCAGTGCCAGAGCACTTGTCTAGCATGTGTGAGGCTCTGGGCTGGATGCCCAGCACTAAAAGAGTCACAGCAGCTAACTAATAACAGTGTGCATAAAGAAGGGAAATTTATTATGGAGATGCAAATCTATTGGGAGTCTGACCAGAATCTGGGATGTTCTGAGGAATGGGAGAACGTCAAGCAGTGAGTATAGAGGAGAATCTAGTTCACTCTGGCCTTTCTTAGAAGCAGCTCTGTGAAAAATGAAGAACTCTGATAAAGAGTCAGGAAAGCCAACAGGAAATTGGAAGCTTCGTGCGATCTGCCCACACAGTGAAGAGAGCTTTTCATGAACAGTTGAGTAGAATCAGTCACGTGTCTGATAGCAAAGAAGCACAAAGTGATAACTTAAAACTACCAAAGTGGTACTTGCTCAGCAGTCAAGATAAGTTTGGATTTAACTCTTACAAAATTTTATGATTTGAGAGATTTATCAGAAAATAATTGATGTGATATCTACATCTGCTTCTTCTTTGATGTATTTATATGTGAATAAATTAGTTAACCTAAGAATAAGAGGATATTAAATAAAGGCTACAAGCAGACATGCAAATACCACTCTCAATAAGCTTTAATTAGTGCCTTATTTTTTCACGGTTGTGTTTTGCTTAGAGAGAATTGTGAAACAGCATGAATATCTTTGCATAAGGTTAGGAATACACATTCTTAGAAATGTAGAATACAAAATACAAAGAAAATGGCTTGGTATAGCTGTGCTTGTAGATTAAACAAGTAAGATAAAAACAATCAATGGAATTGTCCTACATAACAAGCTCACAATCAATAAATATTTTAATTTGTAAACTTTTGGGAAGAAATACTGCTTTATGAATGTTTAGTTGATGTGCAGAAACTGTATGTTTCTTCATAAATACATTAAGAAAATAGCCCAGAATTATACATAAATAAGCAAGAGCATTTTATGAGAGACTGCAAGATTGGAGCTTCAGTTACAAAATTGTGAATGTTTAAATACATTCAGGAAAAAAATTACCACACCTTGTAACTAGTGGTTGGGAAACTTAACTTCATAATTTTATTAAGGCCAAATATCAGGCAAAAAATCCAGCTGTATTACCATACCCAAGGCTGATGTTATTCAAAATCCATACTCGCATGGTTCTAAGTATTCTGAAAGTTTTAAATGCCAGATATCGTTTGATGCTGCTAAGAAAATTAGAGGAATTCTGTCTTCCAAAGATAAAACAGTTAGTTATCAATACATATGGCCTTTATTTCTCAGTGTATTGAGAACTCTTCTTACTCCTAGAATATGCAATGTGGAACAGATGCATAACCTATCTAGAATTATTCAGCACTACACAGTCAGTGTGCAATGCAGTCACATTAACATGAAATCCTTATGTGAGCTTTACGGTTCTAGTCAGTCAGACAAAGAAAATGAACTCTGTACTTTTGGGAACAAAATTTTTTGAGATATTACCTCGGTGTTATTATGGTATATATTTTGGCATATGGTATTAGCTCACACTATGAAATGAATGAGTTCCATCAAAAGTCACTTGTGGAAGTTCTACTTCTCACTATCTTAGATAGATTGTATTTGGACACTCACTATTAAAGGGATAATCAGTTTAATGTGAGTTCATTTGTTGTTCCAATGAGTTGTAACTTTACAAGAAAAAAACTTTGAGTGCTGGGAAGATGGCCTAATAAATTAATGAATTGCTATATAAGTCAAATGGCTTGAGTTTGGATTCTCAGACCCACATAAAAAGCAGAATGGTGTAGCAGCCCATATGAAATTTTTGCCATAATTTTTATAGATTGCTGCATTATAACAGTGTGAGTCTGGGTATGACACAAAGCAAAGATCCTTTAGTTCTCTATCATACATCAGAACACAGACTATAACATGTGTGAACCAGGAAAACCTTTAGAACATTCTTTTTTGCACATCATAGCATGTAATTCAACAGTGAAAATTAACAAAAAAAATGTATGGAAAATGCAGGAAAAGGGTGATAGCGATGGAATGTGGTACAAAACTGAGCAGAGAAATAGGCCTGTCTCCTACCAGAATTGTTTTCCATATGCATTTCTAACAGCCTTGGAAATGAGTGAAGTTTACAAACCAAGCCAGATGAGTGGAGCAGGTGTCTGGCATTAGGAGAGATGAAAATGGTTTTCTTCTTTTCTCTCCCACAAAGAGGAAGAAGACCTCAAAGGAAGGCAGGCTGACTCCACAGAGAGAACTATGCCAACAAGCACAGCAGATGGAATCGAGCGAAGCATCCTGCATGATTAAGAATGAGCAATACCACAAGAGAGTTTCTACATCACAAACAAATCAATAAATAGCTCTTAATTTCCCTCTTGAGTGCTTGTCATGTTTCACAAATGTCGAGACCAGAAAGTGACTCAATTTCCGTTGTTCATGTCCACAGAAATGTGTGGCAAGGGGTCCCCTGTGTTTATACTTGCTTTAATGATATATAATATAAAATGCATCTCGCCAGCAGGCTTAGAATGGACAACTGGCCCATGCTGTTTCTTCCATTGAATGACAGAGGTGAGCTACTGGAGATGTTCCTTGTCACATAGAAGAATGTGATAAAATTTGTCTGAAAATTCATCATTTCTTTGATAATTTGTAACAGTCTTGGTTAAACCTGTTTAATAAAACAGACATCAAAAAGTACCTGAGATATCTACATAAAGTCCATACAATGCAATTGAATACATGCTGGTTGAAGAGGTATATCTGATACCTGTCATAGAGATGTAAATTCAGATGTCAACAAAATGAAACTTCAGCCCAGAAAATGACAGGCAAAATTTCAAAGATCTCTAAACTACAATGTAAAACAAAGTCCGATATAATCATATTCATAGCTGAAAGTTTTTTTCAATTATATAAATAAAACTTTAAAATTTATTTAAGGAAATGTGTATCATAAGCTTGCAAAAATTTATTTACCTCTAAGTTTCAAAGTATGATATATGTACTATTTCTTTGCTCTCAAAATTCCTTGTGCTTATTATCTAGCCATCATCATATTTCTCAGGGTGACTCATATTTTTAATGACTCCAGTTTTGCTGTTTAGGAATATCACATAGTCAGAATCAGTTGCTGATGTCTTTCACTTAGGAAAAACTTTAAGGTTCCTCCACAGCCATTCAGGGCCTGGTATCTCATTTCTAGTTAACTTTGAATACTACTGCATTGTCTACATGTATCAAAATTTATTTGATCACAGTTTCTTCCAAGTTTCAGCAGCCATATAGGACATGACTATACACATCCACCAGAAGGATTTGATTTGTATGTGTTTCCCACTCCTTTGGGTAAAAAATCAGACAGCAAAATCTGTGGAGTGAACAATGGGGTCATGTTTCATTATTGAAAGCAGCGCCAACTGCCTTCCAAAGAGTGTGGGCCATTCTCATACACACACACACACACACACACACACACACACACACACACACACGCATACACACACACACACACACACACACACACACACACTCATACATTTAAAGCATTTCTTTGTCACTATGATATCCAAAGTCTAGGCATGCTCAGCTATGGTATTGTTGGGTCTTATACTCATTGCAATGTTCCCCAATAACTGATTTTTTTATGGAATCTAATTTGATTGGTACAAAACTACTTTGCTGTACTTTGTGACTTAGACTATAATTCCAGGAAATAAAAACCCACACATTTTGCAAATTTCCCTTTTTTTTGTAGATGTTTCAGACTACCACTTACTCAGTTATTTCTGTCTTAATCATCTTCTTCTCAATCTCTGCTATGCTAAAGTTTTTTAGCTAAACAATCATTTTTAATAATTGCATTAGTATATGTGACTTATAAATAAATTTAGGTTTCATTATATTATTTTCATTTGTGTATATAATGTATACTTGTAAACATCATTTTGAAGAAAAAGTTTTTTAAAAATTATAGAAAGCAAATAATCATGAGTAAAATTTTGTCCTCTTTATCTTCAAACAGAAATGGATCCCAAATATTAAAGATACTGACAGCTTAGAAAAAAATGATCATACTCCTTGACACATGTCAAAGATCCCAGTAAATGGAAACATGAGCAAATGCATTTCATGTTAAGTTTCATTCCTGAGACATAAAAAATGCTCTAATTTTTCCAAATGAGTGCCAGTGCTGGTATAGGTTACTGAACCTTCCTTCCTATTAGATCTTGACATACAATGAACATTTCTAATTCAGCATCTCTGCAGATGTTTTTAGGGCCCACCTGGAAGCTGTGTCAACCCCCCGAAATTGGAAGCTCTCCCAACTTGTTGCTTAGCAACTCCTGGAGGAGAAGCATTTAAATTAATTTCATCTGAATAAACAGAGCCCTTCTAGATTTTAATAATTACTTGGAATATTCTTTTGAGTCAGAGTTTTCCCTTCTTGCACTTATATCAGTCATTCTTTAAAGATGGATTGGGTTCTAGCAATTTCTCAGAACATCTGGAAGGAGTAAAGCTTGGCTACTGGCCACAGATATGGGTACATTTACATCCACCTCATTAGTGGTTCCTTACCCAGAAGTCTCCTTGTGATGTATGGAGCTAAGTGATTGTAGACCACCCTGAGTGAAATAATGTCTACAATAATCACCATGGGGCAAAAACAATGTTTCGCTAGAAAAACTAAATTAGGACAATGTCAAATGGCAGAACATTGATAGTTTGGTGTCTTTTAAATAATTCAACATGTGACTTAACAGAGTCCTAGGGTTTATTCTTGCAGCAATTCCTCTGCAAGTTAAAAATATCTGGGTTACATTTAGATTGGGTACATCAGACCTTTCCATCAGTGACTATAGTCGCCTCCTTATTTAGATCCATCTTTTATAAATAAACTAAATTCATGTGTATGAACTCCTATTGTGACCATGATGGATGTCTACTTCATTTCTTGTCTCCAGCAGGTTGCGACATCGCCTACTTCACTGTCGTATGTTCTGTTGTCAGAGTTTCTGATTTCTCCTCCTCATCAATGGATTCTTAAAGGTAATTTCTGTGTTTCAGCAAAGCTTTGATTTCAGTAATATAATTTTGGCTTGCTGACTCCGGCACCCTTCTAGAACACAAGGAAATATGTGAGGTATTTCCCAACAATCATGAAGAGGGGTCTCCACTGAGCTTTCCCATAATGAAATGACTGAGTTAGAGGACCAGCTGTTAAGTTTCTAACTTTCTTCCAGGTTCACACAAGAAGACACCTTTCCTATCACTGAACATAGATAGTGAAAGGTAAACCCAGCCAAGATAGAAGGAAGACACATTTCAAGGTGCAATGGCTAGCCACCTGTCTAGTCAGGGATGTGTAATACTCTCCAGTTGAGAACGTGCATGCATACTTTTTCTTCCTTCATCTCTTCCTTATTGTTCTCATGACTCTCACCCTTCTCTGCTTCTCCTGCACTGAACACATTTTCCTACCCAGGTGCATCTTCCAGTAAAGTACATCTCTCACATCACACCAACTCTGCCTATTTGCAAGACCTAAGCACTTTCCCCCACTACCATATGCAGTGTTCTCTGGCTTTCTTTCCTTCTCTTGTATGATATTACTTTTATTATATGTCTGATTTAGATGACTTTAATAGCCATGTCATCAGGAATATGATGTTCAATACTGATCTTCAAAATTATGTGATCAAAAATGAATTAAGAGGCACAATTCTGAGCCTGTCTATGATTCACACTTTGGATTTGGACATTTGAGATTAGAAGACCCATCCTATAGGTGGGCAGCACTGTTTGGGGCTGAGATTCTACATATAAAAGAGAAAGTGAGTTGAGAATAAGTGCTTCTCATACTCTGCTTCCTTACCCTAGATTAGATGTGATCAGCTGCCTCACATTCCTGCTACCAGGATAGACTTTAACCCTCTCAAATTGAAAACCACAGTAGACTTCTTCCTTTACATAGATTATCATCAGGTGTTTTATTAGAGCAAGGAAAGTTAACTAATCTGGGTACTGAAAGAATAAGGAGCAGAATACTTTGCATTTTTTCTCAATCCCCACAAATTCAAATACCTAGTTTGCATCAGTTAACTTTTGTCATTATGACACGATGACAAAATACTTGTTAGAACAGCTTAATAGATGAAAGTCTGGAAAGGCTTGCTGTAGTTCATATTTCAAAGTGTTCAGTCCAGGGTCACTTGACTCTATGTGCTTGGCCAGAACATTACAGCAGTAGAAGAGTGTGGCAGTGAGAGGTTCCTGTCTCATGACAGACAAGAATCAGAGAACAAACGGAAGGTATAAGAACAAGTTACCCACTAAGCCCTACATAGGTGGTCTACTTGCTCTAGTTAAGTCATCTTTCTCAAACTCTCCAGAACTCCCTAAAGTAGCATTACGAGCTAAGACCCGTTGCACCCACAGCATGAGTTCGTGAATAATTTCATTTTTAAGCTATCATATAACTCATAAACAATTTGCTACTACATCTTCTTTATAATTTTCTTCTTTCTTTCTTTCTTTCTTTCTTTCTTTCTTTCTTTCTTTCTTTCTTTCTTTCTTTCTTTTCTTTCTTTCTTTCTTTCTTTCTTTCTGCAGGGGGTAGGATGGGCCTGCAGCTAGTGTGATTGAGGGATTCTGATCCAGCCAAGTATCCCTCAGGGCTGGGCAGGTGCGGCCCGGATCCCCCTCACCACCAGGGAGAAACACACCAGGCCGGGAGATCTGTCAAAGCAGGAACTCAACTTTATTGAATAGCACCTGAGTTTATATAGGGTCCTGCTGGGAGGAGGAGAGCTAGGTGGCATGAGGAGTGGTGAAGGAGAAAGGCAGCCAAAGGGATGTGTCCTGGTCAGTGAGGGGAGGTTACAGCAGCACTACATCAGAGAGGGGAGGAGAGGGTCAGAGATAAGTTTCAGAACTCAAGGATAGGTCCTGAAACTCCAGCCAGGCTTAGGAATTTCCAACAGGCCTCCAATCAGAGATAAGTTTTAGAACTCAAGGACAGGTCCTGAAACTCCAGCCAGGCTTAGGGATTTCCAGCAGGCCTCAGGCTTGGAGGCCCAACACTTTCTTTCTTTCTTTCTTTCTTTCTTTCTTTCTTTCTTTCTTTCTTTCTTTCTTTCTTTCTTTCTTTCTTTCTTTCTTTCTTTCTTTCATGAGAGAGAAAGAGAGAGAGAGAATATCAAAGTCTTCATATTTGAAGACCAAAGAATAATTTCCAGCACTTAATTCTCTTCTTCCAGACTGTGGTGCTAGGGACAGAACTCAGGCCCTAAGTTGGGACTCAAGAATATCTCCCCGTCAAGCCCCTGCACAGGCCCCAGGTATCTGGTTTTGATTTTTCAACAATGATTTTCATTTGCTTTTTGAAGGCTACAGTAGGGAAATTCTAATGTTCTAAGGATATAAGAAATGGAAATATGAAATTCAATGTGATATGTTTGGAAAATTTTAGAAAATTCTATAGTTCAAATGCTTTAGAAAAATGTATCTGCTTAATATGAATGTTTCTAATATATTGCAACTGATTATAAAGGAATAGAATGTGTATCAATTAAGGGTTATTCTGGTCAAGAAAACATGGGCAGTCTAAACTTCTGATAGGTGAAATAGCATCTGCCTCATAAAGAGAATTGGTGAAGAAGAGTATGTCCGGAAGACTTAAAGAAGTTTCTTTGTAGAGACCCAAGCATAAGGACCTGGGAAAACCATGTCAGATAGTGACCCTTTGCATATAAGCCTCCTGGTAACAAAGAAGTACATTCCACCACATACAGGCACATGGAAGGGTAGTAAGGAAGCTATTAATACACAGTTAGAGACCTTCAAAAGACCTCTATGTCTTGTGAAAGGAAACATTGAGAAGGCAAAAGAAGAAACTATGAGGAAGAGGGGCACAGGGAAGAAACTGTGAGAGATGGGCACAGTGAAGAGCTGGAAGATGGAGCAGAATCATGCTGAAGGAGCAAATCTTCCTGACGGCAGTGCATAATCGCAAAGAACCCAAGCAGAATAGCAAAGCTGGGGAGCCAGTTACCTTTCTTCAAGTGACAAGATCCATGACATTTCCAAAAAAAAAATAATAAGATTCAGAGACAAGTAAGAACATTTTCTGTTGTTTAACTGATTTGTTGGTTAATTTTTTTTTATCAAATCAATGCCATCAAAGTAATATCAAAACTTTTAAATCTATTTCCACTATGTAATATTGGAAAATTTGGTATATTTGGTAAATTTATATGTAATATTTACATGGTTAAGGATGTTTGAAATTCAACTTGAATTCATTTGAAATAAATGAATAATTTAAAATGGAAAAATGGGTAAAAATTTGATGACTCATAAAAACAAAAAATTAATAAAAATAAGATTTGAAAGAAACGATCAAGAGATTAAGGAAACACATCAAATGATCTGAAGGCGGAGAAATACAATGGAAAGAATTGAAATGTAATTGAACCATATATCACTTCTTAGACAAATATGAAGTCATCGATGTGGTTAGGGCCAAGCAAAGGCTGCCCAACAAACACCATTTCTTGTTGGTAGTGATTTCTCAGTAGCTAAACTTCAAATATATTTTCTTGTGAGTATAAAAGAACTGCCATAAAATTAAAAGGTGAACTAATTCATTAAATAGTTCCTATGTTAACTAGCAAATGTGGAAAACATCACACGGTTCAGTGATTGATTCCTTTCTAAATCTAGAAGTGCTTGTGTGTGTGTGGTCATGCATGTGCGTGCTGGTGTGTGAATGTGCATACCTGTATATGCCTGTATATATGTGAGGTTATGCACTTTTTGTGTCCCTGTGTGTTTGTATGCATGAATGTACTTGTGCGTGTATATGAATATATGCACATGTACATCCCAATGTGTATGCAAGAGTCTTTGCCTGTGTCTGTAAGATGCTTAGCCACATTCATTCAACAGGTTTTAGAAGTCATCTTTCATACCATGGTCTCATTTTGCTAATTTTAGGCTGAGGACAGAAATGGAGCCACATTAGAATGAAACTGCAGGGTTTATTGGTCATTTCATTTTGTGTTTTATAAGATTGTGCATTATTGCATGTTTTTGTGCTTTGGTTATAAGAATGAATCATTTTCATGGTTAGAAAAGTGAAACACTATTTCTAAATTCATTATAATTATATAATATAATATGTTCATAATTATAGTCCCTTATACCTGCATAATTTCATAATTATATGGTTATATTTATTTTATTCTCAGGCTTGTATTTGAAGTTCTGGTCTGATTCTATGCACTATTTCTTTTGTCTCTATTTTAATAATTCCTAGCTCTGTCATTGAGAATGAATATTTGAAACTCTTCAAAAATGGTGACTCACACAATCTTACCATGTCACCTGTGACAGATATATGCGATAATAAATTATTAATATCATATCCGCACATGATTCAACTATTTTCTAAAACTTAGTTTTGCAACAGAATAGTGGCTTCACGTGTACACAGAAATGTTCTAAACTTGTGACTATGTGCTTTTATGCTGTTTATAAGTGATGCATGGTCATGAAGAAATAAATAATTATTGCCACAACTCTGTCTACAGTTCCACAGGTCTGTAAGTATAAATTTATGCAATCAAAAGATCTATTGAGGCAGCCATTCCTTATGGTCGAATTCCCATCTCTGTGTCCTTTTAGTGACTGAGACACTTTCCTTGCCACCAGTGTTTCTCCTGTCTGCAGGTTGCATAGAGAACCTCGAGGATCCTGTAGAGAAGCCCCCCTCCCCCCAGTCTGCGGCCTAGAAAAATGGATGATTGTGTTTCCCTGGAGATTTCTAACAAAGGAATCAACAGGGGGTGGGAGCTGCTGGGCCCTTACACCACTGCAGAGAGAAAGCTTTGTGTAAGATGAACACTTCCCTTTCCCCTCTTCAGAAATGAAAATTCAAGAATGTCTTTTCAACACTATGTCTGGAATGTGCAAAATCTCAGGCAGCTTTTTCTTCTTCAGTAAACTAGTATTTCCTTTCTCTCTCTTTCCTCCCTCCCTCCCTCCTCTCTCCCTCCCTCCTCCTGTCCTCCCTCCCTCCCTCCTCTCTCCCTCCCTCCCTCCTCTCTCCCTCCCTCCCTCCCTCCTTCCTTCCTTCCTTCCTTCCTTCCTTCCTTCCTTCCTTCCTTCCTTCCTTCCTTCCTTCCTCCCTTCCTCCCTTCCTCCCTTCCTCCCTTCCTCCCTTCCTTCTTCCTTCTTTCCTTCCTTCCTTTCTTCCTTCTTTCCTTCTCTCTCTCTCTTTCTCTCTCTATCTCTCTTTCTCACTCATGCTCATTTCACAGTGTGGAAGACAGGAATTATGAGCATTTTGGTTGTTCCTTCAGAGAATGTTCTAAAATAGAATGGCATTCTTCTGCCCATGTCAGACAGTCAGGCAGCAAAGCAGTGAATTTCCCCAGTAAAGATTGTTCTAGACTGCAGACACACTGAGGAAGTTACTGGGGATTTGGCTAAGGAGTTAATGGCTCTGAGTTAAGTTAAGGGGACTGAGTTTTTTATAAGTTGATTTAATTTTGGTAGATAAAAGAAATCAAGACACAGAGAGATGAAAGGTAATACAAGAGAAAACATGGTTAGCATTAAAAGAACTAAGCTTTTCCAAGAATCAAGAAATGAAAACCAGGCATAGGTGTGAAGACTTCAAAACCTGCATTGAGGCTAGATTTACTACTTCCTGGCACCATCATGCAGAGATATGCTGAATTTCTCTTCCTGGCAGATAAAATGTTTTATTGATAGCATCCACAGGGAAGTGGCTTGTGATGAAAAAATTATGCTTACTTTCAAACTCATTTTTTTCTTAAAAATCATATAGCTATTGCCATGCAATAAGGTTTTTTAAAACATTTATCTGCATTAGAGAGAAGAAATGATAAGATATATTAGCTTTTAGTATCACTTGCTGAAGTTTCACAAACCTCGAAAGAAAATACTAAAACAAGAATAATGAAACCAATAAAATGGTTGTCAAAACTCTCGTTACAAAGTCTACTAAATAATCAGAGCACAGTAAATACAAATAATAAATAAAATAAATGCAATTTTTGTCTTCACTGAATAGTAGGGAAAACTGTCTCAAAGGATTAAATTATAATAACCTGTAATTCTCTTTTCTTTTCAATTTTTGTCTTTGTTGGGCTTTGGAATCAGAATAGTACTGGTCTCATAGAAAAAGTTTGCGAGTATTTCTTCCTTTTCTATTTCATGAAAAATTTGAGTAGCAATGGCATTAGTTCTTTTATGAAAATCTGATAAAACTCTGAACTGAATCTGTCTTTGTATGTTGTGAAATATTGTGTGATCTTACATTTCCCTTCATAGTGTGGGGATTTTGTTTCCCATAAGATGTTGTGAAGTTTACGGTTATCTTAAATTTTTCTTTGAAATAATAAAGTTAAAAAATAAAGCAGTCCAAAAGATTATGATATCCTGTTTTTCACCAAGTTAATTTGCACCCATCAAGGGCTTTGCCAACTTTGTATTTTCTGCTCAATTATTACATGGATACAGTATCACTTGATATTATGGATTATTTATAATTTTGATAAATTGGCTCACTAAGTCAGAATGCCACATAAACAGAAAACAAAATTAGCCCATTTTTAAGGTCATAATTCTCATTTATTATCTTGTCTACATCCACCCCAGCTGACTACTGTCCTTCTTTGCCTGAAACCTAGTTCATGGGAATTTCAACACTTAAAAGAGAACACTTAGGAAATTGGGACAAATTCCAAGAATGTGAGTATCCACTTTTCACTATGTAAGTGATGATTCATTCATAATCAAAGGATGTCATTTTATCACTATGACTGGAATTTGGAAAATGTCAAATAACTTTTATTTTTTCAGCAGGCATAATAATCCTCTTATTTCTGCCTCTCCTCTCTTTCTCTCTCCCCACACACAAACACACTCACATGCACACACACATGCACATGCTCACTCACAAACACACAATTTCAGAGCATGTTACAACAATAAGCATTTTGGCCATTTCTGCAACAAGTCTTGAGTAAATAGTTCTCTCCTTCCTATGGCAGATGGAAGGAGAGCAAGCCTTATCCAGTGACATTCAAACAGGTCAAACACACTCCATAGCCACTGAAAGAAACCACTTTATTAGCTCATTGCAAACGAGCAACAAGCTATTTTAATGTGTTTTATGACAAAATTGGCAAAGAAAACTTGGAAGGAAAGAGGAGTAATGGAGAATCCCTTGCTATACTGACTGGGTACTTGCTTTCAATCTGATGGGTTCTTCCCTCCTCATAGTTGCCTAACTACAGAAATTTGGGAGGGGTGAAATATGGCAAATCAAAGACTGTTTATTTTGGAAAGCTGGTTCTTTGTATCAATGGAGCAAGTTTCTTTATTACTGATTTTTATGTGAGCTCTCTGAGACTCAAGGAATATGCACATCCACAACTCTGATAAACAATTCAGCTGTAACTTTCATCTCCTTGTGATTCTAATGCCACTGTGTTTTGCAATCCCAATACTATGCCTTTGCATGAAACTGTTCAAACCCCTGTTTTCCAGAATGGTGCAAATGGGTTGTCTCCACTGTGTGACAGAATAATTGTACTAATGTCCCTTTGCTTTTTGGATATTTTAAAAATGCTACTCCTAACTTCATTTTAAAATAATTAGTTGATTTGCATTCTTCAATGCTGGAATGAAATGAATTTAAATTAGCATAATGTGTAAAAATAACGAAGATGAAAATGACAGGTTCTGACATAAGTGAGTGTTGCTCTTGTATTTCTTTGTAAAGTTTCCAATAAGTAATAACAAATTTGAAAATACATCTGCAGAGAATGTCTTCAGTGCTGCTGAGCCCATTTGTATTGAATTAGGAACAAAGCAAATATGAGCTAATCACCCAAATACACTGATCACAATAAAATATCCCCAGGAAAAGATGGAAAACATATTCTGTATAAGAAAGAGTCATGTGTCAATCATGAAGACATCCAGTAACAAGACAACATTCTCAATGTCAAAAGGACATTGCTTGACTTTTCAAGAGGAGATTTGAACAAATATCTATCCATCTCAGACAAGGCACCACAACTGGTTAGAGTAATGATTCTACCAATGAGTTTATTGGGGTTTGCTGTGAGATCAAGGGTGAGGGGTCACTTACAGGAACCATGGGTGACACTATGTCAGCTGCATCACGGGCAAGTCTACATGTCACAGTTCTAGCGTGAGCTCCCTCCCATAGGCTCTTGCATTTGAATCCCTGACTGACATTTAATATTTAAGAAGGCTGTGACACCTTTAATAGATGAATCCTTTCTGGACAAAGGCACATCACAGGAGGCAGGCTTTGAGGTTTGGTGGCCTGACATCAGTTCCTCTCAGTTGGCTCTTGCTCTCTCTGCCTTTTTGATGGCCACAGTGATTCGAACCAGCCCCTCCTGCTTCTGACATCTGCCACACCTTCTCCACCATAGTGGGTTTTCTCCCTTAAGTAGCATTATGAGTACTGCCTCACAGCAGCAACAAGAAAAGTCAACATTACCCTATTCTGGGTGAATACTTAGTAACATTACATACATGGAGCAACCTACCCAGTTTGCAGGCAGCCCCCAGCTCCACACCCTGGCCTCAAGAGACATTCCCAATGCTATAGCAATTGTTTCCTCCTTATAGAACCTTGGTAAAGACCTTGTGACTCTTCTCATATTATGAGCTTTCAGGGACTAGTAAGTTCCACAAACTTCTTGAATTTTGCTAACTTTTACTAGAGACCAGTGAATGCTGAGCCTTCCTCCTTCCTCCAGGACAAAACGTTTGCTTCAGAAGGAGCAAAGAGCATAGGTGTCCAGGAGTTTCGGTTTGAATGTGAGCACTATGTCTGCAGCTGGTGCTGTTGTTTGAGAATGTCATGGAACCTTGAGGGAACAGAGCCTTGCTGGAAGAAGTGAATCACTGTGGGCGGGTCTTCGAGGTTTTGTAACATGATCTCACTTCCTGTTTGCTCTGTGCTTCCTGACCACTGAGCAGCATGACTAACTGGTTCACGTTCCACTCACCAGGCTACGTCCACCATGTTGGACTCCATCCTATCTGAAACTGTAACTCAAAACACCGTTTCTCCTTTAAGTGGCTTTTTATCAGGGTATTTTATGAGCATAACGGAAGGATAGCTAAGATAATAATTAATTAATTAATTAATTAGCAAAGATTGATGATACTGAGCATGTTGTCTTAATTTGCCCAGGACTCATGCAAAATTGAAAGCATCATGTCTTAGAATTCCCTCAGTCCCAGGCACAATGAGACAGCTATATCACATGCTTTTTCAATTAAATCATATTTGTCTCATCATATTAATTTTCATGAATTTTTTGTGATGTTTGTTTTGCTGCTGTGCTCTCTCAACTTTCCAATTCATTGTAAGCATGGTGTTCTTTAAAGCCATAATGAATAATTTAAAGATCACTGTGCTAATTCAAACATCTTATATTTTAGTTGCCTATGGTGGTCCATGTCTCTAAGCTCAGAAATCTGGAGGCAGGAGGATTATACGCTCAAGGACAGTGTTGACTACATTGTACGATTTAGTCACAATGAAATAAGTAACAATTAATTTGAGATGTTGATATTAATTTCCCCCAGTGGACATCATTTTTCAGCCAATAATAGCTAATATTTTCTATATTTTACTACTTTCTTACACATTCATGTCTGTTCATTGTGCTGTGAAGATTCTGGGTTTGACTATATTTCTCTGAGGTGTGTTGATTTTCATTGCTGTTTTAACTAACTTTGCATGATTGAAACTCATTAGAAATGGGCATGTCTCTTTTCAGGATGGTGGTTCCCATCTGAGTTCAATGTACTTGTTTTGGGTGGAGAACTGTTGCAGTCAGCCTGCATGGTTGCTGATAAATGACATCAAATGATATTAGGTAACAAGGCATTTATTTTTCTCTTACGATTCCTGGTTATAGTTCTTAGTCCAGCTTTACGGGAGAGCACGCACCAACACCAGGGCCGAGGGAACTGACCACACCATCACCATATAACAGCAGAGATGGACAATCCTTACTTGTCAGACCAGCATGTCTGGCCAAGTGAACAGAAGAATGCCCACTTCCTCAACCAGCTCTCTGTATTTTATTCATCTGTTCAGGGCCTAGTCCCACCCACCATGGGCTGGGCCTTCCCCATCATCTAGACAATCTCCTGCAGGTTTGCTCTGGGCTTAACCCAACCACCAATTCTCTACAAATGTGCCCAGAGCCCAAACCCTCAACCATCAAGTTGACACCTGTGCCTAACTATGAAACTCCACCCCTTGTCAACTTGACTCAAAGACATAGTACTTTTAAACTGTAACCTTCAATACTTGTTCCCATAGTTGTTAAAAGTTATCTTAAAAATATAAATACATTTAATTTTATTAATTATAAAAGTCCAAAACTAAAAATTTCTGTAATTCAATTTAAAATGTCAGTCATTAAAATTCACTTATTAAAATGTTGGAACTGAAAGTTTTAAAAAAGTCTCAAATCTATCAAATCAAAATATGTTAAAATACTTCAACAAGATAAAATATCACACAGAAATATCAAGTCCAGCAAATCAATTACTGCATCCTAAATTTCAATGTCCATCTTCTGTTGTTCATCACATAGTCATAGTGGCTCAAAGATTCTAGTCATTCCCAGTCCCTGTTTTCAGCTCAAAGTTGTCAAAGCAAAGTTCCTCTGAACCAGGTTGAATCTCCACTCGCAGCTGTCCTCAGCATACATCCCATGGTTCTGGCATCTCAAACAGTACTCTGAGTTCGCCTCTGCAGCTATAAGCTTCACCTTTCCTTGGAGGAACTCAACACCTGCCACTTGGTGCCAAGCTTTTGCTGCTCTCCACAAACCCTGTAATCATACACCAAAACCAGTATCACCTGGGGGATGACAACAGAATCCACGGCGAGGCTGAAATGTAGCTTGGTCCACTGGAGCCACAGCTTGTACCAACTTTAGCTTGCTGATTCTGGAAAAGCCCCCTTCTAGGCAGCCAAAACTTCCAAAGGGCAAGAAATGGCATCAACCTGGGCTTTCAGCCCCTGGAGGAATCTGGGTTTTCAACCCACAAAATTGCCATATGGTGGTATTCATGTTTTCCACCATCCCAATGCAAGTCACTAGGTTTTCCTTCACTGATGCTCATTCCTCCAACAACAGCAGCTATTTGACTGCCTGCCCTTTCCTCATTCAAACCTTCAAGGCTGCCAACACATCTCTCTTCTAGTAAGCAAAGCAGTCCATCGCCTTTAAAATCAACTTCACCAAAGTCCTTGTTCCCCTCATCACAAACTGAGCCCAAACAATCCACAACTCTCTTACCATTCTCATTGTCCAAATGGCCCACTAAACTCTGTGAGAATGTATTTGTAATCCACAAAGTGAAAATCTTCAAGCATTTTCAACTTTGTCCAGCAAAACCATTCAAAAGCCACAAAATTCACACAGTCAGATTTATCAGCAACACCCCACTCCTGGCACCAAATTCTGTTGCAGTTAGCCTGTATGGTTGCTGATAAATGACATCAAATGACATTAAGCAACAAGACATTTATTTTCTCTTACAATTACTGGTTACAGTTCTTAGCCCAGCTTGATGCATGCACCAACACCAGGGCTGAGGGAACTGACCACACCATCACCACATAACAGCTGAGAGACGGACAATCTTACTTGCCAGACTAGCATGTCTGGCCAAGTGAACAGAAGAATGCCCACTTCTTCAACCAGCTTTCTATATTTTATTCATCTGTTCAGGGCCTAGTCCCACCCATCATAGGCTGGGCCTCCCCATCATCTAGACAATCTCCTGTAGGTTTGCTCTGGGCTTAACTCAACCATTAATTCTCTACAAATGTACCCAGAACTCAAACCCTCAACTGTGAAGTTGACACCTGCACCTAACTATGACAGTAGGTATACAAGAAAACTGTTGAAGACATTGCTTGCAAGCAGAAAATACATCATAAAATAGTACTTTATTTTATATTTTTACTTTTATATTATAAAAGTGATGATTTTATACTGAAAATCAAAAGATTTTCTATACGAAAATCAACAGATATGTAAAGAGAATGCCCAACTTCTGCAGCCTGGAGTTAAAACACATTTATATTCAATGTGTTCAGTGAAATTACTTTCGATTCTCAATTGGGGAGTCCATGATCTCATTTAGGTTAAACTATCCTAGGCAATGTGCTTTTATGAGAAACTTTGCATGCATACATAAGAAAATGTGCATGCATGCCTAAGGAACTTTGATTTTCTGGACAGCCTGTAGATCTGTTTCTAACACATTTGCTGCTTCTTTTCTCTTCACTAATTGTCTCTGCTGAGTGAGATGCTTCTGCTTTATGACACCTAAAAATGTTTCTCTTTTCTGCTTTTCTGCAGAGACAGATTCCAGTTCTCCAGGCTGACCCTCACTATGCCATTCAGCCCTTCAACTTTCTTACTCACATAGTCTTCTGAAAATCAAAACCCATAACAAACCAAGGAATAAGGAGCTTTCTTTTTCCCTTTACAGAGACAGCTTCTGCAAACAGAAGTAGGCATCTGAAAAAAGGAATAAGTATTGTGGCCCCGTCAGACACCTTCTGATTAGCATCATATTACTTTTTCCTCAATGAGACAATGATTCCACCAGAACTGCTGTTGCCCCACCCTTCAATATCAATTGGATGCTACCACTTTGTTCTGAAATTCATAACAAAAAGCAAAGCAAGAGGTCATTAGGTAGGAAACAGTATACAGACACTTGCAAAAGAAGGGTTTCTTTAACCATGCCTGGGAAGAAGTAAAGTACACAGTACTGTTTTCTGACATGTCTTGTAATGGCTTCATGAGAAAAAAACAGAAATCAGCCTGGTGATATGTATCAGGCATACAAATTTCTGTCTGTGTTTCTACTCATTTCTATACATGTAGGTATTTCTACAATATATAGCATTGGGTTTTACAAAATTCGCAAGGACTTACATGGGCAGTTTATTTTTCTATTCAGAGTGGTGTTAATTGCTCTGTTATATGAGTGGTTTATATTTAGCTCTGCCTTCAAATGGGATTCATTGAAATTTGGCAGTGTTAGCTTACACCTGCAAAACCTGTTTTTTCACAACTTGGGAATATAGGAATCTTCTTCTCATCACATGACATAGGCCACATGAATTACACTCTTGTATTTCTGATTGGTATTTAAAGCCAGAAGAGTAGGAAGACTCTTGTATTAAATGAAATTTGCTGAAGACCTTTAGTGAAATTTATGACTTTCACAAGCCAGCCACATGATTATTTAAAGCATTTGTGTGAATACCCAGGAGACACATGGAATAACATTATAGGATGATTCCACTTTTAAATTTATCATATTGCGTGGCATTTGACAACTTGAAGGTACAATGATTTTCCTTATTAAGATCAATTTTATCCCTCTCAACATGGGATAGATCAACAGGTCAAAAGCTTAACAGAGACACTTTGGAACTTAATCAACCCCTTACCGAAATGGACCTTACAGATCTCTGTCAAACTTTTCACCCACGCACCAAAGAATACGCATTTTTCTCAGCAGCACACGGAACTTTCTCCAAAATAGATCACATATTGGGCCACAAAATGAATCTACACATATACAAAAAAGTTGAAATTCTAACCTGTGCCCTATCAGACCACCACAGCCTAAAGCTGGACATCCACAACACAACAAACAAGAGAACTCCTGGAAACTTAACAATATGATGCTGAATGAGAACTGGATTCAGGAAGAAATTAAAAAGGAAATTCAAGATTTCCTGAAAGCGAATGATAATGAAAATACAACTTACCAAAATCTCTGGGACACAGTGAAACCTGTTCTAAGAGGTAAGTTCATAGCTCTTAATACCTACATCAAAAAAATGGAAACATCAGAAATAAACAACTTAACAATGTAGCTTAAAGCTTTAGAGAAACTAGAGCAATCTGATCCCAAAAGTAGTAGAAGAGAGGAGATTAGCAAAATAAGGGGAGAAATATCTGAAATCGAGATTAAGAAAACGATAGAGAAAATCAACCAGTCAAAAAGCTGGTTCTTTGAAAAAATCAATAAGATTGATACACCCCTAGCTAAATTAACCAAAAGCAAGAGAGAGAAAACCCAAATTAACAAAATTAGAAATGAACATGGAGTTATCACTACTGATACCCAAGAAATCCAGAGAATTACAACGTCATATTTCAAAAACTTATACTCTGTGAAATTTGGCAACACAAAAGAGATGGATGAATTTCTAAGTAAATATAACTTACCTAAATTGAATCAGGAAGTTGTGAATTATTTAAATAGTCCTATAACATATAAGGAAATTGAAGAAGTAATCTCGAATTTTCCCACCAAAAAATGTCCTGGACCAGATGGATTCAGCACAGAGTTCTACCAGACATTTAAGGAGTTAATAACACCAATACTCCTTAAACTGTTCCATCAAATAGCAAAGGAAGGAACACTACCAAATTCCTTCTATGAAGCTAATATCGTTTTAATCCCAAAACCTAATAAAGATTCACTTAGAAAAGAAAACTATAGGCCGATCTCTCTGATGAACATAGACGCAAAGATTCTCAACAAAGTCTTAGCAAATTAGATTCAAAAACATATTAAAAAGATCATTCACGGGGACCAAGTAGGCTTCATCCCCGGCACACAAGGTTGGTTCAACATATGCAAATCAATAAATGTAATTCATCACGTAAACCAGTCCAAAGTCCAAGACCACATGATGCTCTCGATAGATGCAGAATAAACTTTTGACAAGATCCAACAGCCTTTTATGATCAAAACGCTAGAGACAATAGGAATGGAAGGAACCTTTATCAATATAATAAAAACTGTATACAACAAGCCCACAACAAGGATTATGCTCAATGGGGAACAGTTAGAAGCATTCCCACTTCGATCAGGAACTAGACAAGGCTGTCCACTCTCACCACTTCTATTCAATATTGTACTTGAAGTCTTAGTCGAAGCCATAAGACAAGAAAAGGACATAAAAGGGATTCAAGTCGGCAAGGAAGAATTCAAGCTATCCCTATTTGCAGATGACATGATCTTATACCTGAGTGATCCCAAAAACTCCACCAGGAAGCTCCTGGAACTAATTGAGAAGTTCAGCAGGGTGGCAGGATACAAAATAAATGTGCAAAAATCAGAGGCCTTCCTATATGTCCAGAATGAAAGAAGTGAAAAAGCTTTGAGAGAAACAATCACATTCACTATAGCCCCTAAAAAAATGAAATACCTTGGTATAAACCTAACGAAGGAGGTAAAAGACCTTCACAATGAAAACTTTAAAACCTTAAAGAAAGAAATAGCAGAAGACACCAGAAGGTGGAAAGACCTCCCATGTTCCTGGATTGGCAAAATCAACATTGTAAAAATGACCATCCTACAAGAGGCAATATACAAATTCAGTGCTATACCAATTAAAATCCCAAAGCAATTCCTCAAAGAAGTTGACCAATCTCAAAATTCATATGGAGGCACAAAAGACCCAGGATAGCAAAGACAATCCTGAGTAACAAAAACACTGCTGGAGGTATTACCATACCAAACCTTAGTCTATACTACAAATCCATAGTTGTAAAAATAGCCGGATACTGGCTCCAAAATAGACACACAAATCAATGGATGAGGGTTGAAGACCTAGATATAAGCCCACAAAAATACAGCCATTTGATCTTTGACAAAGGGGCCCAAAGAATCCAATGGAAAAAGAACAGCATCTTCAACAAATGGTGCTGGCAAAACTGGATCTCCACATGCAGAAGATTAAAGCTGGACCTGTACTTGTCACCATGTACAAGACTTAATTCCAAATGGATCAAGGACCTTGATATAAGGCCAGAGACTATAAAAACCATAGTTGAAAGGATAGGGAACTCCCTCGAGCTGATTGGGCTAGGCCAACATTTCCTAAACAAACAGACATCCAATGGCAGAGTCACTGCTACCAATTCTGAACAGTTGGGACATTGCGAAATTAAAGAGCTTCTGTTCAGATAAAGAGATTGTAACACGAGCTCAAAGGCAAGTCACAAAATGGGAGAAAATCTTCACTAACCACATATCTGATAGAGCCCTACTGTCCAGAGTGCACAAAGAACTTAGAAAACTAAACTCCAAGGAAAACAATGGCCCAATTTAAAAATTGTCCCTGGAACTTAAAAGAAATTTTACCAGGAATGACATTAAAATGTGTAACAAATATGTTAACAAATGCTCCACTTCCTTAGCCATCAGGGAAATGCAAATCAAAACTTCCCTGAGATGCCATCTCACCCTGGTCAGGATGGCAAAAATCCACAATACAAACAACAACAAATGCTAGAGAGGATGTGGAGAGAGAGGAACTCTCCTACATTGCTGGTGAGAATGCAAGCTCATACAGCCACCCTGGTGAGCTGTCTGGAGATTCTTAAAGAAATTAAAGATTGAAATGCCATATGACCCTACTATTCCACTTTTGGGAATAACCCCCCATACAGCAGAGGTTCACCTCGATAGCACAAGCACGACCATGTTCATAGCAGCACTGTTTACAATAGCAAAGTCATGAAATCAACCCAAATGTCCAGCAGTTGACAAGTGGATAAGGAAATGTAGTACATCTATATAATGGAGTACTACTCAGCCATCAAAAATGATGAATTACTGGAATTTGCTGGGAAATGGATGTCATTAGAAACAATTATATTGAGTGAAGTATCCCAAACCCAGAAAATTAAGCGTCGTGTGTACTCCCTAATAGGTGGCTCCTAGTACCAAACTCACCCAGCCCACATTGAGACACTCAAAGGTAAACCTATGTAATACAGTAATTGCAAGGATTATGAACAGGAGGGATGGGGTTGGAGGGCCACACCAGACACAAGGAGAGAGGGGACCATGTTACAGCAGAGAAAATAGGCCTCCATCAAGGAATGCAAGTAAATAATGTGACACCTGGTTAAGTTCACAGACGTTCGTTCCTGATCATGTACAAGTGAGGCGGTATGATCTCACCAGAAGGGGAGGGCATATAGTCTGGCAGATAAAAAGTAATCATTTTGCAAATGGGTGATTGACCCCTCCCTCACTGAGGTTTCCTACTTTTATTACATCTACCCTTGAATGTGCTATTATAACAAGACTCCAGTTTAAAAGCTTTTTGTCTCTGACCAGGGGGTGACATACAGTGCCCATCAGGATTGAGTGAAGGGCATTGCAGGAGCAGCAAAACTGCAAAAGAAAATCAACAAACCACAATCCAGAACTTCAGAGACTCTATATCAACCACATAGAACTAGGCCAGCCTAATCTCTCCCCATCCTGAAGCTCAAGGACATTTGTGTAAGAGGGGGCGGTAAGATTGTAAGAGCACAAGTATGGGAGGAGCAATGATTTGCAAGATTCTCCACACTAGTTAGGGCCGAAGCAATTATAATAGGACTTTGCATGCCCTGCGCAATGTCCAACACACTATTGACCTCACAAAGTCTAGCATCAGCTAAAGGCACCAAGATCCTTGGAGGCAAGGGATTGACAGCCACAGTAGTGTTCCTATGCTTAAGGGGAACATGAGAAAGGGTTCAGGGAAATGCCACTGGGTCCTCGTACGTCATCGGAGAGGAGGACCCAGAGGAGAGTTAGGCATACACAATAAAGGACTCTCTGGGAATTTGGGGGGAGGCACTGCGGGATGGGGAGGGAGGGGAGAGGGAACAGGGGGTTTGGGGGGAGGAGGAGGGAGGGAGGGAACTGGTCTACCTACTAAATTTGTATGAGCGGAAATAATAAAAACTGTATTAAAAAAGATCAATTTTAATGGGCCTATTTTCTTACTTTGAATAAAGCAAGCTGAAAACATTCAGCTTTTTATGGTCATTTTCTTCCCATTTAGTGAATGGAAGATATTAAGAAATGTGGAGATATTTGGTAATCAGACTTTATGCAAACTATGATAACATTTTAGCTTGTAACAACCCCATTGACCAAGGTGTAATGACACTAAGTGAGATGTTGGCTTTGAGCTTGATGTGACATTTTTCTTTCATTTACAGCAATGTGACCCCTGAGTATTATTGTGTTGAAATCTAATCTCCATTGTGAAATAACCAATGGAGGTGAGCTGATGTGAGGGGGCAGTTCAGTGAATCCTGTGCTTGCCACACAAAGATGAAGACCTGAGTATGAATGTTCATATCGCACATAAAGTCATTCATTGCAGCCCCTATAACCCAGTGCTCATATTCTGGATGGGAAGGGGAGCCAGGAGAATCTATAGAAGCATTCAGCCAGTTTGGTTTGGTGTACACAGAAGGGAGAAACACAGAGACCCTGTCTTACACAAATTAGAAGGCAAGAACTGACTAACACCATGGCACATACATAACTACACACACAAACACACACACACATTAACTAATATGTAGAATCTTAATACATCTCTAATATTAGAAGCAATGTTGGATGGTGACGGGGATTAGATAATTGAGCAGAGTAGAGTCACGTGACTGAATCCTGGTTATTATATGAGAACAGGGAGAAAGACTAGAAAACAAACTGCCTGTGATATATGAGAGACCATCACCAATCATGGATCATTCGACCTGAAGAATAAGAAGCTACACGATAATCTCTTTTCTTTGTAGCTTTACACAGAATTTGTAGCAAACACAGGGAACTTGCCCACTTATCGATGTCTAAAGTACTTTGAACATTGCCTAGTTCATTGATTATCACTTTAATATTGTGAGCATGTTAAAAAAACAAAAATCCAAATATTTTTTCTAGAATGTTCAAGCACATAGGCTTTTGAGAAAGATACGCCCATGTCTATGTTTACTGTGATTTTATTTTTAATATTAGTTGTTTCGACCTCACATGCTCTACTAAATCTGGAGTTTTAATGAGTCAAAAATTGGGAATAGAGCATTCTGACACACTTTCTTGGTTGAATATTCATGCCTTCCCAGAGTATTCATCAACATTCTATTTATTCAATGTGTTGTATGCCAAGAAGGACTAGGGTAGGAACTGGGGACACAGGAGGAAAATCTGACATGTCAACTTCATAATTATCACAGCATGATAAATAAATATTGTCTTATCTGACTACTTTAATAAGCCAAAATATTTAGTGTAATTTATGAGGCATGAAAGAAATAAAACTTGGTGAGAACAATTCCCATTATACTCAGTTTTCTTCACTTCAGTGGTTTGATTTTTCTAGGTCCTTAAAGGATTAACCAAATGATAAGACTGAAGAAATGTTGCATCTGGAGGTTTTAATGCTTCAGCATGCTATGGAGATAAACCTGAAATGGATCAGGTTCCTACTTTATGTATAGAAAACAGGTCAACAGAAAACAGGGATGTGTCTCAGGGCTTAAAATCCTTGCTGCCCAGGCAAAAGGGCTGAAATTTAAATACCCAGGTCCTAACTAAGGTTTGCCTGCAATTCCAGCTCTAGAAGATGCAGCCTGAGATTTTTCATGGTAAACTAATTTAGTCAATGTAGCTGATGGACAAACTCTGATTAGAGACCCAGTCTCAAAAGAATAAGGTAGAAGAGATCAATGGTAGGTAGTTCCTGAAATCGACATTGGGTCTCCACATGCATGTACACTTACATACACATCAAAAAGAAAACACAGAAAATGTCAATTACTGTTCAATAAAAACTGCAAGATGCAAGCCCTTAGAAATTAACATTTGTTTGACTTCCCTAGATAAGTAAGAACTAAAACTCAGAAGAGCTTTGGGTTGTTCAGGGAAACAGGGAAAGAGATGCATGGATCATAAATTTATGCCTGGAAACAGCTTATAAACTTCTGCCAGCAACGACTAATTTGTGACAATGGAGACTTCGTGAAAATGACAGTTTCAGCCAGCATGGAGAGGTAGTAGAGCCATTGGAGAAGAATGGTGCCTGCCAATCCATGTTGGCAGGGGATCGTTCGCCCACTGAGTGCCACGACTCATCAGCATCTTTCATGTGATGAGCAGCGACACTGTCTCTACAGGCATGAACCAAGAGAGGCCACAGACTGCAGAGAGCAAGAGCTTCGGCAGGTGGGGATGCAGACCAGGAGAACAGGTGTGGCAGCTGGGACATAGGAGGGCAAGGAGTCAGGAGCAGAGAGAAAAAAAAGAGGGAGGGGCCCAAAATAAAAGCTGGTATAGCAGATTTAGGAATGATGAATATGGCAGAGATCCAGTTCAAGAGCAAAGAGAATAGCATTGCTGTGAATCACGGAGGGAAACTTGTATTTGGCGGGACCACTACCTCTCGGTGCTCCAAATATAATTACAAAGTTTTGATGACATGTAGGTCTCATCACATTGTGTTGACCTAACACATTATGCTTAGTTCATATGCTTCAAAAGTTACCAAAAAAAAACTAATTTAAAGTGACAGTGACTACAGCAAACTACCCCAAATTTTATTAAGACATTCTATTAATTTGATGGTATAATATGACCTAAGTATTAGCAAATTGATATATAGACAATTATTGATGATGTAAATATGTTGCAGGAAAATGAGAAAATAAACCTTTATCCTAATGACATTATGTTATCTTCTTGGGCTTCAAAATGCAAAGTAGGTGCGATATACCCACACAAAGCCTTTTCTGTTGCTCATTTTTAGGCTTTCTAAACCCTTTGACATACATTCTTGTTTAATCTTGTAAATAGCAGTAACAAATGTGTGATGGAATAAGGCGGTAGCTCTGTGGATCAAGCATACTTCACTCTGGGCCTTGCATAGCTCTCCACTTGTGTTGACTCCTCTCTCAAGCTAGGAATTAAACTCACATTTTTTCATAAAAAAAAAAAGGGGGAGGGAGCAAGGGGATCCAGGGAGGGGTAGAGGGTGGGAGGGGACTGGGGGTACTTATTAAGTTTGTATGAGCAGAAAAAATAAAAAAAAAAAAAGAGAAATCCATTTGTGGAATCCTTACTTGTCTTCTGAGTCTTCCTTTCCAGCCACAGGATATATTTATTGTTCTTTTTCTGAGAAGAGTTGGGGAGAGGTTAAGTATAAACCAAGAGAAGAGGAATTTGGTCCTTGCAGAGATGAGTGGGACTTTGTAGAGTAGGCGTGTCTGAGGGAGATGCTTAGGCAATAAGTCCACGGGAGCCAACCTCTAACTATGCAGCAGCGTAATATCAGAGAAAAAGGAAACAAAAGACAAAAGAGAAATCTCCAATGTACTTTCTAGACATTCTAAGAACAAAATGGCTCAAGCTATCCCCCCTCCATGTACCTGTTCGCACAAAGAACCCTTCACAGTTCCAGTCTACTTAGATAAAGCAGCCCTATGTTCCCAAGGACAGCTCCACAGCCCCAGTCCACCTGCAACTAAGATAATCTGGCACATTCGTTCAAGGACTTTCGCCCACACTGGGGTGAGCACCCTTCCCGGTCCAGTACTTTTTCAGCTTCATGCCCCTGGCCTATGGTCACACTCCTGCCCCCATGGTCACATGGTCCTGCCCACTAAGAGACCACAAAACCAAATTTCGGCTCTCTCTGTCTCGGTGTCTCTCCCTGTATCTCTGCCTCTGCTTCTTCTGTTTTTGCATGCTGTTTGCCTATTTTGTCCTCTTGCTTGCTTGATAATAAATCTCCTTTGTACATTACCTGCTGATTTTGGTGTGACATTGTATCCCTGATCATTCTGAGGTGGGAGTCTTTCCCAAGAACCCTCACACTTTCAGTGTTCAGTTAAAACACAGAAACAGCTGGGAGGCCAATTAAATGAAAGAAATCACATACAGAATTTCAGAAAAGACGTTTAAAGTAATATCAAATGTTGCAGTGAAAGGCTGTTGAATTTGGCAATCAGATATTCCTAAATATGATTGGTGGCGACCTCAGAGCAGGACACACTGAAAAAAATATCCTTGCATTTCTGTACAGCAGATTCTATGAAATCTGGTGAGAAAGATTCTGGCCTTACATCCAAGCAGCTCCAAATCTTATGCACAGACTTACTTGAACTTCCTCTCATTCAATCAAATGAAACTTCAGAGTTCGTAAAATTTACTTATAAGGTATAAAAACAAGCTATCCATCCTTTTAAAAGTTCAAAGTTAATCCACCTGTAGAGCTATTTCTCATATACTTCATAATGTTAACTGGATTTTTAAATTAAACTCAAAATGACTAACTGTATGAATGCATTATTGATGCTCTTTTTGGTTCATTTTCACAAAAACTGTGCTGTGTGTCACTAGGTGCTGAAATCTGTGCTAGATTCTGGATACTCTTGTAACAAATATCTCTTATGTCTTGGCTAACATTTTTTGGGGCTTAAGTAAATGCTCATTCTAATAATTTGATTATTTTAAAATTTTACCTATCTTTCACCATGTATGCATGTGTGCGTGCGTGTGCGTGTGCGTGTGTGTGTGTGTGTGTGTGTGTGTGTGTGTGTGTGTGTAATTCGTGAGGGCTTATGTACAGGCTAATGCATATGGATGTAGACTTCAAACATCAATGTGGGATATCTTCCTCAATTCCTGTCCATCTCACCCTAGAGACAGGTCTATGTCTGACAATGGGACTCATATACTCAACCTAGGCTGGCTGATCCTTTAGCTCCAGGTCTTTCCTCTCCCTGCCAGCAGCACTGAGGTTACAGATGCAAGCCTGCTCTGGGCTGTTTACATAGGTGCTGAGCATCTGAAATCAGGTTCTTATGCTTGCATGACACTATATGAAGTCATCACCCCAGTCCCCAACTCTCATCATTTTATAACAATTAGATTCATGATAGCCAACAACCTCAGCAACTAGAATCATCTGAGCTCCTGCATATTCCAAGCAGGATTGTGATAAAACTCTTTGTATAGCAAAGTTGCCCTTTGAGCAATGACTTTGAGAAAGACTGGGTAAATCTTTTACTTGCAGACTATTGTGAAGTACAGGGTGTTTGATGGCTTCGAAGGACTTTGTGGCATGGCCTTCAATTATCTGCCACAGTTCCTGACTCAACAAACATCTTCAGTGTGTGTTTCCCCATCTCTCTGTCACATTCCTTGCCTGTGTTACACAGGCAAACTCCCATACAAGTGTATGAGTAAGAGTGTTGTAGTTGGAAGCCATGACTTGAATTTAAAACAATGCAACCTATTCTAGTTCATTTTGGTTGCTATGAGAAAATATGAGCTTCGGGATGTTAAAACAACTGAAATTAATTTCTAAAGGTTCTGGAGGCCAAGGTACTGGTAGATTTGGTGTCTAGAAAAGTCTGGCTTTCTGCTGTCACCTGATATGACAAAGGGGACAAGACGCATCAGTACTGATGTCTCTAAAGGTTTTGACTCCAGTCATCATGAGGGCTTCATCACCATGTATTATAATCTCCTAATTCCATAGTGCTGAGGAATAGGATTTCAAATGTGAATGGTGGTCAGGCATATCTCTCCAGAGTAAAACCTTTACAGAACGAATTTCTCATGAGACTTTTTGAATACTTTATATTAGAGAAGTTAATTTAGTTTCTGAAAATATGCAAATAATGAGAGGTAAAGCTCTAATTGGAAGAACTGCACATTCTCACACTTTCCTCTGCAAAATGGAAACTTATAATTTATGGTGCACTAATGGTCCTAAAGATCATGGAGCCAATTTAATCATAAAGAAATAAAAAGGCAAAGGGAGAAACAGGATGCAATATGAAGTACAGTGGTTTGAGATATTTAATCACATATCAAAAGAAAAGTTCTGGTCAACAACAGAATGCGTGAACAACAAAGCCAAATGAATCATAATTAATTTAAAAGAAGAGTCAATGACAAAAATCAAAGAAATTTATATTTATGATCCATACTCTCATATTCTAATAACTTGATTATTCCATCTGAAAGTCAAATCAAAGACTGGAAATTGACATAATCAATTTGATTAATCTGAATATCTTCCCTTTATTTTAAGTCCTTGGGTATTTATTATGTAATTTCTGATAGATATTTGAAGGGATTTTAATGGAGTTTCTATACAAAGAATACTTTTCAAAATTAATATAGGCAGAATTTTGTTATACCTTTTTATATTTCACCCTAATTAATGCTTCAAGTTGATATTCTAGACTGTAGGTATGGTTCATGATAGCCATTGAGCCATGGCTCATTTTCATCTAGTGTATGGTGTACTTGAATGAGATTTTTCATGTTTATAAGGCATATGAAAATATGCTTGAAGGACAAGTTTGAAATAGTGTTAAAGTAAGCTTCACTGATGAGGTAACAAATGGTAGGAGGTAAATACATGGGTATGAAAGGTGAAGGACTTCAGAAGCAGGAGCTACTTTTAGAGGTTGGGGGGTGTATCAGTTTGATCACAGTTGAATCAGAAAAGGATAGAGACTGAAAAATAACTGGGGAAGTAACAAGTAATGGGATGTGGCTCTGAAAGTTTACAGAGAACTGAACAGTGACTCTGAATGATGTGTAAATCATTATCAGGTTGGGAACAGAGAGGTGACATGTAGGATCATGCTGGCTACTGTGTGGAACAGAATCAAATAAAAAGAGAGAGAGAAAGAGAAAGACAGAGACAGACAGAGACAGACAGAGAGCAGAGAGGAGAGAGAGTTGCTGTTAGGAATATACTGCAAACATCTAAGGAAGAGACTGTTGCTAGAACCAGAGTGGTATCAGCCAGTGTATTGAAACTTTCTGGCTATGCTTGAAGATCTCACCAATTGTCACACTATGAGAAAAGTTGAGGTGCAAAGGTGCCTCCACATTTTTGTCGAAAGAATTAAAAAGGAAGACTTTCTGGAAAAAAATTTAAGAATAAGGTCAAGAATTAAAATTGGAAGATGAGGAGAAGTGAAATTGCTCAATCAATTCATAAAGGATCAGAATCTCACAGGGGAGCTGAGGATTCTATAAAGAATGCAGAACAAAATTCATCTGATTAATAATGATTCTTGAGTTCTGAAGGACATGGTACACAAGGAAGGACTGAGGAAGGGAACAAAATAGATGTGAAAGTCCCATGCAGTGTATTGTCCAAGACATACAGCATTTACTGATAGTCCTTGTTTCTCAAGACTGAAAAAGCTAACAAGCCAAGGATTCTTGCAATACTTCAGTAACAAGCTTGAGTGATCACTACCTGAAGCAAGGTGGGACTGATGCCCACCCAGGCTAAAGACTTCTGGAAAACCAGGTGTTCTTCTGAGTGCACTTCTCCTCTTAGTTCTGGTGATAAGTGAGGAGTGGTTTTAGTCCCAGAATGCAAAGTGTGCAGCTAATCTCTCTTGAGGCTGGGTAAGTACACTAGAAGGTGTTACTTTGCTTTCAATAACACTTTCATTGAGCAACCTGAGGAAGCCTGGCTTGAATTACAAAGCACAGTATTAAATTATGTGTTCTTTCTCTTGCTTAGAGAAAGCACGACTATCTCCTGAGAATGACAAAATTTGAGAATATCTGGGCAATCCAGAGTGACCCTGAACTTTGGTTTCTTCAGAGTCTGTGTATAAAGAGGCAGAAGCCACAAGAAAACACGGTGTTAGCTCCAGAATAGTAGATTGTAGTTGATGCACAATGACTTTTCTTCAGGAATATCTCTCAGTCCTTAAAATTTGCACATTAGCTCACATTATCTTTTACCATCAGCTACATCCTAACAGTACCCAAAACTTGGTGCATTGGAGAGCACATGTGCCCTAAGTCTGGCCCACTGGTCCAACTAAGGAGACATTGTTTACCCATTTAGACATGGTTGCAGTCTCTTCTGCTGATCCAGACCTGTACTTTGTTACATATTGACGGTGAGTATTTGTTAGCCATTAGTCACTGTTGTGATGCTGCCATCTATGACCTTGTCTGTTTCCCAACTGCTGTTAATTATACTAAGTGCTCTCTCTTTTTTCTTATTTACATGAATACCTGCAGCTTTACCATGGCAGAGAGTTAATTCTATTATAGTGACCAAGATGTAGTTTTGTGGTTACCTTATGCTCAACACCTTGTCTGGGAAGTTGTATGGAATGTTTTATAGTAGATTATTTTGTAAACTCTGATTCACATGTATGTTTTTGTTGAGGTATTGGAAAATTATTTAATTCTACCAATAAATGCCTCCACTTCTCTTTTTCACTTAATTCACTGTTTTGGATATGATTGAACAGAATTAATTGCTAAAACATAATAAAATTCTACTTTTCATATTGTTGTATACTTTACCTACTTTGATTTCTCTTGCTTTTATTAATATTTTTCCATGATTTAAAAACCACCAAAGAGTGAATTTACATGCAAGTGTTTTCAAGATTTTTGAATAAAGTAAATATCTCCACTATGGGAACACAAGCATAATAGTCTCATTATCTGATAATTATTTGAATGCTCAATAAATCCCCACATGAAACCTAATTAGAATACTTTCTAAATTCTCAGCAAACATATGGTTTTAGCAATTGCTTTTTATTAAATTTCTAAGGAAATGAACCATTATTTAGAACTTCCCAGAATCTTTTGAAAAATGTTAAATCAGGGAAACCCTTGTGAAAAGATTACTATATCATTAAGTCTAATGACAAAACACTTGGTTTCCATTTCTTAATTATGGCAATTCAATTTGCTAATTGCATTAATATAAGTAGTTTGTGTCAAAGTAAATGTAACCAACATAGTGTTAAATATAATTGAAACTAAGTGGTAAAGACACAGTTTTTTTTCTCACCAAAACAATTATCTTTACAACATGAGAGTGATTAGCTTTGGATATTTTTTAAAATATATAGCTAATAACTGATTTATTCAAGTCGTATTTCACTGTAAAATAGAATACACTTAAAACTTTTGTTTGGCAATTGGAGCAAATTACAAAATATATTTAGCACAATACAATTTTGAGCTTGTACAAATTCCATAAAATTAAACCACATGTAAGCTTGCTTTTCAAAACAATTCTCTTACTATTAAGATCACATTCAGAAATCAGTGTGATAAAGAGAAATGAAAGAAAACATTAAAAAACTCACCCCACGACCTAGGTAAGTCTCCGCCCGCGCCCGCCCGCCAGGACCCCAGGCCAAATAATTCAGTTTAGTGAAATTGAAAGATCTTAAGAGTTAAAATGACAATGCCAAAGTCAAAGGACAAATCCATGAGAAGCAACACTCAAGTAAACAAATTTCCCACTGAAGAAATTAATCCCATAATGTTAGACTCCAACCAGAACAAACCCACAGAAAAAGGCCAAGAAAGCCTCACCCAGGATAACGACTTTCAAAATATGATCAGAATCATGTTCAATACTATGAAAGAGGAAATCCCGAAGGAATTACATAATCGAATCAATCGCTTGGAAGAGGAACATAACAGACATTTGGAGGAGTTGAGAAAAACAGTGCAAGAAACAAAAACTGGCATAGAGCAAGTAAAACAAACTCAAGCAGAGTTTAAAACTGAGCTACAAGACAAGTTATCTTCAACCCAGAACGCCACAGAGAGTCTTATCAACAGAACTAACGAAGAAGAAAACAGAATTTCAGACCTTGAAGATAAAGTGGGAGTACTAACCAGCTCAATGGAAGAGGTTGTTAAAGCCAAAAAGATACTTGAGAGAAATATCCAAGAGATATGGGACACCCTGAAGAAGCCTAACATGCGTATTCATGGAATACCAGAGCAAGAATCTCAAAATACCACCCCTGAGGAAATTTTTCAAACGATCATCAAGGAAAACTTTCCTCATCTAAAAAAAGAGAGGCCCATCCACATACAAGAGGCATTCCGCACCCCAAACAGATACGACCAAAACAGAAGCACACCACGGCAAATAATAGTTAAAACACTCCACATTCAAGATAAAGAACTGGTGCTGAGAGCTTCAAGGGAGAAAAAACAAGTCACTTTTAAAGGTAAACCTATTAAAATAACAAACGACTTCTCAGTCGAAACAGTAAAAGCAAGAAGAGCTTGGAGAGACATACTTCAAGTATTGAATGAGCAAAAATGTCAACACAGGCTGATTTACCCTGCAAAACTATTAGTCATGATCGAGGGAGAAAGAAAAATCTTCCAGCACAAAGACAACTTGAAGGGATACATGTCCACCAAACCAGGCCTTCAAAAAATGCTAGAAATGATACTCAAGCGTGAAGAAAAAAACAGGCATATCCAGGAGAGCAGAAGGCAAGTATAACACCATTAAAAGCGAAGCAATATACTTATAAAAATTACTAAACATAATAAATGTCTGGAATTAAAAATAGTTTCTCCATTATAACACTAAATGTTAATGGAATTAATTCACTGATCAAGAGATACAGATTACAAACTTGGATTAAAAATCACAATCCATCAATCTGCTGCCTGCAGGAAACCCATCTCACCACAAAAGATAGGCACGCTCTAAAAATAAAAGGCTGGTCAACATTTCTACAAGCAAATGGAAGCAGAAAACAGGCAGGGGTAGCCATTATGCTATCAGACAAAGTGGACTTCAAACCAAAGAAAATTATAAGAGATACGGATGGATACTACATTTTAGTCACAGGTACAATTCACCAGGAAGACTTCACAATACTGAACATGTATGCACCCAATACGGGCCCCTCCACATTCATTAAGAAAACCCTACAGCGTCTAAAGCAAGAAATCAACCCCCAAACGATAATTCTTGGGGACTTCAACACCGCCCTCTCAACATGGGATAGATCAACAGGTCAAAAGCTTAACAGAGACACTTTGGAACTTAATCAAACCCTTAAAGAAATGGACCTTACAGATCTCTATCGAACTTTTCACCCATGCACCAAAGAATACGCATTTTTCTCAGCAGCAAACGGAACTTTCTCCAAAATAGATCACATACTGGGCCACAAAACGAATCTACACATATACAAGAAAGTTGAAATTCTAACCTGTGCCCTATCAGACCACCACGGCCTACAGCTGGACATCCACAACACATCAAACAAGAGAAAATACACTAACTCCTGGAAACTAAACAACATGATGCTGAATGAGAACTGGATTCAGGAAGAAATTAAAAAGGAAATTCAAGATTTCCTGAAAGTGAATGATAATGAAAATACAACTTACCAAAATCTCTGGGACACAATGAAAGCTGTTCTAAGAGGTAAGTTCATAGTTCTTAATGCCTACATCAAAAAAATGGAAACATCAGAAATAAACAACTTAACAATGCAGCTTAAAGCTTTAGAAAAACTAAAGCAATCTGATCCCAAAAGTAGTAGAAGAGAGGAGATTAGCAAAATAAGGGGAGAAATATCTGAAATCGAGATTAAGAAAACGATAGAAAAAATCAACCAGTCAAAAAGCTGGTTCTTTGAAAAAATCAATAAGATTGATACACCCCTAGCTAAATTAACCAAAAGCAAGAGAGAGAAAACCCAAATTAACAAAATTAGAAATGAACATGGAGTTATCACTACTGATACCCAAGAAATCCAGAGAATTATAACATCATATTTCAAAAACTTATACTCTGTGAAGTTTGACAACACAAAAGAGATGGATGAGTTTCTAAGTAAATATAACTTACCTAAATTGAATCAGGAAGTTGTGAATTATTTAAATAGTCCCATAACATATAAGGAAATTGAAGAAGTAATCTCTAATCTTCCCACCAAAAAATATCCTGGACCAGATGGATTCAGCACAGAGTTCTACCAGACATTTAAGGAGTTAATAACACCAATACTCCTTAAACTGTTCCATCAAATAGCAAAGGAAGGAACACTACCAAATTCCTTCTATGAAGCTAATATCGTTTTAATCCCAAAACCTAATAAAGATTCACTTAAAAAAGAAAACTATAGGCCAATCTCTCTGATGAACACAGACGCAAAGATTCTCAACAAAGTCTTAGCAAATCGGATTCAAAAACATATCAGAAAGATCATCCATGGGGACCAAGTAGGCTTCATCCCCGGCACACAAGGTTGGTTCAACATACGCAAATCAATAAATGTAATTCGTCATGTAAACCAGTCCAAAGTCCAAGACCACATGATACTCTCGATAGATGCAGAAAAAGCTTTTGACAAGATCCAACAGTCTTTTATGATCAAAACGCTAGAGACAGTAGGAATGGAAGGAACCTTTATCAATATAATAAAAGCTGTATACAACAAGCTCACAGCAAGGGTTATGCTCAATGGGGAACAATTAGAAGCATTCCCACTTCGATCAGGAACTAGACAAGGCTATCCACTCTCACCACTTCTATTCAATATTGTACTTGAAGTCTTAGCTGAAGCCATAAGACAAGAAAGGGACATAAGAGGGATTCAAATCGGCAAGGAAGAAGTCAAGCTATCCCTATTTGCAGATGACATGATCTTATACCTGAGTGATCCCAAAAACTCCACCAGGAAGCTCCTGGAACTAATTGAGAAGTTCAGCAGGGTGGCAGGATACAAAATAAATGTGCACTGGGGGATGGGGAGGGGGAGCAGGGGGTAAGGGGGGGAGGAGGAGGGAGGGAGGGAACTGTTGTACCTAATAAGTTTGTATAAGCTGAAATAATAATAAAAATGTATTAATAATAATAAAAAAACTAGAATAAGTAAGAGAAAAGCATATAATAGAAGAAAAACATATAACTGTTTTTCTGATCATATGATGATGTTTTGATCAGTGACTGACCGAAAATTGAATGATACACAATCACACTGATCACACTAGGTGAGATCATGTGACACATTCATTCCTCTGAACATGTCTCCATTTAAGTTCACTTCCATGCTAGTGTATCTTCAAAACTTACTTGGTTGGGGCTGCAGAGGTGGCTCAGGGGTTAAGCCTCTGCCTTGCAGGCAGAAGGTCCTGAGTTCGGATCCTAGACCCCACGTATAGATGCCGGGCCCAAGCGCGGGCGGCCTGCGTTTCTGGTCCTGGTAGGGCGGAGCCTGTGAATTCTGGAGCAGAGTAAACGAGGAGGAGGTAGAGGTGGTGGTCCATGGTGGTTCCCGAATTAGTCCATGGTTCTACACATACACACGCACCTGCGCACAATTGAATAAAATAATAATAAAAAATTTTAAAACTTATTTGAACATAAGTAGTTAAAATTTTATTTTTTATTATAATTTTCAATATGGACAAAAGCATGACTAATGAGACACATAATCAGAATGCTCTGTATTCTGAAAATAAAATGCCAAGTTAGCTCTCTTAGTAATTACAATGTTAACATGTACATTTTCTCACTAGAGCTATTAAAATTTGTTATCATCATTAATAGAGGGATTGAAGTATTATGTAGAATGAGCATAATGCCCACTTTACTTAGATCCCAAGAAAACAGATAAAGATTGTTTCCACCTACTTATAAACTTATGAATCTGACTCATAAATTCTTAACACCATTTTCCTCTTGGTAAAGAGTGATGACCATCTTTCTAAGGTGCAGTTTTATGAAAATGGATTTTTAAAACAAATTACAAGGTCTGGAGAGATGACTCAAGGGTTCAGCATCTGCCTTGCAAGTAAAAGGTCCTGAGTTTGGATCCTAGGTCCCATGTAAAATTGTCATACAGAAATGATGCTAGTCTGTACTTCAGGTCAGGAAGGAGAAACCTGGGAACCTTCAGAGCCAAAGAAAAAAGTGATGTAGCAAATCCTGGGTGATTTCCAAAGTCACCCTTGTTCCTCTACAGGGACACACTGTGCTCATTGATACAGATATATATATATATATATATGAGAGAGAGAGAGAGAAACACACATCAATAAAAATTAAACAAATAAAAATAAAAATTCATTGCAAAACATATTACAAAAACATGCTGTATGTATATATTCTCATGCACAAATGATCAGGAACCTATTCCCCTAGTATTCCTACAACTGAAATTTATGCTAAAATAGCTGCCAAGGACAAAATTTCTTCATTTTTCTCAGTATAATAGATGTCAAATGAAATAAAACTTAGTATTTCAAACTCTCACTGTCTTGGGTGCTTTTCTCTGATTATGAAGCCAGCACATTTAGCATAGGCATTGTTTCATCACTATATATAAAACTGTTATTGGGACAATGCTATTACTTGCTTCAGCAGGAGCAGCAAACTTTTTATATCTCTGCTTTTTGGCTGATTTATCTCCCAGCTGGGGTACTCAATATGCACATTCTCAGAAAATGTTACTGAGTGGCACAATTTCAAAGCGTTTGCATGAATCATAATTGACTTGTGTTGGAATTGTCTTTTATATTGTCATGCAGGTATTGCACTGAAGGAACACATGACTAGCATGGATAAAATTCAGAGGAAATTTACATCTACTTATTGCCAATCTTGGGTAATTTAGATTGTGCTTTTTCTATATCTATCTTCTACTATTAAAAAAAACCAGGATTTTGCTGACCAGTGTATGTAGATATTTTTAATGAACATTAATCAGATTTATATAATGTTAAGAATGCAATGACTCAGGTACTACACATTTCAAATGTTCAACATTTTTAAGGATAAAGTTTTAAAGATACTATGTTAGTTTCATTGTTGCATTCCTGAGTAGATACATGACCCAAATCAAAAGATTGACTTTTGGCTTAAAGTTTCTGTTTATCATTCATGAACATGGCAGGAGAGTCCATAACAACATCAATAATTACAAGAACTGGCTATTCCATGTCCACAGAAAGAGCTGAGAGGTCATACCTTATACCTGTCATTCAGAAGTCTATCAGCTCTCTGTCTCTCTATGTGTTGGCTTTTTCCATATCAATTAGAAAATCTCCTGCATGTTTGTTTTTGTTTGCCTCAACAAAATAATTGTTCATAGTTTTGCCTGAGATCTCCATTCTCAAGGGTCAAGTTGACACTAGTATCTAACTGTAATAGACACCACACTGGGCAGTGTAGACCCATAATATTATCACTGTTACAGACAGCTTTGCAGTATAGCATGTATATAATGTTTCTGAATTTATAAAAAAATCTTCCCAGGCACAATGTCTGAATTGATACAAACTAGATTTTTATCTTACAAAGCCTAGACCCTTAACATTTTCTAGATAGTGTCTTAAATCTCCACAATAAAGAACCAAGCTTTCTTTGAGTTATATACACAATAACTACCTAATGCTGTTTTTAAGTTGTTCTCCTGATCTATAATTCATTCATCAGTATTCAATTATTTACCAAACATTTACTTTTTAGAGTCAAGGCTACTGAGCAAAAGCAGTAAATTGCTGGGGAATTCAAGATAATGAGAATGGGGAAGATATCAACTTTAGCTGCTCTGAAACTCTCTGAGATAAATTTAAACTGTACAAGTTCTGATGACAAGACTTAGATCCATTAGACTATAAATTCATATGTATTTGACTCACTGTGGTCAGATAGATAGTGTCTGCACCTTGTGATATTTTCAATAATACAGCTTGCATTAGTTTACTTCTGATTTATGGTTTTCTGTGCTTACAAAATATACTTCCAAGTAGAGATCATTAAATTTAAATTCACTGATGTATATAGGATTGACTGTCAAAATTAATGATAAATTTCCTCCCTGGAAGAACACAGAGCACATATTGTGATGTTTTGAATAAAGAATGATTTTCAACACAATTTAAGAGAACAGCAATATAAAAACAAATGTATTTCCAACCATAGATATATACTACAATTGAATCCCTGCAAGACCAAACAAAAGGAATAAAAACAAAAGTTTCTGTCTATTCAGTTATTTGGAACATACAAAGAAAACATTTTAACTCATTCTTTGCCGAATTTTTACCATTGAAAACTAAATGAAATGAGAATTTGCCTAAAGATAGCCCATTGTATCATGAAATAAATGAAATTCAAAAGCTATCATTTCATTAATTTCATGTATACTCCATGGGACTATTTTATTTGTACAGATTTGATCAACATCAACTTCATGTTGTATGGATCAGAGCCAAACTCATTCCCAGTGTGCAAATGTGTTAACCACAAGTGTAAAATGACTGGACCAGAACATAAAAAGCTAAACTTTCTCTTTGACATGATTATTAGGATAAAAAAAGTTCAAAGTGATATTTAAGCGACCCCATAGATTAGAATGAGGTATAAATGGAAATAAATCAAGCTTTCTTATGCTATCTCTTTCTGTCTCTGAAATCTCTATCTATCTATCTATCTATCTATCTATCTATCTATCTATCTATCTATCTATGCATCTATCATCTATCTATCATGTATCTGTCCTCTCTATATCTACCATCTATTACTCTATCTCTCTACATACCTATCTATCATCTATCTATGACATTCTCTTCCTTTTTCTTAGGTTACTTTATAAAACCATAAAACAAGATGAATATGGCCAGAAATGAGTCAATGGCATGCATTTTTCAATATGGTAATGACAAACACCCCTGCTGGACAGAAGAAAACAGAATTTTCAGCAAATAGAAGTGCTCCTTAGAGAGGAGGCATGTCCCACAAGGAATGAATTCAAATAGAGCTCCAGGGATCCAAGGAAGTATGCACATAAAGAATTTGCAAATCCTGGAAATACCTGATAATGCTACAGCTTTATCCCTGACTTAATATTCTTAGTTTCTGTATTTTACACTTAGAACTAGTTTTTGATTTATATTAAGAATCATATCAGAAATGTGTAAGCATTATTCACAGGGACAGTACTCGGGTTTAAGTATAATGTATATTTGCAAGAGTGTTTCTACAAATCGCTGTTGGTATGACTCACTATTGGTTCTTTGTGATAAATTATCTGTTCTTGAGGACTGGCAACTATATTAGATAAAAATTACACTGATATGTCACTGATGTAAAAACTCACATTGCATGTGATTTTCCCACACTGTTCAAGATGTCCCTCATTCCAATTAATAAATAGCAGCAGCGGTCCAAGGTCCCCTAGAGATATAGAATGTTTCTCTGTTACACATATATGTAAATTAATATAATTTCAAATGTGACCTGTTCTTAATTCACTTCTATCAGATATAGACAGGAAGGGTTATGGGAGAAATCAAGAAATACTGCCCAAGAATATGAAGTGAGATATGAACAAATAAAATTAAATGGGTTCATTGGAAAAGAGCGAAAAACAAACAAGATAGTTGTTTTCAATTAATATTGCTTTAATTATTTCCATACAATTTCATGAACTTCTAATTTAAGAAAGAAAAAATTAGAAGCTACATTAATCCCATGCTAATTTATCCAGAAAACGAAATCTGTGTGTCTCTGTTTAGGAAAAGGAAGGTCTTTAAGAATATATAGGCCACCTGAAATTTTGCAGATTTAAAATTAAATTTATCGTTAGCTGCTAAATAGAAATATCAAGAATATGCACATTAGCAGGGCAATGTGATGTTTCAATTATATGGATGCATTGTATAGCATTCCATCAGCTTAAGCCTCTCCTCAAATTTATAAAGATAGATGTTTCATTATGAGATTTTCATGCATATGTATACTGCCATATTTTGATAGCATTCACAGTCCCTCACATCTATATTCCATCTCTCTTCCCTTTGCTTACTCGGAATGCAGAAGGTCCCCTCTCTCTCCTTAGATTCTTAGCCATTTCTCCTCTGTGAATTCCTTACTCAGCTGGTGCACTGTGATTTGATTACTTCTTCAGATTATTTACTTGCTTATGTTTTTGCTTATTTAGTTAACCTCAGAACTACACCTATGAAATGAAAGGTAGATAGACTTGAAGAAAGGGAGGGAAAAAAGAAAAAAGGGAAGAAAGGAAAGAAGGGACGGGAGGGAGGGAGGGAGGGAAGGAAAGAAGGAAAAAGGAAGGAAGGAAGGAAGGAAGGAAACTAGGGAAGGAGAGGAGGGAGGAAGAGAGGGAGGGAAATTAATCAAACACGTATATAAAGTAAAAATTCTCCCTCAGTTTACCTACTCTCTCTTGTTATTTCCCAGCAGCAGTTTTTTTTAATTTTTTTATTATTATTTATTCAACTGTGCGCATGTGCTTGTGTATGTGCGCGCGCACGCGCGCGCGTGTGTGTGCGTGTGTGTGCGTGTGTGTGTGTAGAACCACAGACGAATTCGCGAACCACCATGGACGCCTCCACCTCCTTCTGCCCCGGGATTCACAGGCTCCGCCCTACCAGGACCAGAAGCGCAGGCTGTCCCCGCTTCCGCCTGGCGTCTATACGTGGGATCTGGGATCCGAACTCAAGACCTTCCACCTGCAAGGCGGAGGCTTAACCCCTGAGCCACCTCTCCAGCCCCCCCCCCCAGCAGCAGTTTATTTATATTTCATTTGCAATAACCTTTTCTTACGAATAATGAGTTGATATTTTAAACTAATATCAAGCTTGTGTTCTTCATGCAAGAATATTTACACATTCTACACTGAAAGTTAAATGGTCAAGAGGAAAGTAACATTTCAAAGAAATGATTATCCCATTTCTTAGGATGCTTCCTTCTCCTCCCTAAGGACTTTCTAACCTCAAGCCTGACTTGGGAAAATGATGTTGTTTAAGTGCAGTTCAGTCCAAAGCAATAAGCATCCGTGGATTCTCTAAACTTAGGGTTGGCAGAGGGGAAGATGTGTAAGGTATCAGCTTCCAAAGACTCAGCATTCACAAACAAGCATTGCTCTTTGTGAAACATAACTAGTGTTGCACCTGTACAGTTGCTGCTATACTCCACCTCCCAATCTACTCCAAATGACCCATGTTTCACCTGTCAGTGCTCTGTCTCAGCTGTGTAATGTGATTTAAATCAAAGAAGCCCAATCTCAAAGTTCACTATGCCATATTTCATAATTGAAGAAAATGTGATCCAGCATCATGACTGTGCACACACTTACTTAGTATGCTGATTCATGATTAGAAGTTTTTGTAACAGAGTTAATGGACAGTCAAGCAATGCATGCATGGTTTTCAGTGACTTTCTGAATACTCTGTATAGTATTGTGTTTGTATTGTGTTCATTTTCATTTGATGTACTGATTTCAGTAAAGATGATAAACCATGAGAGCTGTTAGAGTGGAATACAGAAAAAACACAACCAGTAAATAAATGTGCAAAAAATCAGTGGTCTTCCTATACCCAAGGATGAAAAAAGTAAAAATGTCTTAAGAGAAACAATCCCATTTACTATAGCCCCTAAAAATATGAAGTATCTTGGTATAAATCTAACCAAAGAAGTGAGAGGCCTTTATAATGAAAATTTTAAAACCCTAAAGAAAGAAATTACAGAAGACACCAGAAAATGGAAAGACCTCCCATGTTCCTGAATTGGCAGAATTAACATCATAAAACTGACCATCCTACCAAAAGTAATATACAGATTCAATGCTATACCAATCAAAATCCCAAAGCAATTCTTTAAAGAAATTGACCAAACAATCTTAAAATTCATATGGAAGTACTCAGGATAGAAAAAACAATCCTGAGTAAAAAAATACTGTTGGAGGTATCACCATACCAAACCTTAGTCTATACTACAAATCCATAATAATAAAAACAGCCTATTACTGGCTCCAAAACAGACATATAGATCAATGGATAAGGGTTGAAGACCCAGATATAAGCCCGCACAATTACAGCCATTTGATCTTTGACCAAGGGCCCAAAAATTCTGTGGAAAAATAACAGCATCTTCAACAAATGGTGCTGGCAAAACTGGACACCCACATGTAGAATATTAAAACTGGACCTGTACTTATTACTATGAACAAAAATCAGCTCCAAGTGGATCAAGAACCTTAATATTAAGCCAGAGACTATAAAAAAAAAACCTTAATTGAAAGAGTAGGAAACTCATTCTAGGGGATTGGGCTAGGCCAACATTTCCTAAACAGAAACTCAATAGCACAGGCACTAGACCCAACACTCAACAAATGGGATCTTACAAAATTAAAGAGATTCTGTATAGCTAAAGAGATTTAAACTGAGCAAAAAGGCAACACAGAATGGAAGAAAATCTTCACTTACCACATATCTGATAGAGCTCTATTATCCAGAGTACACAAAGAACTTAAAAAATTAAACACCAAGGAGACAAATAGTCCAATTAGAAAATGGGCCTTAGAACTCAAAAGAAACTTTTCCAAGGATTAAATCCAAATATCTAACAAATATCTTTAAAAATGCTCCACATCCCTTAGCCATCAGGGAAATGCAAATCAAAATCTTACTCCAGTCAGGTTGATGAAAATCTGTAATACAAACAACACCAAATGCTGGAGGGGATGTGGAGAAAAGGGAACTCTCATACATTGCTGGTGGGAATGCAGGCTTATAGAAACACTCTGGAAATCAGTATGGCAATTTCTAAAAATATTAAGAATTGAAAAGACATATGATTCTATTATACCACTACTGGGGATAATTTCCCAAATGCAGCAATTTACTACAATGACATGAGCACAGCCATGTTCATTGCAGCACTATTTACAATAGGAAAGTCATGGAATCAACCCAAATGCCCAACATTGATGAATGGATAATGAAAATGTGGTACATATATACAATGGAATAATACTCAGCCATCAAAAAACATGAGTTAATGAAATTTTCCAGGAAATGGGTGGAATTAGAAGAAATTATATTGAGTGAATTATCCTAGACACAGAAAGTTAGATGTCATATGTACTCTCTAATAAATGGATCCTAGTTACAAACACACTTAAATGATATACTCAAAGGTAAATCTCTGTAATACCCATTATAATTGCAAAGGATTATAAATAGGAGAGAAGGGGAAAGAAGACTTCAAAAGAAAGGAGAGAAAAGAACACACTTCAATACAGAAATTAGGCCAGGGTCATGTACTGCATAGAAGTAGCCAGATATCTGATGCAGCTTACTCTCACTTCCCTTCCTGTTCACTTGGTACTGAATGGGTTTGTCAGGGAGGGTATAGAGACTGGCAGTTAGATGGTTATCAACCAGCAAATGGGCAACTGACCCCTCTCACTGATGTATCCTTCTCCTATTCTTCCATCTACCTTTGAGTCTCCTTTTATATTAAGATTTTCATTTAAACAGTCTTTTATCTTTAGTTAGGAGATGACTTTGACAACCGATCTGGATGCAGTTAGGGCATTGCAGGAATAGCAAAACTGAAAACAACAAACCATAATTCAGAACACCAAAGACCCTACAATATTCACCTGGAACCAGATCGACCAAATCTCTCCCCATCCTAAAGCTCAGGGAACCTTGCAGGAGAGTGGGTAGCAAGATTGTAAGAGCCCAAAGATGAGGAGGACCAAAGATATGCAGGATACTCTACACAAGTCCCGGTTGCAGCAGTCAGGATATAGCTACAATGTAATTGGACCTTGCCTGACTTGCACAATGGCTGACATGTCAACATATTAGCAGGGGAGAAGGCTTCAGGCAGTAGGATCCTTAGAATCCAGGGGCTAAACAGTCATAATAGAATTCCCATACTAGCAGGCAGCCCAAGAAGTGGCCCCAGGCTATGCCACTGAGTCCTGAACCCTCACTAGTGTAGGGAAATTCAGCACCCATATAAACACATGCTCTGGAGGATGGGAAGAAGAAAGCAGCAAGAGAGGAGGAGGGAATGAAAAGAAGTGAGAGAAACAAAGGTAAGAAGGGGGGAACGCAATGGAGGACAACAGGGGAAGGGAGGGGAAAGGAGAAGAAGGGGGAACCTACTGAGCTTGTATTATTTTGCAAAAAAAAAATAGAAAAAAACACCATCAGTTCAAAGAAACTGTTAGGAGAAAGTCCTCATTCTTCATGAGAGCCCCTCTCTCCAATGAGTCCATCTCTGGCCTCCTTTAAGCAGATAAATTAGCTTCCCACTGTACTCTTTAATTTTAATTTTCATTACCCCTTGCATTAATTACACATTATATATTGATGTAGGAGTATAGCTCAAATGCATTTGCCATGGCATGTGTGTGTGTGAAGTCACAGGACAACATGAAGGAACCTATTATGGGTATCAATCTCAGGTTGTCAAACTTCATAGCAAGTGTCTTTACTCAATGAAAAATATAGCTTTTAATTTTAAAATGATGGTTTTCATGTAAAAATATTTCACTGTGTATTTACTAAAAATTCTTAGTATACTACATTGCCAGTTTTGATCCTTCCAACTCATAAAAAGATAGCACAAATATTATAATAAAGCCTAACTTAGTGTTAATTGTTTGAAAAGATGATAGTTGACTACATGAATTGTTGTCTAATATGTAGATGATTAGATTCACCCTTTTTATCCCATAGTTTTCTACTTAAAATGCTGAATGAATTCTGTATACAGTAGTATAATTTTCAGCAAAATAGATTACTTTCTACTAAAAGTCCCCCTACTAGAAATTTTGCATAGCATGAGTTTTATATTTAAGAAAATAGGTATCTGAGATTTTCATTGAAATAAATAGTGTTACTTAGCATATCGTTCTGATGGTTTACAGCTTTGACCTCTTATCCAAGTAACCACAAAAGGGATATATAGAAATGATCTCCTACATCCTTAGGCATATTTTTTTTCTCTCCTTGTAATGTAATGTCTTGGAGTACCTCCAGGGAAAAGTGAAACATTTTCTCAAATGGCATTAGTCATTCTATACCTCATCATTTGGGTGAAGCAGGAACAGAAGAACCGTCTGGTAGCACTTAGTGCTTATTAAAGACAAGCTGATACTGATCATTAATAAAGGCTGCAGCAGGAACTGAACTGTGTTATTTTTCTATTGCCTGTGTACATGGCAAGAGATAGTGATACCCACAGAGATGCAAACAAATTCTAATTAATTCACAAGATAGGAAAAATGTCTCTCTCCCTTTTTCTCCTCTTCCCATCTCTTTCTCTCTTCCCTTCTCTTCTTTTCATTATTATTTACTATGGATACCGTCAGTATGCTAATATTATGACCCCAAGATGAAAACACAAGAGATAAGTGAGCAGAGGCAATACATCAGGAAGAATACCTGAGTGATCAGCTGCTAGAGGCTAATGATACGAATTTCAAGGACTATCAATCTCTCTCTATTTATGCTTAAGCTTGTCTGAGAAATGCACTATATATAATTCAGCCTTCTCTTGAAAAATAAACAGATATTATTCAAGTTTCCACTTGGAGACAGAAACTCCACTGTAATCCTCACCCCACTGACTGAGTAGAGACCACCCTGCTCATGTGCTAAGGATATAATTAGAACCAAACCTGAACATGCACTTGTCTTGGTTTGATCCCCCATATCTGCTGCATTGGTGTGCTCTCTGCATCCCTCCAAACATCACTCCTATCAAATGTAACCTCATTCTATTGGAATTCTATCTATCTTTCCCATTCCAGGATTTCCTTCTCTGAGTAACCCGTCTCTCCTTCCTTGCTATAAAGATTTGCCTTGCTTGCTTGCAGTTCAGTGAACATAGTAGCATTCATTGGATCTCTGGTATATTCAAAAAAAAAATGATGATCCTTCCATCCTGCTTTTCATCTACCAAGGAATTTCTCTGGGCATCTGGACAGGTCAACACAATTGAGACGCACATACAAAAAGCATCTTCACTTCCTCTGCATCTTTTATTTTGCTCCACGTTCATCCCAAAATGGCTTCACATTCCACACCTCCGAGAAATTGCTATTATCACAATTCCTTTGCCAAGTCTGATAACCACTTGTCAGGGTTTCCTGGCTGTTTTGACAGCGTTAACACAGTTGATATCACTGGAACCTACTTGTATCTGTTGACTTCTGTCTGCTCATTTATTTTCCCTTTTTGTTGTAACTCTTCCAGTTTCATTTATGTTTCTTAAACACCTTTGAGAGTGGTTATTTGTTTGTTATTCCAGGGGACAGTCCTGTACTGTAGTTCTTAAATCTCCAATTTGTCAACTAAAGATTTTCACTCCTAGAAACTTAATTATTTCTAGAACAACTGTCTGAAATTATCTGTAAGTACCAAAACTAATTCCATGCTCACTCAGTACTTTCCCTTACATGAGACATATTTATCATACACTTACTGAAGATTTTGATACAATTTCAAAGCTTGCTCAGTTCTCTCTTTACTACCAACTAACTTACCTAGTTGCTCAAATACCAAGAAGTCATTCTTATTTCCTTATATTTTATTGATATTTATCAACATGATAGTATTTCATATTTATGGAGTACAATGAGATATATAAATTGCAAATAAAATCTTACATTTAGATACAAATGCTGATTACCTCAAGATAATTAGCATATTCATCATCATGAAGTTTTATCATTTCTTTAGAGTAATTTTATGCTTTAAACATGAAATACTCCTTTGGGTGCATGTGTTGAAATACTTACATCTGTTGGTGCCATTGGTGCAGTTGGGAGGAAGTGGAATTCTTAGGTTTGGTGGATAGATGGAAGCCTTGGGATGAAGGTCTTGAGGTTTGTGGTCCTTCCCTCCCTCTTGCATCCCAGTCTCTATGAGCTTCCTGATTGAGACACAGAGAAGCAACTTGACACTCTTGCTGCCACAGTAGGAAGCTATATGAGCACCACTACCCCCATCCCAGCCCCTTGCTATGAATTTCCTATGGGCCAGAATAAGTCATCATTCGGCTAAGTTCCTTTTTGCCAGTTATTTGTTATGTAATAACAAAAATTAAGAACAGAGGCAAGCATGACAAAAGATTGCCCCTCTGTTTATTGTCAATTTTATCGACCCTACTAGATAGTGAAACAGCAGAGCTTGCAACCTTACACTACGGGTATAACCCCTACCCACTTCACTTCCCTCCCAACCCTGATAATGAAAGTCTCATTCTCAATTTGAGATCAATTTTTTTTTATTTTTCACTTATTAATTTGTATTCACTTATAGTTTCATACATGAATGTAGTGAATTTATTATATATTTGATTTCTTAATCCCCAACCCAACCCCTCTCCATTTCTACTATAATCCTTGCTCCTCGCTATTATTCTTTCTCCTATTTTCATGTCTTTTTGCCTGCGTGGACCACTGAATTTCATCAGAGTTGCCTTCGATGGCATATGCCTGAATCATATACCAGCAGGTAGCACTGAGGAAAGCATCTTTCCTTCCTACCTCCATCCCATATTCACCCCCATCAGTTTCTCAGGGAGGTACAGAGACTCTTGAGATCTTCCCCTTCTATGATGAAATGTCACTAGGTCAAATACTGTACAGTTTTGGTGGAATTACCCAACTGCAGTGAGTTCATGGGTGTAACATCCCGGTCATGTCCAGAAGATACACTCTGGCTGAGATCAGTTTTTTAATATTCTGTTTATGATGGGATCATGCATTCTTTACATTCTCTTCTTAGCTTATACTTATTTCTGAAAAATAGGCATATAAGTGGTTATTAGTAATATAAAAAATGTTCACTACCACTAATCACCATAGCAAATCCACCAATAAATAAAATAAAATATAGTCTCTCTGCATTCAATTTGTTTTTATTCTTTGGCAGTTTCATACATGTATGTAATGAATTCAAGTCAATTTGGCTTCATGGAATACTATCCTATTCCTCTTCATTCTCACCCTGAAAACTTCTTCCTAATCAGTCTCCCTTCTGCTTTCATGTCCTCTATGTGACTGCAACTTGCTGAGTTTAATAAGGGCTGTCTGAGCCACAGTAGTTTTCCTATGTTTAAGGGGAACACAGGAAAGGGTTCTGGGAAATGCTACTGGGTCCTTGTACCTCATCGGAGAGGAGGACCCAGAGGAGAGTTTGGCATGCACATTAAAGGATGCTCCAGGGATGGGAGGGGGAGACACTGGGGGATGGGAAAGGAGGGGGAGGGGAGGGGGGCATAAGGGGGTAGAGGGGAGGGAAGGAGGGTACCGGTGTACCTGTTAAGTTTGTATGAGTGGAAATAAAAAAAAAATAAGGGCTGTCTGCATTAGCATGCATCTGGGAACTGGCTGGAACATGGGAGATTTATCAGTGGCTACACCACTGAAGAAAAGTAGCATTAATCAGCATTAATAATCAAGAGCCCCACAGGGAGGAATGACAACTATAGATCTTTCCCTCTTCCATGAGAAAATGTCTATAGACAGGACATTGTCATGCAGGTCTTGAACATGTGAACACAGAAGTGTCAAGTCGATAAGTGTGACAGCCTTGACATGCCCATAAGATGTGCTTAGTGACACTCCTTCCCACACTCTGCAACTCTATTTAGCAGTTACAATGCTTCTTGAAACTGAAACCAGATCATGGTCAACTTCCAGATTAAACAGTTGGGTCTCTTCTTATCATATAGGATTTACTTTGATGCTCAAGATGTAACCCAGTATCTTGTATATCTGTCAAGAATTCTACCGCTGAGCTAATGCCTCATCCATGCAACATAAAACCTACTGCTATACTCTCCTGTGTATGTCTTTATTATCTCCTTTACTTTTAACTGAAAATCATCCATCTTTTTGTTTTCATTCATATCATTGCACCTTGCTGACTATTTCTCCCATGCATTTTCTTTCTATTTTCTTTGTCTTAAATATTCTCCTTTTTAATTTTGGAATATCTGTGTCCTCTGGTCATAATATCTAGTCCACATTTCCTACCCAAAGACATGTCTCCTAAACTCACAATCAAAGTTTAAAAAAAAAAGTTTGGTGGTATACTGGTAATCTCCATGTAATTTCAACACAAGTATAAGTGAGGCCAATGGAGAAGAATTATGAGATTGAAACAGATCAATAGTAAAAATAAGTAGTTAAAGATACAGAGAAGAGAAATAAGCTCAGCCTAATTTGTTTGAATTTGAGAAAGAAGAAAAATATATGTGTTCAACACCTTTTTTTCTGGCAAGTTCATGTTGATATTTTTATAAAAGAATTACCTGTGAAAGCACTGGGGTTTTTTATGCAAACTTTCCCTGAGAATACTGTGTCCTGCAACACACAAGTTGATAATAGTATAAGACAGTCTATTTTCAGTATATAATACAATACCAGATACATATCAAGCACATGAAGATGTTGTGTGAAAAAACTTCCAGTTGCCATAGAAAACACCTTAGAAAAGTGAAATTAAACAGGGGAAAAGTTTACTTCAAGGCATCAACCCTTGTTCAGGTGGCCCTGTTCCTTTTCAGGGAACTTTGAGGCAGTACAACACTTGGAAGTACATGGCGGATGAACTGTTTATCTCATGGTATACAAGAAATCAAAATACAGAGCTAAGAAGAGCCAAAGCAGTAACACCCCCTTCAAGCACATGTCCAGATGACTTAGCTTCCTTTCGTTAATCTCCAGCAATGTCAGAGGCTGGGATGAAGCACTGAACTCATGGTCCTTGGAAAGACTTTCAAGATCCAACTGTAATAGAGTTATTTATGGAAAAACAATCCATCTGATCAATTTGATCTGCTGTCAAATGACTTGAATTCTAGTCCACAACAATAGGCTGTTTTATACACGATTGGCGAAGTTTATTGACATTCATTAAACATGAGAATCTTAGTGGGTTTCGTTTTTGTTAGAAAACAGAGAGATACATGGCAATCAAACTTTTGCTATTTACAGTATTAAGAAGGGAAGGAAAAGCAAGTGATAGTTTTGTTTTTTTTTTAAGAAAATGAGAACTTAAGAGCCAAACTGGACTGACACACACATTATTCCTGAGACACAAACACCCAGAGCTGAGTTCCCAAGAGTACATCAGAAGATCATTTGGCTTTGTGTGTGACGTGAAGACAATTCAATAAAAGCAAAAAGAGAGACGGCATTGCTCTTGTTACTAAAGGAAGAATGCCAAGAAAGGCAGAAAGGACTTCCAGATATACATGGGAAATGAAACCATCCTATTAAACAATAATAAGATAGTTTTGTTGAATTTTGTTCTACTCGTAATACTCTAGCACAGAGCAGGAATAAGAAATGAGGCCATGGATTTTTGGAGCTGGAATTGTGGGACTTTCAGATAGGCTTCCCTTCCCCTAGCACCTAGCCCTCCGCCCGCCCGAGCGCATTCTAAAACTTTCCGCTGAGAATGCCAAATGTGAGACTTTCAGATAGGCTTCCCTTCCCCCAGCACATAGTTCTCCGACCGCGCGCATCCTAAAACTTCCCGCTGGCGCCAGTCCAAAAGCGCCAACCGTGTTTACCCGATCTCGGGCGGGACGTGCCATTCCGCCCTCCACCCTGGGTGGTGCGGGAACTGCCCAGAGATTCCGCTATCAGCAAAAGAACATTTGGTGGTCAGCTTTATCACCCCATAACTCAACTGCCCAGAGACACCGCTATCAACAAAAGAACATTTGGTGGTTAACTTTATTGTGTGCTGTGTTCCCATAGAGTTTGCTGTAACCGCTTTCATTATAAAAACCCTACCCCGATCTCAGTCGGGCCGCTCCTTCCTAACTTGCGGGGAGGACGGTCCTGGCAGCCAAATTAAACTTGCCTTTTGCCACTTGCAGCAATCGCTCGGTCCTCGTGGTTCTTTCCGGGGTCTGGGTGGATGATAACGGGACTTCGGTTCCAACAGAATGAAGATATAGAAATGATCTGAAAGGACATGAGAAAATGAATTTCTAAGCTAGTAGTGTAGAAAAATCAAACTCCAATGTGATAAGCAACTCAAATTCCTTGTTAGCCTAAATCCTGGTATCAACAATACTTTCAAACTTCTTGTAGAGCAAATAGAAGCTCCAAGAACATAGAGTTAAAGTCTTTGTAAGAATCAAGTCGGCTCCTAGTTTTCCTATTGAAGCAATGGTCTGTCTATTCCTCTAAAAGGCAGATGGCCAAATGGTCAAAAATCTTTAGACTTCAGAGCATTAGGGCTTACTTGAGAGGTGTAAAGGGCAGGATGAAAACATTTGGCCTGAGTCATGGGTTCATTCTCAAAACCCTATAATATGTATCCAATTCCCAAAAAACAAATGCTTCATCCTTTGGGAAATCTTACTAGCTCAGGAGGAAAGATGAAGACCCATCTTTGGACAAATCTCAGTGAAATATACCAGGTATATCAAACTACAGTGAAGTTATGAGAGACAGGAAATAGCCATGAATTTACAGATTCTAATCTGCTTTTTAAATTTCCCACTCTTAAATGAAAATAACATTGAAAAGATTGTTGGGACTATGAAAGCTAGAAACCAAAACAAACAAAACATAAACAGAATTTGGAGGGAGAAAAAAATAAAGATGGTACTAGAAGATTAAAATTTGAAGAGCCAACCAATGTACCAAGAAAGATAAGAGAAAATATTGGATCCAAGAGAAAAAGAACAGGATATTATTTTTTAAACAGTTATATGTTGCTGGAAATTAAAACTATAGGAGAGTAGAGAAGATCAACAGAAAGTTTTAAAGATGAATTTAAGAATCTTACTCTCAGTCTTGCAGCTCTCAGCTTCCAAGATGTCTGCAGTGACTTAGCCTCCTTCAGCCAACCATGAGGCTTCAGCTTTGAGAGACCTCCCCTCTAGAACCGTAAGCTGAATAAACCTCCCTTTCTCCCTTAAGTTGATTGATTATGGGTGTTCTCTCACAGCAATAGTTAAGAGTAACTGCTACAGAAATTGGTACCGGATAGTGGGGTATTGCTGTGAGATAAGAACAGCTGGTACCACAAAGTAAGTTGTTTGTGAAGGTGAGAAAAGTTGGTACCCAGAAGCATGGCCAATGCTGTGATGTGGCTAGTGTGCCTTTGAAACTGTTTGTTGGGAGAAATATGGAGAATTTTGGGACTTTGTGCTGAGAAAGTCTTTGCATCTTGGTGGTTGGGCCAAAGGGACCTTTCTTGTGAGAGCTCAGAGGAGAGCAATGCTGTGAGAGACACAGACAGTGGAAGTTCAGCTTGTGATGGTCCAGAGGGGAACAGAGACTGCGTTTGCAACTGGACGAGTGACACGTGGAGCCATGTGTTGGCCAAGAGTTTAGTGAAGTTTTGCCCTCGTCCTGAAAGTTTGCCTGAAATTAAGCTGGAGTGCTTGGTGGAGGAAATTTCAAAGCAATGTAGTCTTGACAATGTGATATGGCTACTTTTTAGTTGTCTTCAGAGTTATCAAAAAGAGCAAAGAATCAGGCAGGAAGAAGCAAAAACTGTAAGATGCAATGATGAAAAATACAATGGCAAACTTAAAGAGTTGAACCAGGAAGAAGCAGAGAACAAAATAGCTGTTGAAGAGATTAGCCCCACTTTAAAATCAAAGCCTGCTCTTTATTTGAATAATAGGAGAGGCCCTAGCTTGAGGGCAAGATCCTCAGGGAAGGCTCCCACTCATAAGCATGCAAATCCTTTCAGAAGACTGGAGCTAAAGGGTGGAGTTCCAAAGCAAGTGTTGATTTCTCTTACCAAGCAACTGCCCAGGAGTGAAAGAGGTGGTCAACATAGAGAAGCAGAATCAGCTGTGATTCAAGGATGCCAGTCTTGGCAAAGTCGTTCACATGGTTCTGGTTTTAGAGGCATCAGTGATGCAAGAGGGAGGAGATCATGGAGTCCTCCTCCAAGATTTCAAAAATTGGCAGAATCCAGGCATCATGAGGCAAGAAGCCTGCAGTTTAGAGGCCCAGTTTGTGCTGTGGAGTTAAAGCCTGGTTTGCCATTGAGAAGTAAAGATGTTAGAGATTCCAGACACAACGTGGGACACCTGCCAAGGAAAGCTTATACTCTGGGAGGAGTCAGCTCAAGAGACCAACGTACTCTATGGGCAGCTGCATTAGAGGGGTGGAACCAAAGCCCTTTGGAACTGAGATGATTTCAACAAGAGGCTCACCTGTTGGACGTGGAGCTACAAGATTTGGAGTTTGTCCTGCTGGTTTTTGGTCTTGTTATGGACCAATCGTTCCTGGATATGCTCCCATTCCTTCCTTTTAGAATGGGAATGTTTATTCTGTGCCATTGTATGTTGGAAGTATGTAACTTGTATTTTGATTTTACAGGAGGCTTTGGACTTTGGACTTTTGGACTGTTGGGACTACCATTGTAGTCTATGCAGACTTTTAAAGTTGGACTGAGTATGGTTTGCATAATGAGATGGCAATGAGCCTGTGGGGGCCAGGGGTGGAATGTCATGGTTTGAAATGTGTCCCCCACAGTCTCATGTGTTTGGCAAGGTCATGGCACCTTGAGAGGTGGAGCCTTGCTGGAGGAAGGCAGTCACAAGGGGTGGGCCTTGAGGTGGATTAGTCCCACCCTACCTCCAGGAGCTGGCTTTGCGGCAAGCAGTCTTGCAGCTCTCAGCTTCCAAGATGTCTGCAGTGACTTAGCCTCCTTCAGCCAACCATGCGGCCTCTGCTTTGAGAGACCTCCCCTCTGGAACCGTAAGCTGAATAAACCTCCCTTTCTCCCTTAAAAAAAAAAAAAAAAAAAAAAAAAAAGAATCTTACTCTCTTAGAAAGAAAATAAAAATTGTGGTCTGATTATACATTTAATGTTAATGTTTGGTAGACAACAAATGATAAATTAAATAATGTAGGCTTAGTTTTATGCATACACACACATGTGCACAAGTGAGAATACTCAGCTGACCTTTAAGAATGTTGTGGTCTAAAAGTCACTCATGTACACAGAAGTTGATTCCATGCTAATAATTTCTGACAAGGAGAAAAAGAAAAATCCCTGTAAATAACTGGTCATTTATGTGCAAGCTACAGGTTGGAAGCCAGCACAGGATGGGAAAAACTGATATTATCTGTCATGAAGAAGGAAAGAGACTAAAACTTGATGACCTTACTATGAGTTCTAATAGCTGACTAAGTAAAATGCTCTGGCAGAACATGATAATCAAAAATGAGGGTGGAGTGAGACTAGAAGATAGCAAGAATAAGAATACATCCCATCCATGTTTGAACTAAGGAAAATGGAAAATTTTAAAAAGAAAGAAAAAAATCATCTGATATACTTCAGAGATTTGCCAAGTCTGCATCTGCCAAGCAATCAGAATAAAAGAAAATAAATCTATATCAAATAATGACATTGTAAAATTTCAAAAGGATAGCAAAAAAAGAGATTCTAAGTTAGAAATCAGATCATCCATAGATATTAGAAATCAGAAATTAGATATTTGAAGTTTTCACAGCAGACTAGACCAGTAAATCCTCAATAAGCATGCATTTCCAAGTAGAATTATTTTCAATCTCCAATCTGAAAATTGTAAATAAGTATACTATGCACTTAAGTACATTGTACCTGTGGTGTGAAATAGAATGCTTCAAAACAAAAATAAAGTGAAGAGTAAGGTAATAAGAGAAGAGAATATGGATATTCAGCACATATCAGAAGAGTAGAATCTCCCAAAAGGCAACTGGATACTGGGTGACAACGGATTCTTTCATATTGAAGGAGGTTAAAAAGTTCAGGAAAGGGCTGGAGAGACCGCTCAAGGGTTAAGCCTCTGCTTCACAAGCAAAAGGTCCTGAATTTGGATCTGGACCCCATGTAAAAATGCCAGATGGAAATGGCGGCAGCACTTCTAGGGCACTTCTGCCCCTAGAAGACAGATCCTGAGAAACCCCAAGCAAAAACAAAGTGGAGATAAAGCAATCCAAGATGATTCCTGAAGTCATCCTTAAACCTCCACGGGCACACAGTGCCCTTTGATATATGCATACACACAAACACACACACACACACACACACACACACACACACACAGCAAAATAAATAAATAAATGAAAGTTTGTTTTTAAAGTTCAGGACAGACTTCTAAAGTGAGAACACATCTTAAGATCATTGCACACAAATGAACTTTGCTCAAGAAAATTCAGGGAATGACTGAAGATTCTTTAATTTACTAGGTACAGACAAAAGCAAACATACCTAAGACTAGTGGGGAAAAAAAGGTTAAGAGGAATCATGCTTCTAAATGAATTGCATGGACAAAGAGAAAAAAATGAGCTGATTCTAGTTTCTCCTTGTGAGTTAACAAGAAAATGTAATGCAAAACTGGGATGCAGTAGTGCAATCATGCAATTTGTTTCAGTGTCATAATTTTGTTGCTATAACAAATATCTGATATAAACAATTTAGAAGAAGGAGATTTCACTGGGTCATGAGCTTAGGCTTCAGTCTATCATGAAAGGAAAGTTATCAGCTAGAGTTGGGGATCTGGACCTCCAGATTCACAGCAATAGCTAAAACAAGGAATAATGTAGTTCAGCTTGCTGCCAGGTTTGCCAAATGTCAAATACCTGACGTCCTATGTATTTACCTTCCCTAGGGAGTATTACCACCAACTATGGGATGGGTCTTCTTACATCATTTATGCAATTAAGATAATCATCTGGGCTGGACAGATGGCTCAGAGGTTATAACTTTTATTTTGCAAATGAAAGGACCTGAGTTTAAATCCTCAGATTCCACATTAAAAACCATCTGGAAGAAATGGAGGTCTCACCCTGGAAAACAGAGCCTGGGAAATCCCAGAGCAAAGCAATAAGGAGATAGTGAAATCCAGGATAATTTCCTAATTCACTTTTGGGCCTCCATGACACATATACTCAAGTGCCTTCTTGTACAAACACACACACACACACACACACACACACACACACACACACCACATGTAAAAATTTAAAAAAGACAATTGCCCCAAAGGTCTGCCCCAACTAGAAAACATCTCCCAGGTGTTCCAAGAGAACCACAACTCACATAACAAGTTGACAGTTGTAACTAGCTAACATTACTGTGGGGGTCCATTCTGATATTTCTGTAGCCGTCTTGACCAACCACACTTTCACCTGCCAGTTGCTCCTGGTCTGTATCCCAAACCTTATAGGACAAGCAAGATCCTTAAGACAGTCAGGGAAGCAGGTTGCACTGGCTACTAATTCCCGACCTGCCTTTGATCTTACTGACTTTTTAACAATACATTGTCCATCTCAATAGTTTTAGAGAAGGCTTCTGTCTCCTTTTATATAGCTTAGCACATAAACCACTTCCTGATATGCTTGTGGTTGAAGGATTTTCCTGTGTTACATTCATCTCAGACAAGACAACTGTTCACACGTTCTCCCCTCCCAACAATTTACACCCTGTGAAATCTTACATTATAAGACTGGGTTTCCCCAAAACAATGATTACTGGATGTAATTAAGTTCTGAAATCATAAACTTAAATACAAATTGTCATATAATGGGAAGAAGAAAGGGAATACTGACTTTTTCAAGTAGCTTATATTAAATATTTAATAGTTATAAAATGTGGTGAAGCATAAAGAACATCCCACTCTACAGATTAAGGGACAAAATATTACCACTAACTGTTGATGTCTGTTCCTGCCTAGACTGGACATGTGGGGCTCCCACACTAGCTCCCTCAGGGACCTTCAGAAGAGTCATGACCTTTGAATGACATTTCTCATATCATGCGCACATGTGTGTGTGTGTGTGTGTACATGTGCATTTATCTGCATGTGTGTGAGTGGATATGAGTAGCCCTCAACATCATGTTATTTAGTTCTTCATGATAGTTCCTGTTTATTTAAATGAAATGATGCAGATTAAAGGAAGAAGAGAAAGACAAGTCTGAAATAAAATGAAACAAAGAAGGGAATAGAGAAGGAGAAAAGAAAAGAGAAAAAAAGTCCAACACACATGAATTTGCTGAGGAGAGGTTTTTAAGAATAATGTACCTAAGAAAAGCAAAAAAAGTAATTATTCACCTAGGGAAAATGTTTAAAGATATCAAATAAAAATCAATATTAACTAGATATTAAATTGATGAATAGCTAAGATGAGTTTTTAATTTATTTTTTCTAGTTTTATGAGCACAATGAGGAGGTCTCTGCCCTCTCTCCATCCCTCCTCCTGTCTTTACCCCCAAAGTCACCAATTCAACTCATCACTCCCTCTGCTCCCTCCTTCCCTCCTGTCTGCTTCCTTCAGTGGACTCTAAGGTTTCCTTTGGATTGTCTGCTCCATTTGGGGTTCAGGCCCCTATGGCACATCAAGTGGCCCTTCCTTGGGTAGACCCACTCACTGATAGAGGCACTCCCCTTCATCTGTCTAATCCTAACCCTGAAGGTTCCCATTGCCAGAAATTATTTCTCCTGAGATCTTTTCTGTGGACACGCACAGTATTGACAGATAATACTATAAGAAACCTTATGTCCATGGCTACTAGACTACTGAATGACGTTCAAGCATCACTGAGCATAATCTCAAAATAGTCCTATCTTTTCATTAAAAATGAAAGAAGATAGCAAAAGATTAGAAACAAAAGAAAATGGGTAAACAGCTAAATAAAATAGGATTTTGTGTAAGAAAAGTTTTAAAGGATAAGGAAGAACAGAAATAGGATACAAGGTTCTGCCTCGCAAACAGAATGTTCTGAGTTCAGACCCTAAGCCCCACATAAAAATGTCATGCAGAAAGGGCAGAGGCCTGCACTTCTGGTCCTGGTGGGCAGAACCTGGGAAATCCCAAAGCGAAGCAAAAAGGAAGAGGAAGAGTCCAGGATGATTCCCAAAGTCTCCCTTGATCCTCTACAGGGACACACAGTGCCTTTTGATACACACACACACACACACACACACACACACACACACACACACACTAAATAAATAAATTTTAAAAGTTTTTTTTTAACAAAAGAAATAAGGACCCAGTAGAGAGTGGGGTTAGCCCCCAGGTAACCAACTACCTGCCCTCTAGACCCTACCATCCTCCATGACAGGCAACACATACCCAACACTGTCTCAACAACATAAACAGAGAAAAAACAGACAGTAGACAGGATCAGATGTCTCAATACTAGCCATATACACTGCAGAGTAACCTTCTTTCTAAACATCTCTCATTTTATCTTAAGATTAAAAAAAAGTCTCAACATCTACACAAGACACAGCCTAATGCAATAGATGAGCAATGAAACAGACACCAACAACCAGAATGCAGAATATGGGGGACCCTGAAACACTCAGTCAGAATCAGACCAACCAGATCTCTTCCTATCCTGGGGCTCAGGGAATATTGCTGAATAAAGGGTGGTAAGATTGTAAGAGTCTAAAAATGGGTAGGTCCACCACTGGCCAGTCACTCAAGCATTAGGCTGTGAAAATAAGGTTTATTTTAGTCTTATCTATCATTACTATGCATATCTCAAGTAACAGGCAATTCCCTCCAGTTGGACTGCTTAGAAAAAATTCATTCTCACCTTACTGTTTGCTCCCTGAAGTATGGCACTGGTTTCTCTCTGCTTCTGTCTTTGCTCCTATCTCTGATATAGCACCTTGTTATGCAATCCAGGCCAATCTCACACTCCTGCTTCAGCTTCCTTGAGTGTGGTAATCACAGGTAAGTACTAGCACACCCTAAACTTTCCCTACTCTCTATCCTAGCACCCACAAAGACACCTGAGTGTATTTAATTGAGAGTGAAAGAATGATGCACCATGTCACTGAGTCTCATTGCTCCTGAGAGATTGCCTTTGCCTCTGAAGGAAATAAACAGAATGGAGGTCAGAACACATGGCAGCAAAACCAAAGAAGATTACTGAGTCATCTCCCAGCCCCTCATTTCCCTGTTCTCTTGCATCTGCAAGTATCTGCCGCCCCACTGTTTCTCAGAAGACTCATTAGAAGCCCACATGGCTCTGGGTTAGAATAAGAGTAAGATTTCCCAGTGAAGTCTGTGTTCTGCAGGTGCCACAGCCAAGTGCCAATGTTCTCTGATATTTGCCTCCACTGCCCACGTGGGAGCAAACCTACACTTAATAAGACATTGTCTTGACATATGTGCAGCAATATTCCCTGAGTTTAAGCCCCAGAAGCGCGGTTATCTAGCTAACACAGTCTTCAGCTATAATCATAGCAGTTTTTCTTCCAGCAGTAAAAGTCTCACCAACTACAGTCAGACATTTTCTGCTTTCCAATTACTTGCTGATACTATGCCAAGTGCAGAGTCATATTTTCATGTATCATTAAACAAATGCAGTTGTGCTCCCCAAACAGGTTTCAGTTGGGACGAAACGACATCCATTAAAGCTTTCATAAATGGCACACCCTTCAGCTGGTAGCTTGTTTTTACTCATAAATATTTAAACTGAACAGATAATGCCCCAACTTCCCAGCAAGTGCTGCATTAGTTGGGCAATCTTTGTAGCATAAATTTTGTGGCAAGAGAAAACCAGCGAGAGAGAAATGAACTGTGCTGTTAGCAAATAACACACCAGAATCTAATATTTCCTTATTTCCAAGATAGAATATATTTTACAAAGATGATAGATAAATAGACAACCTATTTTAGATTGATAATAGATAGATAAATAGATAGGTAGATGGATAGATAGATAGATAGATAGATAGATAGATAGATAGATAGATAGACAGACAGATATACAGAGAGATAGTAAATAGGTAGGTAGATAGATAGGTACATAGATAGATAGATAGATAGATAGATAGATAGATAGATAGATAGATAGATAGATAGATTTTCCATACCTAGAGGTACTAGTCATAACTGCTGAGTCCCAAAGTTTATATGAGGTAATCAGAAGACTGAAGTGAGCTAAATCTAATGCTGTTTTCATCTAGGAACGCTTAGATAGTTTGAGAGGAGCTAAGGTTAATTGTAGACAGTGGGTAAATTGTCTTTGTCTTTGTCAGTTGCTCAGGGGATATTTGATGGTTAAGAGCAAAAGACCACTGTCCCAGAATAAGTAAAGGGAATGCTATGAGAATTCTACATAGCCACTGTGAATTATGGGTGGCAACTCTCCTCCTTCTACTTGGCAAGAGCTTCAGGGCTCAGTCTATCGCTCTGCTCTTCTGTCTTTCTCTGTAAAAGACCTTCTGCAAAATTCATAGCTTTGGTTTCCTCATATTTTTGGCTTATGGTATGTTCGTTTGTGTCAACAGGGGATCAAACCATGCCAAGATATTATACAATCCTATGATTTCAGGGACATCAAAGAAAAATGCTTCATGTAACTCAGTCCAAATTCTTGCAGCAAAGAAGGCAAATTCGGATTGAATTAGGTGTCCCATTCAGTCCATCCTTGTGGAACAAATACACACTACAAGGTTTAGTTTCATGAAACAACAGAAAAAATTAAATGAGTGATATAGGTCTGACATCATGACTCAGCCTGAAAAGGTATCTGCACTTAAACTTGGTGACCCGAGTTTGATTCCCAAAATTCACATGGTGCAAGAAGAGATTTAGAACTGATTTCTGAAACGCTGTTCTCTCTCTCTTTCTCTCTCTCTCCCTCCCTCCTTCTCTCTCCCCCTCTTGTTCTCTCTTTTTCTATATCCTTTCATAAAGAAAATATAAAATAAAATCACAATGCAAAAAAGGCAGATAATTAATGTACCTTTGTTAAGAAATATTCAAGAAATAAACAAATGAAAAGAAAGATTTGGAAGGATTTTTTCTGAAACAATTTATATATTTTGAAATAAAATATATAAATTACATTTGCATACAGAAAAATAATCCCATGACAGTACTATATTAATTTTGGGAAGATTACCATGAAAGCCAAAACACAGCAGCTTGTAGACTAGTAATTTAGATACAGAGTCTCTGAAGCCCTCTTTTGTGGCTACATATTTCGAACAGCTTCTCAGCTTTCAATTAAGTTCTTACCAGTAAAAAAGAGCTATGTCAGCTTGAATGTTATTGTTACTGGAGATCCAAGGTCTGGATCTGGTATTTCCAAAGACTTGGTCATTTATTAAAGAATGGGAGACATAAAAGCTCACACTGACTTGCAAAAGTAGCAAAGAGACATACTAAAGGTGAAGAGAGATGAATGCAGAGAGTCTTTAGTCATGTGACTAAAGAAACTCAAGTGTCACAATTACTGTCTGGGAATTATAATTAAGTCTAAAAGAAGGAGGGTTTGGCTGCTTAGGATTGTAGTTTGGGTAATCCTCTACTTTGATTGCTAGATTAGTTCATCTGATCATTTTTTTCTGCATCACAGGTGCTTTCTCACAATATTTCTAGTGTCATTTATATGCATAGCTGGGTATACATAGAAATATCAAGATAATCAGATTTTCCCTAAGGGTAACATTTTGCTTAACTCAAATGCATCCAAACTAGCTCAGTCCATATATGCCCCTTTCTCCAAACCTGGACACACTGGGAATATCTTTGAGTAGAAACTCTAGACTCGCAGACTGTGAAGGACACTCTAGACTGTGGAAGGAGAAATTTGTTCCATTGGCTTCATAATGGTCTATATATAGCTTGTATAGCTATATATAGCTTACAGGTGTGGGTTCAGGGTTGTTAAATGCCTTGTTTAGAGAGTGGTGTGCATACATAGTGCATATGGGTAAAGGATCTAAGTTGCAAAGCACATTCCCATAGCAGGGGTATTACTTGACTAAGCCAATAGGGGTCCCAAATTCCTGATAAATTCCCTAAATTTGCTTAATCTGAGCAAACACTGAAATCATTGCAGGTACCTATCCCCTTATTTTCCATCTTGGTTTACAGCAATAATTCTTCTTAGGACCAGCTTTTGATCAAAGGATGAAACATAAGGTTAGCATAGACAAAAACTATGAAGCCTGCAAAGAATAGTCAGGGAAAAGTATGCATAATCAAGAATAGATGACAAACATAAGCATGGTTTGTGCTGCATCAACTCAACTGTATGACTGTCCTTCTAAGAATGTTTTATTCATGGCTCCCAGTAAAACAGGATTCAAGGATTCGTCACTGTTGTTGCTGCTGCTGCTGCTGTTGTAGCTGAAACAGGGTCTCACTTTAGCTCTGGCTAGCCTCGAACTCACTATATAGCCATGGGTGACTCTGAAGTGTTGATCCTCATGCTGCTACTTCCTGAGTTCTGGATTGTTCACCACCTTGCCCAGTTTACCCAGTGCTGGAGATTGACTATAGGTCTTTCCTGCTTTCTAGACAAGCACAGTCCCAATGAACTATACTCCTAGTCCTTCAAAATTCAGACTTATAGAGACAGCCTTCTTTGTGCCATGGAAAGGTGAAACACTGAGGTGAATTTGGTTTCCATGGAAAGAGACAGAATGTATATTCTCCCAGCAGGTAATATATTGACTTGGCCAAAGCCAGCGCTTTTGGCACTTCCATCTACCAACTGTTAAGTAGATTTTTTTCACAATGATCAGAGAGGAAGGCTCATTACTCTAAAGATGTATGAGTTTGTAATTATTTATGAGAAATAATTTTGAACTACGGGTTTGATATCTTTAATTATAGAGCTATGCTGACCTATCGACTTCTCTTAACTAATATGGGTAATTTGTCACATTTGATGACTGCACATATTCCATTTAAATTCTTGAAATTATTGAAATTCTTTAAAACATGGAGGACTCCCAACAGGTATGGTGAAACATGCCCGTGATCTCAGCACTCTTAGGAAGTTGAGGCATGAAGATCAATATACAGATTTGATGATAGCCTGAGGTGGGTAGCGAGCTAACTCTCAGCCTGGGCTATTAACATTTTCTTTAATTATGTAATATTCCAGAAAGATTCTTCAGTAGGTCATATGGATTCATGAGTTAAGGCTGAGAATCATTTGAGCACAGGATGTATATATTCCTTCATACTTTCTAAAGGGGCAATGATATCACAATGCTTTGCTCTGTGTTTGGAATATGTACATCGTTCGGGAAATGGTCCCCTAAAACTCATGAAGCAATTAGAATTAAAAGCACATGTAATCTTAGAGTCATGAAGAAGGAAATTTAGATTCCACAGATACCTCTAAAGGATTTCAAAGAATCCCAGGATTTGCAGGTTATGATTTATTGCCCATTGATGACATTAAGCTCAGCAATTATACTCATTGTAACCTAAGTGACCACGACAGGAAAGCCACCTTGATCACACACCCAAACCAAAATTCAATTCATCAATATACAGAGTCGAATCCAGGTGTGAAGCTTTTAGCTATTTTAGTGAGGTCGCAGATCAATGTGAATTGTTGCGAATACTACCTTCTTACTCATCTCTCTGTTAAAAGTACAATGTTAAAACATTCTTTCCTGTTGTTTACTCCTCACTCTTCTGTAATTTTCTGCAGAGAGGTATTTCCTCTAGGAAGGCTGACATGGACTGCATTTTTGCAGGCTCTTATTGTGGTATTTCTTCCTATAGTTTAGGAACCTCCCCCCAATTCCCTGAAACTGTCAATGATCAGGACTGTCAATGATCAGGAGACAGAAAAGCACAGATTTCCAAAGTCACTATTGATAATGACTTCTCTATACTTACCTCCTTGCTTCAAATCCTATTGCCACATTGACTGTGTCTCTAACTTAGTCCCAATGGTTGGATCTCATTCTATATTGACTTCTCTTTTTAGATCCACAGGCTGATTTCCTGATTTTTTTTTTTTTTTGGTATTCTGAAAGTTTCATAATAGGTTTTCTTTAATTGAGTTACCATTCCAACATTCTTCAGTTCGGATTTTAAAACAGATGTTTTATATTTGGCTCTAGTTTGCCAACACCTGCCTGTTACATGGTCAGCCAAGTGTTTGGCTAGTTGTTCCTCCATACAGAGGGGGAGCGTCTGACAACTTAATGGCCATCTCCAGTGTCTTCATCATTATTTGAGATCCCATTAACATGTCAAACCATAAAATTGTGTCCGTTCTTCAGTATCTCCTTAAACCCAATTTATGAAAGTGTATTAGCTACTTTACTCATTGCAGTGACAAGATTCCTGACAAGGCACCTTAATAAGGAAAGACTTATTTTGGCTCACAGATTGAGGGTATGGTCGATTGTGGCAGGAACAAGGACTCATCTTCATTCACAGTTTGAGGGTGCAGTCTATCATAACAGAAAGAATTTATTGGGGTCCAATGTTTGAGAGAAAACTTCATCATAGCAGGGAAGGTAAAGATGAAGCATTTGAGGTGGCTGGTCACACATCGTATGCAGGGAGGAAGCAGAAAAAGAGTAACAGCAGTGTTTAAACCTTTTCCTTGTTATTCAGTCTAGAAAGCCAGATGTTGAGATGGTGTAACTTACATTCAGGGTAGGTCTGCTGTGCTCAGTTTAACCTGTGTAGAAATGCCTCCACAAATGCACTCAAAGATTTGCCTCCCAGGCAATTCTAAAACTCATCAAGTTGACAAAAATAACCAACCCAGAAAGTAGTAAATTTTTCTAAGTTGGACGCTGCAAAGAAAACAAGTAATATTTTCCACGAAAAAGTAGTGTTAAAGCCAACAGAATTTAAGTACTATGCAAGGTCTGCCAGAGACATATGGTTTTGTTTAGCAACTATGTTCGTATTAAAATAGATTTGTGTACATACTTCATATATTTAACCTTAAGTTCTATACAGCATGTTCTGGAATGACTATAAAGACTCATACCATCAATACAAATGACTCAATCAAAAGATAAACCAAAAAATTCATTTTAAAAGTGACAGTGATTAAGTTCTCTTAGCTGGAAAATCTAGACATACAATGCAAAAGTGAAAAAATGATCATCTACAAAAGCTTTGGCATTTGAAATGATATGTATGGCTTTTATCCAGATTATATCTGGCATCCTATGTAGCTATCAGAATCAAATTGGAGGCCAGGGCTGGTTAAACGGATAGGTGGGTAAAGTGATTGCTATGTAAGGAAGAAGTTATGGGTTAGAGCACTAACATATATGTAAATAAAAAAGAAAGAAAAGAACAGTGTGACATGCCTACAACCCCAAAACTGGTGAATGGAGAAAAGGGATCCTCAGAACTCACTGGCTGGCCCACAGCAGGAAGCTTTGGGTTCACGGTCTCAAAAAATAACGTGAAGAACAACAGAGGAAGACACGTGGTGATCACATCTAGTCTCCATTCACACATTGGAACATGTACCTGTACACTCATACACACGTGCCCATATAAAAACACATGCAGCCCATGCATATCCACACGTACCCACACACAGAAGAAAAAAACAATTACTATAAATTAATTTTAAATGGCTGCCTTACAGTTCTTTAGTTCTACAAAATCTTCAGGTGAGTATGTTTGTTTCTCTGATGACATTTCTATTTTAATTGTAAGTACTAACTAAGCTATTGTAATATATTTCCTTGTAAAACTAATCAGTCATACTTCACACATTGTATACACTGAACTAGATAATTAGGATGTTTTAATTTCTCCATTTGACTGCTGCCCAGTTTCTGCTTATTTGTTCTTGCAACTACTCTGTGTTTTAATATCCTATTTTCTGGAACCTAGTGTTGTATAAAATGAGAGTAATAATCTCTGTGATCTAGAGGGTTATAAAGAGGAACTTGAAATGTGTTATGCACTTTGCAGTTTTATGAGTGATTTTCACATACTAAGTATTAATGCTTTTCAAATGAAAATTATATTACCTTCACGAATGTCATTTTCAAATTCTGCACAGAAGCATATCTGGGATTTAATTTAAGTATACCTAATCCACAGTTTCAGTAGGTGATTGATTGATAGATAGGTGATAGATCATCATAGACAGATTATATGATGGATGATAGATAACTATATAGATGATGGATCGTTAATACATAAATAGTTTCATTTAAAAAAACTTTATTTTTTATATGTATCTGTGTGTGTGTGTGTGTGTGTGTGTGTGTGTGTGTGTGTGTATCAGAGGGCACTCTGTATCCCAGTAGAGGACCAAGGCTGACTTAAGTAACTATCCTAGACTGCTTCTACCTCCTTTTTACTTAGATCTGGGATTTCCTAGGCTCTGCCCAGAAGGGCAAGAAGTGCAGTCCACCACCATGTCCACCTGGTGTTTTTTACATGGGACCTTGGATCCGAACTCAGGACTTTCTTCTTGTGAGACAGTCCTAATCCCCGAGCCACCTCTTCAGCCCACAAAGGTAACTACTGTATGGTAATAGCTCTTTCAAAAAAACATAAATAAAACAAGGTAAGATAGAATAGAATAAAAAAATAGTTACGATAAAAACAATCTGATTGAGAGGCAAAAGGAGACCAGTTGTGACTTTAGTTTGAAGTTTACATTGAGCAAATGTGCAGTGTGAACATTCATTTTGGTCTGCTGCAAAAAAAGTATCACAGATTGTACTTTAAATGACACATGCTTATTCCTCACAGTTACAGAGACAGATTACAGTGACACAGAAAGCAGTACTGGGTGGGCCTCTCTTCACCAGTATCTGCTTGCTGACCTTTGATTAGTGTGATTCACAAAGAAAGGTCTTATGCCTCCTACTGTTAAGTACATCGAGGGACTTGCTCACGATATTTCCTAATCCCAATTAACCTACAAATACCATCATTGTGGGGTTAAAAATAGAAATAGTGAGGCGATATAAATATTCAATTTAGATAATGAGTTTAGATAATGTGTTATTAAAATGAAGGTCGTGTCTTCACATTGATGTGTCCAAGAACTGCAGAGAGGTGGCTCAGGGGTTAAGCCTCTTTCTTGCAGGCAGAGGGTCCTGAGTTCAGATCCTAGACCCCACGTATAGACGCCGGCCGGAAGCGGGGGCGGCCTGCATTTCTGGTCCTGGTGGGTGGAGCCTGTGAATCCCAGGGCAGAGTAAACAAGAGGTGGAGGAGTCCATGGTGGTTCCCGAATTCGCCCGTGTTTCTCCACACACACACACAATTGAATGAACAATAATAAAAAAAAGAACTGAAGTTCTGGATAAAAATGAATTTTGTTATATTTATCTCCCAAATCAGTTTGTATTTATTAACTGCATAAAATACCCATTAAGAAAATCAAAAGTGAGGATATTACAAATAAATTTGCGACAATCCCTGTACAAATTCTTCTTTTTAAGATATCCCATATTGTATGTAGCACCATAATAATTTTAATTGATTGGTTACCTTTGTGTTTATTTATCATTCATAATCTCAACAAAAAAAATCTTAATGCCAAGTTGCTGTACTCCAGTATCTACCCCAATAACCAAGAATCTAGTGATTTCTTTCTAAACAACAGACTAAAGTTCATGATTTTTACAGTTTTTTAATGTGCCTCTTTTAATAACATTTAACATTCTGTGGCCCTGCTATATATGCTAAGCACTTTCCATTTACTATATGTAATAGGTGTAGTAGCCATAAAGGAGGGATACTGTTATATTACTCACTGTTTTTGGATGTGGTTTAGAAGTAAAAAGCCATGTGCCTAAATCCTCCCATGAATTTCCCACTTGTACCTTAACCACTATGAATGTGATGTATTAACATGCCGCTTGTAGGCAAATCACTTTAGTAAGACTTTCCACACTAACTCAGATTCATTAGTTTCCAAGTTAGAGATCTTCCTCCTTATAAGCTTATGTAGTTTCATATAATTTTATAATTTGGGGGTATACCAGGTAATCCAAGCAGATTAATAAATGGCACATGTGTGGAACTTACATGAATGAATGAATGATGACATTTCATTCAATGATAGTCATTAAATTTCCAAATGATAGGTTAGAAGATTCCATGTACAACATAGTTTTTATATGTTTCCATCAAAACATTGTAGTTGCCTAATCTGATAGATACATTTATCTTGACTTGAACATTATACAAGTACATGTGTTCAATCACCACATAATGCCTTATAAGCACAACCATTTTATGGGTCAGTTAATAATGAAATATATTTAGCACAGTTCACAAGGTAAAAAGAAAATTAGTGTGATAAAACTTGTTCTTTAAAATGTAGAGGAATACATAACTATCTTGCTATAAAAATAAATTAGTCACCTAGTATTTTTTTTGTTTATTTCTTCCACTCATACAAAGTTGATAAATACCCCCATTCCCCTCCCTCCCTCCACCCCTCCCTGAATCCCCTTGTTCTCTCCCCCCTTTTTCCTTTCCTTTCTCCCCTCCCTTCCTTTCTCCCAGTGCTTCCCCCCCCCATTCCTGGAGCATCCTTTAGTGTGCATGTCAAACTTCCCTCTGGGTCCTCCTCTCTGATGAGGTGTAAGGACTCAGCGGCATTGCCTAGAGCTCTTTTTTGTGTTCCCCTTTAGTGTAGGAATACTATTGTGGCTGTTAATCCCTTGCCTCTAAGGATCCTAAGGATCTCGTAGTGCCTGTGATCCATGCTAGACTTTGGGGGTTCAATGATATATTGGTAATTGCTCAGGTCATGCAAAGTCCTATTATAATTACTTCAGCCCTAACTTGTATGAAGTATCTTACATATCACTGCTCCTCCCCATCTTCAAGCTCTCACAATCTTACCGTCCCCCTCTTCCTCAAATTTCCCTGAGCTTTAGGATGAGGAGAGATTAGGCTGGTCTGGTTCCAGGTGGTTGATGTAGAGTCTCTGATTTTCTGAATTATGTTTTGTTGGGATTTTTTTTTTCAGTTTTGCTGCTCCTGGACCACCCTTAGCTCCATCTTGATGGGTACTGGATATCACTACCTCACCAGCGATAAAAGGCTGTTAAAATAGAGTCTTATTATAAGAGTAGATTCAAAGGTAGATGGAATAAGAGTAGAAGACCGCTGTGGGTGGTGGGGGTCAGTCTCCCATTTGCAGGATATCATCAAGTATTTTAAACTTACAATCTTTAGATACTAGTAATTTATTAATACCCTTTGGATTTTCCTATAACATTCATTCCCTGAAGTCAAAATTACTCTTTCCTATGAAATAAAGGATACTATTCCTGGAAATATGTTTTATTCTGAAATTAATGCATGTGAAAACTGCACTCAAACTGATATTTAGTACATACAAGTCACTGATGTTAAATCTCTTTAAAGGGAATTATGGATAGTGAAATAATATTTTCTACCATCTTTTTCAAATAGAGGTTTTTGATTATTGAGATAAAAGTCATTATTGTTAAGTAGGCACTATAAACTATTAGACTTATTTAGGAAAATCTTTCTAATTGTAAGTTAAATTAACTTTATTTCTATAGTCAACTTCACATCTTTTTTGTTTTTTTAAAACACTTGATGCAGGATCTCATGTGTCCATCCTAGGCTGGACTCAAAATTATTACATTACATCTATGATGCCCTTCAGTTTCTCATCCTCCAACTTTCTCCTCCTAAGTTCAGAGATTTTAGACATGCTCTTCTGAACAGCTTATGAAGTGCTCAGGATCAAACCTGAGCTCCATACATGCTAGAGCATAGCCCTTTGAACTGAGCTACATCACCAAACAAAAGCAGTGTTTTTGCTGATGCATTTAGAAAGGAGAACATCTGATATTCTTTTGAAATCCAATATGATTAAGAAATTAACCTCCCTATATTAGACCTTGGAATACAGCTAAGCATGAATACAGTTTATTCCCAATCGTTAAGCAGGAAAACACAGAATTAAATGGAATTATCTTCAGTTAAATGCTCTTGCTTCAGTTCAAATGAACTTAGTGGCAATGTAAAATGAAGCTAGAATCAAGCACACAGTTTCACAACCTGGGTTCTAATACTGAAATCAGCACAAGAATCTGTGTGTTCTCAGCCCTGTGAACTGGGTGGATATGTGTGGCGACACTTAAATTGTGTCAGTTTCAAATGAAATTCCCGTGTGCAGTGATCACCACAGCAGTGATTGTTTGACTTTTCCAAATTGTTAACATTCACCTTTTATACTGCTTATAAAAATGGTAATTGAGCATATTTATTCACCCAGTCCTTCTTAAGGTTGACTGACAAAGATTTGCAGAGAATTTATTTTCACATCCATATTTCCTAAATCGAGATGTGGTCAGAATATTAAGGAAGGGATACAGCTTGCAATAGGCATCTTGTAACCCTTCGGGGTCTACTTGTGGGAAATATGTTAAATTCTAAGATGAAATTACACATTTGTAAACCACTCAGCAACATTCTAGAAGCTTGCAATCTCTTCCCTTTGAAAAGACCTAGGCTGACCCATGGGACAAGAATGCAAATCTATCCTCATGATCCCCAGGGCAAGTTAAGTATGGAGGTAGAGAGCACTGTTATGGATCCTGCCAGCTCTGTCACATGTACCTTTCTGTTGTGACTCAATGTAAACATGAAGAAGCTTTTCTACTCTGGGTGCCTTAGTCTCCTACCTGCAATGAAAACATGATTAGTGCTTAGAGAACTCACTGAAACTTAATACATTAAAAATATTGTCACTATAAATTAATCTACATCTTTATCTACATGCATATATCTGTGTATTTACAGATATATGTTTTTACTAATACCAACTTTATTATTATATACTAATAATGCTTATTAGTTGTTTATAATGTGTACACTAATATATGTAGCATATAGCATTATCTCCTCTTTAAAACACCTCAAGAAATCATTTAGAATCTCAGTACCATCAAAAAATACTAAAATGTTTAGAAATCTTTAGGAATAATCTTAACAAAGGAAGTCTATACCCTAGAAATACATGAAACACTATTGAGAGGAATTAAACATTTAAACAACTGGAAAAACATTTGTGATCATCAATTGATCACAATTAGGATTGGAAATCCTAATATTAATGATGACCCTAGTCCCTAACTTCATCTGTCCACTTTCAACATAACTCCTATGAGATCCCCAACTGATTTCTTTGTAAATGTTGACAATGCAAACTTTTTACATTTATTGTAAATGATATTTACAATCAATGTGAATCAATGATATTTTGAGACCTTAATCCTGAATCCAATCCCCCCTCTTCTTTCCCATTACAGCCCTTCTTCTTCCCTGCCAGTCCCCTCCTTATTCCCTTGTCTTTTTCATGAGTGACCCACTGAGTTTCATCTACGAACAGGTTTTAAGCAAAGTACTTTCCCTGTTTTGACTACTCTTGGACAGGAAATAAGGGGATATTCTAATAAGAGGGCTGTGTGACTAGAATGTTCTTTCTTTTATGAAACATAAAAGGTATTTTATTTAGAAGTTGCAGGCCTGGTTACCTAGGGAGCCATATAGTTTAGTCTTAAGGTGGGAGAAGATTAGAATAAGAAAACATAGCTTAGAGAAGAAAGGAGTCACTTTGACAACTAGGAAGGAGGAGGAAAGAAGAGAGGATATATAGAGTGACCTGAGAACTTGGAGAGGGATAGAAGAGAGCTATTCTGTAAGGGCTTGCTATATTTATCTCTTCTGTATATAAAGGGAACCTGGGCTTGAATCCAAGTTCATCTCTTCAAAGCACTACTTCCTTGGTAAAGTTACTTAACCACTGTGCATCTCATATTCTTTCATTGATAGAATAGACAAAATGTCCTCTCCCTTAAAAGGATCAAATAGTTTAACACATATGTTAAAATGTTTGTTTTGGTTTGTGTATGATATATTCCTCAGAAAGCTTATGTATAGAAAGCTTGGTCCCTAACTGGTAAGTGCAGTTATTTAGACATGATTGAAACATGGCTAATCCATTACTGGATTCACATTGAATGTCCTAGGTTATCTGAATAGAGGAAGGAGATCAATCACTAGATCACTGAGCAAAGTCTATAAACATATTTTCTGCCCTGGCCACTTCCTATTGGTCTGTGTTCCCTGGCCACCATGAGGTGAGCATTGTTTCTCTGCTACGTTCCTGCTTCACGATTTCTCTGCTTCATCATACACCCACAGCAAGCTGAGTAAGGACTAAAATGTCTGACGGGACAAAACAGATTGAATTCTTCTTCCATGAAATTGTTTTCTCAAGAATTGTGTCACAGGAAAAAAATTGATGAATTCAATCTCTAGAGTGTTTAAGATATAGTCTAGCACATAGTAAAAACTCTGTCAATGCTTGCTGTTAGATAAGGAGGGTGAAGTCAGAGATGACTGGGATTGGATCAATTGGAAAGAAGTACAGAGAAGTTAGTAATTAGTATTGGTGCGAATAATCAAAGATACACAGAAAATCAGAATCTGAAAGAAAGATGAGATTGAATGATGAGACTTAGGAGACAGAATGCTAAATTCCAAATGCTGGTGAATCTTGATATTGACCAATAAACCTGTCAAAGTCTTAGGTTTTTGTTTAGCTACACTGAAAGACTATGCTGAATGCTCTTAATTAAATGTATTCTCCTAATCTTCCCAAAAATCTTTTTAAAATGTGCACTATGATATTGCTTAATTGAACTTGTTCATTTCTCTGACTTCTTTTATAGAATTTTATCCCATCAAATCTAGCAGCCAGGAAAATATAATTGTCATCTAAAAAGTTCATTGGAATTTATCACTCCTCCTGGTATGTATGAGCTCCCTTTCTTGGGGACAAATTTGCTTTCTAATTCCATGCTCCCATATATACTTCTACTAAGGTGGAACAGGAATTCAAGCCTCTACCTTAGCCAGACCCCATTCCTTTGAAACAAAAAAGGATCAATAAAATCCAGACCCAGCATAGCCTGTTTTCAGGAAATTCTAAGTGCCTTGGTTCAACTTAGGTTCATGTTTCCTTTTTCCTTGCAAGATTTTGGCCTAAGTTACTTAAGGAGTTTCTCTGAGGATCCATCTGCCTAAGGGATAGATAAAATACTAGCAGGCACGCCCAAGCTGACAAACCTGGAATTTCCTTCCCCATAGGAAAAGAAAGAAAGAAAAAAATGCTTTAAATGTGTCCTGCACATTGCTCTTCCTGGAAGTCCAGGACGGCCATGTGCCTCCTGCCCACCAATATTAATGGCACCTAGAATGTTTCAGACTATCCTTTGACATATAAAAATTAACAGTACTAAAGTTCAAATTATTACTGCTGTACCCTTCAGCAAACAATTATGGGACAGGATACCTGCCTTCTTTTCACCAGTAAATTTGGTAACTTGGTTAACTTTTTCAGTTGCCCTTTTAGTGCTAATTGTCCTATTTAGATGCAAATGGCAAGCAGTAAGGTCTCAGAGTTTACAAGCTTTACACAGGTCCTCAGGGCATCCATTCAGGCTTTGGACATTCCTAAGGCCACCAAAGGTCGGTGGGAAGCCTGGTTGTCCTCCATTGAAGCTATGCCTTACTAATTTACAATTTAGGTTTTGATTTGTGTCTCACCAGCTCTTCTAGATCATTTCTGCACCTGCCTTGCCTACAGCCTCTCCGCCTGCCCCTGCAATGATGAAAAACTGCTTTTTTCTGCCACCGCTTGAGTTCCCCTTTGGGACCATGATTTCTTCACCGTGATGGTCTCATGATTGGTAGTCAATGATGGGCAAAGCTCCACACGAGGGTGGTGTCCAATCTAAGACAGACACAGTCACCTATATTCTGCGCAGCTGAAGAGGCTTGGGATGACCCCATCTATCAGGGTCCCCACTGAAAAGATTTATAAATAAATAAAAGGGTGAAAATGTGGCACTATCGATTCAGGGAGGCCCTAGCCCCAGCTCCCGGGAGGTCTGGTTACAGACAAGCCTGAACAAGTACCTACATGCTGCAGACATGTCCCAATAGAGGAACCATACAGGCAGAGGGATGAACAACCAATGGAAAGGAAGGATGAATAACCAATGGGAAGCAGCCATCTAACCTGCCTCTGTAATGAACACCTAGTAAACAGCTAAATGATTAGTAGTTGTTCTCCCTCTCCCCCTGATCAGAGAGGTGGTCACACCTGATTGGACCCCTGACCCTATATAAGCCCAAACACTTCCTGAATAAAGCTGAGTCTGCAGCCAACTCGTCCCCTGCCTGCTGCTTCTCACCTGATTCCCAGGGTCTAGGTGGTGACTCTGTTGCAGGCTCACCCATTCGCCTCTAGCCCATGAGGTCCTGACATTTCCCCTCTTCCCCCAAGCTGGCCCAGTGGGGATTCAGCAACAGTTTCTTAATATATATTTGTGCAGATGAAGCTATTTAATTTAAAATAATTACATATTTTAGAGATCACTAATAATAGAAGGAATAATAACATCTAGAGCCTCATGGCAAGACAAAAGCACACCAGAGAAAAAGATCGACCTGGCATTCATCAGTCAGCACAATAGAATGAGGCCATGTTGTTGCTGTTGCCAGGATATGAACATGTCACATAAACAGACATTGTAGAAGACATGAATTCACATCTAGCCCCATTATACACATCTAATGGCATAAATAAAATAGATTTTATTTCATATTTTAGAAATTCATTAACATTCTAAGGGAAAAGGAATGTTAATTATGCAATGATTTAAAGCGAAATGACCAAGGACAATAATATTGCTTGTTCACCACAAGTTATATATATCCAAATTACTGGTTATCACACCATGACCACCACCTATTTTTTAAGGAATAGCACTTCAAAAATATTTTCTGATTAATTATTATCATAGAGACTTAAAAGTCACTAAAATTCTCAGAGCAAATGTGTATTGAGTGCTCAAGACTAAAGGGGACATCTATGATACTTATTCCATAATGATCAGCAAACATCATAGAAGACAGGATAGAAAGAATGTAAGAGCCAGGAAAGGAGCTGTCATGGTTTGAAATGTGTCCCCCACAGTCTCATGCATTTGGCAAGGTCATGGCACCTTGAGAGGTGGAGCCTCACTGGAGGAAGGCAGTCACAAGGGGTGGGCCTTGAGGTGGATTAGTCCCACCCTACCTCCAGGAGAAGTCTGCCTTTGCAGCAAGCAGTCTGCAGCTCTCAGCTTTCAAGATGACTGTGGTGACTTAGCCTCCTCCAGCTTTGGCCAGCCAGCCATGCCGCCTCTGCTTTGAGAGACTGTACTTTCCCTCTGGAACCGTAAGCTGAATAAACCTCCCTTTCTCCCTTAGGTTGATCGATTTTGGATGTTCTCTCACAGCAATAGTTAAGAGGAACTGTTACAGGAGTGGACAGGTGAGTTAGCTCCAGGGGCTCCAGTGTTGGCTGGCGCTAATGCTAGAAAGGTGATGGCAACTTTGAGGTGGTGCTTTACTGGAGAAGAACATGTGGCTTGGGGTGGCCTTGGGGTTTGGAGGTATATTACTGCTTCTTCACAATTTGCTCTCCTTTTGCTTCGTGACATCTGTTGATCAAATCCACAGATGAATTTTCACAGTACATGGGTCCGGTAACACCATCTAAAATATAAGTAATAGCAATGCCCAAAATTTAACAGTGGACATTTTGCTTACTTAGCTTAGAGTGGGACACTAGCATCAATATTGAGTTTCTTGGGTGATTTAGTTTGGCTTTCACTGAGAAATGATCAAGATAAGCAAAATAAGAACTATTAAAAATTTAAAAAACTTGGCAGCAATAAGCAATTTTTTTTTCTGAAAGTGGGCTTTTTCATGATAGAATTCTGATTTATTGAGCAAAGTTGGAAAAGATACATTTTACCATATTCCAGAGCACATTTCTGAAGAAACAAGTGGCTTAACAAAGGAGAGCCACATTTAGATCAGGAACAGCAAAATAGCTTAGTTCAAGATGAGTTCCCATTGGTCAAAGAGCTACATAGAATCTAGCAACACTTAAGCAGTCAACAGATGGAAAGCATGCAATTATTGCAGTGCAAAATCAGAAAAATAAAAAGATTATATAAGACAGAATGGAAATAGGTCAAAAAGGGTCAGGCAGCAAGTAGATAAAAAAATAAAAAAGAACAAGAAATCAGAATATTCACCAGGACAAACAAACTTTGAATCTTTACAATGAATGCTTTAGATTATTGTGAGTTTTGCTTGCTTGTCTTCCAGTTCCTAAATGTATAAGGAACAATCCCAAATTTAACCATCTTAAAATGCACAAATATAAACTCACTCAGAACAGACTGAAGTTATCGAGAATATCAGAAAGACAACATTCCACATCTTAGATCCTTCTCTGTACTGAGCAGCGTGAGAGTTCTCACTACTGAGGTCATATTTTAGGCATATGGGAAGAAATTCATAAAGGATGAATGTGAATTTTTTTGACTAGATAGATGCAATTTTATAAATGGTTTAGAGCTTTGAGAATGACCTGCAGATATGTAATAGATAAGAAATCATTTCACTATTTCTATTACAGATACCTTTATGAAACCTTGCTAAATTTGCATTTATTTTGATCATCCCATATTTACAAGTGGTGATTAAAAGTAAGTAATGATCACCACTTGTAAAATCCACAGGTTCATAATTATAAGTGAATCACAAGTGAAGTAACAGGCAAAAAAAAATTATGGATTTTCTTGAAAAAAAATGAAAGTTTTCTTTCTCTTTGGTTTCTCTGCCAGAAATTTACATTGGAATTCCAAGTATCTAAAGCAACCATATATATGAAGAAAGAAAGAGTTAAGGGTAAGGAGAAGGTTTATTTTGTAAATATAATTGCTATTTCAAAATATTTACAACTGTTTTCAGTTTGTTTTTGTTAAGGATATTGTGTTGCCAAATTCTCTAAGTATTTCTGTTTAGAGTCTAGTGATTACAGATATGGGTAAAATATAGTTGACTTAGTCACAGGTACATATCAAGTAAGGTTAGAATTATAAAACATCTAATTATTAATACAAAATCTGAGATATCAAAGGCATCTACATAATTAATTATGAAAGCCCCTGGAAGAGATGCTTTTTCTAACCTAAACATTTCAATACATTGTGCTTTATGAAAACAATTTGTCCCCTACAAAGTTAAGAAAAAAAGTACCTTTTCTTACTCTCTATTAAGATATAAGTTGACTGCCAAGATAAAATGAAGGCCCAGCTTTAAAGAAAATAAGCTGTAGGATATATTGAGTCAAATATGAGTGACCATGGCTGTAATGGTTACTTTTAACTATTGCTGTGAGAGAACACCCAAAGTCAAATAACTTAAGGGAGAAATAGAAACTTATTCAGCTCAGGGTACCAGAGAGGAGATACAGTCTATCACAGTGGAGGTGGCATGGCTGGCTGGCCGACGCTGAACACAGCACCCATGGGAAAGGCTGAGAGCTGCAAGACTAGTGTCATGGCTGAAATGTGTTCACCAAGGTCTCACGTGTTTAGCAAGGTCATGGCTCCTTGAGAGATGGAGCCTTGCTGGAGGAAGGCAGTCACAAGGGGTGGGCCTTGAGGTGGATTAGTCCCACCCTACCTCCAAGAGAAGTCTGCCTTTGTAACAAGCAGTCTGCAGCTCTCAGCTTCCAAGATGACTTAGCCTCTTCCACCTTTGGCCAGCCAGCCATGCTGCCTCTGCTTTGAGAGACTGTACCTTCCCTCTGGAACCATAAGCTGAATAAACCTCCCTTTCTCCCTTAAGTTGATTGACTTTGGGTGTTCTCTCACAGCAATAGTTAGGAGTAAGTGTTACAACTAGAGAGCCTCTGTTCTTCCTTCTGTTCTGTGGTTCCTTTTATCTGATCCACTACTGGGAGGTTACAATGAGATCTATGGTGGTTCCCATGGGATCTGGGACTGGTCTCTGTATTGATCCAGATAATTTCTTCAGGTAGTCTCAGCTGATCTTAGTTAATGCCAGGCATGCCAACTTGGCACCCAGGATTAACTATCACAATGGCCTAAGATCATAGATTCTTCAGAGTTGCATGTTCACCTGTGGAAGTGGTTAGTAGAACTTTTAGAGTCATGCAATGAAAGCCTTAGTGAACATACTCTGGTTGGAACATCTATCACCATAGAAGGTCCTCATCAAGACTGCAAAGTCTTTAGGTTTCAGATATTTTCCTACAGCTTTCTGAGCCAGAGAGATGTGGAAGCTAGAGGTCTGCAAAGTTTAGTGAAGTGTTCTGGGAAGCTTATCCAATAGTAGCACAAGACACCAGGCATGAAAGTTATAAAAAAATCTCTTATTCTTTAACTTTATTTATTTATTCATTTATTTATTGTGTGAGTGTGTGTGAGTGTGTGTGAGTGTGTGTGTGTGTGTGTGTGTGTGTGTGTGTGTGTGTGTGTGTGTAGAGAGAGAAAGAGAGAGAGAGAGAGAGAAAGCATTGTGTCCTTGTGGAGGACCAAGGGTGACTTCAGGAATCATCCTGAATTGCTTCAACCTCCTTTTTGCTTCACTATGGGATTTCCCAGGGTCTGCCCACCAAGGCCAGAAGTGCAGGTCACCACTGTTTCCACCTGGCATTTTCACATGGGACCTGGGATCTGAACTCAGGAACTTCTATTGGGAGGTAGAATCTTAACGCCAGAGCCATCTCTCCAGTCCATAACTAACATCTTTTAAAGAGCCCAAGGTTACCTGATATTATTTTGGATATTTACTTATATTTTAACCTCCTAACATGTTACTACAATAAAAAAACCTCAAGCATGCAACTTAAAGGAACAAGAGGTTTACTCCGTACCACCACTCCAGGTTATAGTCCACTGTGGCCAAAGAGTCACAACATCAGGAACCGAGGTCGCGCCTCACCCATAATCAAGAGCAGAAAGCCATGAATACGTGCATGCTTGCTCGCTTGCTTGTGCTCAGCTGACTCTGCCCCTGTTTATATGATTCAAAATCACTGCCTAGGCAAGAATTCTACGCATAGTTGCTGGCACTTCCCACTTCACTCAGTCAAGACAAGCCGTCACAGGCAGAGGACAATTCTGATCAAGAGAATCCTTCAGGTACACCCAGACCCCTCTCTTTTGGGTGCCAGCTTGACAATTAATAGCCATATTCACAGACTGTAACATTCCATCACTCTGTCACCAGACAGTGTCACACCCTCTCCTGGACCTTTAGGACACATGCAGCTTTTTCTAAGAACCTCAGTTCACACGGAAAAGACAAAACTAGGTTCAGTATCTTGAATTCTTCATAAAATCCTGTGTACCCATAAGCCATTCCAGTAAGAGTTTTTCCTCAAGAAATCAGATTCTCCTATGTGATCATTTTATAGACTAGAGAACTCTCAGTTTGCAAGTTCTTTTTAATTATGAGATCTAGTCTGGGAAAGAGTGCATAATGACAACAAAGCAAGATGTGATTTCTCATTTTTTCATTCTTGTCTGCAATCAAATTTACTGTGCCTTTTTCTGCCACACTTTCTTTCACATCCCCTTTCCTTTCTTTGACACCTTCAACGTTTTTCAGTAAAACTTAAAAGTCCTGTGTTTTTTTGAGTTTCTCTTCTGACATGTTCATTCAATGGGACCTTTTTTTTTTCTTCTGTATGACTCACTAAGTCAGCTTCTTGTATTGATGTCAAGTTGCAAATGAGATTCAGACTGGGACATTTTCCTTCAGAAACTTCATTATCTGTTACTGTAGCTATGCAATTAACCTCAGGGGCTTTTTTGATTATCTTCAGAAGAATAATTTTTATCTTGAATATAAATGCTCACAATGGCTGAAGGAATTGGCTATGGGCTATTTAACACCTTGTTTTTTCTAATGAAAAAGAGGTCTAAATATATTTCAAAAGCTGGGCAACTTGGGGCCATTTTGTTCAGTAAGCTCTGCAACTTGAGAACATTTCTAAAAGCAAGAATATATTGCATTAAACAAACAACAGGAAAAACTCTGAATGAGAAGAATATGATAAAAGACTTGGATGGGGGAAAAATAAGAATATAACCAATGTCATAGCAAAGATCACTTCCTAAAAAAACCAACTAACGAAACAGCAAATAAATGGAATTTCATAGGTATTGCTAAAAATAGGAAATAAAGAAAAGATGAAGGTGACTTGATCATGTAGCCAGAGCCAGGTATCTGGGCCTCCCACCTTTCATATGCTATACCAGAGATTTCTGATGGTTATAAATCAGGCATGGATGGACGCTAAGGAGTTAGAGGAACCTATTCTGAAATAGAGAAGTTGTAGGTCTAGGGATATGCAAGCAGGCAAGCAAAAACAGAAAGTCCTGTGAACTAAAGCAAGCAATCACTAAGATGATGAAAATACAACCAAGAGGGGCTGGAGAGGTGGCTCAGGGGTTAAGCCTCTGCCTTGCAGGCAGAAGGTCCTGAGTTCGGATCCTAGACCCCACGTATAGACGCCAAGCGGAAGCAGGGGCGGCCTGCGTTTCTGGTCCTGGTAGGGCGGAGCCTGTGAATCCCCGGGCAGAGTAAACAAGGAGGAGGTGGAGGCGTCCGTGGTGGTTCCCGAATTCGTCCGTGGTTCTACACATACACACACACACACACACACACACACACACACACACACGCACAATTGAATAAATAAAAAAAAAGAAAATACAACCAAGAACTGACCAACCATGAGCCTCACTGAACCCTCGTTATTACATGTTACCATGCTAAGATCTGGATCAGCAAGATTGATCACACATGCCCCAGAGAGGCACAGGTGAGTTGTATAAAAATTCCTTTCCTTTTCCTAGATAAGAGTCACATATATGTTTTGGTCATACGTTTCATATTTCTTAGGTCTAGTGAATATCTATTGTAATGTTATTATTTCTAGCAGTTTCTCACAATAGAAACTGTGAGTAGATGTGATACAAGATAATTAAAATTTGCAAAAATGGAAGGTTTCCAGCAGGTGGAATTCACAACCTTCTCCAGAGATATGCAATAGTGAAAGACCTGCATACATAATTACTGAAAGGAATTTGCATCCATGATTAGGAAAGATGGAAAGAGCTAAACCTACAGAGACATGGCTCCATCAGAGTTAGAAAGCTGGAATCAGAAAGGATTGTTTACCTCATTTAAAGTCATCAAGCCTTCTGGCAGGAAAGAACAGCATTCCTTCTCCTCTAACTTTCAAAACATTGAAATGAGCTCATGTAAATGAGCCCATGCACATTACCAAAGAGAACTGAGACTCTGTGTACATGTGCCAGTCTCAATGCTAATCTCATTTTTAAAAAAATACCTGATCAGAAGCAACATTCTTCAAGAATGTTGAATCAAAACTCTGAGTACCACATGACCCAGAAAAACAGACATGAAGCATCAAGATAAATGGATAAAAGCTGTGTGTGTGTGTGTGTACAACAAATACTCTATACATAGTTGCGTGTATTTATGGCAGCATAATTGCAAGCATATTTGTGTGTATACATGGCATACAACACTATATAAATATGTGTTACATGCTGAAGTGATGACTATAGTCAAGTAAATTAAGATATTCATCCTCTGGGGGGCTGAAGAGGTGGCTCAGGGGTTAAGCCTCTGCCTTGCAGATGGAAGGTCCTGAGTTCGGATCCTAGACCCCACGTATAGACGCCAGCGGAAGCGGGGGCAGCCTGTTTTTCTGGTCCTGGTAGGGCGGAGCCTGAGAATCCCAGGGTATAGTAAACAAGGAGGTGGTGGAGGCGGTCCATGGTGGTTCCCGAATTCGTCTGTGGTTCTACACACACATACATACACACACATACATACACACACGCACACATGCATACATGCACAATTGAACAAATAATAAAAAATTAAAAATTTAAAAAAAGATATTCATCCTCTGATATGCCGTGTCTCCAGAAGAAATTAAACATATTACAAGTAGTATTTTATTTTCTCCTTAACAGCCAACATGTGGATTTTGTCATATGCACTTACTATTCTTTTTTCCCCACCTCTAAACTTGGAAAACGATTTTCATTTTTGTCTAACCCTAGGAGAAATATGGTTATATAAATTAATTTCTGAATGTGCCTCACTTTTCAATCTATCCTTGAAAGCACCCTGTGCTACCTGCTGCTTCTCTTCCTCCCACTGAAAGCATTTAATTGGATACCCATTGCTTTGTAATTACACCCCCTCAACCATCACTCAACCTTGCAACAGGATTCTCATGAAATGTTTGTCTAAGTGAAAATCTTATAGGTTAATGGCACATTTCTAGTTACTTGTAAGTTTTTGAGGTGAAAAAATATTGCAAATCCACAGTCTTAATTGCTTAAATCTCCCACCCAGATCCATACCTCTCTTTATACACATAATTTGATGAAACAATTGTTGATGGTTAAAAAGTAGCTAGTGAGCACTAATTCAATTTTTTGGCAATATAAGGATCCTTCTGAAAATTTTATGTAAACATATAGCATTCCTTACAAATAATTGTCATTTAAAAGGCAAGAATATAAATGGCCTAAGAATTTCAAATGCAATAGAAGCAAAATGATATAGCTGTGACATCTTACTTCAAAATCAGGAACATTTGCTTCTGTGTTTCAGAAATGGGAAATAGATCATCTCTGCAAGCAAGGATAGAAAAAAAATGCAGCAAAAAGCAGTGTGTCTTTCCTGTGAATATACACATTTCAGGTAGCTCAGTGCCTGACCCAAGCCAGTTTGACTATCTGGAAATGGTCACATGTGTTTTCTGCCTGTTTCCCACTGTCTTATCACTACTACTTTTTTTGTAATATGTAGAGGCTAATGCAGAATTGGATCCATTTCCTGAATCTGTCATTTAATGTGTGACCCTGTACAAATTGCTTCTCTTCCAAAAACTGTTTTCTCAGCTTCTAAATGAAGATAATTATAGTATGGATCAGAAAGAATGAGCACACATATTAATGAGGGAGATTGAAAATGTGCAGCAGAGGCCAGGACACACTACTTTTTCAGTGAGCACTATCGAATATTATTTTAAATATGATGTAATGTTTTATTAGACGAATATGAGAAAATTAAGATTTTTAAGCCTTATTTTTCTTTTCTTTTTTAATGTATCCTTTCCACGTGCATGCACCTCTGTGTGTGTGTATCAGATGGCATTATATGTCCCTGTGGAGAACCAAGGGTGACTTCTGGAATCCTGGATTGCTTCTACTGTCTTTTTCCTTTCCTCTGGGATTTACTGGGCTCTGCCTTTCAAAGCTGGAAGTGCAGGGTGCCGCCATTTCCACCTGGTGTTTGAACTTGGGATATGGGATCTATACTCAATTCCTTCTGCTTGGGGAGGCAGAGTGTTAACCCCTGAGACATATTTCTAGTACAAAGCCTTATTTTTCAAGAAAGAATTAGTCCTTTGAAGAGATCTTAAATCTTTGCAACCATTTGACTATAAAATATGTTGATATTGTCAAGGGAGAATAAAAAGTTATTTAAGAACCCTTAGGTTGCTCTATCTCCCCTTCTGTTCACTTGACTGTGTTTCTACATGCATGGTCCCTGGTTTGTCCTGGCTTACCCGATTCCCAATTCTATCCTTCTTGCTCTTTCTATTCCTGTTCAAGCTTCTATGACCTAAATGGCTCTTTATATGGACTGGGCACAACTTGGTCTTCATAAATTAACACTATTCCGAAATTCAGAAAGGAAAGCAGGAAGAAAGACCACTCAATAAAATGGAATTATTCTGAAATAAACAGATATAAACATCTCCCTGTAAGGCATGCACATACTAGTATATTAGCATGCTCTCACTCATGATAGTCATTGCTAATCAAGCATTCCCTGTGAAGTATGTGCATACTAGTAGGTTTCATGTTCTCATAGCATAATGGCTATTGCCACAGTGTTCCTCTTCTCAAGCAGTTAGAAAGAAGTTAGAACTGCATAGCTCTTAGCATGCTCACCCCACACACAACTTCAGATACACAGACACAACAGAGACATCACATGTACACATCACAGATAATCAAACACATACTACACACATTGCACATACAAATACCACCAATACACAGACTCTACATATGCAAGATATGCACCCAATACACACAGCATAATATAGACACAAGCTATACAATACTATTTACACATACGTACCACATGCATATAGTATATACACATGGATATCATATAGATATATACCATACACATATACAACACACACATAATCATACACAGACATGCACACAAATACAGAACACAGCATACCACACTCAGACACCACATACACACCACAAATAGAGTCACCACATACTGTACACAGACATAATACATATATACATATATATGTACAACATATGCACACACTACTTACATACATGCATGCCATATACACATATCACACAAAAATACCATATTTATCTCATATAAAATATACATATAATACATATATACATACCACATATATGCTACATACACATATATACAAACAAGTACACATGCACATACACACACACCACATATATATACAAAAATCCCGATTACACATGCACACATACCACACATATATACACCATACACACACACGTATTCATGTTTGACCTGCCAGAACTCAAGCAGTCCAAATATATGCACTCATAATAAGTTCTTGAAATGTTTTATGTAGATTTGAATTACATGTTATAGAATACCTTCTTCATGTGAAAATCTGATCTGTGAAGACTATCAAATTCTAATTCTTGTTATAATACTGGAAGTCTTGCTCTTCAAATACTATATAAAACACCTTTGTTTCAAGAAGTAGATAGCAAGGAATGCTTAGTGAAAAACTAAGAAAACATACAGAACACAGGACTTTTCCAGAGCACAGTGGATGAGAGCTGAAGGTTCAAATCTAGAGCAGAAGATTTGGCCTGGTGATGCTTGTGCAGTCCCGCCCCATCACAGTGTAACACATCATTTTCAAGGGAAAGTTTCAACCAATGTGTGCTTTTGCCAGATAAGACACAACACAGGCTATTTTAGCCAGTCCCCGGCCAACTGAGACTACCCTTTCATTACAAGCCCAAGTCTCAGAGAGTCAAAGTCAGAGTCTGGACTGGGTACATGGTTCAAGGGTTAAAGCCTCTGTCTCGCAAGCAAAAGAACCTGAGTTTGGTTCTCCAGATCCCACATAAAATTGCTAGGCGGGGGCTGGAGACTCTTTCTCACTAGCAGAAGTCCTGAGTTTGGATCCCAGGTTCTATGTAAGGACACTGGTGGGCAGGTTCTGCAAAACCCCAGAGTGAAGCAAAAAGGAGGTAGAAACAATCCAGGATATTTCCTGAAGTCACCCTTGGTTCTCTACAGGGACATACAATGCTTTCTCTTTGTCTTTGTCTTTGTCTTCCCCTTCCTCTTTCTTCTCTTTCTCTTTCTGTCTCTCACAAACACACAATAAAGAAAGAAAGAAAGAAAGAAAGAAAGAAAGAAAGAAAGAAAGAAAGAAAGAAAGAAAGAAAGAAAGAAAGAAAGAAAGAACTCAAAAATGTCAGGCACAGGACAGCAGCCTGAAATTCTGGCAAAGTATGGGAAACCCAAAGCAAAGAAATAAGGTGGAAGAAGAATCCAGAATGATTGTCAATGTCACACTTGGGCTTCCAAAGTCACACACACTCCAGTGCCCTATTGTGCACACAAACGAACACAAACACGCACATGTAAAAAAGAGAAAGACAGTCACAGTTCTCATATAGGCCCAACAAGAGTTATCCCTTTGCAGGGATAACTGGAACCACAACACACAGCTCAAGGATGGAGAAATAGGTCTTACTTCTAATTTCCTTGGCTACCCACTATTTGAACATTTACGAAGAATTCCAACTGGATTCTCTTGAATCCCCTGCTACATTAAAATCTGGATGGATGCAATTCCTTTTTGCAACATTCTAAAATCAAAGACTGGAAAGGCACTCTGAAAAAGAGTTAGGAATCAGGCATATCTCTGAGCAGATTCCACCCATGTATCCCCATCAGCATAGAGAATTCTACGGGGAAACAGAATCGGTACCAGAGAAGCAAGAGCTGTGTTGGATGGCCACAGGAAGAAAACCACACAACAGGAAAATCTTTAATCATAGCTGTTCCTTGCCCACGAAAGCAGCTTCACCCATTCCTAGAGACTCTTTACAGAGATAGTATAATGACTGCTACTCACTCAGCAGCCCTCTCAACCTTCTTAACAACTTTAGGGAAAAATATGCTTTCAACCAAAGGAAAACTGAGATGTTTATTAATATATGAATATACATTAAGATATGTGGGACAACAATGGAAGCTTCAGGGTTAGAACAAAAGTTGCTGGCATGGTAGGCTGTATCCTAACACACCATCCACTTCAACTTTCCCAGTTCCAACAAAAACCATAGCTGGAATAAACAGAGAACAATAACGTTAAGTCCAGGGACCTTCACTTTTACCAGAATAAAAGAACAGAAGAATGAGTCTATAGTTTAATGCCTGTGCTAGTTTTAACTTCCTACTTCTGAATAAATACAGGACACAACACTCAGGAGAAGATGAGGATTATTCCTGATTACCATTCTGGTTATAATATATAGCATGACAGGAAAAAACCAACCTCAAGAGTCAAGGAAGCTGGCCATATCACACGTCACAAGCACTGAAGGAAGGACATACTTTCTCCCCTGCCAGCATGCTTTTATGTGTCTATCCCAAAGTGCCAAATATTGAACCAGCTCCCCCCATCTTATCTGCCTACGATGGAGATGGTTCTACCTACTGTGAGCTGGGTCTTCCTACACCAGTTAGATAATTACTCACAAACTTGCTAGAGCTTGCCTTAGTTAAATAATTCTTCTTCGGTGTGCCTGAAGATTCAGTCTTCAATTGTGGAATTGACATCTGTATCCAACTGGCACAATGCATTTTAGAAAAAAAGATAGATGCTCCCTTCCCCACCCCGCTCCGCCGGTTGGGACGCGCGCGCGTGGTCCAGCCAGGCATCATCCGCGACCTAGGTAAGCTACGCCTGCGCCCGCCCCCAGAACCCCAGGTCAGCCCAAGGGACCCAGATCCTACTCCACCATCCAGTCGGAGCCGTGCGCAGGGCCGAGGGACTAGGAGGACCTCCCCCTGTGCCCAGGCTGCGCCCCAGCTCCCCTCAGGTTAAATAGCTCCACGCCGATGCCCCCATCCTCCCTTCCCCACTCCGCTCCGCCGGCCGGGATGCACGCGCGGTCCAGCCAGGCCTCATCCGCGACCTAGGTAAGCTCCTTCCCTGCCCACCGCCAGAACCCCAGGCCAAATAATTCAGTTTAGTGAAATTGAAAGATCTTAAGAGTTAAAACGACTATGCCAAAGTCAAAGTGCAAATACATGAGAAGCAACACTCAAGTAAACAAATTTCCCACTGAAGGAATTAATCCCATAATGTTAGACTCCAACCAGAACAAACCCACGGAAAATGGCCAAGAAAGCCTGACCTAGGATAACGACTTTCAAACTATGATCATTACCATGTTCAATACTATGAAAGAGGAAATCCGGGAGGAAGTACATAATCGAATCAATTGCTTTGAAGAGGAACACAACAGACACTTGGAGGAGTTGAGAAAAACAGTGCAAGAAACAAAACCTGGCATAGAGCAGTTAAAACAGACTCAAGCAGAGTTTAAAACTGAGCTACAAGACAAGTTATCTTCAACCCAGAACTCCACAGAGAGCCTTATCAACAGAACTAATGAAGCAGAAAACAGAATTTCAGACCTTGAAGATAAAGTGGGAGTACTAGCCAGCTCAATGGAAGAGGTTGTTAAAGCCAAAAAGATACATGAGAGAAATATCCAAGAGATATGGGACACCCTGAAGAAGCCTAACATGCGTATTCATGGAATACCGGAGCAAGAATCTCAAAATACCACCCCTGAGGAAATTTTTCAAACGATCATCAAGGAAAACTTTCCTCATCTAAAAAAAGAGAGGCCCATCCACATACAAGAGGCATTCTGCACCCCAAACAGATACGACCAAAACAGAAGCACGCCACAGCAAATAATAGTTAAAACACTCCACATTCAAGATAAAGAACTGGTGCTGAGAGCTTCAAGGGAGAAAAAAACAAGTCACTTTTAAAGGTAAACCTATTAAAATAACAAATGACTTCTCAGTCGAAACAGTAAAAGCAAGAAGAGCTTGGAGAGACATACTTCAAGTATTGAATGAGCAAAAATGTCAACCCAGGCTGATTTACCCTGCAAAACTATCAGTCATGATCGAGGGAGAAAGAAAAATGTTCCAGCACAAAGACAACTTGAAAGGATACATGTCCACCAAACCAGGCCTTCAAAAAATGCTAGAAATGATACTCAAGCGTGAAGAAAAAAACAGGCATATCCAGGAGAACAGAAGGCAAATATAACACCATTAAAAGCAAAGCAATATACTTATAAAAATACTAAACATAATAAATGTCTGGAATTAAAAATAGTTTCTACATTATAACACTAAATGTTAATGGAATTAACTCACTGATGAAGAGACACAGATTACAAACTTGGATTAAAAATCACAATCCATCAATCTGCTGCCAGCAGGAAACCCATCTAACCACAAAAGATAGGCACACTCTAAAAATAAAAGGCTGGTCAACAATTCTACAAGCTAATGGAAGCAGAAAACAGGCAGGGGTAGCCATTATGCTATCAGACAAAGTGGACCTCAAACCAAAGAAAATTATAAGAGACACAGATGGATACTACATTTTAGTCACAGGTACAATTCACCAGGAAGACTTCACAATACTGAACATGTATGCACCCAATACGGCCCCTCCACATTCATTAAGAAAACCCTACAGCGTCTAAAGCAAGAAAGAAATCAACCCCCGCCCCTTTCGCCACCCCCCCACCCCCCCCACCCCCCCCCCCCACCCCCACCCCCCCACCCACCCCCCCCCCCCCCCGCTCCGCAGGTCGGGACGCATACGCGAGATCCAGCCGGGCTCTCACCGCGTGCTCTAGAACCCCCAGGTCAGCCCACAGGGACCCGGCTCCGACTCCCGCCATCCAGCCGGTGCCGCGCGGGGGCCGAGGGACGAGGAGCACCTCCCCCTGCGCCCGGGCCCCGCCCCAGCTGCCCTCGGGTTAAATAGCTCCACGCCAACGCGCCCAGCGTCCCTTTTCACCCCACCCCGCTCCGCCGGTCGGGACACGCACGCGTCCACCCGGGCCTCACCCCACGCCCTAGGTGAGTCCCCGTTCGGGCCCCGCCCACCAGTACCCCAGGCCAAATAATTCAGTTTAGTGAAATTGAAAGATCTTAAGAGTTAAAATGACAATGCCAAAGTCAAAGTGCAAATCCATGAGAAGCAACACTCAAGTAAACAAATTTCCCACTGAAGAAATTAATCCCATAATGTTAGATTCCAACAAGAACAAACACGCGGAAAAAGGCCAAGAAAGCCTGACCCAGGATAATGACTTTCAAAATATGATCATTACCATGTTCAATACTATGAAAGAGGAAATCCGGGAGGAATTACATAATCGAATCAATCGCTTTGAAGAGGAACACAACAGACATCTGGAGGAGTTGAGAAAAACAGTGCAAGAAACAAAAAGTGGCATAGAGCAGTTAAAACAAACTCAAGCAGAGTTTAAAACTGAGCTACAAGACAAGTTATCTTCAACCCAGAATGGCACAGAGAGTCTTAACAACAGAACTAATGAAGCAGAAAACAGAATTTCAGACCTTGAAGATAAAGTGGGAGTACTAACCAGCTCAATGGAAGAGGTTGTTAAAGCCAAAAAGATACTTGAGAGAAATATCCAAGAGATATGGGACACCCTGAAGAAGCCTAACATGCGTATTCATGGAATACCAGAGCAAGAATCTCAAAATACCACCCTTGAGGAAATTTTTCAAACGATCATCAAGGAAAACTTTCCTCATCTAAAAAAAGAGAGGCCCATTCATATACAAGAGGCATTCCGCACCCCAAACAGATACGACCAAAATAGAAGCACACCGCGGCAAATAATAGTTAAAACACTCCACATTCAAGATAAAGAACTGGTGCTGAGAGCTTCAAGGGAGAAAAAACAAGTCACTTTTAAAGGCAAACCTATTAAAATAACAAATGACTTCTCAGTCGAAACAGTAAAAGCAAGAAGAGCTTGGAGAGACATACTTCAAGTATTGAATGAGCAAAAATGTCAACCCAGGCTGATTTACCCTGCAAAACTATCAGTCATGATCGAGGGAGAAAGAAAAATTTTCCAGCACAAAGACAACTTTAAGGGATACATGGCCACCAAACCAGGCCTTCAAAAACTGCTAGAAATGATACTCAAGCGTGAAGAAAAAAATAGGCATATCCAGGAGAACAGAAGGCAAATATAACACCATTAAAAGCGAAGCAATATACTTATAAAAGCTACTAAACATAATAAATGTCTGGAATTAACAATAGTTTCTCCATTATAACACTAAATGTTAATGGACTTAATTCACCGATCAAGAGACACAGATTACAAACTTGGATTAAAAATCACAATCCATCAATCTGTTGCCTGCAGGAAACCCATCTCACCACAAAAGATAGGCACGCTCTAAAAATAAAAGGCTGGTCAACAATTCTACAAGCAAATGGAAGCAGAAAACAGGCAGGGTAGCCATTATGCTATCAGACAAAGTGGATTTCAAACCAAAAAAAATTATAAGAGACACGGATGAATACTACATTTTAGTCACAGGTACAATTCACCAGGAAGATTTCACAATACTGAACATATATGCACCCAATACGGGCCCCTCCACATTCATTAAGAAAACCCTACAGCGTCTAAAGCATGAAATCAACCCCCAAACGATAATTCTTGGGGACTTCAACACCGCCCTCTCTACATGGGATAGATCAACAGGTCAAAAGCTTAACAGAGACACTTTGGAACTTAATCAAACCCTGAAAGAAATGGACCTCACAGATCTCTATCGAACTTTTCACCCACGCACCAAAGAATACACATTTTTCTCAGCAGCACACGGAACTTTCTCCAAAATAGATCACATACTGGGCCACAAAATGAATCTACACATATACAAGAAAGTTGAAATTCTAACCTGTGCCCTATCAGACCACCACGGCCTAAAGCTGGACATCCACAACACATCAAACAAGAGAAAATACACTAACTCCTGGAAACTTAACACTATGATGCTGAATGAGAACTGGATTCAGGAAGAAATTAAAAAGGAAATTCAAGATTTCCTGAAAGTGAATGATAACGAAAATACAACTTACCAAAATCTCTGGGACACAATGAAAGCTGTTCTAAGAGGTAAGTTCATAGCTCTTAATGCCCACGTCAAAAAAATGGAAACATCAGAAATAAACAACTTAACAATGCAGCTTAAAGCTTTAGAGAAACTAGAGCAATCTGATCCCAAAAGCAGTAGAAGAGAAGAGATTAGCAAAATAAGGGGAGAAATATCTGAAATCGAGACTAAGAAAACGATAGAAAAAATCAACCAATCAAAAAGCTGGTTCTTTGAAAAAATCAACAAGATTGATACACCCCTAGCTAAATTAACCAAAAGCAGGAGAGAGAAAACCCAAATTAACAAAATCAAAAATGAACATGGAGTTATCACTACTGATACCCAAGAAATCCAGAGAATTATAACATCATATTTCAAAAACTTATACTCTGTGAAGTTTGACAACACAAAAGAGATGGATGAATTTCTAAGTAAACACAACTTACCTAAATTGAATCAGGAAGTTGTGAATTATTTAAATAGTCCTATAACATATAAGGAAATTGAGGAAGTAATCTCGAATCTTCCCACCAAAAAATGTTCTGGACCAGATGGATTCAGCACAGAGTTCTACCAGACATTTAAGGAGTTAATAACACCAATACTCCTTAAACTGTTCCATCAAATAGCAAAGGAAGGAACACTACCAAATTCCTTCTATGAAGCTAATATCGTTTTAATCCCAAAACCTAATAAAGATTCACTTAAAAAAGAAAACTATAGGCCGATCTCCCTGATGAACACAGACGCAAAGATTCTCAACAAAGTCTTAGCAAATCGGATTCAAAAACATATTAAAAAGATCATTCATGGGGACCAAGTAGGCTTCATCCCCGGCACACAAGGTTGGTTCAACATACGCAAATCAATAAATGTAATTCATCATGTAAACCAGTCCAAAGTCCAAGACCACATGATACTCTCGATAGATGCAGAAAAAGCTTTTGACAAGATCCAACAGCCTTTTATGATCAAAACGCTAGAGACAGTAGGAATGGAAGGAGCCTTTATCAATATAATAAAAGCTATATACAACGAGCCCACAGCAAGGATTATGCTCAATGGGGAACAATTGGAAGCATTCCCACTTCGATCAGGAACTAGACAAGGCTGTCCACTCTCACAACTTCTATTCAATATTGTACTTGAAGTCTTAGCTGAAGCCATAAGACAAGAAAGGGACATAAGAGGGATTCAAATCGGCAAGGAAGAAGTCAAGCTATCCCTATTTGCAGATGACATGATCTTATACCTGAGAGATCCCAAAAATTCCACCAGGAAGCTCCTGGAACTAATTGAGAAGTTCAGCAGGGTGGCAGGATACAAAATAAATGTGCAAAAATCAGAGGCCTTCCTATATGCCCAGAATGAAAGAAGTGAAAAAGCCTTAAGAGAAACAATACCATTTACTATAGCCCCTAAAAAAATGAAATACCTTGGTATAAACCTAACTAAGGAGGTAAAAGACCTTTACAATGAAAACTTTAAAACCCTAAAGAAAGAAATTGCAGAAGACACCAGAAGGTGGAAAGACCTCCCTTGTTCCTGGATTGGCAGAATCAACATTGTAAAAATGACCATCCTACCAAAGGCAATATACAGATTCAATGCTATACCAATCAAAATCCCAAAGCAATTCTTCAAAGAAGTTGACCAAATAATCTCAAAGTTCATATGGAGACACAAAAGACCCAGGATAGCAAAAACAATCCTGAGTAACAAAAACACAGCTGGAGGTATTACCATACCAAACCTAAGTCTATACTACAAATCCATAGTTATAAAGACAGCCTGGTACTGGCTCCAAAATAGACAAACATATCAATGGATAAGGATTGAAGACCCAGATATAAGCCCACAAAGTTACAGCCATTTGGTCTTTGACAAAGGGGCCCAAAGAATCCAATGGAAAAAGAACAGCATCTTCAATAAATGGTGCTGGCAAAACTGGATCTCCACATGCAGAAGATTGAAGCTGGACCCGTACTTGTCACCATGTACAAGACTTAATTCCAAATGGATCAAGGACCTTGATATCAGGCCAGAGACTTTAAAAACCATAGTTGAAAGAATAGGGAACTCCCTTGAGCTGATTGGGCTAGGCCAACAGTTCCTAAACAGACATCCAATGGCACAATCACTGCTACCAACTCTCAACAGTTGGGATCTTGTGAAATTAAAGAGCTTCTGTTCAGATAAAGAGATTGTCACACGAGCTCAAAGGCAACCCACAGAATGGTAGAAAATCTTCACTAACCACATATCTGACAGAGCTCTACTGTCCAGAGTGCACAAAGAACTTAGAAAATTAAACTCCAAGGAAAACACTGGCCCAATTAAAAAATGGGCCCTGGAACTTAAAAGAAACTTTACCAGGGATGAAATTAAAATGTATAACAATTATCTTAAAAAATGCTCCACTTCCTTCGCCATCAGGGAAATGCAAATCAAAACTTCCCTGAGATATCATCTCACCCCGGTCAGGATGGCAAAAATCCACAATACAAACAACGACAAATGCTGGAGAGGATGTGGAGAGAGGGGAACTCTCCTACATTGTTGGTGGGAATGCAGGCTCATACAGCCACTCTGGCGAGCCGTCTGGAGATTCTTAAAGAAATTAAAGATTGAAATGCCATATGACCCTGCTATCCCACTTTTGGGAATAACCCCCCATGCAGCAGAGGTTTGCCTCGATAGCACAAGCATGACCATGTTCATAGCAGCACTGTTTACAATAGCAAAGTCATGGAATCAACCTACATGTCCAACAGTTGACGAGTGGATAAGGAAACTGTGGTACATCTATACAATGGAGTACTACTCAGCCAACAAAAATGATGAATTACTGGAATTTGCTGGGAAATGGATGTCATTAGAAAGAATTATATTAAGTGAAGTATCCCAAACCCAGAAAATTAAGCGCCGTATGTACTCCCTAATAGGTGGCTCCTAGTACCAAACTCACCCAGCCCACATTGAGACACTCAAAAGTAAACCTATGAAACACAGTAATTGCAAGGATTATGAACAAGAGAGATGGGTTAGGAGGGCCACACCAGAAACAAGGAGAGAGGGGACCATGTTACAGCAGAGAAAATAGGCCTCCATCAAGGTCTGCAAGTAAGTAATGAGAAACCTGGTTAAGTTCACAGACGTTCTTTCCTGATCTCACCAGAAGGGGAGGGCATATAGTCTAGCAGATAAAAAGTAATCATTTTGCAAATGGGTGATGGACCCCTCCCTCAGGGAGGTTTCCTACTCTTATTATATCTACCCTTGAATGTGCTATTACAACAAGACTCCAGTTTAACAGCTTTTTGTCTCTGGCCAGGGGGTGACATACAGTGCCCAGCAGAATGGAGTGAAGGGAATTGCAGGAGTAGCAAAACTGCAGGAGAAAATCAACAAACCACAATCCAGAACTTCAGAGACTATATCAATCACATAGAACTAGGACAGCCTAATCTCTCCCCATCCTGGAGCTCAGGGACATTTGCGGAAGAGGGGGCGGTAAGATTGTAAGAGCAAAAGGATGGGAGGAGCAACGATTTGCAAGATTCTCAACAATAGTTGGGGCCAAAGCAATCGTAATGGGACTTTGCATGCCCTGTGCAATGTCCAGCGCACTGTTGACCTCATAAAGTCTAGCATCTGTTAAGGGCACCGAGACCCCTGGAGGCAAGGGATTGACAGCCATAGTAGTGATCTTATGCTTAAGGGGAACAAGAGAAAGGGCTTATGGAAATGCCACTGGGTCCTTATATGTCATCGGAGAGGAGGACCCAATGGAGAGTTAGGCGTATACAATAAAGGACTCTCTGGGAATTGGGGGGGAGGCACTGGGGGAAGGGGAGGGGGAGGAGGGGGAGGGAGGGAACTGGTAAAAAAATTTAAAATGTATAATTAAATGTTTTAATAAAAAAAAAAAAAGAAATTAAGGAAAAAGAAAAAAAAAAAAAAAAGAAATCAACCCCCAAACGATAATTCCTGGGGACTTCAACACCGCCCTCTCAACATAGGATATATCAACAGGTCAAAAGCTTAACAGAGACACTTTGGAACTTAATCAAACCCTGAAAGAAATGGACCTTACAGATCTCTATAGAACTTTTCAAACACGCACCAAAGAATACACATTTTTATCAGCAGCACACGGAACTTTCTCCAAAATAGATCGCATATTGGGCCACAAAACGAATCTACGCATATACAAAAAAGTTGAAATTCTAACCTGTGCCCTATCAGACCACCATGGCCTAAAGCTGGACATCCACAACACATCAAACAAGAGAAAATACACTAACTCCTGGAAACTTACCAATATGATGCTGAATGAGAATTGGATTCACAAAGAAATTAAAAAGGAAATGCAAGATTTCCTGAAAGTGAATGATAATGAAAATACAACTTACCAAAATCTCTGGGACACAATGAAAGCTGTTCTAAGAGGTAAGTTCATAGCTCTTAATCCCTACATCAGAAAAATGGAAACATCAGAAATAAACAACTTAACAATGTATCTTAAAGCTTTAGAGAAACTAGAGCAATCTGATCCCAAAAGTAGTAGAAGAGAGGAGATTAGCAAAATAAGGGGAGAAATATCTGAAATCGAGATTAAGAAAACAATAGAAAAAATCAACCAGTCAAAAAGCTGGTTCTTTGAAAAAATCAATAAGATTGATACACCCCTAGCTAAATTAACCAAAAGCAAGAGAGAGAAAACGCAAATTAACAAAATTAGAAATGAACATGGAGTTATCACTACTGATACCCAAGAAATCCAGAGAATTATAACATCATATTTCAAAAACTTGTACTCTGTGAAGTTCGACAACACAAAAGAGATGGATGAATTTCTAAGTAAACACAACCTACCTAAATTGAATCAGGAAGTTGTGAATTATTTAAATAGTCCTATAACATACAAGGAAATTGAAGAAGTAATCTCGAATCTTCCCACCAAAAAATGTCCTGGGCCAGATAGATTCAGCACAGAATTCTACCAGACATTTAAGGAGTTAATAACACCAATACTCCTTAAACTGTTCCATCAAATAGCAAAGGAAGAAACACTACCAAATTCCTTCTATGAAGCTAATATCGTCTTAATCCCAAAACCTAATAAAGACTCACTTAAAAAAGAAAACTATAGGCCGATCTCTCTGATGAACACAGACGCAAAGATTCTCAACAAAGTCTTAGCAAATCGGATTCAAAAACATATCAAAAAGATCATTCACGGGGACCAAGTAGGCTTCATCCCCGGCACACAAGGTTGGTTCAACATACGCAAATCAATAAATGTAATTCATCATGTAAACCAGTCCAAAGTCCAAGACCACATGATACTCTCCATAGATGCAGAAAAAGCCTTTGACAAAATCCAACAGCCTATTATGATCAAAACGCTAGAGACAGTAGGAATGGAAGGAACCTTTATCAACATAATAAAAGCTGTATACAACAAGCCCACAGCAAGGATTATGCTCAATGGGGAACAATTGGAAGCATTCCCTCTTCCATCAGGAACTAGACAAGGCTGTCCACTCTCACCACTTCTATTCAATATTGTACTTGAAGTCTTAGCTGAAGCCATAAGACAAGAAAGGGACATAAGAGGGATTCAAATCGGCAAGGAAGAAGTCAAGCTATCCCTATTTGCAGATGACATGATCTTATACCTGAGTGATCCCAAAAACTCCACCAGGAAGCTCCTGGAACTAATTGAGAAGTTCAGCAGGGTGGCAGGATACAAAATAAATGTGCAAAAATCAGAGGCCTTCCTATATGCCCAGAATGAAAGAAGTGAAAAAGCCTTGAGAGAAACAATCGCATTTACTATAGCCCCTAAAAAAATGAAATACCTTGGTATAAACCTAACCAAGGAGGTAAAAGACCTTTACAATGAAAACTTTAAAACCCTAAAAAAAGAAATTGCAGAAGACACCAGAAGGTGGAAAGACCTCCCTTGTTCCTGGATTGGCAGAATCAACATTGTAAAAATGACCATCCTACCAATGGCAATATACAGATTCAATGCTATACCAATCAAAATCCCAAAGCAATTCTTTAAACAAGTTGACCAAATAATCTCAAAATTCATATGGCAGCACAAAAGACCCAGGATAGCAAAGATAATCCTGAGTAACAAAAACACTGCTGGAAGTATTACCATACCAAACCTAAGTCTATACTACAAATCCATAGTTATAAAAACGGCCTGGTACTGGATCCAAAATAGACACACAGATCATTGGTAAGGATTGAAGACACAGATATAAGCCCACAAAATTAGAGACATTTGGTCTTTGACAAAGGGGCCCAAAGAATCCAATGATAAAGAACTGCATCTTCAACAAATGGTGCTGGCAAAACTGAATCTCCACATGCAGAAGATTAAAGCTGGACCCATACTTGTCACCATGTACAAGACTTAATTCCATATGGATCAAGAACCTTGATTTAAGGCCAGACACTATAAAAACCATAGTTGAAAGGATAGGGAACTCCCTCGAGCTGATTGGGCTAGGCCAACATTTCCTAAACAGACATCCAATGGCACAGTCACTGCTACCAACTCTCAACAGTTGGGATCTTGTGAAATTAAAGAGCTTCTGTTCAGTTAAAGATTATACCGCGAGCTCAAAGGCAACCCACAGAATGGGAGAAAATCTTCACTAACCACACATCTGATAGAACTCTGCTGTCCAGAGTGCACAAAGAACTTAGAAAACTAAACATCAAGGAAACCAATGGCCCAATTAAAAAATGGGCCCTGGAACTTAAAAGAAATTTTACCAGGGATGAAATTAACATGTCTAACAAATATCTTAAAAAATGCTCCACTTCTTTAGCCATCAGGGAAATGCAAATCAGAGCTTCCCTGAGATATCATCTCACCCCGGTCAGGATGGCCAAAATCCACAATACAAACAACAACAAATGCTGGAGAGGATGTGGAGAGAGGGGAACTTTCCTACATTGCTGGTGGGAGTGCAGGTCTTTGGTCTTTGACAAAGGGACCCAAAAAATCCAATGGAAAAAGAACTGCATCTTCAACAGCCACTTCATACAGCCACTCTGGTGAGCCGTCTGGAGATTCTTAAAGAAATTAAAGATTGAAATGCCATATGACCCTGCGATTCCACTTTTGGGTAACCCCCCCCCATACAGCAGAGGTTCACCTCGATAGCACAAGCATGACCATGTTCATAGCAGCACTGTTTACAATAGCAAAGTCATGGAATCAACCCAAATGTCCAACAATTGAAGAGTGGATAAGGAAATGTGGTACATCTATACAATGGAGTACTACTCAGCCATCAAAAATGATGAATTACTGGAATCTGCTGGGAAATGGATGTTATTAGAAACAATTATATTGAGTGAAGTATCCCAGACCCAGAAAATTAAGCACCATATGTACTCCCTAATAGGTGGCTCCTAATACCAAACCCACCCAGCCCATCTGAGACACTCATAGGTAAATCTATGTATTACCTACAGTAATTGCAAGGATTATGAACAGGAGGGATGGGGTTGGAGGGCCACACCAGAAACAAGGAGAGAAGTGACCATGTTACAGTAGATAAAATAGGCCTCCATCAAGGACTGCAAGAAAGTAATGTGACACCTAGTTAAGTTCACAGACATTCGTTCCTGATCATTTACAACTAAGGGGGTATGAACTCACCAGAAGGCGAGGGCATATAATCCGGCAGATTAAAAAGTAACCATTTTGCAAATGGGTGAGTGATCCCTCCCATTGCCAAATGCCATATGACCCTGCGATTCCACTTTTGGGTGTAAGTATTACATCTACCCTTGAATGTGCTCTTATAATAAGACTCCAGTTTAACAGCTTTCTGTCTCTGGCCAGGGGGTGACATACAGTGCCCATCACGATGGAGTGAAGGGCATTGCAGGAGCAACAAATCTGCAAAAAAAAATCAACAAACCACTATTCAGAACTTCAGAGACTCTATATCAACCACCTAGAACTAGGCCAGACTAATCTCTCCCCATCCTGAAGCTCAGGGACATTTGCGGAAGAGGGGGTGGTAAGAGTGTAAGAGTAAAAGGACGGAGGAGCAATGATTTGCAAGATACTCCACACAAGTTAGGGCCAAAGCAATCATAATTGGACATTGCATGCCCGGCGCAATGTCCAACACACTATTGACCTCACAAAGTCTAGCATCTGCTAAAGGCACCAAGATCCTTGGAGGCAAGGGATTGACAGCCACAGTAGTGTTCCTATGCTTAAGGGGAACAGAGGAAAGGGTTCAGGGAAATGCCACTGGGTCCTTGTACGTCAGCGGAGAGGATGGCCCAGAGGAGAGTCAGGCATGCACAAGAAAGAACTCTGGGAATTGGGGCGGGAGGCATGGGGGGATGGGGAGGGAGGGGTGAGGGGAAGGGAAGTAGGGGGTTCGGGGGGAGGAGGAGGGAAGGAGGGAACTGGTGTACCTATTAAGTTTGTATGAGCTGAAATAATAATAAAAAATGTATTAATAAAAAAAGAGATTATTTTTAAAAAATACAGAAAGAATATATTTATAATACCTAGGAATATTTATAGCTATATTCAAACAGGAAGTTCAAATAGGAAGATGGCAAGAGAAATAGTTATGTTTCCATCATGCTCATTAGTGTTTAAGTTTCCTCTAAATAACTTAGCATTGGATTCGCTAATTTCTCTGCAGTGACCTTGAACTATGTGCTCACCATAATGTAAAAAGAAACAATAGTGTATGTTCTCTGTGGATGAGCAGCTTTTGAGTCCCCTGACTGAGGGCTGGAGTTTCCCATCAACATGGTATGCCGGAGCTGGTTGGTACAGTTTCATAGGGAATGACTGTTACTAGACTTTATAACACATCACATAAGTTACAGCTATATTATTACATGTAAGGTAGCACAAACCCTAAGTCCAGTATTTCTGGTGTCATCGTGTTTGAATGTGGGCTATGCTCACATGCCTTGTTTCTGTGTGGTGCAAATACTGTGATGGTGGACTGGTGACTCTCTGTCTCTCCAGTTCACTGTTCAGTGAGGTCACATAAAAAGTAGCTCCACATGCCCAGGGTAGAATACTTGAATTACAGAAATTGAAAGTCAGCAAAAGCTACAAATAAAAGCTCATTTTATTGTTTTGTGGATAGCCTAAAGTTAAAAACAGCAAAGCCTAAACTGTTAAAAACATAGATGAAATGTTGATACATGTTGTTTTTGTGACCTATTAAAGAAACATCCCTCCAATATGCCAATAGATTCTCACTGAGCAAAGAAGTCAGGTGATTGATATTAATCAATGAGTGAAAGATTGATGTTTGTTGATATTGGAATTCACTCATGTGCATGGTGTCAGATTTCATAATGGCAATTTCTTTGATGTACAGTATGCACTTGAATCACAACCATTCCCTAACCCTTTCCCCCTATCCTGCTTTCTTCCTTTGTTTCCCTTCTCCTTCCCTCCCCAAGTCTCTTATGTCAAATATGCACGTGTGTGTAAACATGTTTTATTTTATATTCATGACATATTATATTTGCATGCTTTTCCATATATGGTTTTATATATCTATATACAATCTAAGATCCACCAATAACAAAAATCATATTATATTTTTCAGAGCCTGTTTTACTTTGATAAGATGATCTCAAGTTGTATCTCTTTTCCAGCAAATGCCAGCCATCATTCCGTCATTTCACCTTCTTCATGGCAAAATAAAACTCATATATATATATTTACATTTCCTTTATTCATCTGTCATTGTTTTACTATCTACACTTAGATCTTTCTTAATGTAAAGGAAACCAAAATCCACATCAGCAATATGCTACACTTACATTTGAAAACTGTTTGACATACATTGGCCAACAAACTTTTCATTCAAGTAGATGATGAGCTCAAAAGGTATTTAACACTTGAGCACATGGGTGAAGAAATGAAACAGAGACTCCTAGTGGTGCTTACTCAAACAATTTCGAGATAGAAATAAACTAGACTGAGTGGATATCGGCATCTTTGATGCATGATTTACGAAGATTGGCTAATCCTGGAACAGGTGGACAGTTAGGATCTAAGAACCAGGTATATGAACACTGCTTTGTTCACATGACTATCTGACCTAATTTCCCTTTCTAACTCCCTTTTCTTTAACAGACTATTTTCCAGATTCACCTTGTTTTATTTAGAGACCCTCTGAGTTTAACCAGAACTTTTATATGGCCATCTCTTTTGAATCATCCTTTTGAGATTGATGTTATTGCTTGTATTAATGGGGAGACTTATCTTTATATACGGTCATTCTCAGAATAAATGTGTAAATACATTGCCCTCAAAGATTGAAAGAAATAGTATAATATGTCAAATATTCACATGTGTGTGTAAACATATGTACTCTTTTATATTCAAGATATATTTGCATGTTTTTCCATATGTGGTTTTATATATCTATATACACCTCAAATATAATGACATTCATTGTATTTGAGGTAATTAAAATAATAATATTGATGCTTAATCTTTAATCTTACCTGCAGGAAGTCATACATTTTGAGTTCAACTTGGACAAAATACTGACTATAAGTTGCATGGAAGAAAACTTATTCTGGTAACAAGCTATCAAGTTTAAATTTAAAAAGATACTACTGAGCTTTTAAAGAACAATTTCAAGATATCTTCCAAGCCACTTTCAAAAATTTTGTCATTGAGAGAAAACAAAATGAAGTTAAGTTATTCAAAATTATTAGAAACTGACATCTTTTGGCAGAGTAAGAGTTATATTCTGTCAAACAAGAGAAAATATATGCAATAGAAAATGAATCAGATAAAAAGATATAAAATTATTTGGCAATAATTTACATGGTTTGATACTAATTATTTTAATGAGTCTGTTTTTTTAAAGGTCTGTGATATGGTTGACATAAATCTGAATCACTAGCATTATAACTTCTTAATGATTTACATTATTAAATATCAGCTGTATAAATAATTTTTATGCATAAACAGCAACATTGGTTGGTATTCAAAATAGCTTGAAATCTGTACAGTTCTATCAGTTATCCCATTAAAATTCAAATCCTATCCTAAGATGGACATTCATATTTTAACACAAATAAGTGAATGCTCTATATTGATCACTTAAAATTCATTACATTTCTTTCAAAATCCCACAGAAGCTTAGCTCTCAGTTAGTTAGTCTTTGAAATATTCTTATTTATTTATTTTTCTATTTTTACAAGCCTATTGAGTATTCATCCCAGCTTCCCTGTCTTCCCTCTTCCCTCTGTCTCCTCTCTTCCTTTCACCATTCTCTCCCACCCTTTCACTGTGACCTGTCTACCTTAATATTTACACTATTAGTTTCAACTCAAAATTTGCTGCATACATTACTGAAGATGAAATATTCAAATTTTACTTTTGGGTAAGTTTGAGTACCATCTTAGTGCATCCTCTCAGAGGACATGAATAAGAATAGGATAAGGAGGAGATGTAGGTATCATAAGACCTCTGGAAAAATGTCCAACCTCCATAGATAGTCATCACAGATAGAGAGGCAATGATACACTCTTATGCATGGAAGAAGGTAAAGGATGCAAGTGAATCCAGAAGAGGCTACAATGCTGTATTAGGGAAAAATGAGATACTATAGTATCTCTGAAATACATGTATTCTGAAATTTGTTAGTCTTCTGTGCATATAATGTGAAAATATCTTCTCACCTCTCAGTATACTTTGCCAGAACTGCGAAATCATCTCAAAGTGAAAATTATATTCTAGTAGAAATTTTTGGAACGTGCACTGGATACTTTAATGGTATTTAAATAGACAGTGACAAGAGACTCACGTATGGCCAAGAGTATCAGGGTCAAATGGATGGAGGTTGTAATGGACAAGGGACATTACATAAGGGTTGTAATGTAGAGATCAATGTGACGAGGTGACTGGGAGGAGGAAGGAGTATCATGCAATACCCAGCAACGGGTGGGATATCAACATCAATGATATCCAAAGCATTCAAAGCTGAAAAAATGTTAAGAAATAAACAGTCATATGAAATCAAGGCAAGGACAAGAGTGATACTTAGAAAATGCAAGCAACTAATACATCACAAAGAAAGATGAAAGGCATAAATCTCATTTAATGTTGTATCCCTTATTAGCTATAAAACAATATTATTAGTAATATAGAACTTCACTGAAAGCCAAAACCCTCAGGTTAAAAGTGAACTGTGGAGTGTCAATTATTTTACAGTCAGGAGTGGATATGCCCTGTCACATAATCACATATGACTGTCAAACATAGTCTTACTGTTAAGTATGAAAAAGCATATATTATTTGATAGAAGAAAAAGAATAATAGAGCACTTTGCTTTTTAAGAATCACGTTCAGTGTTTTATATGTATTACTTCATTTTCAAATATTTATTAACTTTGAATTAGTACTAGTTGATATTATTAATGCCTCATTTCTACAAACTCATCTTACAGAAATTAGCTTTGAAGATAGAGCTAAATAGACATTCACAACTTTTACCCAAATCTAATCTTTTTTTAAAAAAAGATAAAGAAAAGTGAGTTACTGAATAGTCTTTTGAAATTAAAGGAAAAATATGAATAGTATTATATCATGCATTTAAGAAAAATATAAACTGACTTTCATGGGTAATAGAAAATAGCCATGAATTTTCTAAATTCTCAAGTTTAAGGGATTGAAACTACAGAGATTGGGATGGAATAATACACATATACAGAAGATCAACTAGTTTTTAATGCATATAATATGCTTAGGGAAATTTCACTTTAATATGGGTAACAGGCTCACATTGCTGGTTAGTAGTTGCACCTTCAAGACTGAAGAGAAAGGGAGCAACCAGGAATTGTGGGTGAAGTGGTCTTCACCCACAAAAATAAATGTGCAAATCACATGACATTTTAATTGGAAGACCCTCAAAACTGGTAAACTGTAAAGAATAATCTACACTTTTGACTCAGGAGGGAAAGTTCTGGCTACTGAGAACAATAAAGCAGCCAGATAGAGCAGACACATGAGAACAATACAGAAACTTCTAGATCAAAGGAGTCCAAAGAATTAGAGAGATGTAATAAAGCACAGTGAAGAAAAGTTATTGAATTCAGGTAAACAGGTGGTGATATTAAGAGAATGATTTCAGTGATAGGATGGCTATAGGAGTCAGATTTGCCAGGGATTAGAATGGAAATGAACAGGAGCTTTGGTTCAGAGAAGGGTCACACATTTCAGAGACTAGCAATAAGAAGAAGAGAGAAATGTGATTCTAGTTAACATGGAACTGTGAGGAGAAGAAATTTGAAATGTCAGCAAAGGTAGCACACAGAAAGGATTGACTGTAAGATGTAATACGAAAACCTAGAGAGATATTTAAGAGGTTCCTCCACAGAGAATGTACATCTATTTACAGGTTAACATTTTATGGAATAGCTACTCTGTCCAGAACTGCCCAATTTCCGCCTTCAAGTTGCTTAAAATGTAATAAGAAAAAAATGTTAATAGGCATCTGAACTATATAGAATATCATGTGTTCATTAACCCAAAGTGTAGCAGGCAAAGAAAACACAGAGGAAAAGTCCTAATAATAAATAAGTAGCAAGGAAAGAAAAGGGCCCAACTAAGTCAGGGTGCAACAGGAATGTAGGGGTTAAAAATCCTGGCTCCTGCAACCCTAGCATACTAGCATTGGATACATGCCCCAATATTCTAATCAAAAAGATGAGCACTGGTCAAAACACAGAGAGATGTATCCAATGAATAAAGAAGAGGCATAAATAAAGGAATTTTCTGGTTCCAAATTTGTGTTTGATATATTCAATATAGCTTCAGGTTTAATACAGGAAGAAATAGGATGGGAGGCAAGAGAATTGCATAATTTAGCAATCCTTTGCACAATAAGGCCTTCATTGTTGTCTAAACTCAGAATGCTGCAAGGAGGTCTAATAAACTATTAATAAATTATTAAGCTGCTAATCATTAATTGATTGTAGGACCAGTCTGCTTCCTACAAGAGAAGATCTGCTCCAGTAATGTCACCTATCAATCATAGAAGTGGTCTGCCCTTCAGGGTTTGTTGTCTATGGAATGTGATTTGACTGTAAGTCTACAAGACCATAACGCTTTTGGTCTTTACCTTGAGAAGAACATGAGATACATTAAGTAGACAGTCATTCCTTGAGCGATCAGTATGTTCACACATAGAAGGTAGTGGGTAACCTGATATAAGGAAGACAGATATGAAATCAAAAAGAAGGTACTGGACTTTCCTACTGATCTTAATTACCTTATAGTCTCAAGTAAAGAGCCAGTTCTATTTAGTACAAGCAGATCCAAAAGTGTCTAGTCCAAGCTGGCTGCTAAGTTTGTGTATAAGATCCCAGAGCCTGTAGGAGACACAACCTCACAGTTCAGGCCCCTGCCTCTACCTCCCTTATAGTCCTCACAAAGGACAACCTTCCCCTTATTCCCCTTGCCAACCAGGAATCAGAGGTATCCTGACCACAAGCACTTGGTGCAAGACCCACACGCTCCCTCAGAAACCTTTAGGAATTGATCCCTTGCTTTGTCAGGTCAAAGGGAAGACTCTATTGAAGTTGTCTGCAGCATTCGTAACTCCCAAAGGAAACCCCCAAACACATGTGGTCTCTATGACTGTGCCTCAAATCATCTCTTCTCTATGTTGATTCTACGTAACATTTGACTTGAAGGTTTATTCCAACAGCGTTTTCAAATCTAAGATGAAGGAGGGAGAGGATAAAGGATGAAATGAGAAAAAAATATGTAGAAAAACTTAACCTTTGCAGAAACAGCAAACAGTTCTGAGTCATTCATGCCTCATGTAAGGAGGAGAATAAGAAGGAGAGACACAGTGGAAGAGTCACCAGGAGCTGTACCAAAGGTGGCTCACCTTTAGCTAGATACAGGCTGTTTGACAACAGAACTGTTTAATTATTTATATACAAGCTGCATACACACAGTTAAAATATTTGTAGAAAATTCGAACTCTTCATCAGCCGTGGCAGAACAAAATCTGTTGCTTTTCCACCGTGTGTTTAATTTCTTTAAAATTGATTAACATGCTAGTAATGTATATTTTGAAATGTTTGTTTATTTTTTACAAGACTTGGCCTATCTACCTCACAAAAGGGAAAATAGGTGAAGAGACACCACGTCTCCCTCAGAGACTAATAAGAGCTAAGGCTGAATGAGAGAGAAGGGAGCAATTCTCCCCAGGGATATGCCCACTAATATATTGCCCTTGCTCCAGCAAGTGCCCAAACGGGGACACATGTCCTCAGCAGAAACCCAGATAGAACTTAGTAAGACACACACAGAAGGACATGAAAGCAGGTGAGAAAAAAGAAAAATTGTAATGGGAAAATAGAGGGATTGGGATTGGTTAATAAAGGGTAAAATGACATATATTTGTGAAATATATATGTGAAATATATATCTGAAATATATATCTGAAATATATGTGAAAAACCCTCAAAGAATATAAATTAATCAATCTATAAAATTATACATTGAATTAATTAAAGCAATAGAGAATTCTTCAGTTTTCAGATGTACAGATCATTGTGTGAAGTTAACACCTTGGGCTAACATCAAGGTGTTGAGAGAGGTGCACTTCCTGAAGAATGAAGAGGGTCATCTCTTATTCTTGCTTTTCCAGCTTCCAGAAACTGCCCACATTCCTTTCTGTGTCTCACTCAGCCAATTAAATCAATGAGGCGGTTGGGTGCACTGGGGAGGTGGAAACAGAAGGACCAGGAGTTCAAGGCCAGTCTCAACTGCATCTCCAACTGGAAGTCAACCTTGAACTACATGAGATCCCTTGTAAGGAAAAATAAAGTGTGGATACTACACAAATCACCAGGCTTCTAATTGACCCTATACAACAAAAGACCAGCAACTAAAAAGCAGTCACTGTCCCTTATAGGTAAATAATTTTACTAATTATTGTATTATATTCTAAAATATTGGATGATGAGAACGGAAAGAAGCAAAGCATACACATGAAACAAGCTGTGAACTAACGAGTAAGTTAAGCAAGTGTGTAATGAAAACAATGACCATATTTTAATTAATGTGTTAAAAATACTAACAGAGAGGCTTGGGAAATGATTCCATGCTTGAGACACAGGCTAAAAGACTGGAATTTGGATCCCCAGGTCACACATGAAATGCTTACAATGTTGTCTAGACCAAGAAGGCAAAGAGTGGGAATACTCAAAACAAACTGGCTAACTAAACTAGTCCTATCAGTGAGTTCTGAGTCTAATTAGAGACCCAGCCTCCAAAGAACAAGGTAAAAAAGAAATCAAGAGTTATTCTCAGTGTCAACCTCAGACCTCAGCATTATATATGGACATGCACACATATGCATAAGCACCAGAACATGAAAATTAGAAAAAAGATAAATTCTCCAAAACCATGCAAGCACAAAAGTTTTGATAAAGGAGGTATGTAGTTTTTCAAGAAATGCTAGCAATGGAGAAATGAAGAGATTATCAGATAAATTTATATTATTACATTGTATTTTTATTACTGTTTTTCTTTTTTAATTTTTTAATGTTTAGTAACTTTATTTTTAAACTTTATTGTTATATACATGAATACAGTGAACTTATGATATTCGCACTCTTTTATTTCCAATCCCACTCCCCCATTCCGCCTTAAAACCTTTCATCTCCCCTGCCAGAATCCCTTCTATTTTCAAATTTTTCACTTCTGTGGCCCACTGTGCTTCATATAGTTTGTTTTTGATGACATATGCTTGGAATGATTCATGCTCTAGTAAGTATCATAGACCAGTGGGTATCACCCTTGAGGAAAGCAATTTCCTTTTCTTTCCTATCAGCATTGTCCTCATCAGTCTGTCAAAGAGGGATGAAACTTCTTGAGATCATTTTCATTATCTTGTGAGATGTTGATAGGACAATTCCAGTGCAGTTCTTGTGAAAGTATGCATATCTGTCATGAAATCATATATATCACAGTCGTGTCATGACCAAGAGATAATGCCTGACCCACCCTTGTCTCAGTTCATGCTCTTATAATCTTGCAGTCCCCTGTTTCACCACATTCCTGAGCTTGGGATAGGAGTGGGCATAGCTTAGGTTTCCTGTTGGAGTCAAGCAGTCTGCAGTTACTTATTTCCTTCATTTTGGCCAGTTGTGTTTTTCTGTAGTGAATACCTTCTGTTATAGAAGAAACTTTTGAGCTTGAGTGCTGAGTGCTCCTTCAATCTGTGCTTGAAAGGCAGTTTGATGTAATGTCTTTGTGACTAAACATTCATAGTCTGCTCTTCCCCTGGGATCTATGTCCTCCCCTTTCATAGGTTATTTTATAGCTTACATTAACAAGAATGCATTGCTTTCTGATAAGTGGGCCTTAAACTCCATCAGAAAGCTGTTGGTTGCTTCCTTGATATTCATGTCACTATACTCTTAAGGTCACCTTTTATCATGATTGTTATTATTGCAACTTGAAGATTTCACAGATTAATGAGACCTTTGAATGTTTTTCTCCCCTGATAACTTCCATTGTACTTTCTTGCACTCTGTAAGCAAAGCAACCCATTATTCTGGTAGAAAATTGATATTTGGGGACATTTGACATGTGTAGTGATACTGATAATAAATTAATCAAAGTATTTTGGAAGGTCTGTGTTTGAAGGGGAAAGACCTGAATTCATGTGCTATACTATTCCTCTCATAGGAAAGTAATTTTGGATACCTGTCTTTCAAGATTAATGTCATTATAATAATATGAATAAGATTTGCAAACTTTAGAGTAGAATGAATGTTGCTAGTGCTTCTGAAGTTGTAAGAATTGTGATAGGCCTCTAGCAATAGACCTGGGACTTGAGATTTCAATTCCTGAGGAGCAAAAACATATTTTGGTAATTCAGTAAATGTATGAGGTATCATAGAGAAATGTTTGTTACAAAAGCAAAATGATTATATCAAAGAGTATAATTTGAAGGCCATAATTGAAAATGAGGAAAGAAGAGATGAAAAACATATTTTGATAAATTAAGAGTGTCACATACAGAACTGAAACTGATGCATAAGAAGGAAAAGCAGCAGAGAGATCAATGAATGGTATGTAGAAAGTAGAAGAGGAACATTGGAAGTAACCCTAAGACTGGGCATAGAAACAAAACACATTTTGAAATATGGATAAAATATTTGGTAAAGATATATTACAAAGTGAGTTGGAATGAGATTTTGATGTGATGTAGATGTGAGCATCTTCACATATGTAAGAAAATGTTTGGTGAAAGACAATTGAGAAAAAAATGATAGATCAAATATGAAGAAGAGTAATATAACTTAGAGGATGATGATGGTGATATAAAGAGATATAGAGAAATGATGATGAAGGATAGATAGATGATTGATAGCTAGATGACAGAAATAGAATAATGATAGAGATATAATAGATGACAGGACTGCCAAGATTACTTAGTGGGTAAACCACCCACTCACGAATGTGGAGACCTGAGGGAGAGAGGGAGGGATGGAGGATTAAAAAAAGAAGGATCAAGGGGAAGGCCTTTAGAAATCATTTTCCTTCTCTTCTATCTCGTTACAAAGCTTTTACTGTTGCCACAGTATAACAAAATTGCTTCTTTAAAACTGCATTTTTACAATTGTCTGTCATAAATTGCGGCTGACACTAAATACACGATATGTATTTTGTGCCTCCTCTGGTGCTTTATTGATGTCACACCACAATCTCTTGAAAATTAAGCAGCAGTTCAGTTGGATAACTTGATAGACGATTCTTTCCTCTGCTTCTAGGAGGTCAGAATAACTGAAGATCAACAGTGGGAGACTTTGGCGAGAGCTCATGTGTTCCCAATGAGATGCATTGCTTTCTTTCCAGTTATCAGTGAGAAGTGCTTAACGAAAAAGACAGAATGTCCGCCAGAGTCCACAGGACTCCTTCCTTCAGGAAATCAAAGGAAGCAAATGATGGCTGGAATGCATTCTAGCAGCATTAGTCTTTTCATTGTATCCCACTGGAAATAAAGGGAAAACAATCATTTTAAGATGCAGTGCTGAACGATGAACTCCAAAGCGAAATCATATGTAAATCGTACAGCCTGTGACAAGGAGTAAGTCAGACAACAGCGAGGGTCTGGGGGATCTGTGCTTGCTGGTAGAAGACCAGGACTGGACTGTAAATGAAATGAGCTCTCTAAGTTCTTCATCACTCAGTCAGTGTTCCAAGCAACTTCACAAGTTGGTTCGTAGGACCAAGCTTTGATAACTTACCAGTCTTGTGTCTAGGTTTGCAACATAAGATTAAAAACATCTGTGTCTGGTTCAGTATCCTCCTCAATGATAGGCTGATGGGCTCCAGCCTGGGCATAGTACACTGATTGTAAAGCTCTGGTCTTCTTACTGAAGGATGCCTAAAAGGAAATGATTCCATCATACAGTTCATAATATTTCACATGGCCCATTTCAGTGCTGGAGTATAAATAGCCAAATGCCACAAAAACAATCAAGGCGAGCATCTTGCTAGGATGGCAGGTGATGTTGGGAGATCTATGCATCAACTTTCTCCTGACTGCTTGTGGTCAGAGATGATGTGAAAGGAATGATCTTTTCCAAATTGATTCAAATTGCTCAGCATTCCCAGGAAACGTGTGTCTAGACATTAAATGATGGTCATTATTAAGGTCTGCAGAAGCAGGGCTTTTGGAAGCTGTTTTCATCTATCACTAGATTCTTCTGTTTTATTTGGAATTCATGCATTTTACAATGTAGACAAGCATGAATTGTTAACATTATATTGTCAAGAGATTAATTTTTACAATTTTCATGTTTCTGCCATTCTTTCCTTGTGTACAAACAGTATGTTATCTTAACTTGGTTCTCTCCTTATGAGGTTCTATTGACTCAAAATGAAATGGATTTACATACTTAAGGCCTTGATTGGAAGACAGCAAGCTCCATTATGTTTCTATGGAGAAGTAATTTACCCTAACTCTGTAAATGTTAGATTTTGATTTTAAGTGAAATCAAAAGGCAATACATAGTGTTGAGCCAAGGGTGTAGCATGAAGACTTTCACATTTCAAAAGGAAAAAATAAAAAATTAAGTGCATTAGTTTCTGTACGCGTTTCATAGATCAAGATGATAATACAAGCCAGATGTTCAGCACCTGCCCACCAACTCCCATACACGTATTTAAAACAATATTTTAACTAACCATTTTAACTAACTCTTATTTAGTTATTATAGTATTCCTGATTCTGTCTAGAATTCTCACACAGTCTTACAAAAACTCCATAAACATATTGATCTCATTCTATTTAAAAGAAAATGAATCTTAGAAAGTTAATCATCATGGGTTAGGAAGGCAACTCGGTGGTTAAAACCTTTGCCTCATATGCTGAAGGACCTGAGTTCATGTCCTCAGATTCTATGTAAAAAAAAAAAAAAAAATGACAGTGACTTCAATTCTTATCCTGAAAGGCAGAGCCTGGGAAATCCCAGAGCAACGCTATAGGATGGAAGAGAAATACAGGATTATTTCTGATGTCAGCCTTGGACCTCCATGTACATGCATACACATGTACGCTAACCTCCATTCAAAACACACACACACACACAAATACACACACACACAAATATGCACATGCATGCACACATGCATAAAAAAAGGGAAATTATTTTCTTCTCCATTTTCATACACTTGGCAAAAAAATTCTTTTGAGTCCATCTGCCTTTATTACTTGCACTGTCCATGATGAAAGTGTCGTGTAGCCAGTTATATGTCCTGTTTAGGGAAAAGCAGTCTACAGACATTTATTTTCTGCATTTTGGTAAGTCACGTTTTTCATTAATAAACACTTTCTGTATGGAATAGGACTTCTAACAAGTGCTGAGTGCTCTTCCAATCTATGTTTATAATAATAGTTATTTATAACACAATTTGAAGTAACTGTCTTCTTAGCTAAATATTCATAGTCTGCTCTTTTTCAAAGACACTAACAGTATCTTCTCTTTTGAATTCTCTTCTTCCTTTCCAACTCATCCAAATCTTTTACCAGGGAAACTTTCCTTGGGAGTCCTAAACAATAAATAAACAAGAAAACAAATAATGAAAGACAACCCCATCTTATCCCTGCCTGTAGTATTTTCCCTCTTGGTTACCCATTACCTCAGAGAAAGATGCTGCTACTTAATGAAAAACAAAAGCTGACTAAAAGCACTCTTGGCCTCCGGAGAAGAAGCATAATTTTACCTCCAGGGAAGTCAGTTATTTGGTTTACTGACTTAGAAAAACACACTGATTCCCCTCAATGGAATTTTTTCAGTTGAAAGCAGTTATATTTCTTGAGTATAATCAGGTCTGACTATGAGATAAAGGGAATGTTGAATTGCTTTTCATAATGAAGTCAGAAAATATTGAATTTCTGTAGGCCACTAAGGTAAAGACAGAGCTGAGAATAGACACAGAAGTAGAGATGCCAGGAAAATTTATTCCACCATGGCCCAGTTCTTTGGACATTAATAACTAATATTAAAACTCACTTTTCCTTTTATGTACTTTAGCTACAAAACCACCTCAGTATTCAGCCCCAATGTGCTATACATGCACCTGATAATCAGAGTGTTACAAAAACAAATGAAAAAGACCAAGGTCTAATCAAATAGTGGAAATAAAATAAATGAGAAAGAAATTGACCCTTTGTTCTTTCAAGAAAGAACATGACATTGATAAGGAACAAAAAAACTGAGCTGTACCTGCCTTTAATTATTTGTAAGCTATTTTACAACTCCATGGTTTAACAGAAAACTGACACTAATATGAATAATTCCTATCATAGAAAATCGAACTGTTAAGTGCAGTAAAATGTAACTGATGATACCTAGGGCTGGACCAGCTGCATCCTTTGAGCAATTTTTCAATACATATGAACCTATGACTCTTTAAATTCTCTTTGGAATTATCAATGACATTTTCCTAGTTCCCTTGCTTTTGATTTAAATAAAATGGTTACAGTGTTCATTTTATGTTCATAAGACAGTCACGGTTTTATCTTAAAGACAAAATTTTTCCTTCTGCCCAACGGGTCCACCCGGGACAGGACGCTCGCTCATGGACCTCCTTCCCAGGTAAGTTCCGTCAGCGTCCAGGTGTACCCGCTTGTCCCAGCTTCCCCCAACAGCCAGCCTGAGAAACACCCAGGCTGCCTAGAACTTCGGCGGACCATGCCCCAGATCCCTGATCGCCATCAACACCTCTGCCTATCGGGTCCGCCCTGGAACCTCGTTTGTGGCACACTGCTCCTCAGAATTCAACAGAGTCCAAAGGAAACTCAAGCAAAACTCTAGGGAACATAGGCCACACATCTGAATTGCTCTAAAATCATCCAATCACATGGGAGAGACTCTTCACATCTGGCCCAAAGATAAGTGAACCCCCATTTTTTACCATCCTACTCTTTTCAATTATTAATCACTGAGATTAACTTTTCCATGTAGCCACCCTCAAAACATATACAACTTCAGGGATTATACCACTCAACCTCACATATCACCAAGGAACTAAATCGTAAAAGTGCACTAGCATACTAATATTCACCCTGTCTACTAATTGATGTACTAACAGTCTAATAGCATCATCTAGGAAATAACAATAACAACAGTCAACGTACCCAACTCTAAGACAAACACTAGTAGTAACTAATGGAGAGTAGTAATACCAACTCAATCAGTTCAGTCAAAAACAAACAATAATGCCCAAGTCAAAGTGCATATCAATGGTAAACAAAACCCAAGAAGACAAATCTCCCACTGAAAGAATTAACCCCATAATGATACACTCCAACCCAGAACAAATTCACAGAAAATAGGCAAGAAAGCCAGGCCAAGATAACGACTTTCAAAGCATGATCATTACCATGATCAATACTATGAAAGAGGAAATCCCAGAGGAGTTAAACAACTGCATCTACCACTTTGAACAGGAACACAACAACAGTTGGAGGAGTAGAGAAAAACAGTTCAAGAAACAAAATTAAGCAAAGAGCAGTTAAAACAGACTCAGGCAGAGTTTAAAATTGAACTAAAAGACAAGTTATCTTCAACCCAGAACTCAACAGAGAGTCTTATCAGCAGAACCAATGAAAGCAGAAAATAAAATTTCAGATCTTGAAGACAAAGTGGGAGTATTAACCAGCACAATGTAAGAAGTTGTTAAAGCCAAAAAGACTTGAGAGGAATATTCAAGACTTATGGAACACTCTGAAGAAACCTAACATGTGCATTCATGGAATACCAGAGCAAAATCCCAAAATACCACATCTGAGGAAATTTTTCAAATTATCATAAATGAAAACTTCCCTCATCTAAAGAATAAGAGGCTCATTCAAATACAAGAGGCATTCCACACCCCAAACAGATACGACCAAAATAGAAATTCACCATGGCAAATAATAATCAAAACACTCCACATTCAAGACAAAGAAAAGGTGCTGAGAGTTTCAAGCAAAAAAAAAAAAAAAAAAAAAAAAAAAAAAAAAACAAGTCACTTTTAAAAATAAACCTATTAAAATAACAAATGACTTCTCAATGGAAACAATAAAAGCAAGAAGAGCTTGGAGAGACGTACTTCAAGTATTGAATAAGCAAAAATATCAACCCAGGCTGATATACCCTGCAAAACTATCTGTCATGATCCAGGGAGAAAGAAAAGTTTTCCAGCACAAAAACAACTTGATGGTTTACATGTCTACCAAACCAGGCCTTCAGAAAATGCTAGAAATGATACTCAAGCTTGAAAGAAAAAACAAGCGTATCCAGGAGGACAGAAGGGAAGTATAATACCACCAGAACCTAAAAGCCAAATTATTAATACACTTACAAAAGGCATTAAACATAAAAATGTCAGGAATTAAAAATAATTTCTCCATTATAATATTAAATGTCAATGGTATTAACTTACCAATCAAGAGACACAGATTACAAACTTGGATTAAAAATCACAACCCATCAATCTAATGCCTTGAGGAAACTCATCTCACCACAAAAGATAGGCACATCCTAAAAACAAAAGGCTGGTCCAAAATTCTGCAAGTGAATAGAACCAGGAAACAGGCAGGGGTAGCCATTATGCTATCAGACAAAGTGGACTTCAAACCAAAAAAAATCTTAAGAGACACAGATGGATACTACATTTTAGTCACAGGCACAATTGACCAGGAAGACTTCACAATACTGAACATAATGCACCCAATACGGGCCCCTCCACATTCATTAAGAAAACCCTTCAGTGTCTAAAATGAGAAATCAACCCCCAAACAATAATTCTTGGGGATTTCAACACCGCCCTCTTAACATGTGATAGATCAACAGGCCAAAAGCTTAACAGAGATACTTTGGAACTTAATCAAACCCTTACTGAAATGGACCTTACAGATATCTATCGAACTTTTCATCCACACACAAAAGAATACACATTTTTCTCAGCAGCACACGGAACTTTCTCCAAAATAGATCACATATTGGGCCACAAAACGAATCTCTACATATACAGAAAAGTTGAAATTCTGGCCTGTACCCTATCAGACCACCATGGTCTAAAGCTTGACATCTACAATGCAATAAATAACAGAAAATACACTAACTCCTGGAAATGTAATACTATGATGCTGAATGAGAATTGAATTCAGGAAGAAATTAAAAAGGAAATTCAAGATTTCCTGAAAGTGAATGATAATGAAAATATAACTTATCAAAATCTTTGGGACACAATGAAACCTGTCCTCAGAGGTAAGTTCATAGCTCTTAATGCCTACATCAAAAAAATGGAAACATCACAAATAAATAACTTAACAATGCAGCTTAAAGCTTTAGAAACACTAGAGCAATGAGATCCCAAAAGCAGTAGAAGGGAAGAGATTAGCAAAATAAGGGGAGAAATATCTGAAATCGAGATTAGAAAAACGATACAAAAAACCAACCAGTCAAAAAGCTGGTTCTTTGAAAAAATCAATAAGATTTATACACCCCTATCTAAATTAACCAAAAGCAAGAGAGAAAAAACACCAGTTAACAAAATTAGAAATGAAAATGGAGTTATCACTACAGATATCCAAGGAATTCAGAGTATTATAATGTCATATTTCAAAAACTTATACTCTGTGAAGTTTGACAACACAAAAGAGATGGATGAATTCCTAAGTAAACACAACTTACCTAAATTGAATCAGGAAGTATTGAATTATTTAAATAGTCATATAACATATGAGGAAATCAGTGAAGTAATCTCAAATCTTCCCACCAAGAAATGTCCTGGATCAGATGGATTCAGTACAGAGTTCTACCAGACATTTAAGGAACTAATAACACCAATACTCCTTCAACTGTTCCAACAAATAGCAAAGGAAGGAACACTACCAGATTCTTTCTAAAAAGCTAATATCATCTTAATCCCAAAACCTAATAAAGATACACGTAAAAAAGAAAACTATAGGCCAATCTCTTTGATGAACACAGATGCAAAGATTCTCAACAAAGACTTAGCAAATTGGATTCAAAAACATATCAAAAAGATCATTCACTGGGATCAAGTAGGCTTTATCCCAGGCACACAAGGTTGGTTCAACATACGCAAATCATTAAACGTAATCCACCGTATAAACCAGTCTAAAATCTAAGACTACCTGATACTCTTGATAGATGCAGAGAAAGCTTTTGACAAGATCCCACAGCCTTTTATGATCAAAACCCTAGAGAAGGTTGGAATGGAAGGAACCTTTGTCAATATAATAAAAGCTGCATACAACAAGCCCACAGCAAGGATTATACTCAATGGAGAAAAACTTGAAGCATTCCCGCTTCGATCAGGAACTAGACAAAGCTGTCAACTTTCACCACTTGTCTTCAATATTGTACTTGAACTCTTAGCTGAAGCCATAAGACAAGAAAGGGAGATAAAAAGGATACAATTCGGCAAAGAAGAGGTCAAGTTATCTCTATTTGCAGATTACATGATTTTATACCTGAGTGATCCCGAAAACTCCACCAGGAAACTCCTGAAACTAATACAGAAGTTCAGCAGGGTAGCAGGATACAAAGTAAACATACAAAAATCAGTGGCTTTCCTATATGCACAGAATGAAAGAAGTGAAAAAACCATGAGAGAAGCAATAACCATTTATTATAGCCCCTAAAAACATGAAATACCATGGTATAAACCTAACCAAGGAAGTAAGCGACCTTTACAATGAAAACTTTAAAACTGTAAAGAAAAAAATTACTGAAGACACTAGAAGGTGGAAAGACCTGCCATGTTCCTGGATTTGCAGAATCAATATCATAAAAATGACCATCCTACCAAAGGCAATATTCAATGCTATACCAATTAAAATCCCAAAGCAATTCTTTAAAGAAGTTGACCAAACAATCTCAATGTTCATATAGAGGCACAAAAGACCGAGGATAGCAAAAACAATCCTGAGTAACAAAAACACTGCTGGAGGTATTACCATACCAAACCTTAGTCTATACTACAAATCCATAGTTATAAAAACAGCCTGGTACTGGCTCCAAAATAGACACATAGATCAATGGATAAGGGTTGAAGACCCAGATATAATAAGCCCACACAATTACAGCCATTTGGTCTTTGATAAAGGGGCCCAGAAAATCCAATGGAAAAAGAACAGCATCTTCAACAAATGGTGCTGGCAAAACTGGATCTCCACATGCAGAAGATTAAAGCTGGACCCATACTTGTCACCATGTACAAGACTTACTTCCAAATGGATCAAGGACCTCAATATAAGGCCAGAGACTATAAAAACCTTAGTTGAAAGGGTAGGGAACTCCCTGGAGCTGATAGGATTAGGCCAACAGTTCCTAATCAGAAATCCAATAGCGCAGTCAATACAACCAACACTCAACAGATAGGATCTTATGAAATTAAAGAGCTTCTGTTCAGATAAAGAGATTGTAAATCAAGCACAAAGGCCACCCACAGAATGGGAGAAACTCTTCACTAACCATATATCTGATAGAGCTCTATTACTCAGAGTGCACAAAGAACTTAGAAAATTAAACACTAGGGAAACTAATGGCCCAATTAAAAATGGGCCTTGGAACTTAAAAGAAACTTTACCAGGGACGGAATTAAAATGTCTAACATATATCTTAAAAAATGCTCCACATCCTTAGCCATCAGGGAAATGCAAATCAAAACCTCCCTGAGATATCATCTCACTCCAGTCAGGATGGCAAAAATTCACAATACAAACAACACCAAATGCTGGAGAGGATGTGGAAAGAGAGGAACTCTCCTACATTGCTGGTGAGAATACAGGCTCATATAACCACTCTGGCGAGCTATCTGGAGATTCTTAAAGAAGTTAAAGATTGAAATGTCATATGACCCTGCTATTCCACTTTTGGGAATAATCCCCCATGCAGCAAAAATTCACCTCAATAGCACAAGCACGACCATGTTCATAGCAGCACTGTTTACGATAGCAAAGTCGTGGAATCAACCCAAATGTCCAAGCGTTGATGAGTGGAATACTACTCAGCCATCCAAAATAATGAATTAATGAAATTTGCTGGGAAATGGATAGAATTAGAAAGTATTATATTGAGTGACGTATCCCAGACATAGAAAATTAAGCATCGTATTTACTCCCTAATAGGTGGATCCTAGTACCAAATCCACTTAGAGACATGCTCCAAGATGGATCTCTATAATACCTACAGTAATTGCAAAGATTATAGACAGGAGGGAAGAGGAAGGAGGGCCCTGCCAGCAATGGGGAGAGAGGGGATCATGCTACAGCAGAGAAAATAGGCCACCACCAAGGACTGCAAATAAGTAATGAGATATCTGGTTAAGCTCACAGACTTTCCTTCCTGGTCACTTGCAACTGTTGGGTTGTGATCTCACCAGAAAGGGGGGACATACAGTCTGGCAGATAGAAGTTAACCATCCTGCAAATGGGAGACTGACCCCCCCCCAATCACTGCGGTCTTCTACTCTTATTCCATCTACTTTGAATCTACTCTTACAATAAAACTCTATCTTAACAGCCTTTTATCTCTGGCCAGGGGGTGACATCCAATACCCATTAGGATGGAGCCAAGGGCGGTGCAAGAGCAGCAAAACTGGAAAAAAAATCAACAAACCATAATTCAGAAAATCAGAAACTCTACATCAACCATCCAGAATCAGGCCAGCCTAATCTCTCCCCATCCTAAAACTCAGGAAAATTTGCGGAGGGGGTGGTGAGATTGTAAGAAACTAAAGATGGGGAGGAGTTACAACATGCAAGATACTCCACACAAGTTAGGGCCAAAGTAATTATAATAGGACTTTGTATGACCTGTGCAATGACCCTCTCATTGACCCCCTCAAAGTCTAGCAGGGACTAAAGGCACTAGAATCCTTAGAAGCAAGGGATTAACACCCACAATATGTTCCTATACTTAAGGAGAACACAAGAAAGAGTTCTAGGAAATGCCACTGAGTCCTCACACCTCATCAGAGAGGAGGACCTAGAGGAAAGTTTGATATACACATTGGGGGATGCTTCAGAGATGGGGGGAGGGGCACTGGGAGAAAGAGAGGGAGGGGAGAAAGGAAGGGAGAAAGGGGGGAAAGAACAGGGAGGTCCAGGGAGGGGTAGAAGGAAGGAGGGGACAGGGGTACCTATTATGTTTGCATGAGCAGAAAAAAAAAAGAATTAAAAAGTGTTCACATGTCAAAAATAATAAAACATTTGAGTTAATCAGAAGTATGAATGTGACAATACAAACTTCTAAAAGGTTTTGAAATGCCAGGATTCCTTCACTCTTCCCTTCATATTTTGTTTTTTGAAGATTCAACAAAGCTCTTCGTGGTATCAAATCAAGGGTCTCTATGTATCTATCATTCAGTTGTTGGAAGGCAACTTCAAGCACCTCCATACTTTCCAGCCTTAGTCTGGGACAGTGGAGGCCATGTGTCTTTTGGCAGTGAGTCCAGATGGAAATTGGCTAGTCGCATCAGGTACTAGTGCTGGAGTCCACATATACGAGTTGTCATAGTTAGGCACAGTGTCAACTTGACAGTTGAAGTGTCTGAGTTCTGGGCACATTTGTAGAGAATTAGTAGTTGAGTTAAGCCCAGAGTGAACCAAAGGAGACTGTCTAGTTGATGGGGCAGACGCAGCTCACGGTAGGTGGAACTAGACCCTGAACAGGTGAATAAAATATAGAGAACTGGTTGAGGAAGTTGGCATCCTTTGTATACTTGGCCAGACATGCTGATCTGCTCATCTGGCAAATAAGAGTTGTTCCTCTCTCAGCTGTTATGTGGTGATGGTGTGGCCAGTTCCCTGGGCCCTGGTGTTGGTGCATGCTCTCTTGTCAAGCTGGACTATAGAGTTTAACTAGACTATCATTAAGAAAATAAACTCCTTGTTCCCTTAAGCCATTTGATGGTCTTTATCAGCAATCATGCAGGCAAACTGCCCTATGAGTCATCCACTGCACAGTACCTGCTCATAATTTTCTCATGACTGCTCTGGCCATTACCCCCCCCCATCAACAACCTTGTCATTGTTCATTCTGACCAACAAGTATTTTAACTCAGCATCCCAGACAAGCAGTGTACACAGTGGAGCCGGACTGTCCAGAAGCAGGGGTTTTACCACCTGTGGCTCTATTATACACATCAGTTTTCATCCCAAGAGACTAACGCACATCCTCCTCCATGATGCCTACATGTTCTGCATCATTGACAAGTCATTGCCTCTTCCAAATGATAAAACTCTATTCTACAATCTATTTCCTTCCAAAAATGAATTAGATGTCTTCTTGAGGGATCTGATTTTGGATGAAAGGACACTCGTGGCCCTAGAACAGCCTCTGAACGACAGCACTTGCCAGCTTCCACAACCCATCCAGAAGAAGAAATGTGGAACTTAAAATAGGACAACGCATGTCCTTTCTAGAACTGTATACCCTGTTGTTTTCTTTTTTCCTTCCAAATCATTATAATAAAACAAGATTATTCTTTAAAATTAAAAAAAATTGAATTAATTGGCATTCAGAAAAGAAAATGCAAAAACAACTTCCATTACCTCCAAAACTTATCAGAGAAAATGCTTGCCTTTGAAAATAAGAAAAAAATGTCATTAGGAATACATGACTAAAGACATGTTCATGAGCGGTATCAATGTTTTACAGGGTTTCGACTATCAAACTTAGAACATTTCTTTCCTGTCATTTTATATCAATTATACTGTTTTTAAAGTTTGTTTTGCAATTATATTAAGTGAAGTCTCCCAGACCCAGAAAATTAAGCGCCATATGTACTCCCTAATAAGTGGCTCCTAGTACCAAGCCCACCTAGAGACACTCAAGGATAAATCTCTGTAATACCTACAGTAATTGCAAGGATTATGAACAGGAGGGATGGGGTAGGAGGCCCACACCAGAAACAAGGAGAGAGGGGACCATGTTACAGCAGAGAAAATAGGCCACCATCAAGGACTGCAAGTGAGTAATGAGACATCTGGTTAAGTTCACAGACTTTTGTTCCTGATCATTTACAACTGAGGAGGTATGATCTCACCAGAAGGGGAGGGCATATCGTCTGGCAGATAAAAAGTAACCATTTTGCAAATGGGTGATTGACCCCCTCCCTCACTGTGGTTTCCTACTTTTATTACATCTACCTTTGAATATACTATTATAACAAGACTCTAGTTTAACAGCTTTTTATCTCTGGCCAGGGGGTGACATCAATACCCATCAGGATGGAGTGAAGGGCATTGCAGGAGCAGCAAAACTGCAAAAGAAAATCAACAAACCACAATCCAGAACTTCAGAGACTCTATATAAACTAGGCCAGTCCTAATCTCTCCCCATCCAGAAGCTCAGGGAAATTTGCGGAAGAGGGGGCAGTAAGATTGTAAGAGCACAAGGATGGGAGGAGCAATGATATGCAAGATACTCCACACAAGTTAGGGGCGAAGCAATCATAATTGGACTTTGCATGCTCTGAACAATATCCAACACACTATTGACCTCACAAAGTCTAGCATTTGCTAAAGGCACCAAGATCCTTGGAGGCAAGGGATTGACAGCCAAAATAGTGTTCCTATGCTTAAGGGGAACACAGGAAAGGGTTGTGGGAAATGCTACTGGGTCCTTGCACCTCATCAGAGAGGAGGACTCAGAGAAGAGTCTGGCATGCACATTAAAGGATGCTCCAAGGATGGGAGGGGGAGGCACTGGGGGATGCGGAGGGAAGGGGGAGGGAAGGAGGGCATAGGGTGATGGGAGGTTGGAGGGAGAGAGGGGACTGGTGTACCTGTTAAGTTTGTATGAGTGGAAATAAAAAAAATAAAATAAAAAATAAAAGTAAATCTCTGATTTCATTTCTTGTTTTATGCTATCATAGTAAATAAATATCTAGTGACAAAAAATAAAGTCTGTTTTGATTGGGTTTTATGCATATCATTATACAAATGTATGCATATTTTAAAAAAATTTTTTTATTATTTATTCAATTGTGCATATATGCGTGTGTTCGTGTGTGTAGAACCACCGACGAATTTGGGAACCACCATGGACGCCTTCACCTCCTCCTTGTTTACTCTGCCCCAAGATTTACAGGCTTCGCCTTACCAGGACTAGAAACAGTCCTCCCCTGCTTCTGCCTGGCGTTTATACGTGGCATCTAGGATCCGAACTCAGGACCTTCTGCCTCGAACTCAGGACCTTCTGCCTGCAAGGCAGAGGCTTAATCCCTGAGCCACCTCTCCAGCCCCACAAATGTATGCATATTATGTTAATATGTTTGGGAACAATTATTAAAAGAAATCTCTAGGGATCTTGCTGGTTTCCTGACTAATCGGATTTTCATTCAGCTGTTCATTCCTGTTTTGTCAAGCTCAGAAATGCCATGTCTAAAGTGAGGCCACTGTGCCACCCTCTTCATGGGATGTCAGAATGAGTCAAGCAGTCACTGGGACTTAATAGTTCACAGCAGTGCACTGCATACAGCAAATGCTCAGCGTGACGCTACTTCTGTCTTCAGTATTCCACAAATGTAAATCACTTTCTTGACTTCATGTTCCATTGAAACCCTGCTTTAACTTAGCCCAACTTTTTATCCTTTCAATAGGCATAGAGCTTCAACAAGCACATCTTAAATGACTCGCAAACTTCTACTGTAAGTTTATTTAAAAAAACTGCTCATGTAATCTGTTCTAGTTAATATCAATAAAATTAATCCCAGATGACTGTACTCGTTTGAAGGCTGTCAGAAATGCAAAGAAGAAATAATTCACAGGAGAAGAGATAGATAAGATCAGGGGCTGTGCAGATGGGTGGGGAACATCACAGTCTCTAGTGAGGCCTCTCCCATCGCCTGCTTCCTGAAATTTTCTCTTATAGAGAAATGTAAATAGGAACTGGGGATCAAATCATGAGACCTCATGAAGGACTGTGAAAAGAGGAAAGAGATTTAGGGGAATGAGAGTCCTCCCAGCTTCCAGAGCATGCTTAGGCAACCCAGTCTGTGACATCAGGAGAATTCAGCCTTGTGCAGAATTCCTCAGATAATTGTGGAATCCTTCAGGTGACCTTCTATATTATTTTGGCTGGCATTACATAACTATTCCTTTGGAGAAACATAAATGAATATTATACAATTCAAGAGAAAAAGTCTATCCATATCTTTATTACAATTGGTTTAAATGTATGAGTTTCTAATAGTCTGACATTTATTTATGTTTTTTGTTGTTAGCAAGATTTGCTTGTTCCCCTGCACAGTCTCCCTATATATCTTTTTGCAGGTCCTTTTCTTCATAGAAGTCTTGCTTGTTCCTGTTCACTTTATTGTTGAGAATTTTACATTTTTATTACATTGTCAGAGGGTTTTTTCAGTGTATCTTCTAGCTGCTTATATTCAGTATATATGGATACTTGTCTTGGTATATTTATTTGTCCATGACTTGTTCTTCAACGAACTAGCTCCCTGTAAAGTGATAGCTCAAGGACACTACAATTCAAACTTCTCATTATATCAAGAATGCCTTCTGCTGCATTTAAATTTTCATTCAAAATTAGAATGGAATAGAGAGTGCTGACCGGGTTAGGAAATAAACTCTTCTGCTCTGTCTCACGAATCTGCCACCTCTCTTTTTCACAGAGTGTGTTATCCTTTCTTTTGAGAGCTAAATATAAGAAGTAGTGTTTGTAAATGCTAGTCTAGGGTACTGCCTAGAAAAAAATGTATTAAATATAGCCTTAACTCTCCCAAATCAAAAAACCACTTTTTCCCCAGACAATTTTCAAAACTTTACTCAGATCAGTATATGGATGAGGTAACGATACTGTTCACTATATTTTCTGTGGGAGTCCTAACGGTTTCCAGATTATTTTGGGGAAATATCAATGGATATAAAAATTATCTTGTAGAAAAATATCAAGATCATCCTTAGAGACAACGGATTAACAGTGTTACCATAATAAAGGAGAGCCCAAGAAAGGGCTCTAGGCAATGCCATTGAGTTCTTACATCTCACTAGAGTGGAAGAGTCAGAGGGAAGTTTGGCATTCACGCCAAAGAATGCTCCAGGGAATGGAAGGGCGGGAAGAGGGAGACACTGGGAAAAGAGGAGGGGGGGTCAAAGAAAGGGGAAAAGGGGGGGAGGGTGCAAAGGGGACTGGGGAGGGGTGGAGGGAGGGAAAGGACGGGAGTACCTATTGAGCTTGGATGATTGGGGAAAATAAATAAATACAATAAAAAGAGAAAAATATTCAGATCATTTGCCCATAATTTAAAAAGAAAAGCTTCTCAAAAGTAAGTAAAAGTATTGCTTCAGTATCAATCAAACCTATCATAGCAGCCAATTAGATCTTCACCATCACTTATTTGCAGATTAAAAGGAGAAAATAAAGAAGAAAAATAAAATAATCACTGATGAAGTCACTTCTACCAGTCTTTGGCTAAGTGTTAGGTAAATCCCAATACTGAATTCTTGGTTTACTTATAGCCGTGTCTACACAGATTCAGCAGTGCAGTTGGTCAAAACTTTGTCTTTTCTTCCACTGATCCTGTCATGTGTACTATAGCTTGGTTGCAAACATCCATATGTCCTCGGTCAGCCTCTGCCCCCCCTCCCTTATTGGTAAATCCCTTTCACTATGTCCAGGTTGCACCTTTTGTCCATTTACAATTTATTTTCCACAGTGAAGCTAAAAAAAGAGTCAGTTTAAAAATATCAATAAATAATTTACTTTTCCAATGATAACTTTTCAAGGGATTTCCATTGTGTTTAAAATAAAATCTCACACCTGGATCAGCCTGGAAAAGAGTTTATCAATTTTAGTGATTTTTTTCCCCAAATAACAGCCTGAATTAAATCACTACCATTATTAATTTTATTCCCAATTTTATGGGGTCCTGTTATGTTTCTCATTAATCCCTTCCTTGTCACTTGGGTCTAATTTGCATTTCTTTACCTACTTTTCTAAAGTGAACATTTGGGTAACTAATTTGAGATTTTTCTATGTCATTATTGGCCATTAAATTAAAAATATTATCTTCTAAGTACATTCTTAATGTATGTTATCTTGATCTCATGCATTTTATTTTCCTTCAAACAAATACTTTCTAATTTTCCTTGTGACATTTGATTTCACCCATGAGAAATGAGATAGTATATTATCAAACATTTGTATATTTTCAAGAAATTTCTGCTTTGGATTTTTAGTTTGACTTCACATAATTAAGATATTGTATTTCATTTGTGGAAGAGGGGGTGGTAAGATTGTAAGAGCTTAAAGATGAGGAGAAGCAATGATATGCAAGATACCCCACACAAGTTAGGGCTGCAGTAACCATAATAGGACTTTGCATGACCTGCACAATGATTGACATATCAATGACCCCCCAAAGTCTAGCATGGATCACAGGCACTAGGATCCTTAGAGGCAAGGGATTAACAGTCACAATAGTGTTCCCATACTAAAAGGGAGCACAAGAAAGGGCTCTAGGCAATGCTACTGAGTCCTTACACCTCATTAAAGTGGAGGACCCAGAGTGAAATTTGATATTCACACTGAAGGACGCTCCAGGGATTGGGAGGGACCAAGGAAACACATGACCGGACAGAAAACACCCAATTCGTCAAGGACTTCTTGAAAGGAAACATTAAGAAGGAACTATTTAAGCTGGCCACTACTGCACTTTACTTCACATATTCTGCCCTTGAGGAGGAAATGGACCGCAACAAAGACCACCCAGCCTTGGCGCCCTTGTATTTCCCCATGGAGCTGCACAGGAAGGAGGCATTGACCAAGGATATGGAGTATCTCTTTGGTGAAAACTGGGAAGAACAGATGAAGTCCTCTGAAGCTGCCCAGAAGTATTGGAGAAGACCCACTACGTAGGGCAGAATGAGCCAGAGCTGCTGGTATCCCGTGCTTATACTCGTTATATGGGGGACCTCTCAGGAGGCCAAGCACTGAAGAAAGTGGCCCAGAGGGCACTGAAACTCCCCGGCACTGGGGAAGGAACTCAGTTCTACCTGTTTGAGTACATGGACAATGCCCAGCAGTTCAAGCAATTCTATCGGACCAGGATGAATGCCCTGGACCTGAATCTGAAGACCAAAAGAGAATTGTGGAGGAGGCCAACAAAGCCTTTGAATATAATATGCAGATATTCAATGAACTGGACCAGGCGGGCTCCATGCTGGCCAAAGAAACCGTGGATGATGGGCTTCCTGTGCACAATAGGAAGGGAGATATACGCAAATGTCCTTTTTATGCAGGTCAGCAAGACAAAGGTGCCCTGGAAGGCAACAGCTGCCCCTTCCAGACAACTGTGGCTGTGCTGAGCAAACCCAGCCTTCAGTTCATTCTGGTCGCCAGTGAGGCTCTGGCTGCTAGACTCTTGGCTTGGTACTACATGTGAAGGACGTGTCCTGTCGACCCCCACGTGACTGCGGTTCCTCCTCCGACTAAACTATCACTTTAGGTGACTTTTTTAATGCTAGGTTTGAAAAAACAAGCAACCAATAAAAGCCAGACGCTAGAGCCTCTGCCTGACAGTGTCCTCTCTGCAGCCCGGGCTGTCACCTGGTGTCAGGGCAGTGGCGACGCTCCCAACCTGGCTGTGCTCCTGCTGATTCTGGAGTCCTAGAAACAGTCCTCGCATCACTGCCCTCTGTGATCGACTTCTGAGGGATACGCAGGATTCCCTAACCCAAGCCTGTTGGTCTTACCTCTCTGATTGGTGTAACCACTACGGCATTCTGAATAAAGTGCACTCGCATGCTTCCTCCCTCAAAATAAATAAATAAATAAGTTTGTATGATTGGGAAAATAAATAAATAAGTAAATAATTAGTTTAATAAAAAGATTCATGCAGGGACCTGTAAGTTTTCCTAAGCTAGTTTGGAGGGGAAAATTAATTACATCTGTAAAATATGAGTATCATAAAGTATTTTTTTAAAAAGGTTAAAAAAAAAGAAGATATATTTCAATTAAGTAACAGGTTTGTTTTATGGTTAAGAATATGTTCTACTTGCATATTTTATTTACAGTTGAAAATATTTTCTTCCTTGGTGTGAAGTCTGCTTTTCAGAAATACTATAACCCCTACAGAGTTGTTTGTATAAAAATCTATTTTGAATCTATATTAGGTAAAAGTAAGGTTATACACAGAAGCTATTTGAATATTCATCTTTCATTTGGAATGCCAGACCACCCATAATTAACCTAGATATTGGTTGAGTCCTGTTGTACTAAAACAAACTTTTGTATTTTGTATTCTCATTTCTTGTCCCCTTTTTTTGCTTTATTTTGGATTTACATTTTAGATATTTTTATAATGCCATCTTATCTTTAATATTTTTCATTAAAATTAGCTTTCCTTGAGAGTTCACATCATATATCAAATTATTTGAAGGTAGACTAATAATTGGCAAACAGCAATTGAAAACCAACTCTTCATTTCTCCTATAGAAATTTTACATAACATATTCCCAATTCCTCCCTTTCATCCATCACATTGTTATATAATTTACTTTTATGAAATTATAATTCATAAGTATACTACTATTATTTTTCATTTGTAAACTTGGGTTGCATTTTTAAAATGAGTCTAGGGATTGAACTCAGGTTCTCTAATTCTTAAGTATATTCTCTATTCTTGCTTCTGTTGCATGCTCTATTGCAATTTCCACTTTTAAAATTAGCTTTATGGTTACATTAATTTATGCCACTTTCAGTGCCCTTCATTTCTTTGTGTTACTCAATCCATCATCCTTCCTTCAGATAGTATTGTGAGTCAAGTGTCTCTGCTAGCTTTCTATTGTTATGTGACAGGTGACCACACATTCAAGTCTTAAAATAACACTCTTCACCTCTTTGCAGTATGTAGAGATGATGACTGCATAGTATTGTGAATATGACAATTGCCATTAAATTATATCCTTTAAAATCCTTTATGTTCTTTAATTTTCCTTAAAAAATCATCTCTCTTCTAGTCATAATCAAGTTTTTATTTCCTTGGGAGACTTCTACCTTCAGAAAGTTTGAAAAAAAGCATTTTAAAATTTATTTGTTTGTTTGTTTGTTTAGACAAATTCCTCTGCATCCCATCCTGGCTTCATACTTCTTCTGTAGCTAAGGATGACCTTGAGCATCTCATATTGCTGTCTTCAGCTTCCCAACATTACAGTTGTGTCATTACAGTAGTGTTTCTGTGCTCAGTTTAAAATCAGTGCTGGCTGCCTGAGGCACAAGGTTTCTGGGAATTTGTTAGCATACTTACTGGAAATGGAGATGTCTGGAAACAGTGAGCCAATAGAGCATCAATGAGAGTGATGCTACTGAAATATGATTAACTGCTCACAGAGACACCCAGGAAGATACAATAGTGACCACTGTGTGTTGCCTCCTGGCTTATGATCTATTTATATTACTTTTATAATACACGCACATCAAAACTTCATCTCAGTTCCCTTTTCTATTGTTGTAATAAAATACTTGAGCCAAAGTAACATAACGGAGAGTTTGTTTTAGCTTAGAGTCACAGAAGGATAGATTTCATGATGGCAGGGAAGGCGCGGAAGCAAGAACAGAAAGCCGACTCCCTGATATGGCATCAGAGCTCATCAAGGGAACAGGAAGTAGGGACTGGCTATAAAACTTCAAGTGCAGGCCCCAGTAGCATACTTTCTACAAAAAGGCTATACCTCCCTAAAGTTCCAAAACCATCCCTAATACTGCCACCATGTGTTCAAATACTTGAGCTTGCGGGGGACATTTCTCAAACCACAATAATATTCAAAAGCATTGTCTTTCAAATACATGATGTACTGAAAGATTTGATTCTGTTTGGCACAGTGCGCCCACAGAAGCTGATCAGAAGCAACAGGGATTCAGCTAATTGTCCATGACTATGATGTCTGCCAGCCAAAGGAAAAAGCTTGCTTCATGTAATTAATGCCAGGATTCTTGATTTCAGATCCCATATTAACAGGTAAAAATTGCCCTCAATGACTCCTCAGCTTGCATCCACACTTGACTACAGTTACTTCAGCAAAAGGAAAAGGAGATTGTCATGACTTAAATAAACCACGTAAGTTTCAACAAATCAAAATCTGTTCTCAATTTTTCAAAAACAATTTCTCCATAGCAAAATATACTCAATTAGCTAAGTCTGGGGGTGCATATCTGTAAACCTCAGGATTCTGGAGACCTTTAAGGAAGGAGAAATCCAGGTTCAAACTCTGACTGAACCATAGGACCAACTCAAGGCGAACCTGTTCAACATAATGAGACTCAAAATAATAAAAAGAGAATATGATATAGCTCAGTGGCAAAGCACTTGAAATAGAATATATTCGATTCAATACCCAGGACCACAAAAAATAAGGTCTAAGTGTGATAACCTCTTTAAAACTACTGTTCCACCTTCAAAATGTGATTAAGCAAATAAAGAACAGTTTTCTCCACAATAAAAGTTTATTAAATATGAATGGATCAAAAGATGACCACATTGAAAACTTACTTGTGCTTAATTCATACATAGTACATACCAAGAATTTCTGAAGAAACCATGTTTAGAATTTAATCATTTATATTAAAATGATATATCCATTTGGCCAGTAATTCAATCTGTGCTCTATAATGATAGATTTCTCCACACTTCAAAGTTGTTCAACTGAAATATTGAAATGGTCATGCCCCATGAAGATGATATATTCTCCCTTCACAGTTGCCTTTCCAATTTCAGAGGTCATATGTCTTACTATCTAATAATACTGCCCATAGCTTAGGATGAAATTTTTTAGAATTGGTCTCCCATGATTCAAGTTTAGGTTCAATTATTATCATTACTTTAATGACAACTGTGTGACAGACCTTTTATACACATTAGCTCAAAAAGTATCTTCCTAGGGGCAGAGAGATAGCTCAGCAGGCAAGTTGCCTGCTCACAAAACTGCAGATAACCAGAGTTCAACAGGGTGGAAGGAGAGAAGTGACTTCCAGAAGTTGGCCTGTGACCTCCACATGTGCCATGACATACCTCTCTCTCTCTCTAACACACACATACACATACAAACTTTGTCTTTCACATATACACATAAATAAAAATAAAATCTTTCCTGTTTTTAATAAAGAAACATAAAGTACCTTCTTGCAGAGTTTTTTTTTTTTTTAGTCGTTTAGTGTAAGTCTGATTGCTAGACAACAGGTAGGGAAAATGATGTAGAAAAGTTGAAAAAAATAGGCAAGAGCTCTATGGACGTTATTTTTAAATCATCCAGGTGCTTGTTTCGATTTCTTGAGTGTGTTCAATACTCCGAGGTCTGTCCTGTGTTGTCCATGGCTACATGAGCACAGCATGGTTCTGCAGAACAAGTCTGCAGCAGGCACAGTGTGAATTTGTCCTTTATTCCTCTTCCTCTTTAGCCACCAAACTGTGCAGCCTCCAGACTTGGGGGGGGTGTCTCTACCCTAAGGAGCCAGTCAGTTGCCTCCCTGCTTGAATGAACTCAGCTTGCTCCCCACACACAGAGAGCGTGTTAATAAGAAGGCTCATTTCCAAAGTCGCCAGAGTGTAGTCCACAGGAGAAGCAGTCTCCATCACTGGTAAAGCCTCTCTTTGACCCCCAAGTGAGCTATGTTCACTGAGACAGAGATAGTCTCCTACAGAACTGTGGGTACTCCCTCCCTCCCACAGTACCAAAGTCCTTCATGTAACCTCATGTAATCCACATTTGCCTGTGTGGCCCTCTACCGTTCACTCGTCACAGGAAGTAGCTTCTATCCATCTGTTTTCATTTCTCTCAACTCTTGACTGTCACCACTTTTCCCTCCTTTCTTTGTCTCCTTCAAGTTTGACCCTCTGACATTCTGGTTTTCTCTCCTTTCCTTCTGTCCTTCGCTTCGGCAATAAAGCCCAAGAGCTAATAAGAGTATTCATCAAAACAGGTTGAGCTTAAAGCAATTAAGGGTCCTTCAAAAAGAAACTTCTATTTTTTTTCCTTGGTGGATTCTGTCAGAGGAAGGATTCTCTTTCACTAAAGGCACATTAAGATAAATTTCATGTCTCCAAAGCTCAGCCACTTAAAAAACAGCAAGAGGTACAAAGACATTCTGAGGAGATGCTAGACTTCCAAATTTATCTTATTCTGCAGTGAGCTTTTATGTTCTATTTTAAGAACTTGGTATGAAAACTCCTGTTTAATGAGCAGTTTAATTCAAGGCTTAAAATTATTAAGTATTCCATTGAAGTCATAAATAATGCAGTTGATATTATTCTTATCAAGCACATAAAGATACATTTGTCATCTATTAACAACATACTTTAAAGTGGCTTGACCTCTTCAGATATGTAAGAGTATGTCATTAGGGCAATTTGTCACAGGTCTTTTACACATTAATAAGCTGTAATTAATAGTATGTTTTGTCTAATTAATTTTTCAGACATTGGCAGCTAGCTCTTGTTCTTTTAATACAAAGCAAGCAGACCTTATTTGAAATTCTAATATTTGACACAGAATTCCAGTCATAAACTCTACCAACTTTAAATTAAAGGCATCAGACAATTAAAATTAAATAAATAAATATATATTTCCATGATTTTAATGTAATATAAAGGGATGGAAGATAGTATTTCAAACAAGAGTCACTAAATGCAGAACAGAAAATAAATGAAGTGAAAACAAGTATGGATAGATATTCATAGAAACACAGATGATAGATAATAGAAATAGATAAATGATTGATATTTGATTGATGATAGATAAATATATGGTACAGGTAACTAAATAAATATTGATAGATGTGTCATAGCTGATAGATAGATAGATAGATAGATAGATAGATAGATAGATAGATAGATAGATAGATAGATAAATAGATAGACAGACAGACAGACAGACAGAGATAGACATTGCCATGGTTTGAATGTGAACTGCCTCCCACAGGCTCATCTTTTGTGCCTTTACCTGGTGTTCATTGGGAAGGTTGTGGCACTTTAAGGAGGTGGAGCCTTGCTGGACGAAGACATATCACAGGGGACGGGCCTTGAGGTTTGACAGTCATGCCCACTTCCTCTCACTTTGCTCACTCTGCCTTCCTGTGGAGACAGTGACATGATTCGGTCTCCTGCCTCTGCTTCCAGACATATAATTCCCACCATAGTAGACTATATCCCCGCTGGAACTATAAACCAAACAACTGTCCCTTTATTCCCCAGAATGCTTGAGTCTGAGTATTGTCTCAGAGAAAAAAGAAATTTGGTTACAACAGATAGACAGAACAACAGATGAAAGATATAAAAATTGATAGATAATTAATAGAGATGAATAGATAATAGAGTTTAAGAATTTCTGAAATGTCTTCTCTACACTTTCTTCTATGTAAACATTCTTTCATTCACTAACTCTTTCGTTTTTTGAGAGCCAAGGTACCCAATACAGTGTGTTAGGAGAAAAGTTTTCTGGAGAATTGTGATAAAAGTAAAGCCCATGTTACAACTACTCAACCATGAAATCTACCCATGTATTAATTGAGCCCTAAGAGATTGTTCCTACACTACATACAATCACTTCCTCCCTGGTGACATGAAAATGAGAAGAGTTACATGTGCATATTTATTCCACATGGACTAATATTTACACCTATTTACAACATAAAATTATATCTTACTAAGCACCTGGAAAGTTTAATACTTTGTGATACAGCACTTCCTTAACCTGAGTCATTTATAGGATGCTTTTCTTTTTAAATTGCTCGTGTGTGTGTGGTGGTGATCAGTGTGTTTGTGTGTGTGTGTGTATGTAAGTGTGTGAGTGTGCATGCATGCTCATATGTGTGTAAATGAGTATACATATGCATGCACATATGTGCACATAAAAGTAGAGAGCTGAGATTGATATAAAGGATCATTCTCCATCCTTAATTACTCTTTTATTGTATTTGTGACAGAGTTTTTTAATCAATCCCAGAGCTCATTGATAAGTGCTAGTGTGGCTAACCAGCTGGCTCTGGGTAATCCAGTCTCCACCATCCAAGACTGGAATTACAGACTGGTCACTACAGTCTCCAGGCATTTTGTGTGGGATCTGGAATCTTAACTTTAGCCATTCAGCTATTCCCAATCCCTATATTTGTATTTTTAAAGTTCATATTCCACTTGCATTTAGAAACCATAAAATACAGGAATTTCTCATATTATGTCAGCACAAACATACCTTTGTTTTGCTTTTATCATAATAAACTTAACTCAATAGAGGAGTGTGCTCTGTAATGGGGTGTCCTGGCTTTAACTATACCCTGTGTGACTCTGTGTAAATTTCTTAAGTTCTGTCCTTCAATGCTTCACCCAAAACCATGCATCTAACCAAAATCAAGAAAATTTGGCTACAGCAGTGTCCGACAACACAAAACTCTCAGAAAGTTTCCATTTGTAGGTGTTTTTTGTCCCTAAAGAAAGCAGATCATCAGACTAGATTTGCTTCACCCCTCCCCAGGGTGCACATCCAGTCTCCATTTTTTGAATCTTTTCTATTTTTCCCTTGTATTCTTGGTGAGTCTTTGAGTTTTTCATGTTTATGCTTCTAGATGTTGATTGACTTTTCCATAAATTTCAAATCTGATCTTTGCCATTAGTCTATATTGCAAAACATTGGGTAAAATTTAATTTTAATTTGTTTACATTTTTGTTTTGATTCCAGTCTTGATTTCCTGAATCCTAACTCCTTTTTATTACAGATTATATCTTTTTCTAGATATTTGATAAAATAACTGTATAGTACATAGTTTCCATTCTGATTTTAGAAATTCATTTTTATAATCAGTTCTTGGTTTTCTCCAAATTTTAGGTAGGTAATGTTTATTAAATATGTTTTAAATACTCCCTCTACCTATATTATAAGGACTCTCTAAGACTTGGCTAACTTTTAAGTTTAACAAAGTTGAAATGCTCTGCACGAAAACCAAAATGATGAATTGAAATTTGTTGGTTTCATGGGTGGAAGGCACTACCAGTCAGAGTTCAGTGTCTGGTTTGCAGGATATAATTAAGGCACTAAAGTTGCTATGAATGTTTTACTGTAGCCTATGTTTGATCTTCCTGAAATCCATCAGTAGCTGGTGATGAGAGAAGGAAGAAATGTCCTCTTCAATGTGTTTCAAAGGTCTTCATGGGGGGCTGGAGAGGTGGCTCAGGGGTTAAGCCTCTGCCTTGCAGGCGGAAGGTTCTGAGTTCAGATCCTAGACCCCACGTATAGACGTATACTTGGCCAGAAATGCTGGTTTGGCAAAGAGGGACTGCTTCTCTCTCTCTCTCTCTCTCTCCTGTGGATATGATGTGGCTAGTTTCCTCAGCTCTTGGTATTGGTGCTGACTCTTGTGCCAATCTGGAGTAAAAACTAATCAGATCATTGTAAGAGAAAGCAAAATGCCTTCTTCCCTTAAGCCATTTGGTAGTGAATTCATCAACAGTCATGCAGAGTAACTTCAACATACAATGACATTTCAATAATCTCTGTGCATGCCTGTGAGGAGACAAATAGGTGAGCAAGTGCATGGCTTTCTACTTCCTCATGCGAGGTGATATCACTGACTGACCTCGTGTCAAGAAGCTGTCCCTTTATGTTCTCTCGTCTCTGTAACCATGGTGGAATGATCTCCAACTGTAAAAATTAACCCCTTTTCATTTTAATCACAAAAATGTGAAAAGCAATTTACACACAGTAGAACTTGGTGAAAGAGCAATTATCTAGCATGCATGAAAACATATTTAAGCAGAGAAATGTATATCCAGGCCTGCTATTTTGCCCTTCAAGTTGGGTGGATAGAATATTTCTGGTCTCCAAAAGTGCTTAAATTAATTCTGGCAACACACTCTCTATGTCTCCTAGACAGACCTACTGCCTTGGCTTGAACAGGCATCCTTGAAAAGCATGTGGTCCCTATCATATGGAACTACTGAGAAGTGTTGGGGCTGAACAGTAGGCTAGAGAATTAGAATACTAAGTCTCCATGGCTGTGGACTTGAAGGAGATTGAGGGGTTACTTTAACTTCCTATTTTCGCTGCTACAATACAGGACTCCAAAAATTTAGGGGAACAAGGGACCTTTCCATGCTCATGGATTGCAGGAGAATTACAGAAGTCAAGGAAATGAGTCATACCATATCCCTTAAGGTCAGGAATCTGAGAAATGACCCAGAAAAACACAAAATATTCACCAATGTTATCAAACAAGAATGGTGAGGGGCTGGAGATGTGGCTCAGGGGTTAAGCCTCCGCCTTCCAGGCGGAAGGTCCTGAGTTCAGATCCCAGATCCCACGTATAGACGCCAGGCGGAAGCAGGGGCGGCCTGCGCTTCTGGTCCTGGTAGGGCGGAGCCTGTGAATCCTGGGGCAGAAGGAGGTGGAGGCGTCCATGGTGGTTCGCGAATTCGTCTGTGGTTCTACACACACACACATACACACACACACACAGACACACACACGTGCGGGCACATACACATGCACATGCGCACAGTTGAATAAATAATAATAAAAAAATTAAAAAAAAAAGAATGGTGAGATAGTAGGGGCAAATACAGTATCCATGTAAATGCTGAGAGAGGGACAGGGAAAAGTGTAGCATCTTTTAGCTTCACAGTCTGTCAAACTTCAAGTTGTGCTCTCTCTAGCTCATCCGCCTGCCCAAGGAGAAGCCCCATCCATATACACTGGATCATCTCACATCAATTAGCTCATCTCCTACAGGTTTGACATCACTCAATGATTCTCCATAGGTATACCTAAAGACTCCATACTGAAGTGTCCAGTTGGTAGCTGAACCTACCACAGGGATGTCGGTGGTGTCTTGTTCTCTCTGCTGCTGTTGAGCACTGTAAAGTAAGCAGCAGCACACCCCCTTCCCCCAATCAAAGGGAATGGTCAAGATAGACCTTTGGATTTTTCAGGAAAATATACCATTCTGAAATGCTTTGCAGCTTGTACCGTCACAACGGCCTTGTCCATCAGAAATGAAACTTGTTCAGACATTCTTAAAGAGCAGAAGAATCCCATTGTTAAAGGAGCATCAGAACATATTGATAGAATTACTGTAAGAAGTTTTCTTGTCCAACTGAACTTGCCATGTCTAACTTGCCAAGGGTCTCATGCAGCCAGCAATGGTTAGAATCACATAATGCAAGCTCAGAATCTCGTATGTAAAAGAAGGGAACACAAAGAGCTAGTATGGTAACTGTCGCATAGGAAACACGGGAGGTCACAGAGGGTCGCAGGTAACAGATTCTACAAGATGTTTCCTTCACAGTTAAAGTCAGGAATCAAGATCATGGGTCAAGCCAACACAAAATCTGTGCAGAGAGTTGAATGTCATTGGAGAAAAAAAATGGGAAAGTGGTAGCAAGATATTAATGACTTACATGGTATGAGAAGAATGGCTCATTTGGGGAGGAAAGTCTGTACAAAATTCCTTCCAGTAACTGAGGGTTATTACCACTGAAAAGGGAGCAAAGATGTGCCCAGTGAGCAGCTGAAGAGCTTGACTGCTCAAAGGGAAGATTCTAGATGAATCTCACCTGGAATGTGACAAATCCTGAGAGAAGAATACTTTCTTTAGGTTCATGTGTCAACTCAGCGATATCAAGAGTTACTGAAGATCAGTTCCCTGTTCCAGCAGCAAAATAAAAAAATGTGATATTTTCTTTTAATTTTTTTTATTTCCACTCATGCAAACTTAACAGGTATACCGGTCCCCCCCTCCCTCCAACCTCCTATCCCCCTGTACCCTCCTCCCCTCCCCCTTCCCTCCCCATTCCCCAGTGCCTCCACCTCCCATCCCCGGAGCATCCTTTAATGTGCATGCCAAACTGTCCTCTGGGTCTTCCTCTCTGATGAGGTACAAGGACCCAGTGGCATTTCCCAGAACCCTTTCCTGTGTTCCCATTAAGCATAGGAACACTACTGTGGCTGTCAATCCCTTGCCTCCCAGGATCCTAGTGCCTTTAGCAAATGCTAGACTTTGTGAGGTCAATAGTGTGTTGGACATTGCGCAGGGCATGCAAAGTCCAATTATGATTGCTTCAGCCCTAACTTGTGTGGAGTATCTTGCATATCATTGCTCCTCCCATCCTTGTGCTCTTACAATCTTACCGCCCCCTCTTCCGCAAATTTTCCTGAGCTTCAGGATAGGGAGAGATTAGGCTGACCTAGTTCCAGATGATTGATATAAAGTCTCTGATGTTCTGGATTATGGTTTGTTGATTTTTTTCAGTTATGCAAAAATGTGATATTTTCTTTGTCATCAAGTTCTAATCAAGAAAATGAATTTATCTTTATAAATGTGTGAAATTCTGTGTGCTTAAGTATCAACAAATACTCCTGTTTTCCTTTGTCTATAATAACATATGGCTGAATCATGAGATTTCAAGGGTATATTTACTTCTTGCTAAAATATTAGCCATCTATTAAAAAGATTCCGTTTATGAATTAAAATGTATCCTTAATTAGCTGGTTAAAAAAAAAAAAAAAACAACACAGTTTTGATTGGCAATGGTGACACTTCTGCCACCTAGTGGTTGGTTATCTAAATTACAGAATCAGAACAGGAAATAGAAACTTGTTTTTTTAATTGATTGAATTTTTTATTTGGCGTCTATGGTTTTTTTATCTCCAAATTCCAATTTGATTTTCCTTCAAAAACTTTTAATTTTTTCTTAGTTTTACAAACATATTGAGTATTTATGCCTCCCTCCCTCCCCTTCATCATCCCACTCCTACCCACCTTCCTGTCTATCTGCTTCTATGGGTAACAGGGTTCCTCTGGATTGTTGGCTCTAGTGGGGGTTCAGCCCTTTGTGGCAGATAGAATAGCCCTTCTTGGGCAGACCCACTGACAGGAACACTCCCCTTCACCCGTCTAACCCTAGCCCCTAAAATACCTACTGCATTTAATTATTTCCCCTGAGAGCCTCGCTTGTCTATGGGGACATGTTGGTATGTCAGTCACTGGGCAGGTCTGGTAAGGACAGGTCTCTTTGCAGTGAGTTCCTGATTGCAGCAGCCCCACATTGAGTGGAGTGTCTTGTCCAATGGATTGCCCCATCTTTAGGCTCTTACACTCTTATTGCCCCATCTTCTGCAAGGTTCCCTACACCTTGGGATGGGGAGAGATTTGGTTGACCTATTCTGGCCGAGCATTTTAGGATTATGGGTACTCTGCATTCTAGTTGCTTCTGTTGTCAATTTCACTGTTCTCCTGTTGCACTAGACTCCCTCTTGTTTGGGCCATTGAGATCTTTTCTTATGTAAGCACAAAACGAGAGGTGGATCAGATGTCTCAACACTAACCACAAACACCCAAGAGTAAACTTCCATCTAAACAGAAATAAAATGACACAGATAAACTGTTAAAAAAAGGATTTTATACAAGAAAAAGCTTAAAGAAGAGGGAAGAACAGGAATAGAACACAGTGGAGAGTGGGGTTAGCTTCTAGGTAACCAGCAACCTGCTTACTAACACAGATGCCCAGCACTGCAAACCAGTCTAATAACAGTTTAGGTACCTCCAAAGTGATCTCCAAAAGTATTATATGAGTTTACAATCCCACCACCAATGTATGAGGGTCCCATTCTCCCCACACCCATGTCAGCATTTACTGTTGTTTGTGTTTTGGATCTTAGCCGTTATGACTGGAGTGAGATGATATCTCAGGGTGATTTTAATTTGCATTTCCCTAATGGCTAAGGAGGTAGAACATTTTAAAAGATGTTTGATGGACATTTGAATTTTGTCTTGTGAGAAGTTTCTTTTCAGGTCTTTAGCCCATTTTTTTAAATGGGGTTGCTTAGGTTCATTGTATTTAATATTTGAAATTCTTTGTGTTCTTTATATTAGTCCTCTATCACATGTGTTGTTAGTGAAGCTGTTCTCCCATTTTGCAGTTTGCCTTTCTGCTCAATTAACAGTCTTTTTGCTGGGCAAAACCTTTTTAATTTCATATAGTCCCACTTGTTTAGGGTTGGACTTATTCTCTGTGCTTTTGAGGAAATGATGTACTTTGAGGGCATTCCCTACTTTTTCTTTTAGGAGTTTTATATTCTCTGGTCTAACATTGAGGTTTTTGATTCATATGGAGTTGATTTCCATGCAGAGAGACAAATAAAGTCTAGTTTCATTCTTCTACAAGTAGATATCCAATTTTGCCAGCACCATTTGTTGAAGATGCTGTCCTTTTTCTAATGATTTTTTTGCACATATGTCAAAGAAAAGTTGATTGTAAGTGAGTGTGTGTATATTTGAGTCTTCAGTTCTAATCTATTGGTTTATATGTAAGGAAACCTCAAAAACTAATACATGCTAAAATTTACGAAGATTGCATACCATTTAAAATTTAAATCTTAAGAAATTCTAGGATTTGTTGACTAGATGTTAAAAAGTTTGACCACTGAATTTATTGTATTTATTTATTACTCATTTATTTATCTCAAGACAGGATCTGGCTATGTAGGAATAATCCACCATGCGGCCTATCTTCCTGTCTCAGGCCATTTCGATAAATAAGTTATGTGAGAATAAGAATCTATGTCAATACAAACTATTTATTCCCACAGTTGACATGAACTCGAATGTTTTTTTTAAAAAATCATAGTTTATGCATACCCTGCAAAACAAGACAATCTCAAATGTGCCCAGCAAATTGCCCAGAAGAGCAACTTTCTTGAGAAAATAAGCCCTTTCTATCTTGGGACTATGGAATAACCTTATATATGCATTGCTAGATGATAGGCAGATCTGCAGATAGAAAGATATTTTCAGCAGAAAGCATTCATAGCAAAGGAAAAAAGAAAAGTTATCACAGAAAGAACATATTGTTTATAGGACAGGTTTTATGCTTTTGTGCAACATTCTGTCGGAGGAAAAAGCACATGAGGTGAGAACTTTGCCTGGTTCTGGAACACCAGTATGATGCAGTATAAATCTCCCATGACTGCGTGCTGTGTAGACTGACAGGGACAGAATGAAAACCAAAGCAAATATGAGGTAAAAATGATTTTTTATTACTTCAGGTATTTCTAGGTGTCAGATAAAAATGAGAACATTGCTAAAAAAATTTTACAGAATGACAGCTCTGCCTTATGGATAAAATTCTAGTTTGATGTATGAGGCAGAAAATGTGAAAAATATTATGAAATACTACCCTGACATGATGATGGAAGGCTGCAGAAGGTGTGCTAACACCAGAGAAATGTGATGGGCTAAAGTTAAACAAGGAAGTGTGAAATGCTTTGAGTCTTGGATACTGCAAAAATACAATTTTGGGTCTCCAAAAATGCAAATTGCTCACTTGTATTTTCCATTGGCTTCTAAATATATCCCTTCATTTTGTTGCTAAAGAATAACTTCTCCAAGTATATCTCCACATATTTATTTTTCAAATACAAAATAAGTGCTCGCCTGCATGGTTGCTGATAAATCACCATCAAACGGCTTAAGGGATTTATTTTTTGCCATAGTCTGGTTACAGTTTGTAGTTCAGCTTGATGGGAAAGCATGCGCCAACATTGGGGCCAAGGGAACTGGCCACACCGTCTCTACATAATGGCTGAGAGACAGACAATCCTTACTTGCCAGACCAGCATGTCTGGCCAAGTGAACACAAGGATGCCGCCTTCCTCAACCAGCTCTCTGTATTGTATTTCAGGGCCTAGTCCCAAACACCATGGGCTGGGCTTTCCCCGTAAACTAGATAATCTTCTACAGGTTTGCTCTGGGCTTAACTCAGGCGCTAATGCTATACAAATGTGCCCAGAGCTCAAACCCTCAACTGTGAAGTTGACAGCTGTGCCTAACTATGACAATAAGTATGGAAAGCTCTTTAAAAGTGGCAGCACGAGGCCAGGCATATGGTTCAGCAGGTTAAAGTGCTTGGAGCTAATCCTTAGGATCTGAGTTTGATCCATGGAACACATAAGGCAAAAGGAAAGAATTGATACCTGCAAATTGTCCACTGGTCTTACATACATGATGTGACAGGTGTACTGTACACACACACACACACACACACACAATGAATAAATACATAGTTAAATATATAAAAAATCACAAAAAAAGAATGAAAATGTTCTCATGGTCCTTTTCTGCCAATGAATATGCTAAATTACTAATTAATGAACTACTTTTGTATTCTTTATCCACATATACACTTTAATATTGCACCATCAATGTCTTTGTCTACACACTACTTAGTACCCTTTGTTTTCAGTTCACAGGAGTAAAATTTGCGTATGACAAATCATCTAACTCAGGTGTCTTGTCCATTTCCCTCCAAAGCATAAATGCTTCACTTCGCTAAATCCTTTTCTCCTGAGATTTTGTTCTTCTACAGAATTTCATTAGTGGTGGTACCTGAACAAATGTTTTTAGTGTTTACTCTCCTAGATAAGGGCTGATAAGATAGTTCAGCATGTAAGGTGACTGCTGTCAAACTTGCTGAACTGAGTTCAAGTCCCAGATGGTCCACATGGTAGAAGGAGCAAATTGACTGACTATAGAAAGTTGTCTTTGATGTTCCCATCTCCCTCTCTGCTCTCAAATAAGTAAATAAATATTTTGTAAAAAAAAAAATCCTGAATGAGTTCTTTTCCCTAAAACTCATGAAGTTAGACAAATCTGTTAAACATTTGCTTCTACAAAAACATTTTGTATATAAACAAACATTTTGTTTTTGTTAAAAGGACTAATATGATTTCTGAGGTCACTTAGTGCATGATTAAGCTATGTGTCACAGTTTTGCAACAGATGTATGCAGTTAGATGGGTTGTCGCATCTGTCTTTCTCCAAAAGATAGTCCCTGTGTCTCTGCAGATATGCTGGTATAGGGCTCTGTTTCATCCATGGACACTACTCTGTCCTCCACTGAGTCTCTGCCTGGATTTCATTTATCTTTGCTTTCACTGCTTTTATTAGAAGAATCTATCTTGCTCAAAACAATCTACTGCTGAATTTTTCACTTTTAAATTATCTTTATTCTTATAAGTATATATTATACATTGAATAAACTCTTATGCCCCACCCTCCTTTTCCTTGCTTCTCCCCATAAGTGCCCCCTGCATCCCATTCAATATTCATGACACCTACAGATATGATCTTTTCAAATTATATATAAAATCGAGGAAACAAAATGAGACAAAGCCCACAAAATTTATCTTTTTGAGACTATTTTAACTTCCTGACTATGATTATCTCCATTAACATCCATTTTCCTGTATGTGACATAACTTCAAGCTTCTTTATGGTTGAAACTTATACTTTGTACATGTACCATATTTTCTAAATTCATTCCTGGGTTTTTTGGACACCCGATTGTTTCTATAACAGCTATTGTGAAGAATGCTACAATGACCTATGAGGATCACTATGAAATGTTGACTTGTTTAAAATTATAAGACTCTCTGTGAGTTCATGAAAAAAATGAAATAGCATTTGATCATATATATGCAACAAACACAATCTTTTCTACATGGAGGTTTCTTTCAAAAGAGATCATTCTTTAGAACTGCCATATGTATAATTATTTGCATTCATAGAAAATGCAACTTATTCAGTAAAATACATAGTAGAACATGATCTACAAAACAAAATTAACCTTCAATTTAATAGTAAATTACATATATTAATTATCAGTTTTATCAGAAATAATCACTATTTTCATAGATTTTCTTCCAATTTGATTTATTTACATAAACATTGAGAGAAGACTCTTTGAAACACTGAAGTAAGCCTCAAATGTATACTGTGATATAAGCTTTTTTCATTCTTTTTTATTTATTTTATGTGTGCCTCTGTGTGTAGGTGTGTGTGTGTGTGTGTGTGTGTATGTGTGTATCAGAGTGCATTGTGTGTCCCTGTGGAGGACCAAAGGTGACATAGGGAATCATGTCACTTCTTCTATCTCCTTCTTGCTTGGCTCAGGCTCCACCCATGAGAGCAAAAAGTGCAGTCCATGTTGTTTTTGCCTGGCAGTTTTAAATGGGACCTGGGATCCGAACTAAGGACCTTCTACTTAACAGGCAGAGTCTTAACCACTGGGCCATCTCTTCAGCCCATAAGCCATTTTCTATAGAATAAATTTCTCCACAGGATTTTTATGAATATTATATGTGACAAGTCACTAAAAGACTGTGTCATAGTTAAGCACAGGTGTCAACTTGACTCTTGAGGGTTTGAGCTCTGGGCACAGGTATAGAGAGTTGATGGTTGAGTTAACCCCAGAGCAAACCTGAAGGAGATTGTCTGGCTGCTGGGGAAGACCCAGCCCATGGTGGGTGGGATTAGGCCCTGGATAAATCACAGAGAGCTGGTTGAGAGAGTGGGCATCCTTCTGTTCACTTGGCCAGACATGCTAGTCTGGCAAGTAAGGATTGTCCATCTCTCAGCCGTTATGGTGGCCAGTTCCCTCGGCCCTGGTGTTGGTGTGTGCTCTCCCGTCAAGTTTGACTATGAACTGTAACCGGACTATCGTAAGAAAGTAAACTCCTTGTTCCCTTTAAGCTGTGTTCTGGTCATTTATCAGCAACCATGCCGGCGGACTGCAACAGACTGCAACAAAGATGAGGATAGAGGGACTCTCAACAAATGGCGGCTGAATTACTGGCGATAACCATCATCTAAGGTGAAGCTCGTGGGACACATCAGTTTGGAAACATGTCTTGGTTAAACTTACTTTCTTTAGATAATAACTTTGGTTATGTTATGCTAGCATCCTACACAATCAAAACTGTGCCAGGAATTTACTCAGGACCCATTCTAAGAAGTGCCTCTAAAACCTTCTTCAGTAACTGTCAAAATTCCAATTTTTAATATGTAATGATTACTATTACCATTTGGAATTTATAAAATCCAGCTGTTACCTTTTCAAACATGTTTCTCCCAATCGTGCAAGGCAACATTAAGATAAACAAGACACAGTATCCTTAGAGGTAAAAGAAATCTAAATTCCAGCATGACTTCTGGCAACCAGAGAATATAATAGAATTTTCTTTAGCAGTTAAGATGTAGAAAAACAAAAAAAAGAAGTTTTCTTGGGTGGGAAAAAACAATTAATCACCAGACAATAACTGACACTCAACAGAAGCAGCAGGGCAGATGGCAAGTAACAAGAAGTGGGTGTAGATTCTTTATGAGCCAAATTCTAGAAATAAGTACCGACTAGGTGAACAGAGCACAGTGCAGGCTTCCACACTGCACACAGACTCTGGGAAGAGAAAGGGAGAAAGACCTAAAGTGGATGAGGAAAAGCCTGCCAGGGTCCCTTGGAATATGGTGTGTAATAAGATGAGAATTTGGAAGAGGTTCAGACACAAGGCTGGATTATTGGCTACGAAAAACTGTGTGCATTTCACCCTGTAGTTTTGTCAAAAAAGGAGCAAAGAACATCCAGGGAAAAGTCATCCACCCTGTTCTTGTGCTAACCCTGTGAGAACACTAAGCCCTCCACCTCCACCTACAAAGGCAGAAGAGATTGAAAAGTCTCCATTCAGAGGTAAACTTCATCTGATTAAACCCATGATCCACTGGATCCAGATGGATCCTAGCTGGACGAATACCTGAATGCCCAACCCTTTATCTTAACCATCTGTCAGACAGGAGGTTGGATAGATTAAAAAAGCAGAATATTCACAGTGAAAATATACAGTTAATTTACATACAGAATTTCTACATTAAAAATTAACATTAAAATAACCATGCAATATAACCAACAGCAAAGAGAAAATTCTGAATAGAAGCAAACTCTATGGTGAGCAAGAACAAGTACTTTTTAACATGTATGTGTGTCTGTGTGTGGGGGGGGGGTGTGTTTGTGTGTGTGTGCCTGTATATGTGTGTGTGTGTGTACTTATGGAAGCCCAAGAGTGTCACTGGGAATCATCCTGGATTGCTCTACCTCCTTATTGTTTGCTCTGGGGTTTGCCAGGCTCTGCCTTCCAGAGTCTTGCAGTTTTACATAGGATTTGGTTGTCTAAACTCAGGTTCTTTTGCTTGGGAGTCAAAGGCTCTAACCCCTCAACCATCAATCATCTCCTCATCCCAATAAAGATTCTTTTAAAGTATGTGGTGTTAAAGTGTGGTTAGCATTTTTGAGAAAGCAATTAAAATTCCAAAATATAACTAATATAATATAAAGTTCTAGAAAAAAGGAAGATAAAGTAAAGAGGGAAGAAGGGACTAGATCACAGGAGATTGATTTAAATTTAATTTTCTACACTTAAATTTTCTATACTTAAAGTTCAAAATATTGGATGCAAAAATTGACGTAAGAGACACCAAGTAGAAGAAAATACATACTTACACCTAGACATTTTAACCCACCTCTCTCACAGTGGATATAAAAATCAGCAAAGATAAAGAAGATTAATCACACCCACCCGCCCGAGATAAAACTCACTTACGTCCTCCATTCCAGGTAAATTCCACCAGCACCCAGGTCGCCACTCATCATAGCTCCTCCCACCAGCCAGCCTGAGCAATACCCAGGCTGCCTCGGGTTTGCCTGGGCCACGCCCCAGGTCCCAGACCCTTTGTCCCACCTGCTAGCCCAGGACAGGACTCGCTCATGGTCCTCCATGCAGGTAAATTCCACCAGCACCCAGGTTGCCACTCGTCCCAGCTTCTCCCACCAGCCAGCCTGAGCAGGTGCTGCTCCAGGCCGGGGAAGACCCCTGGGTCACACCTCAAGTCCCCAAGTTATTTGCCCCCCTACCTCCCCAGCACCTGTGCCCTTTCCCTGCTCGCAGGGGACAGGCACACAGTCCAACGAGGACACACTGCCCCCCAGGTAAACACCCTCTGCTTACCCCCAAGCCCCAGATAACCCACTTGTCCCAGCTCCTCCCACCAGCCAGTCAGAGCAGGCACTGTTCCAGGCTGGGGAGGACCCCTGGGCCACACCCCAGGTCCCTAGGTTAATTGTGTCCGCCTCCAGCATCTATGCCCTTCCCCGCTCTGGACGCTCGCGCAGACCAGCGAGGACACACTGCTCATCAGAATTCAACAGAGTCCAAAGGAAACTCATGCAAAGCTCTAGGGGACAAAGGCCGCCCATTTGAAATCCTCTAAATTCATCCTATCACATGGGAGAAAGACTCCACATCCACCCCAAAGATAAGTAAACCCCCCTTTTAACATCCTGTTCCTTTCAATTTTTATTTACTGTAGAGTAACTTTTCCATATAGCCACCTCCAAAACATACACAATTCCAGGGACTATCCACTCACCCTCACATATACCAAAGTGCTAAATCATAAAAGCGCACTACCATACTAATATTTACCCCCTGTCCACTCTCTATACTAACGGTCTAATAGCCTCATCTAGGAAATAACAATAATAACAAGTGTAACCAACACCAAGGCAAACACTAGTAAGAACTGCCCAAAAGAAGTGATACCACCTAATTCAGTTCAGTCAAAAACACAGAAAATGAAAGAAGGTCTTAAGAGACAATACAACAATGCCCAAGTCAGAGTGCAAATTCATGAGAAACAAAACCCAAGAAAACAAATCTCCTACTGAAAGAATTAACCCCATAATGATAGACTCCAACTAGAACAAATCCACAGAAAACAGTCAAGAAAGCCTGATCCAAGATAACAACTTTCAAAGTATGATCATTACCATGATCAATACTATGAAAGAGGAAATCTGGGAGGAGTTAAATAACCACATTGACCACTTTGAACAGGAACACAACAGACACTTGGAGGAGCTGAGAAAAACAGTTCAAGAAACAAAAATAGGCATAGAGCAGTTAAAATAGACTCAAGCAGAGTATAAAACTGAACTAAAAAACAAGCTATCTTCAACCCAAACCTCAACAGAGAGTCTTATCAGCAGAACTAATGAAGCAGAAAACAGAATTTTGGGTCTTGAAGACAAAGTGGGAGTATTAACTAGCTCAGTGGAAGAGGTTGTTAAATCCAAAAAGATATTTGAGAGGAACATTCAAGAGATATGGGATACCCTGACTCCCTAGACCCTCATGGCACTCCACGTCTGGAGTCCATAAGTTCCAACCTTTCTCTCCTCTAATAAACTCTACCTTAATCTTAAAAAAAAAAAAAAAAAAAAAAGAGAGATGGGATACCCTGAAGAAGCCTAACATGCGTATTCATGGAATACCAGAGGAAGAATCCCAAAATACCACACCTGAGGAAAATTTTCAAATTATCATAAATGAAAACTTCCCTCATCTAAAGAATGAGAGGCCCATGTACAAGAAGCATTCCACACCCCAAACAGATATGACCAAAAGAGAAACTTGCTACGGCAAATAATAGTCAAAACACTCCACATTCAAGACAAAGAAAAGGTGCTGAGAGCTTCAAGGGAAAAAAAAACCAAGTCACTTTTAAAGGTAAACCTATTAAAATAACAAATGACTTCTCAATGTAAACAGTAAAAGCAAGAAGAGCTTGGAGAGACGTACTTCAAGTAGTAAATGAGCAAAAATATCAACCCAGGATGATTCACCCGGCAAAACTATCCATCATGATCAAGGGAGAAAAAAAAGGTTTCCAGCACAAAGACAATTTGAAGGCTTACATGTATACCAAACCAGACCTTAAAAATATGCTAGAAACAATACTCAAGCTTGAAGAAAAAAACAAGCATATCCAGAAGGACAGAAGGGAAATATAATACCACCAAACACAAAATGCTGAACAATATATTTACAAAAGCCATTAGACATAAAAAAGATCAGGAATTAAAAGTAATTTCTCCATTATGACATTAAATGTCAATGGAATTAACTCACCGATCAAGAGACACAGATTACAAACTTGGATTAAAAATCACAACCCATCAATCTGCTGCCTTCAGGAAACTCATCTCACCACAAAAGATAGTCACATCCTAAAAATAGAAGGCTGGTCCAAAATTCTGCAAGCTAATGGAACCAGGAAACAGGCAGGAATAGCCATTAGACTGTCAGACAAAGTGGACTTCAAACCAAAAAAAATCATAAAAGACACAGATGGATACTACATTTTAGTCACAGGTACAATTCATCAGGAAGACTTCACAATACTGAACATTATGCACCTAATACGGGCCCCTCCACATTCATTAAGTAAACCCTACAGCATCTAAGGTAAGAAATCAACCCCCAAATGATAATTCTTGGGGATTTCAACACCGCCCTCTCAACATGGGATAGATCAACAGGTCAAAAGCTTAACAGAGACACTTTGGAGCTTAATCAACCCTTAGTGAAATGGACCTTACAGATCTCTATTGAACTTTTCATCCACGCACCAAAGAATACACATTTTTCTCAGCAGGACAAGGAGCTTTCTCCAAAATATCATATATTGGGCCACAAAACAAATCTCTACATATACAGAAAAGTTGAAATTCTAGCCTGCACCTTATCAGACCACCACGGCCTAAAGCTTGACATCCACAACACAATAAACAACAGAAAATACAATAACTCCTGGAAACTAAACACTATGATGCTGAATGAGAAGTGGATTCGAGAAGAAATTAAAAAGGAAATTCAAAATTTCCTGAAAGTAAGCGATAATTAAAATAAAACTTATCAAAATCTTTGGGACACAATGAAACCTGTCCTAAGAGGTAAGTTCATAGCTCTTAATGCCTACATCAGAAAAATAGAAGCATCAGAAATAAATAACTTAACAATGCACCTAAAAGCTTTTGAGACACTATACCAATCCAATCCCAAAAGCAGTAGAAGAGAGGAGATTAGCAAAATAAGGGGAGAAATATCTGAAATTGAGATTAGGAAAATCATACAGAGAATCAACTAGTTAAAAAGCTGGTTCTAGATTCATACACCCCTAGCTAAATTAACCAAAAGAGAGAGACACAAATTAACAAAATTGGAAATGGAAATGGACTTATCACTACAGATATGCAAGGAATTCAGAGTATTATAACGTCATATTTCAAAAACTTATACTCTGAAGTTTGACAACACAAAAGAAATGGATGAGTTCCTAAGTAATCAGGAAGTTTTGAATTATGTAAGTAGTCCTATAACATATGAGGAAATTGAGGAAGTAATCTCGAATCTTCCCACCAAAAAATGTCCTGGATCAGATGTATTAAGCATAAACTTCTGCCAGACATTTAAGGAGCTAATAACACCAATACCCCTTAAATTGTTGCATCAAATAGCAAAGGAAGGAAAACTACCAGATTCTTTCTATGAAGCTAATATCGTCTTAATCCCAAAACCTAATAAAGATACACTTAAAAAAAGAAAACTACAAGCCAATCTCTTTGATGAACACAGATGCAAAGATTCTCAACAAAATCTTAGCAAATCGGACTCAAAAACATATCAAAAAGACCATTCACAGGGATCAAGTAGGCTTTATCCCAGGCACACAAGGTTGGTTCAACATACGCAAATCAATAAATGTAATTCATCATGTAAACCAGTCCAAAGTCCAAGACCACATGATACTTTTGATAGATGCAGAAAAAGCTTTTGACAAGATTCAACACCCCTTTATGATCAAGACCCTAGAGACAGCTGGAATGGAAGGAACCTTTATCAATATAATAAAAGCTGCATACAACAAGCCAACATCAAGGATTATACTCAATGGGGAAAAACTTGAAGCATTCCCGCTTCGATCAGGAACTAGACAAGGCTGTCCACTCTCACCACTTCTATTCAATATTGTACTTGAGGTCTTAGCTGAAGCCAATGGAAATGGAGTTGTCACTACTGATATGCAAGGAATTCAGAGAAGCAGATAAAACGGATTCAAATCGGCAAGGAAGAAGTCAAGTTATCTGTATTTGAAGTGATCCTAAAAACTCCACCAGGAAGCTCCTGGAACTAATTGAGAAGTTCAGCAGGGTGGCAGGATACAAAATAAATGTACAAAAATCAGTGGCCTGCTTATATGCCCAGAATGAAAGAAGTGAAAAAGCCCTGAGAGAAACAATCCCATCTACTATAGCCCCTAAAAAAATGAAACATCTTGTTATAAACCTAACCAAGGAAGTAAGTGACATTTACAATGAAAACTTTAAAACCCTAAAGAAAGAAATTGCAGAAGACACCAGAAGGTGGAAAGACCTGCCATGTTCCTGGATTGGCAGAATCAATATCATAAAAATGACCATCCTACCAAAGGCAATATACAGATTCAATGCTATACCAATCAAAATCCCAAAGAGGTTGACCAAACAACTTCAAAATTCATATGGGGGCACAAAAGACCCAGGATAGCAAAAGAAATCCTGAGTAACAAAAACACTGCTGGAGGTATCACCATGCCAAACCTTAGTCTATACTACAAATCCATAGTTATACAAACAGCCTGGTATTGGCTCCAAAATAGACACACAGACCAATGGATAAGGGTTGAAGACCCAGATATAAGCCCACACAACTACAGCCATTTGATCTTTGACAAAGGGGCCCCAAAAATCCAATGGAAAAAGAACAGCATCTTCAACAAATGGTGCTGGCAAAACTGGTTGTCCACATGCAGAAGATTAAAACTCAACCAATATTTGTAACCATGTACAAGACTTAATTCCAAATGGATCAAGTACCTCAATATAAGGACAGGGACTATAAAAACCTTAGTTGAAAGGGTAGGGAATTCCCTCAAGCTGATTGGACTAGGCCAACAGTTCCTAATCAAAAATCCAATAGCATGGTCAATACAACCAACACTCAACAGATGGGATTTTATGAAATTAAAGAGCTTCTGTTCAGATAAAGAGATTACAACTCAAGCACAAAGGCAACCTACAGAATGGGAGAAAATCTTCACTAACCACATATCTGATAGAGATGTTTGCTTTAAAATTGGCTTTCATGTTTTTGAGTTAAGATGTTAGAAAATTACATTAAATCTAAAATAAGTACCTTAATGAAATAACAACTATAAGAGGAAAAACTTAATTTAAATTAAGTTTTACAGTTTAAATTACGTTTAACAAAATAAAAAACAAAATAAAGAAATATAAAAATTAATAAAAAGAATAGATAAGCTTATAAAGGAATTAGTCAATGGCTACAACCAAAATAAACCAAATTACCTTCAGCAGATATCAGAATATCTGGACACAAGTCCATACAGTACACATACATACACTCACACTCATACACAACACACATACACACAGATAGACATACACCACACACACTCATGCACACAGCACACAACACACAAGCACACACAGCACATACATAACACACAAACACATACACAAAACACACATATCCAACAAACCTACACACACAACACACACCCATCTCATACTGCATACCATACATCACACACACAATACTCTTCCATAATTTATTATCATAACATTGGACTTAAATCAGATGGAACATCTTCTAATAAGATCTCTTCATTTTGTTAACTGCTTCTGGAAATAAGAAATATCCTTTATGACTACAAATAAGATGAAAGATGCTATATAAATATTGATATTCTGTAGAAATAATGTATAAAAATGTATGGAAGTTTATAACCAAAATCATCATTCATAATAATATTGAATATTTTGTTAGCTTAGAAAAATGTATAGGAAGCAAATGTATCATGACAAAAATGAGTTAAAACTGCTCTTAATATATACCACCAGTGAATAAGAAAATTTTCAACAGTTTTCTTTCTTTTTTCCCCAGTGTGGAAACAGATCTAGGGGCTCACACATTGTAAACAAATGTTCTACAACTAAGCTACAGTTACAATTCCCTTTTTTATTTTTTGAACTTTACTTATTTATTTTGCATGTGGTGTGTGTGTGTGTGTATCAGAGGGCACTGTATGTCCCTGTGGAAGACCAAGGGTGACTTTGGGAATCATCCTGGATTGCTTGTCTCCTTTGGGATCTGAACTCAGGACCTTTGGCTTGTGAGGCAGAGTCTTGCCATCTGAACCATTTCTCCAGCCCTCTAATTCCCTTTATATATTCCATTTTGAGAAAGGCACAGGTTGGTCATCAACTCACTCTACAGATTGGGCAGACCTTGAGCTTAAGTCCTCAGGCTTCAGTCTCCCACACAGCTGGAAATACAGGCCTGTGTTGTCTACCCAGGAGTAATGTTAAGTCATTTTCATCCCCAAATGCAATGTATTTATTGAATTGCTTTACATCCCACTTTGCTTTTATTCTCTTGCTATTCAGAATCTCCTGATATGTATTATTAATATATTTCAATACTTTATATAACATATATTATGCATATATTAGTATATATCCTTGTGGCATAAGCCAGTTATTCTAGTTACTCAAGAGGTCAAGACAGGAAGATTCCAACCTCAAGTCTTGCCGAGATTCAAAGTTGCTCATGGAGACTCTGTCTCCTGAAATATTAAAGTCAAAACAGGGCTAAGCATGACCAGCAATCTCCTAGATTGTATAAGGCCCTGGGTTAAATACCAGTTCAGAGAAAAAAAATCCTTAGCATATTCACCTACATAAATATTCTCCCCAACTATCTGAATTCATGAACATGAAACATAAAGCTCATTGAACAAATATATCAATTTCTAAATATAAAACTGATGTCCTTATTGGTAACAAATCTAATGAATTTTCTTTATTGAATGATTTTATCAGGAAACTCTCTGAAAGTATATCTAAACATCTCTTATGAATACTGCATCAATGTGTATCACAAAGAAGATATCATATCAGAACACAACACACATATCTCACCTCCTAATGATAATGCTGGCCTCATTTTGTTCTTAACAGAATTGTCTGAATATGTCTCCTGGGCCTTCAGTGGCTTATCTCTGTGTCAATGATTCTGTTGAGAATGTGTATATCCTTTGCGTAATATAATCTGTTACAATGAGTGAAACAATTTTCATAGTCTCTTTAGTCAGTATTCATTTACCACACATCTTCCTTCATGTTAGTTCTGATAGTGTGTGATAGTTAATCCTGGTTGTTAACTTGACATACCTAGTATTAATTAAGGTCAGCAGAGACCACAACTGGAAGGATCAACTGAGACCACCTGAAGGATTATACCTGCCCTAGATCCCATGGGAGCCTCCACGGATCTCCTAGGAACCTCCCAGTAATGAGCCATATAAAAGGGAACACAGGATATAGGAAGAAAAAAGACTTTCCAGGAATGCTCAGCCATGTGGAGGTCTACTATGACTTAGCCTGCCTGCCAGCCTCAGCCAGCCAGCCATGCCATCTCCGCCATGAAAGACTATCTATTTCCCCTCTGGAACTGTAAGTTGAATAAATCTCCCATTAGTTGTTTGACTTCGGGTGCTCTCTCACAGCAATAGTAAAGAGTAATCGCTACAATGTGCCTGAAATTCTTCAATCTGCAAAATAAACTGTTATCAAGAAAAATCATTTCAAACACCAGATTCAGAGTGAAACTTCTCTAATTGGCTTAGTGTTTACACATTCTACCATCACTACTTCTCAATCACAGTCTACAGCAGCAGCAGCACCTAAGTACTAAGTTCCTATGTAAAAGGATCTAAAGACACAGGATAAATGGTCAGGGAGTATCATACCCCTTCAGAACTTGCTCCTCACCTAATCTGATTCATCTGGATATACACAGAAAGAAGTATTCAGAGAGGTAATTGCTATCTTCACACTTCACTACCTCTTACAATTCCAACCTTGCTCAGCATGTTCCAAGAGCACTGTCTTCCCTGCTCCTTCCTGGAGATTCTGGAATTCTCCCACTCAGAGTGTAGGATTTGCTTGATGTCTGTTTTGCCATGATTTTCTCCCAGCATACGGATACATGCTTAGTGCACGCATTCTACAAAACACTTCCAGGCGGCTGAGGACATAGCTCACTGGGCAAAGTATTTGCTGTCAACAGCCTGAGTCTGGTGCGTTACCAACTGATGATGTTAAACCCACTGAAAACCCAGATGAGAAGCACACAACTGCTGTTCCGGTGAACCTGTGGACAGACAGGAAGCAGAGGAAGGCAAGTCCCCAGCAGCTCCTCAGCCAGCTAACTCATCTGGTACACACAGGAAATGAGGGCAGATTGATAACTTAGGTTGACCTTGACCTCCACATCTCCACATGCACATGGTACTAGCACATCCCTTCTCTTATCACACACACACACACACACACTTTTCCATTAATTTCTTACTCATTGAGTCCTAACCTCCCTTTGAAATTACTCTCTTTTAGTCAGTAATGTTTTATTAATTTCCTTATTTTGCTTCTTGAATAAGACATTTAGGAGTTCTGAATGCTGGAAGTCTTCACAAGGGCATGGCCATGGTGCAAATTTCTCCATCCCGAAGTTGAACAAGAGAATTTGTTCCTGACGCTTCTGGGTTCTGGTGGCTTCCCATACTGCTTGATTATTGTCATTTCAGACAGACCTTGTCATTACAAATGAACTGCAACTTTAGCCCTTATAAATATTCTTGTCTAGCAGGTATCAGACACAGACATATGTCCCTTTCTTCTATACCATATCTTGCTTTTTTTTTTGTTTTGTAATAGCCTGCTGTGGCACTCTAAATCCTCCTGCTTCAGTCTACTAAAACCTGGAATACAAAAGTATGTCAACTAATGCCTGGCTAGCACCTGCTTTTCTTTAAGAATGATCCACTGTGAGAGATAAAAGAGAAACCATCAGAAAAAAATTACAGAAACACAATGTACCAAAGTTGGTCGTTAGAACCCATTTTCACATTCTTTCCCAAAGTATTTCTGATAGGTGGACTTCAGGATGAGTGGGGATGATCCCTACCTTCCAGTACTTATACCCTTGGGTAAAAATCTCTCCTAGTGTGCAGATTGTATGTGTAGTGTGTGTAAATCCAGTCCCTTCTAAAAGGAAGAATAAAGCAGTAGTATAACATTTGATGATGTCAGACAATTCTGTGGCTTGGGTCTTAGGCACTGACTGTTATGTTGTTGGCATCCTTCATCTCTGGAAAATGAGCTGCTTCCATGGTGGTGATGTGTGGAGAGGCCTCCACCTGGGGCCACAAACCTGCACTCTCCTTCAGCCTAAGATCGGTAGTGGGCTACCTCCCCGAATAGGGTGTCCAGACCTGAAGACCAACCGAGAACCAAAACACTAAGACACTTTGCAAACAGATCCTGACATGTTGAATTGTAGGATAATAGCTACTTTTTATTTTTAAACAGCTAAATTTTAGGTGTCTTGACACATAGCAATATATAATAGAGTAGCACAAAATATCTTTAGACTTCCTACTCTGTTCTTTCACCACTTAAAAACACATTAATCTGTCTGCCCCACAACACAAATGTCACAAAATTGTTACTGAGGGTCTAAATGCACTAAACTCAAATAACATTTGAAACCAGGAGCCGAGTGGCCAAAAATACAGCCAGAGTCAGAAATAACCACTGGAAGCTAATGGGAAATGCTTCAAAGTATTATAAAGAAAATCATGCTATCTTGGAAACAGAAACTTGATTTAAATATTTTGTTTCCATGCAGGCTGTTTAGAAACCATTTAGAAAAGTTCTGGGTTACTTTTCTAAGATCTGAGCAATATTTCAAAAATAAACTTGTTTTGCACATTATAAAATTTTGTTTTATTCTTTCTTGTGTTTAATACATGGGTTTTTCTTTGCATTCATATGATATATGTTGAGAAGAATGAATACATTATAGGTTTTCTAATTAACATAATTCAATACAGAATTGGCTGAGCTTTTTACACTGCTATCTTTTATGATGAATAATATATATTATAGTATGATAAATGGACAAACTGGAAGAGTGCAGTCTTTGGAAAATAATAGAATTGAAAACACTTTAATACATTTATCTTTTACTCAAACATCAAGTTCATTTTGTCTTTTAATTACTCTGTGTCCAACTGGTTTACAAGACAGAGGGAAATCTATGTGACTTGCATTTAAAGGTTAGTCGGCTCACAATTCTCCAGAATTTAATTCTCCAAAACAAAGAAAACTGAAATTACAAAAAGAAAGTTCTGGATGTTCTTTATACATCCAAGACACTACATTTAAAATTAAGACTCCCTGAAGTAAGGTTGTTAAAGGCAGAATCTCTCAGGTGAAAGGAATAAAGAGAGGCAAGAGAGAAAATGTTCTTCATCTCACAAGTTCAAAATGAAAAGAACAGTGCATCTGCAGAGGGTAATTTCAAGGTGTTCTTCACAGAACCTGTAATGTTCTAATGGACACAAACACATACTCACACACACACAGAGACAGAATATCTTAATCCACAGATATCAAATTATCATAGTTCTTGTGGTTGGAAGTTTGTTTTCAAGAAACCAGCATGATCATCTTCAGATGTGGGCTTTCTTCATTACTTCCTGTTGGACATCTCATTCTGTCCTCACACAGTTGGGAGAATGAGCTCCTTTGGAATCTTCTGATCATTTTATCATCTTATAAATCACCAATCCCCCTGACAGAGACCTCAGCTTCAGGACCTCAGGTAATCTTAATTATCTACTAAAGGTCCCACTTTTATGCATGATTTTGGTGTGGAGATACATGTTGGAGATACATGTATTGTGCAATATGGATTTGCATACATAAAATTTTTGCCCTAAATATATTTCACAATGTATATAGGAATCCACACATATATAAAATGTGCCATGTGTTTGGTTTGGGTTTTAAAATTTATAGTTCTGCCTACATAGTTCTAAGTACACAATGGAAGAAAATTGGATGCTGATAATATAAACAAGATGAGAATTCCTATAGAATTTTGAAATAATCATAAAAACCCTCCAGCAAAACAAATTACTTTGTGGGAAAAAGAAGAAAGAAAGAACAGACTTCAAAAGCTTTGGGGGATCTTCTGAACATGAGCAGGATAAAATTTTTATAGTATTGGCTTGGACAAGAAAGAATTCACAAACACGCATAAATTTCATGACACCACAAAACAGAGGACAGCCAGATCTAATCAGTGTAGGTGACATTGCAATGTTTACTTAGCTCGATAAGTCCATAGGTGTCTGTTCATGGTGGACATGGGATATTCACTTGAGGAACAATTGGCCTTAGATTTTGCCCAGTATAATATATGTCTTGAACATTAACAAAGATCTAGATGGACATTACAAGATATTCACAAGTTCTACTTATTTATGTATGATACCAAAATATAATCATTGAATTATGGCAGCCTCTGGGATTCTGATACTGATTTCCAGTTTCTTCTATCAGAATTGAGTATGAGTTAAGGGCATTCTTACTTTATTTTATTATTGTATTTTCCATCTTTCCCTTCTTTGTGTACAGTTTTGCCTGCCCAATTCAACACTAAGCTCATCTTTGGTAAGTTGTCAATTAATTTCTTCTTATAGATTTCAATGTTATTAGTGTTGTTGCAGTTCATCTGCATGGTTGCTGATAAATGATCATCAAATGGCTTAAAGGAACAAAGGGTTTACTTCCTTACTACTGTCCAGTTACCGTTGTCAGTCTAGCTTGACAGGAGAGCATGAACCAACTCCAAGGCTGAGGGAACTGGCCACACCATCACCATATAACGGCTGAGAGATGGACAATCCTTACGTGCCAGACCAGTATGTCTGGCCAAGTGTACAGAAGGATGTCAACTTCCTCAACTAGCTCTCTGTATTTTATTCCAGGGCCTAATCCCAACATGGGCTGGGCCTTCCCCATCAGCTAGACAATCTCCTGCAGGTTTGCTCTGGGCTTAACTCAACCACTAATTCTCCACAAATGCGCCCAGAGCTCAAACCCTCAACTGTCAAATTGACACCTGTGCCCAACTATGAAAACTGTGCACCTGATGCCTGAATCAGTCTCAAATATCTGTCTTGTGAAAACTGGAGAACACTTGATTTTTCCTCCTTATTCTTTGGAATTTTGTGCTAAATAGTCATGAATGCTGATGAGTCAGTATGGTCTCATATTGCTTCATCAGTACAGACTAATATTTTTAATATCATGTAAGAGTTGAGTGGAGCAAAGGCGCAGAGCCACGTTAGTGACAACATTTTTAAAAACACTGAAGAAACTGACTTTTCACTGGTTATTGAAAGAAAATTGTTGAAAATGCACATTTGGAAAAAGTGAATGAAAGCCATAAGTTTAGCTGGGAGCAAGCTATTAGGCAAGCCAGAAAAATAATTGTTTACTGGACATTTGTCTTTAGGCAAGATCTTCTGTTAACCACTGCTGAACAAGAAGATGAATCGTCCACAGACTTGTGGAACAATTGAAAAAATACTAAGGTCTGAGTGCCTGCAGTTCTTTCTCTGTAACCTCCCTCTAGAACTGAGTTGGGAAAAATAAAGTTATAGCCTTAAGAAAGAAAAATGTTCACAATCTACAGCTTTCAACTTCAGAAATTCTCAACCGGCACCTACTTGTTGCTGGGTTTTCATTAGATATTAGGAAAGAAATGAATTGAAATCAATAGTTCCTGATTCCCAAGACCTTTGGCGGTTGTAGAAAGACTGCATCCATGTGCTTTATGATGAATGAAGTTATAATTGCCACTGAATGAGCCAAAAAAGTCTTGACTGAAACAGCCAGTTATAAATTATGACCTCAATGCCAAAATAAAGTTTTGCTTTTTTACCTTGCTCTAGAGAATATATAGAAATCTGAAGATCATTCCTTCTGTCTTTCAAGAAAAGGATGTAAGGTGCCCCGTGCTGCTGAGGCAACCATTAGTAAGTGCTACTTTAGCTTAAACAAAGCAATTCTGCATTTCGATGTTGGTTTTGTTGTTTATCTAGACAGTAATAATGTTTTCCAGGCTTTGATAACCTTGCAAAACTGGGGCTCTGCAGAAGGTAGATAGACCCTCTAAACAGGTAGACAGAAAAGAGTCCAGGGCAGAAATTCTCTAATGAAGACCCCAAAGAGGCTCTGGTGGAGATTTGTTTCCTGGTTCTTATCCCTGAAAGCAAAGGAGGAGCTAACTGCTTTGCACTGGTGGGCATTGGGCGCTGACCTTACATGAGTTAGCCTTGGATACTTGAACTGTGACCTGGTAACACAGCAATCCACCTGTTTGGTGATGTCTGGATTCCACCAGTCCCAAGAGAAACAGCCCAGCCTCTCCCCCAACCTACAGAGGAAAGTGGGTTCCCATCTTGGATCCCCACCACCATGTTTCCCTCATTTAAAACAAAATTTGACTTCAACTTTACATTGCTTTTTTTCCCTCAAATATACCATTAACCATAAAAATTTTGGCCTTGTCCCTCCTCTGCCTTGTCTGGACATGTAATTTTTATTTCATAGTGAAAAGGGATGCAATCCCAAACTCCTAGACAATAACACTGTCAATATGGGAGATAACATTAAAAGCTGAAAGAAATAAGTTAAAGATGTGACAAGTTGTGATGAGATTTCCAAGCAAAAATGCAAAGACAAAATAAAAGCAACTTCACAAGGTATGTGGAGAGACACTAAAGCACTTAAGGAACTTTGTTGCTTCATTCCGAATTGTCTAAGTATTCCTAGGCACACTGATAACGTAGCTGAGAAATATACATCAGAATAAATACTGAAGTCACATTTCCAGGGCCTGTGGGATGACTCAGGGGGTAAAGATGCTTGCTGAAGTCTGAAAACTTGAGTTCAACCCCCAGAGCTCACTGCACAAGGAGAAGACTCCTTTCATTCCCAAAAGTTAACCTTTAATCTTTACAAGCATCATGGCACATGAATGCATGCATGCACATGCACACCCAACACACACACACACACCCAATACACACACACCACACATTTTTTTAAAAGAGAAATCAAACATTATTTAAAAGAGAAATCAAAATAAATCTGCATTTATAAAATGCATACAGTATTATAACTGATGAAATTTGACTTCCATCATCAATGCATAAGAATTTGTGTCCTTTGGGCTCATTATTTATTTTGAAAAGATAGGCTTGAAGCATAAGTATTTTTTAAAAAATCAAGGCAGAGAGAACCCTGGAGTCTATAGAAACAGATAAGCCTAGGGGGTGGGAAGCAGTGGGATGGATTGATGAAGGGATGTGAGGGAGGTGAGGGAGGGAGGATAGAGGGAAGCAGGGATAAGTATCAATATGCTGAATTGCAACACAAATCTATTTAAGCATTAAGTTCCATAAACAGGTTCATAACTGTTCTTCACCTGCAACTTCCAAAGCTGTTTGGTAGGCATCTGCCTTTCCCCTTAAATAAAAGAATTCAACACTATATTTACATCAGGGATCACATAGCCAGCCTGTCTGATGGCAAACATAGGTGTGCAAGGTACAGAGTTCATTGGTTTTGAATTCAAGTTCCTTTGATCAATTTCCACTTGCTATCACATCCTGACTTGAAGCATTTTTTTTAAATCATTGTCTTGGGCTGCAGAGATGACTCAGGGTTAAGACTCTGCCTCACAAACAGAAGGCCCTGAGTTCATATCCCAGGTAAAAATGCCAGACGGAAATATCAGTGGCTTGCACTTGTGGGCCTGGTTGTGGAACCTGGGAGATTGCAGAGCAAACGAAGAGGAGGTAAAAGCAATCCAGAATGATTCCTGAAGTCATCCTTGGGACTCCACAGGGACACACAGTGCCCTCTGATCACACACACACACACACACACACACACACACACACACACACACACACAGAGGTACAAAATAAATAAACTTTTAAAAAATCATTGTTTTTATTGGCTTTATTTTCTTTCCTTTGCTCAGCTTTTGGACATCTAAATCCATACAATGTCATTGTCATTAAAAAGCAAACCATCCTTTTTAGCGCCATCTGCTGGCGACGCCGCCTCCCGTTCCTCCTGCTGGCGCTGCCGCTGCCCTGAGTCACTGCTGTGAGGGGCTTCCCAGACGCTCCTCCGATAATCCTCCGATATTTTGGAGTTCTTACAAGATGGCACACGTTGACAACAAACAACAGTCTGAACTTGATCAAGATTTGGATGATGTAAAAGAAATAGAAGAAATGGATGAAGAAACAAAAGTCAAAGCGTGCCAACTGACTGTTCAGATGATACGAAATCTCTCAGATTCTTGCAGCTTTTCAGGAAAGACTTGATAGCCTGATAGATACACCACAGGATGCATCGAAAGCTCGCCTAAGGAGGTCAAAAGACAAGTGAATGCTCTCAAAATGTGCACTAGACAAAAGCCAAATTCTATGAAAAAGGTCATGATCTTGAAAGGAAGTATGCCGTTCTGTACCAGCCTTTATTTAATAAGTGATTCAAGATTATTAATGCAATTTATGAACCTACCCAAGAAGAATGTGAATGGAAACCAGATGAAGAAGATGAAATTTTGGAGGAGCTGGAATAAAATTGAAGGATGAAGTAAAAGAAGACCCTAAAAGGAATTCCCGAATTTGGTTGACTGTTTTTAAGAATGTTGACTTGTTCAGTGACATGGTCAGAGCATGATGAACCTATTCTGAAGCACTTGAAAGACATTAAAGTGACGTTCTCAGATGCTAGATAACCCATGAGTTTTGTCTTAGAATTTCACTTTGAGTCTAAGGAATATTTCATAAATGAAATATTGAAATGAAATGAAGTGTTAACAAAGACTTACAAGATAAGGTCAAAACCAGATGATTCTGGTCCCTTTTCTTCTGATGGACCAGAAATTATGGGTTGCACAGAATGCTAGACAGACTGGAGGAAAGAAAAGAATGTCATTTTGAAAACCATTAAAAAGAAGCAGAAGCAAAGGGGGACAATTCATTCTGTGACTAGAACCGTTTCCAATGATCCTTTCTTTAATTGTTTTGCCCCCTGAGATGATGATGTTGAAGCTAAACTTCCTGCACACTTTGAAATGAGTTACTTTTATGTGAGGGTGTAATCCCAAGATCAGAGTTACACTTTCCTGGAGAAACAATTGAAGATGATGATGAAAACTATGATGAAGAAGGTGAAGAAGCAGATGAGGAAGGGGAGGAAGAAGATGAGGAAAATGATCCAGACTAAGACCCAAAGAAGGATCAGAACCCGCCGAGTGCAAGCAACGGCGAAGCAGGATGACTGTGCTCTGGGGATGGCCTGTGCCTTCGAAGCCTGAGAACCACCATAGACTTACAGCCTGATATATTTGAGTCTTGTACAATCGCTAAGTTTTTAAAGGAAAGGGAGTTAATATTTTAAAGACCAATTTGTTCTACCTAGCACTTTAATTTTTCTGTCAGGTATGCTGAATGCACAGATCTCTCATATGTTCATTTACTGCTAAATTTTGGCTCTTCTGGAATATTCATCATATAGACACAGAAATCAGCAACTGCTACACACATGTTTTTGTGGGCTTTCTTTTTTTTCCTAAAGAGCCAAAATAATTTTCAGCTGGTGGTAGGATGGTGTTGCAGTTCACCTGCATGGCTGCTGATAAATGACTATCAAACAGCTTAAGGGAACAAGGGTTTATTCTCTCTTACGATTCCTGGTTACAGTCCTCAGTCCAGCTTGACAGGAGAACACGCACCAACACCGGGGCCGAGGGAACTGGCCACACCATCACCACATGATGGCTGAGAGATGGACAATCTTTACTTGCCAGACCAGCACGTCTGGCCAAGTGAACAGAAGGATGCTGACTTTCTCAACCAGTTCTCCATGATTTATTCCAGGGTCTAGTCCCACCCATCATAGGCTGGGCTTTCCCCATCAGTTAGACAATTTCTTGCAGGTTTGCTCTGGGCTTAACTCAACTATTAATTCTTTTCAAATGTGCCCAGAGCTCAAACTCTCAACCATCAAGTTGACACCTGTGCCTAACCATGCAGATGGGTCTAAGCCTTCTCTGTTAGTTGTGCTTTTCATTACATTGTTGCATAAATGCAATGACTCGCTAAGACAATTCATCATTTTAACAGGAAAATTGTGGTTAAGAATTTCCAGTATCTCAAACACAGAAAGTTAGATTCCATATGTATTCCCTAAGAAGTGGATCCTAGTTCCAAACCCAGCTAATGATGTATTCAAGGGAGATGACCTTCAATACCAATCGAGATGCAGCCAAGGGCAGTCCAGGAACAGCAAAACTGAAAACAACAACACACCATAATTCAGAAACCCTATATTGTTCACCTGGAACCAGACCAGCCAAATCTCTCCCCATCCTGAAACTCGGGGAACCTTGCAGAAGAGAGGGTATCAAGATTGTAAGAGCCTAAAGATGGGGAGGACCAAAGGAATGCATGACATTCCACACAAGTCAGGGCTGCAGCAGCCAGAATATAGCCACAATGTGACTGGACCTTGCCTGACCTGCACAATGGCTGACATGTCAACAACCCCCCAAAGTCTAGCATGGATCACAGGGGAGAAGGCCTCAGGCAGTAGGATCCTTAGAGACAAAGGGTAAAATAGTCATAACAGAGTTCCCATGCTAGCAGGCAGCCCAAGAAGGGATCCCAAGTTATGCCACTGCATCCTGAATCCTCACTAGAATAGAGAACTGAAAGTGAGGTTCAGCGCTCACATAAATGGAAGGAAGCGGTAGGCACTTAGAGGGAGAGAAGGAGGGGGTGAAAGGAAGGGGAAAAGGAGGGAGACATCAGGAAGACATGGGGGAACATCGGGGAAGAGAGAGGAAGGAGGGGGGTACCTATTTGTATGATTAGGGGAAAATAAAATATGCAATTAAAAAAAGATCAACTTCAGTAATTGAAATTATGAATGGATTTTTATATTTTACATATAATTATTCATAATATGCATATTAATTGCCACAACAAGATGAATAAAGCCTAGATTTTTCAGAAGTTAATCTGGTTTGTTTAACCATGTGCTAAAATAACCTCCATTAACTAAAGATATTTTCTTTATGGTAAGGTCCACAGAGTCTATCTTCCACTTTGCTGGAAAGGATGAACTTACTGCATTCGATGATCCTATTCCAAGTTTTTTGTTGTTTTTGCCTGTTTCTGTTTTTACAGCCTAAAATAAAAATTTCAAATACCAAAAAGAAAAGTAAACCATGACCACCAAGAGGGTTCAATGAACTGTAGGGGTCTGTGTGTTTACCTAGTGACTTAAGTGTGATCCTCAAAGTCAATGTGGTAGAAAGAAAAAACTGAATTCTGACCCACTTCCTCCACATGTGCTGTGGCATGGGTTGTCCCTCTCTCTTTCTATCTCTCTGTCTCTGTCTCTGCCTCTCTCTTTCTCTCTCTGTCTCTCTCTCTCTCCCTTTCTCCCCACTCTCTCTCATCTTCAAATGAATAAGAAAGAAGAAAAGATGCTCATAGTGGTTCTATATCACCGTGGTAACAGCTGAGAGTCAGACTCCAAATGTCCTGCTCTGGTGTGTGGTCACAATGCCATAACTTCCTCTGTTCATAGAACACCCAGCTTATTAAACTGACAATAGCAATCAACAAGATATGTGATAACTGGAAGCCTTGAAAGAGCTGTAAGGAGGATGGGTTGTTGAAGCATGTAAGCTGAGATTGGAAGAAAAGATTACATTTAAGAAGACCTTTGTGGATGGTCTTTGAATCTCCTTTGTTATGTAAAATGATGCTTCTGTCATTAATAACATGCCATTTATCAAATGCAGCATCAGTTCCTTCGGATAAAAAGATGGTTTTAATCAAGTTTAAATACAGTATTTCCAAAGGTGCCTGCTGTAGTTACTCTTCTCTGCTGCTCTGAGACTTATGGGGAGAAAGGGATCATGTGCCTATGATCCAAAGAAACCTAACAGATAACATTGATGTATTCTTTTTAAGGGATTCTATTTGACTTATGGTTCCAGAAAAGATATATATAGTCCATTATGGCAGAAAAGGTATGTTGGGTGGCAGAAACTGGAGGTGGCTGATTCAGGTCACGTCAGTCATCACGGAGGCAGAGAAAACAGGTGCAAATTGCAAGTAAAACTGTATTACCCAACCTCAAGGCCCAGCCCCTGGGACATGCCTTCCCCCAGCAAGGCTCCACCTCCTAAAGTAGCCAAGAGCTTCCCAAACATTAACATCGGCTAAGGATGAAAACAGCAAGAGCCCATGGGAGTCAATTCACATTCAAACCATGACAACACCTAAGATCCAAGGAAATCACAGACGATCACATGGATATATATTCCTTTACGCTTTGGAATTCCAATGGCAACATTTTCAATGAATGGGCCCTATTTAGGATGTCAAATAGGGACTATGCACAATAGCCACAAGTAGACCTGATGTCCTAGATTATGGAAATACTTTGGTGATAACTAAGATATTTACTGTCAAAATCTACACAAAAAAAAGTGCTTAATGTAGCCCTACCAAGCAAACAAATCCATGAAAATCTTTGGTTTTAGAAGAGTCTACACATAAGTCAAGTATGCAAATGAGCCACAAAATAAAAGATGCAGCCCATGTCAGACCAGTCAGCAAATGGAATAGGAAAATGGAAGAATTAGAAACAAGGATTGTATAGCTACAGAGTAATTGCCAAATTTAATATAATAGTTGCAAAATATGCCCATGGTCCAAAGAAACCTAACAGATCATATTGATATATTCTTTTCAAGGGATTCTAATGGAAAGTTTCTCAATAGAGGACTAGATATTTTTAGAAAAATATAATGGTGTGCTTTATGCTTTGGCTGTAGAATTTCCAGCCTTTGTGTCACTGCTGGGTGAGGACTGATGAGCAATTATGTAAGTAGGAAAAATTATGCTCCATCAAATCAACCTCCCAGCCTCTAGCTTCTGCAGCCAGTGGAATCTGCCCTGGCAAGTGAAGTTGAAAACATTCCTCACAGCAGAGCTGGTTCTCCAGTTAAACGCAGGCACTCTTTTACTCACACAAGGAGGGAGAAACCTCGCATTCTACAAGCTGTTGATCTGAAGACAACTTGACAATCAACACAAGATGCACATTGATGTGTCAAAATACTGACAGAAGTATTTTGTGAGAAATGGGATTGCTGTGGTGTGGATCATGAAGGAAAAGAAAAGTGAATGATGTACCTTGTATTTTCAGAAAGAATAGTTTTATATATTCAAGCAAATCCAATTATATGGATCTCAAAAGGGTTCTTGAATGGTGTACTTAAAATGTTTGTGTTTAAAAAAGGGAATCATTAACCATCAGGAATACTAAGAGGTTACCTGAGATTAATTTAGTATGCTTCATTATGACTAATTTATTTTCCCTTTTTCTTCATGAAAGTTTATGAGGATAGTTTATTGTACAGGAAGAATGAAATGATTGTATAGAGATATTTACCCTTATCTGTCACAACTGTGCTAATCCATAAGAATAAAGCAACAAATGCATATTTATAAAAATTTCAAAGAATGTACACACCTATTACTAAAGTAACACTCTGAGTGAGCTTCAATGTAACACAACTATCATTCTAGTGAAATGACTTGAACAGATATAAATGTGCTCGGGATTTACTTCAGCTAGTAGAAATGATGTTCACTATTTAGTGAGAGAAGATATCTAGGAAGCAATAAGAGACAGTATGATGGAATAAAAGCAAACCATGACCATAAAAGGCTTTGATGTTGAAAGCTTCATCTCCAGCTTGTGGATCTAATTTTTGAGAAGTGGCTTGATGGAGGGGAGGGGTGTCTCCATCAGTGGGTTAGTGTATCAGTCATTTCATATGAGTAGGCTTAAGAGTTAGGGCATGTTAGAGGAGGTTTACCACTATAGGTGTGCCTTTGACAGAGTTCTCATATCCCTGGTTACTTCCCATCTCAATCTCTGTTTCCTGGTTGCCATGAAAGGTCCATCTTTGCTCCACCCTCCTTGTGCAATGGCGATCAGGCCAATGGCAAAGCAGCCAGGAAACCCTGGGCTGAAGCCTCTGAAATTAGCGAAAAGAGATCTTTTCTCTTGTGGGTCATCCATGACATCTGTGTCATGCTTTTGTGACATGAGCTGACATCCCTGTGAGATACACTTCATCAAAGCATTTGAATATTAATGCCTGATCAATCCCAATTTATATGCAGTCTACTGGCAAGTATATCAAGACTTATAACCCATCTTTATATATTGTCAGCTGTTTCATTTTAATGCTAATAGAAGCTATAGGTTACATTGTCCAGTTGTAGAATTTCAGAGTAATTGACACAGAATCAAAATAAACAAAACTGCTTTCATTGCAGCATTATTCAAAAATGAAAGAAGTTATTTCTAGAGGCTGTTTTCCATCTCTATGGTTCTTAAGCAGAGCAAACTTTAGTGAGAATAAGTCCAACTAAATGATCCAAACTCAGAAGTAGATACATATCCATTATTTCAAGTATTTCAGAAGCAGCCATTTACATATGGTTGTTATGCAACTTAAAGGTTGTTAAAGTAGCAAAGTATTATTCAAGCATTCTCAAAGTATATATATAGAGAGAGCATTTCATAAACCTTAACATTTTAAAAAGCATGCTAATTTAGCTACATATATTAAAATTACCCTGCCATATTCAACATAAATAAAATACATTATGAAAAAACACTGTATTCTTTTCAAAAAAATCAGTTCATGGTCAAAGATAGCTGAGTTAACACATCTCCTATTTTAAATCATTACTTTTTGAAATATATAAAGAAATATATATCCTTCATAATATATAGATGAAAGAGGAGGGATATCTTAATTTTTTTCATATACTCTTGCACATTCTTTTATGATACTACATCAAAGCTCAAGAAGTGGTAGCTTATAAAAAGCTAGTGTCAATGTGGTATTTAAACCACATCAATGCATTTTCCCCATTACTGTAAAATCCATCAATCTATCTTGCACTTCAGATAGCCAGATCACCTATAAACTATTTTGTAGCATTATGCATTATTTATTTAGAAAATATCAATACATTGAATAATTCAGACATTCCAAATGTTCATCTATTTCATTAGATGAACAAAATATCACATTCATTAATGTTCCAACCTTTCTTGACAGAAAACTTTAAGTATTGGGAAGCCAGAAAACTCATAAGAACAAAGCAAGGAATTTTAAAGTCTGGCTTGATTTTTAAGTTTAAATTTTATTACAAGTCACAAAATCTACCAGTGACTTCCCTTGAAGTAAAAACTTCCTTGCTTTCATTTTTGGAAGAAAAAAAAGTCTGCTATATACCTAAGTATGGATAACAGTTTTGGAACAATCATTTACAAGTAAATAGTGCTAGTTGATGAAAAAAATCAGACATTTGATTCACATATCAACATTTGCTCCTTCTTAGAACAAATACTATGTCATAATATTTTAGATGTGTTTTAGATGCAATTTTTACTTAATTAAATAGATTAATAAAAAGATTTATATGGACAGGTACTTCTAAACTTAATTATATTGCTGTTTCAGCATGTATAATCTTAAGAAAGCTCCCTTTTTTCCCTGTGAAGTCATGATGATAAACATTTTCACCACCAGTATCCATTAATGCTATGGCCTTTACTCATCAGAGGCACCTGGATTTTCTGACTCTGCTTTTTATACCATCGGTATAATAAGGGCAGGGGCAGGGCCAGGGACATGGGGCTGGAAGAAAACAGTATCTCAGGGCTAGTTTGCAAGTCATTTTGACTTTGCCAATCTGTACGGATTGTCATAGTATCATAGGTTCGGTAGAACACACTTTGAGAACACAGACTGATTACAAGTGCAGAAGAGGGAGCTTGTCTGAGTGTGGATCATAGCTTCATTCACTCTGTAATGGTGTCTTAGTTTTATATTCTGCTGCTGCTATAAACAATTTCCGATCCAAATGCTATGGGACTGTGAGAGGATTTTGTTCATGCTTGTGAGTCTAGGTAAGAGATGATCTTTATGGTAGGAGAGAAGCCAGCAGAATTCAGAACAGGACACAACACATGCACAGCAAGAGGAGATAGTGCAAAGACTAGGACATACTTGCCAGCTTGCCAAATTCCAGTCAACTCTCTTATTTACCAGCCCAGGGAATAGTCCCACCCACTGGGTTCGATCATCCCACATAGATTAGAAAATCTACAGACTTCTTCAACTAGATAATTCCTTACATGTGAGTCTACAGGCTCAATTCTCACTTGTCAAAGTGTCAGCCTGAAGCTTACTGCCATGGAAAAGTGTTGCAGTTCATCTGCATGGTTAGTGATCAATCACCATCAAAAGGCTTGAGGGAACAAGGGGTATATTTTCTTATGATAGTTCAGTTACAGTTCATAGTCCAGCTTAACGGGAGAGCACACACCGACACCAGGGCTGAGGGAACTGGCCACACCATCTCTACATAATGGCTAAAAGAGGGATGAGCCTTACTTGCCGACCAGCATGTCTGGCCAAGTGTAAACAAGGATGCCAACCCTCTCAATCAGCTCTCTCTATTTTTTTCCAGAGCCTAATCCCACCCATCTGGGCCTTCCCCATCAGCCAGACAATCCCCTGCAGCTTTGCTCTGGGCTTAACCCGACCACTAATTCTCCACAAATGTGCGCAGAGCTCAAATCCTCAACTGTCGAGTTGATTCCAGTGTCTAACTGTGACAAGAGGGCATAGATTACCTCACTTCTCTGATTCCTTTGCTTCCCTGTAGAAAAGAGATAATCAGAGTACTTATTACATAGAGTCATACAAAGACTAGACCAGCCAGATAATACATGACAAATGTAACATAACATTAAAAAATTCTCCATTTTTTCTTGCCTCATGTTATTAATGCTAACAAAGCATACCACATACAGTAAGAGAAATATACTATATACCGAGCCATCAGTTAATGTTGCATTGAATTATCTCAAAGATGTTCAATAATTTAAAACTCTCATTTCCATGTAAGTCAGTTTCTTTCATAGACCACAAAAAAATGACATTTTATGTGAAACGGATTTTTTAAACCAGTGCTCCAATGTTATTGTTTTAATGATTTAGAATAAAGAACTCTAGTTAGAACATTTCAGTTTCTAACAAAGTCAAGAGCACATAATAAATGTAGAGCAACTTTAAATCTGATTTTAATTTATTTAACTTGTGATTTATGGAGGCCAGATAAACCTGAGACCTAGTCCATGTAGCTCGCTCGAAGTCATTTTTGTTACCTTCTGTTTTTTGAGAATAGGGGATATAGTCTCAGCCTGTAGGGAATAGAGATATTTTGTTGTCACTTTTTGAAAAGTTTTATCTGCCACATGTCATAAAATCCTTCAAATAAGTAACGTATCATCAATACCTTTAATATGACAATTCTTCATGACTCATGCAATACTAAGACAAAAATGCATGCACCTGTAAAATAGTTGGAAGTTCAATATTTGTAACAAAATACCTTGGGTTTGGAAACCGTTTTTCCTGGAATTTTGCTGTGACAATTTCCTGTTATTGGAGGGAAATGGGAATGATTTTAACAATTAGCTTTCATGATGATTCATGGAAGAATGAAACATTTGTTCATATAAGCCTATTATCCATCAGTACTTTATTATTTGATTACATTAATGAAATCTCAGAGTGAAGAAATCATGAGAAAATGAGAAAGGCTATTTCTCAGTCCCAGCAGCATGCACTCATGATGATGGTCTCAGATTCATAATGGTGATAACATCATTGTTGATCAAGAGAGTATGCTAGTTATCCAGGGCTTCTACACATCCATTGCTGTGAACAACAAAAGTTTGTTTTTCATAGTCCTGGGGACAGTAATCTGAGACACAGCCAACAGTGGTTCCTTCTGAAGGCTCTGAGGAATGACCAGTTCCAGGCCTCTCTTTGGCCTAGACATGGCTGATTCTCCTCCTGCCCTCACTGCCTTCATCTGTATGAGCTGGTGTCCAATTTTTTGTTTTATGAGTAAACTAGCCATGCAGAATGTAGGAGCACTCTGAAACCTTCATTCTGAAATGGTAGTTATCAGGACTTCAACATGAATGATTTAAAAAATGTAACTTATCCCTTAAAAAAGAGATGAACTGATCAGTAGGTACTTCTTTAGAAAAAGTGCATTTTATTATTCAGAAATAATTTTTTACAAAATTGTCTGATAAGTATGATTTTTATATCATCTTTCTTGTTTCTTTCCATCTTTCTCTCTCTTTTTCTTTCATTTATTCTTTCAATATCCTTTTTATTTCCTTCCTCCCTTCCTTTCTTCTTTCTTTCTTTTTTACTTGTACTTTTTTCATACAGCAGCTTAATGTAGCCTAGGATAATCTTGAACTGGTTATATTCCCAAAAAATGACCATCAACTTCTGAACTTCCTGCCTCCACCTCCTCAATGCTGTTATTAAAAGCATACATTATAACACATGATATATATACCTGTGCTCAATTTATGTGATCATAAATATCAAAACCAGGGCTTTGGACATGCTAGGCAAATTCTCTACCTCCTCATCTACATGCTCACTACAGGTCATCATTTTCTGAAGTATTAGTTGTCTCTGTCCCTCTGTATTGAAATAACTGAAGAAGTGATGTTTTCTTAGAGCACATAGCTTCCAAAGGTTTAGTCCATGAGTACTTGGTATCACACACTTGCCCAGAACTACATGGTGTCAGAAGCCTCTTATGGAAACTGTTTTTCATTTGTGGTAGACAAAAACAAGAGAAACATAAAGGAATTACAAACTGATACAATGCTCAGTGTCATGCCCCAACGAGATCTTCTTCCATCTGACAGGCACCATCTCTCTAATTTTCCACAGATACCCCAATAGTTCTACTAGCTGTGACCAAGTGTTCAAACACATGCACCTGTAAAGCACATTTCATAATCATTCAATTCCTGCTCCCCAAAGGCTTATGCTCACCTCATAAATCAAAGTTAATTCATTCCATCTCCAGAGAATCCCAAAGTCTTAAAATTTTCAAAGGTTTAAGAGATCCATTTCAAAGACTCCTCTTTGACCTTGGCAACTCTTAGCTATAAATTCTGCATGATTCAAAGTTACATACTTTAAAATACAATGAAACGAAGTAAGTATCTTCTGTAAGTATACATTCTTACATGGAGGAATAAAGGTCATAGTAAAGAGGAATGGACTCAAAACAAAACTGAAACCCATCAAAACAAACATGAAATTCTACAGGGACATGCTATTATGATGTAGCTCTGTCCTAATGACCTTACTAGCTGAAGACAACATGGTTACTCTCTTGGGCTTTCTCCATCCATTGCCTGTAACTTGCCTTGTTTGTGGCATCTCCAATACCCTAGAATCTCAATTGTAACTTAGATTTTACATTCACAGTTACACACACCTATTGGCTACCCGTGAGGGTGTTGACTCTAACACATAATGCCATCTCTCCCAATCTTTCCTTTGAGATCTTGGTGGAAACCTCCATTTTACATAAGCTCGTTTGTTCAGATTGTCTGTTGCGTATAGTTTTCTGTGAATACATCAGCATTTCCCACCAGTTGAAGTAGTAGCTGGAGTCCTTGGACCATGACTGTAGAAACCTCTGGGTGTCTGAGCAGTTGAACCTGGGGAATTTTGTTTAGCTGGCTCTTGAAAGCAAAGTGCTTTTACATATAAACTCTTCTCAAAAAGAAATTGGGAAATTATACTTTTAAATGCTAAGTCTTTGAATGATGAGGTGTGGTGACTACCCCTCTCTGTCTGCACTTTAAACTTTCCCTTTTACTGGCCAGACTGTATATTCCTCAATAATCCTGCTTTCTTTTTGTTCCTCATTCTCACTATAAATCTGCCTAAAATACCTAATGAAAACTGCAACATATCTTAAATGCTACACTGTCTTCACACCCCCCCCCACCAATTTAATCAAGACAACATATGCAAATATAGTCTCCCACAAAGATTCAAGACAGGCATAAAAGTTGGCCAAAGTGTTTGTTAGAATGTTATACATAACTGTTTTTAGTCCAATTCCCAATGGATTCCTAGTTCCCATTGAAGCCAGAAATTTAGACTTTACACATTTCTATTCTAGTCTTTGGCTTTTTCACCAGAATTATATAGTATGGTTGCTGTTGCAGTTCGCCTGTATGGTTGCTGATAAATCACCATCAAATGGCTTCAGGGAACAAATGATTTATTTTCTCTTAAGATTACTGGTTACAATTCTCAGTTGAGCTTGACGGGAGAACATGCACCAACACCAGAGTCGAGGGAATTGGCTACACCATCTCTACATAATGGCTGAGAGAGGGATAATCCTTACTTGCCAGATCAGCATGCGTGGCCAAGTGTACACAGGATGCCAATTTCCTCAACCGGCTGTCAGTAGTTTATTCATCTGTTTAGGGCCTAGTTCCTGAACATAGGCTGCACCTTCCCCATCAGCCAGACAATCTCCTTTAGGTTTGCTCTGGGCTTAATCCAACCACTAATTCTCCACAAATGTGCCCAAAACCCAAAACCCTCAACTGTCAAGTTGACACCTGTGCCTAACTATGACAGTTGCTTACAGAAATCTTGACCTTCTGTAACCTGCATCTCCAAACATTTTCAAATTTCTTCCTTACTCCAAACCATTTTCTAAAGCCTAAAAACCATGAGCTACATTTGGTAACCACAATAATCGTAAATCACTGGTATCAATCTTATTTTTGTGATACTGAGCAATTACCTGAGGGAAAAAACTGTCATAAGGAATTACTTAATTTGGCTTGCTGATTCAGTAGGTTGTCAGAGTTGGTTGGCCCCTGTACAGATACTGTACTACTGTGAGACAACACTCAGACTCAAACAACTTAAGGGGAAAAATGGAGATTTATTCAGTTTATGACTCTAGAGATAAGATGCAGTCCATTATGGTGGAAAAGGCATGGTTGGTTGGCAGAAGCTGGAGGCAGCCTAAGTTGTTCTGGCTATCATGGAGGTTGAGAGAACAAGCTGCAAATGCAAGAGCAGACTAACTAGCTAAAGTTGGTAGAGGCTAACCAACCTTAAGGCCCGTCCCTTGTGATTGCATTCTTCCAGAAAGTCTACCTCCTAAATGTTCCATGATGTTCCCAGACAACTAGAAATTCAAACACATGAGCCTCTAAGGGACAACACACATTTCAAATTATGATAGCCCCTTACATTTGGTAAATTACTGAATGCGATTCAACAAGTGGAGACAAAAATATAAGATAACTCCCCAACCAAGGGAATCAAGAATGACCTATTATCTCCAAATAGATCTCACATTCCAATGCTTCTGAGAAAGGGAGAATAGTTTCTATTAGAAAGTTAGAATAGGAATTTAAGCTAGAATAGATGTTTCAAGGCTGTTAAGAACAAAAAAAAACAGACTGGGAAGGTCCTCTAACGTCCCCACAGCTGGGCTTATGCTACAGATTCTGTCAGTCTGTAGGAACTGACTTTAATCCCACACCAAGATAATTCACCAACTTCCCCCAGTCCTCTGTTTATGAAAGGATATGGAGATAAGCTATTCAAATGCAGATAAGTCAAGTTCCTTGAAAGAAACAGCTCAACAGACCAATCAAACACAGGAGAGACCAAAAACTCCAATCAGGTTTAAAGAAACTAAAACTAACCAATAAGGAGAAGCCACTTTTCCTGGGCCTGCCTAACCTCATAAATATGACCTGCTAGCCAACAGACAATTCCCTTGTCCCTTGTGGACACGGTGTCTCCAAATTCTTTTCTTTTTTTCACTTAATAAATCTTGCCTTAATCCTCCCCCTTGTGTTTTAGCACTGGCATCATTTCCATGCCCAAATAAGTAGCTGCTATTGGACAATGAGTGACAATCACATGCCACTCAGGCAGACATTTTGTATTCAAACTATACATGTGTCACTGGGACACAAGTATAGATTATCCCATTGGATAACTAACCTCATAACTAATTAAAGTTTGTACCTTACTGTGAGATAAAACTTATCTTCTCTTTCACTATTGTAACCAATAAAGCTACATTCACTGAAGGAATATGGCATCTGAATTACTTTGTCCATACAGGTCCCTTAGACAGATGCAATAACTTCAATGCTGATGTATAAAAGAAGGAGAATCTCTGAAGAAGCTTGAAGCCCAAATGTACTCTCAAACTCATGCCAGGTAGAGTTGGTGACTAGATTTGACATTAAACCTTTTTAATTTAACTCTTCATGTGATATGCATTCTTTCTTTCACTTTCTGCATTTGTCTGTTCTGTACTGAACTGTGGACTATTTCTCCTAGCGCAATAGAGCAGAATGGCTCCAGAATGGCTCCAGAATCCACTGGCTGGTCATAAACTAATTTCAGTTACCCAGAACATACTAATATACATGCTGAAGGTGAAAATAAAAAGTATAAATAATAAATTAAAATGGCAGTTACTTAATATAGCATTTACTTATATAGTTATCAGCACAACATGCCATCAGCTATTAATTATGTAGATTACCAGTCAGTAACCTATTCACTGACATCTAATCAATTATTTAAATCAAGTTTTAAATCTCAATGACAATTTTTTATTTCTGAAACTTACATTTAGTTTTTTCCGATATCCTATTTATGTTTGTTTTCCTCTCATTCTTAGAGGAATTCTAATATTTTTAGGAATTCAAGCGATACTTTTTTATAATGTCTATCAGTTTGAGTCGCTGGTTAAAGTTTCAGATTCTGTATCTGGAGCTTGTCCTATCTCTGACTCTGTCTTGGAACAATTGTTTGGTTCTTAGTGGTTTGCCATTTTGGATCACGAGCTTGCTTTCTTAGGGTTTTATGTGAAGAATCTCACATCTCACTGCCTTCTAGACATTACTTCTTTTTATTACTCAGAGTAGGATTTCAAAGGGCATTTATTTATAGCAAACGGAACAACAACCACCAAAAAGTAGATATTAATTTTGAAATAACATTTCTCCTTCAATATCCATGAGGGCAAATAGCTCTCTTATCTTCTCCTGTGCAAGTTTCCTATGCACATCTTCCCTATAGGACCTCAAGCTGCATGAGAACCCCATACTGAAACATTGCTAGGCTTAAAACAAAAACTGAGACTTATAAGCAGCCCAACTCACTTATTTTCTTACATTCTCAATTTAAATTGTAGTTTCATTTCTTTTGCATGGGATTCCTATTTTTCTTTCTTAGATTCATTCCTTACCTTTAGCTCATATTTCTGGTAGACTCACTGTGTTTGGGGAGGTTAGGATTAGGGAATGGTCAAATTGAATTATTTTGCAACATTACCAAAACTAGAGAAGCTCTGCATATATTTGAACCAGGGTTACCAAGATAAAATAAGGAATAGTCATAGGTATATTTTAGGTCATATAAAAAAACACATATTTAAAGTTACATAATTGGACATTGGCATTTAATTTGTAAGTACTTGAGTGCAAAGATATGAAACTCTTGACTAGCTCTAGTCATGAAGACAGGATGATATAGCTGTTGACTATGGGATCCTGTTTTTCTCCTTATAGGCAGACATACTGCACTCTAGCATGTGGATTTCTATTATCTTTATAGGACACTGGAGAGATGAATTATAAATAATAAATTCTCAGCCCAATAGCGAAAGTAGTTCTGCAGTTTTCCTATCTGGATCACAATCCTAACTCTTCCTAGGCATTCTTAAAGTAGTTCCTGACATATTAGACTATATGCACAAAGTTACAAAGCTTTGCAGATTTGATTAAGCTGCCAAGAAGAAAGAGCTGAGGAAAACAATCTAATTGGATTTTACTTTATCCATCATTTTTAGAAGGCAATGCTTGCTTATATCGAATTTTCAATTCAAATATCAAAGATAATTTTATTCCAACAAGAAATTGTCTTCGACTTGATGTTAAGAAGACCCATGCAATTTGCTATGCTGTTCAGGAAACAAATATGGAAAAGCAGAACAACTACAAAAATTACGATGGTTCTGTCAGCTTCATTTTAACATGGCTATAGTTTCTGGACAATGCATAAGGAATCAAGGCAAGAAAGTGGTGTATTTGGCTCTAAATGGGATTGGTGTCTACAGTATCCATGCTGCCTTTAATAAGACTATATAACATATAGCTGGCTTCCACAACTACAGCTCACAACAGTGTGATCACTGTTACTCAGATTAGTTTACAAAAGAATGCATTTGAAAGCACAGCATTTTGTTTGGAACTAAATTGTGGTTACATTTGTTGGACATATTTAATATTTGTTAAACTCAGAGGACATAAATAGCAAAATTATGTCACAATGCAATGTGAAAACATGAGAAAAAGAGGAATGTTAAAAATTTTACCTAGTACTACCCAATTTTACTGAGAACAGAGGTTTGATCCACTGGAACCACAGCTATAACAACTTTTGCGTGTTGACTCTAGAAAAGCTCCTTTCTTGGCAGCTGAAACTTCTGAAGGACAAGAAATGACATTAGCTTAGGCTTTCAGCCCCTGAAGGAATCCGGGTTTTCAAACCATGGAATCACCATACAGTGGTATTCATTTCTTCCACTGTCCCAGTAAAAATCACAAGGTTTTCCTTCACTGATGTTCATTTATCCAACAATGACAGCTATTCTACTGCCTGTCCTTTCCACATCCAAAGCTTCACAGCCATCAACACAGCTCTCTTCTATTAAGCAAACCAGTCCATCATCTTTAAATTCCACTTTACAAAATCTTTGTTCCCTTCATCACAAATGGGACCCAAATAATCCATGACTCTCTGAGCATCACTATTTTCCAAATGGCAATCTGTGTCTAACACTGCCATATTCCTCCAAAAAAGCCATTCAAAATCCACAAAGTCCAAATAGCCAGATTTATTATCACCACCCCACTTCTCTGGTACCAAATTCTGCAGCAGTTCACCTGCATTGTTGCTGATAAATTGCCACCCAATAGCTTAAGGGATCAAGGGGTTTATTCTCTTACAATAGTCTGCTTATAGGGGAACATGCACCATCACCAAAGGGCTGAGGGACTGGCCACATAATCTCCACATACCAGCAGAGAGAGAGAGAGAGAGAATCCTTACTTGCAAGCCCAGCATATCTGGCCAAGTATACAGTAAGGTGTCAACTGTCAACTTCTTTAACCAGCTCCTTTCATCTTATCCACCTTTCTGAACACTAGCCCCTTCCCCCCACCACTTCCCCTTCCCCCCACCACCATGGAATGGGCCTTTCCCATCAGTCAGACAATCTCCTTCAGATTTATTTGGAGCTTAACTCAAGTACTAATTCTTTACAAATGTGCCCAGAGTTTGAACCCTCCACCTTGAAGTTGACACCTGTATCTAATTGTGACACACACTCAAGTGTGATTGTTTATATACAGCTATCTGCACACACACACACACACACACACAAACACACACTCACATACACACACAGAGCTATTTCATACGTCTAGTTTCCTAGTCTATATATCATCCTGCTGGCTCACATGGTTTTGTGAGAGGAAATATCCTTACACTTTTGCATGTGTACAATTTTACAGCAGTTGCAACACAGTTTCTCATTTTCTCCATAGCGCCCATACCACACAAATATTCTCTGAAGTCAGAATAAGTTTTCACTTCACAGATTTTGAAAATCATTGCTCAGACAAAAGTTACTAAGTAAAACAGAGCATGGATGCTCATCCCTGTAATCTCAGCATGTAGGATTCCGAGGTAGGGCACCATCATGAGTTCCTGGCCTACCTGGGTAGCAAAGTGACCTCCATGTCAGTCTAGGATCTGACTTCAAATCCCTGCCTCAAAAATCAATTAGTAAACACTCCAAAAAGGACCCAAACTAAGCCAAAAGTCACGAACAGTGATTTGAGCTATAAATGCAAGAAAAAGGGCTTTCAGGAGTGAGTGGGAGAAGAGAAGATAGGGGAATCATCCCAAAACACCATACACGTATACTGAACTATCAAAGGCAATGTGTTAATAAAAGGCATTTTCAAGGATTATGGGTTATGTACATTGTGGGGTAGATATGTATAGTATATGTAAATATTAGCATTTTTAGATTTTGTTCTCACTATTCTCTTTATTTTTTGTTTGTTTGTTTAAAAATATAAAATAAAATAGCCTAAAATGAGACAGAAACTATTTGATAAAAAATGTTTTGACATTTTTGGGCCAGGGAGATGTCTCAGTGGTTAAAGCCATTGTTTTGCAAGCAAATGGCATGAGTTAAGATCCCCAGATCCCATATAAAAAATGCCAGGCTGATGTGGTGGCCCACCTGTACTTCTAGCTCTGGGAGACAGAGCCTGGCAATGTTCAAAGCAAGCTGGCTTGCCAGATGACTCCTAATGGTGTGCTCTGGATTTAATTGCAGACCAAGCAGAATGCACCTTACAACAAGGTATAAGAACAATGGAGGATACCCAATGTCTCCTGTGAACCTCCACAACACACACATAAGAACATGTTAGTATGTGCCTGTGACCCCAGCACTGGGTGGGCGTGTGGTTAGATGCAGGCAGATCTCAGGGGGAGTTTTGGTCAGACAATCTGGTTAATTCAGTGAGCTCTAAGTTGAGTGAAAAATTATTTCAAAAAATAAGGTGTACATCTATACCTATATCTGCGCATACATGTGCACCTACACATATGCATGTGCACACACACATACACACACATATCAATACACACATATATGAAAGGAAAAATGCTTTAATGCCTTGGGAAAGGAATAATTACACATGCAGCTATGACAATTTCTCTGTGCATTTCTTTTTCAGACAGGATTTTCAGGATGAGCAAGACCACCTTTTGCTCTGCCTTGCTTTTCATTACTGCCGGAAACATTTCTATAATGAAGAGAGAATTGCTTCATCCAGATTTTTGCATTGATTACATTTTGCATCTACACTACTTAAAGGGTAAGAATACAACTATTAATGCCGAAGCATCCCTGGCCAGTTGCAGTTCTGATGGCCTCCTTATACTCTGTAGCTGAGTGATTACAGTCCATCCTCTTGGCTTTCCCATGATTCATCTTTAAAAGCATTCTATTTTTTCTCAAAAAAGCTATCTCCACTGCTGCAATAAATTCAAACCCAAGAAACCAGTCATTCCCAGGCAGAGCCAGTATTTCATCCATGTTGTAAATGTCACGTGCAATCACGTCTCAGTCAGGCTTTCTGTGAACACTGAAATAACAGTTATGTATCATCTTTATCTATAACCAGCAAATTGAACAATATACAAAATGGGCATTCCTTTTGTAAAGCAGCAAGTTTGAATGAGGAATTGAGTTTTAATTTGAGAGATGATAAAAATAGCAATAATAGGACTGGGGAGATGACTCAGTAGGTAGAGTGCACACAAACATAAGCACATGACTTTGGATCCACAACGTCCATATAAGGGCAGAGCATACTAACATGCACCTGCAAATGTAGCATTGGGTGGGCGTGTGGATAGAAGCAGACAGCTCCCAGGAGGCCCACTGGTCAGCCAGTCTAGTGAAATAATGAGCCTCAAAGTAGAGTGACCTTTTCTCAAAAATTAAAAGAGAGCGAAACAATAAAATGCTCAAAATCAGTCTCTGGCCTCCACATGCATTCACATGCATACATGCACACATGCATTCACCATGCAAACACATGTACACCATATACACATGCATATATATACCATGTACACATACTCCATATGTATACACATACACATGTATGTGTGACACATACATATGCTATACACATATGCATGCTTCGTGTACACATATAACGTATGCATACATGTGTACACATTTGCCAATATATAATATATTCATGCATTTACATATGTATTCCATATGTGCATGCATATATCACATATATGTGCATTATATATACATGCATACATATGCTTTTTATATTTGCATGCATATACCATACACAGACATATATTATATGCACATAAAAAAGCACACACATGGACGCACACATTGTGTAGCAATGTCAACTTCTATACTATTAGTTAGGGGTACATGTCCTTAGATCTCAGTACTAGTTTGAACAGTCTCACTCCAGACTGAGATTCAGACTTTGTGGCCAGCCTTCCAGTCCTGACCAATGGCAACTTCACAGCTTTGCCTGATAGCGGCTGGGGAAGGCTGCTGTCCCTCAGTAGACAGCCGCCCTGTCAGTTCATCGTTGCTTCCTGGAGTCAATTGGTGGCAACCAGGCATGCTCATGATTCCATCGCTTCTAGAGATTGTTTGGCGGCCTCTATCTCAGGATTACACTCATGCACCCCCAGGCCTCTGCCTGGTCCCCTTTTAGGGACCACCTGACTCAGGCACTTCTGTCAACTCTTGGTTTTCCCTGTACCTCTCCCTCAACCTTCCTAGGATTCACAGCCAGACCAGAGCACATTAATTGGCTCCTGGGCCCTCAGACAGTCCTCTCCTCCTGCACTGAATGACATCTCACCATTACTGCTTCTGGTAAAGTGAAATACAGGGAGCTAGGAACTGTTTACATATCCTTTTAAACAGTTCCAGTGATGAGTGAACAGAGGAATACCATTTGTAGTTTGATGCTTTGCATTAATTGATAATCTTGATACGTGGGAGCTCACCACAGCACACAACTTGGTAAAACAGACTTGGTTGTTTCCCTTGATCAGCCTTTTGATAAAATTAATGACCAAATGATAGTAGATATTTGTGTGTTTGGGATTTTTCTAATGCCTTCTTTTAATAATACAACTATATCTACTTATATCTATGTCTGTCTGTATCTCTCTATACATATCATTATCTATAGCTATATAATTCCATAGACTAAGCAAAGAGGAATGATGTGTCCATTGTTCTCCTTGAAAAAGATAATCTGTAAATGAATGGCTATGTAAACTATTCCTGTGATGTCACAGTGATGCTGTGGATGCCATATTTCCTGTGTGTGACTTTGTCATGTTTTATTTCCATTACTGTGCATTCAAATACATGATTTTCTCTAATAACAACGACACATTCACACCCTACCAATTAATGGAAAGTAAATGTTGCATCTTCCTTCTTGACATTTTGGGCGTTCAATTAATCTCTCATGAAAGAACTTGTTATTATTCAAGCTACATTAGTGGAGAGACGAATATTACATTCAGGAAAACAAACTTTCATTGTGTAGCAATGCCTAATTAGGGAGGTGAGCACTTGAATCAAGCAGGATATAGAAATGGATTACACGGTCCTTACACATGAGCACATAATTTATCAATAAAGGTAATAACCACTGCTCGGAAAGAAACTCTCCAAAACTCAGCTGAACCTTGCTGTCATCCTCCTTATTCTTTAAGAGATTTAAATGGTAGGACATATCACGTGCTGCCATTTTAGCCTCTCTCAAGCTAAATCAAGCTAAATAATTGATTGTTTGGGTGGGGAGAACCTCAATGACCATAAAACTTGATTCTTGTAAACTTTATTTTCAGAAACACACTATAAATTGCTATGTCTAATGAAAAATCAAGAACGCTGATGGAATAAAACAAGCTTTCAGGCACTACTCATCTACAGATGAGTTGAATTTGAAAGGCTGTATTAGTAGAAATAAAACACTCTGGAGCAACAGCTGCTCTGTAGCATGCAGAACTGACAAATAATAGATGATGGTACATTCTCCTCCAATCTTCCTTCAAGATAAAACAGGAGGGCTAGAGAAATGGTTCAGGAGTTAAACCACTGCCTCACAAGCAGAAGAACCTAAGTTTGGATCCCAGAGCCAATGCAAAAAAATGCCAGTGGAAATGGCAGATGCTGCTTTTCTGGCCCAAGAGGGCAAATCCTAGAGCAAAGCAAAAAGGAGCCAGAGCAACCTAGGATGATTCTGAAAGTCAGTCACCCTTGAATCTCCACAAGCACACATAGTAAGTGCACTCGGATGTACATGGATACACACACACATACACACACACACACACATACATACACACACACACACATGCAAAAAAGGAGAAAAAAGGAGAGATTTAAGCCTCTTCAGATTTTTGTCATATGTATAATGGGGCTGCATGTTTGTAATTGCATCTGATTTTTAAACACATAGAATCTTCCATGGCAACTGCCATGCCACAGTTATTATATGTAAAATATAACATTTTAAGATCAAGGACAAAATAGCTTGTCTGCAAAAGTGATCAGTCATCCTTTGCGTAAGTAAAGTTTAAGTCACTTTAGGAAAAGTCAGGAACCCACCCTATTCGCAGCAGAAGTAGTGGCCTGAAGTTACCTTGGCAGATTTAGAGACAGTCAGGACTACATACATCAAAACTGCCAATTCTCTTTTTTAGACTTTTAAAAAAAACCCAACTTTATTTATTTTACTCATGTGTGCGCGTGTGTGTGTATGAATGTATATGTGTGTGTATGTGCATCGTAGGGCACTGTGGAGAACTAAAGGTGACTTTGAGAATCATCTTGGATTGCTTCTACCTTCTTTTTGCTTTGCTCTAGGATTTCCCAGGCTTTGCCCACCAGGGCTTGAAGTGCAGGCTACTGCTGCTTCTGCCTGGCATTTTTATGTGGAACCTGGGATCCAAACTCAGGATCTGCTGCTTGTGAGTCAGAGTCTTAACCCCTGAGCCATCTCTCCAGCCCCAAACTACCACTTTTCTTAATTATCATTTTGCAGAGGCAAACATGACCTGCTAAACAAGAATATTCTCTTAAAACCCACTTATGATGCATACATATGTTAACTTGTCCTTTCTTTATCCTATCAGGGAAGCCCCTTCATAGTCTCAATATTGTCAGTTTATTTCTTGATACCCTGATACCTTTATATTCTAACACAACCTACCCTATTGTTGAGTTTTCTTTAGGGGTGCCCCTGTGGATTATTTGTAAACACATTGTAAAAAACATTTAGAATCAGGGTTTTCAGGAAAAATTATAGTGCCTAGGAACTGTTTGATGCTATTCTAGGAATATCTCTAATTCAGGTTAAAAACTGCAGATCAATCTTCCCAGAATAAGAGACCACCTGATGTTGAGCAGCTGACAGACTGATTGATTAGAAGTTTAGCTATCTGTGCAGAGTTGGAATGTTGCAAATACAGAGCCAAATTATTTTGAGTTTTCTTGGCCCTTAAAATGGACATTCATGACTCACTTCTGTATGTCACCAATCTTCCTGCGACTGTTATGTCCTCTGATCATCACATGGCATTTGAGGCCCATGGCTGAAGCTTCCCCACCTCTAGGTCATCTGCCCACCTGACGCTTTTTCCAGTGTCTTTGAAAAGCTCTTTGATTTGTGACCATCTTTGTTCTGGCACTATAAACCTTCAGGAAACTTAGGCTGCCACACACAGTATTTGGTGTGTAGGGTCACTCACATTTAACATAAATTATTTTTTTCCTTTGGAGCTGATGTAGTGACTTTCCACATCAACACCCAATTCCAAATTCTTGTTTGACCCATCCCTAGCAAGAAACACATTTGAACTGCTGAACTTTTCTGTGAACTAAGCAACCATGGGCATATTACACAGTGGGTAATTAACTGCCAACATGAGCTCTCCCTGTATTGTGACAACATCTACAGTTTGTGAACTACATCAGTGCACAGTGATTTTGTTAGTTATATCATGTAGAGCTCTGTGATTAGTTGTTACAAAGCATCCAACTGTTTGAGCTGAGGGTTGCCTGGTTTTGGCCCATTTCTCTCAACTCTGGAAACCCCCATCTGAGCTTGAAGGGCAGCCTCACCTGCTGTGTATTCTCCCTCTTATTCTAGCACTTTCCAGCAGGGAGACCTGGTACTTGGAAGGCTCCCACATGTACTCCTGCCATTCTAGAACAGCGTAGAGAAACAGAACTGAAATAGACATAAATGGAGGCTTTCTCCACTCCCCTGTCCACTGCTGACCCTTCTGAAGCGTCCTTCTCTTTAACTGTCTGACCTGGTCGATTGCCTCCCTGTGGCAAGCATAAATGTTGGATCTCTATCTTAAAGGGTTCCCTTTGGAAGCCCCCCTCCCCTGAGGTGGCACAGGAATGTAGGAGTTCTTCTTTTAAGGCAATTGATGCAGTGCCTGACTAAGCTTAGACCAGTCCTGTCCTTCTGCAGCTGTGGTGAGCTGTCAGGTCTGTACTGGAAGCCCTTTTGGAAGTGGGGCACTTCAAGCCTGTTGGTTCTTAGGGGTCAGCCCTTGATGCCAATTCAAAAACATGTTCAAAGTCCTGGCAGATGGTCGGTCTTATTTCACACAAGCATATTTCTTTTCGTACATTCTGTGTGGTGAGCCAAGAGCTGCTTGCTGTGACTTTGTAGAGGACAGTCGCCGCCAGCAACTGTGCAGTACTGACCACAGAAGTGGAGGTGGTAATGGGATCTTCAGCCATCCCTGTAATTACCTAGGCAGGTTACACACACTTGAAATGCTGTTGGGTGAAAAACACCATGTCACTTAGAAAATATGTACACATGAATGTGTGTATCTCCATGGCAAAAGGGAGAGAGTAAGATGGAGGAGAAGGAAAAAGAGGAAGAGGAGAAAACACAGAGATTGAGAGAGAGAGAGAGACAGAGAGACAGAGAGACAGACAGAGAGACAGAGAGAGACAGATAGACAGAGACAGAGAAAGAGAGAGCAGTCAGAGACAAAGAGTCAGAAAAGCACATTACAAAAGAACTACTTCTGGACTGTTCACTGGAGACTTGGCAGTGAGCTTGAGAAGTAGTATTTGGGAAACTTAACAAAGTCTATTTCAAAGTCAAGTGGCAGTGGAATTCTCCCTGAGTCCCAATGTAAATTGAAGAGGCAACGTGTCAGTTTCTCAGATACTGCTAAATGCTTCAAAGAAACTGGAAGCAATGGATGTCTAGATGGATAGATTTCTTTTGTAATATACTTGAGGAAGAAATAAAAGGCCTATTATGAGAATGGTTTATCTTCCATCTTAAAGAAAGATTTTGTGGAAAAGCAAAGTCTGCACATGATTTTTTAATAAAGTCAGCTATATTTTTCCACAGGTAAATGAACTAAATCTTCCTTGTTTATTTTCATATCTAACTCTGCTTTGTACAGGAAAGAAAAATATTTTGAACCTTCTTGTCTATATTTTTCTTGAAGAGTACTTTGCTTGAAAATATATTCTCAGATAGATGATATATCACCAGACAAATAGATAGACCAACCAACAGATGGTATATAAGATAGATAGAAAGAGAGAGAGAGATAGATAGATGATTGATAGATAGATAGATGATAGATAAATGATTGACAGATTTAGAGAGATGATAGATGAGTGTATAGCTAAGTGATAGATTGATAGATGACAGGTAGTGAAATATATAATTAGGTAGAATTATAGAGATATGATAGTAGATAGATAGATAAATAATAGATATTTATTAATCTACTTAAAACCTTACATAAAGAACTTTACTGTGAAAAAAAGGACAGTAACTACAAATTGTCCTGACTCACCTTCTCTCCTCCATTCTTATTCATATGTGTGTGTGTGTGTGTGTGTGTGTGTGTGTGTGTGTGCCCTTGTATGTGTGCCACACAGCAATTGAGTGTGTGTGACTTAAGGATCACATTGGGAATTTTTACCTCCTTCTTTGTTGCTTTGCTCTGAAGTTTCTCAGACTCTGCCTTCCAGGGCTAGAATTGCAATTTGCCATTTCTGCCTGGTATTTTTACATGAGAACTGGAGATCTAAATTCAGATCATTTTGTTTGGGAGGCAAAGGTTTTAGCTCTGAGCCATCTCTCCAGTTCTCTCCTCCATTCTTCTAATAAAGTTAAATTTTTATTTGTAATTACTTAGGTGAATATATTTAGCAAACATAAATAGTATGCTTGCACATTTAGCTCTTATTCCATCTACTAGGTGGGGGGTCATTTCATGTATATAGCTTTCCATTTGGCCTGCTGCTATATGATTTCTACTGAGAATTTTTACTTAGAAGGAAGACACTTAGAGCTAGAGCAACCTCGCCCTTTCCCCACTCCGCCACCCCCCAGGACTCGTGCAGTCCAGCCAGGACTCACCGCCCAACCCCAAAACCCCAGGCCAAATAATTCAGTTCAGTGAAAAATGCACAGAAATTGAAAGAAGGTCTTAAGAGTTAAAACGACGTTGCCCAATCAAAGTGCAAATCCATGAGAAACAAAACCCAAGAAGACCAATGTCCCACTGAAGAATGATAGACTCTAACCAGAAAAAACCCACGGAAAATGGCCAAGAAAGCCTGACCCAGGATAACAACTCTCAAAATATGATCATTACCATGTTAAATACTATAAAAGAGGAAATCCGGGAGGAATTAAATAACCGCATCAATCACTTTGAAGAGGAAAACAACAGACACTTGGAGGAGTTGAGAAAAACAGTGCAAGAAACAAAAACAGGCATAGAGCAGTTAAAACAGAGTCAAGCAGAGTTCAAAACTGAACTAAAAGACAAATTATCTTCAACCCAGAACAAAACGGAGAGTCTTATCAGGAGAACTAACGAAGCAGAAAACAGAATTTCAGACCTTGAAGATAAAGTGGGAGTATTAACTAGCTCAATGGAACAGGTTGTTAAAGCCAAAAAGATACTTGAGAGAAATATTCAAGAGTTATGGGACACCCTGAAGAAGCCTAACATGCGTATTCATGGAATACCAGAGCAAGAATCTCAAAATACCACACCTGAGGAAATTTTTCAAATGATCATCAAGGAAAACTTTCCTCATCTAAAAAAAGAGAGGCCCATCCATATACAAGAGGCATTCTGCACCCCAAACAGATATGACCAAAATAGAAACTTGCCATGGCAAATAATAGTTAAAACACTCCACATTCAAGATAAAGAAATGGTGCTGAGAGCTTCAAGGGAAAAAAAAAACAAGTCACTTTTAAAGGTAAACCTATTAAAATAACAAATGACTTCTCAGTCGAAACAGTAAAAGCAAGAAGAGCTTGGAGAGACATACTTCAAGTATTGAATGAGCAAAAATGAAAACCCAGGCGGATATACCCCGCAAAACTATCCATCATGATCAAGGGAGAAAGAAAAATCTTCTAGCACAAAGACAACTTGAAGGGATACATGTCCACCAAACCAGGCCTTCAAAAAATGCTAGAAATGATACGCAAGCACGAAGAAAAAAAAAAAGGCATATCCAGGAGAACAGAAGGGAAGTATAACACCTTTAAAAGAGAAGCAATATACTTACAAAAATCACTAACCATAATAAATGTCCGGAATTAAAAATAGTTTCTACATTATAACACTAAATGTTAATGGAATTAACTCACTGATGAAGAGACACAGATTACAAACTTGGATTAAAAATTACAATCCATCAATCTGCTTCCTGCAGGAAACACATCTCACCACAAAAGATAGGCACGCTCTAAAAATAAAAGGCTGGTCAACCATTCTACAAGGTAATGGAAGCAGAAAACAAGTAGGGGTAGCCATGATGCTATCAGACAAAGTGGACTTCAAACCAAAAAAAAAAAAATCATAAGAAATACAGATGGATACTACATTTTAGTCACAGGTACAATTCACCATGAAGACTTCATAATACTGAACATATATGCACCCAATACACCCCCCCCCACATTCACTAAGCAAACCCTACAACGTCTAAAGCGAGAAATCAATCCCAAAACGATAATTCTTGGGGATTTCAATACCGCCCTCTCAACATGGGATAGATCTACAGGTAAAAAACTTAACAGAGACACTTTGGAGCTTAATCAACCCTTAGTGAAATGGACCTTACAGATCTCTATTGAACTTTTCATCCACGCACCAAAGAATACACATTTTTCTCAGCAGGACAAGGAGCTTTCTCCAAAATATCATATATTGGGCCACAAAACAAATCTCTACATATACAGAAAAGTTGAAATTCTAGCCTGCACCTTATCAGACCACCACGGCCTAAAGCTTGACATCCACAACACAACAAGGAACAGAAAATACAGTAACTCCTGGAAACCTAACACTATGATGCTGAATGAGAATTGGATTCAGGAAGAAATTAAAAAGGAAATTCAAGATTTCCTAAAAGTGAACAATAATGAAAACACAACTTACCAAAATCTGAGGGACACAATGAAAGCTGTACTGAGAGGTAAGTTCATAGCTCTTAATGCCTACATCAGAAAAATGGAAACATCAGAAATAAATAATTTAACAATGCACCTAAAAGCTTTAGAGACACTAGAGCAATCTCATCCCAAAAGCAGTAAAAGGGAGGAGATTAGCAAAATAAGGGGAGAAATATCTGAAATTGAGATTAGGAAAACGATACAGAAAATCAACCATTCAAAAAGCTGTTCTTTTGAAAAAATCAATAAGATTGATACACTCCTAGCCAAATTAACCAAAAGCAAAGGAGAGAAAACCCAAATTAACAAAATTAGAAATGAAAATGGAGTTATCACTACTGATACCCAAGAAATCCAGAGAATTATAATATCACATTTCAAACACTTATACTCTGTGAAATTTGACAACACAAAAGAGATAGATGAATTCCTAAGTAAACACAACTTACCTAAATTGAATCAGGAAGTTGTGAATTATTTAAATAGTCTTATAACATATGAGGAAATTGAGGAAGTAATCTCAAATCTTCCCACCAAAAAATGTCCTGGACCAGATGGATTCAGCACAGAGTTCTACCAGACATTTAAGGAGCTAATAACACCAATACTCCTTAAACTGTTCCATCAAATAGCAAAGGAAGGAACACTACCAAATTCCTTCTCTGAAGCTAATATCATCCTAATCCCAAAACCTAATAAAGATACACTTAAAAAAGAAAACCATATGCCAGTATCTCTGATGAACACAGATGCAAAGGTTCTCACTAAAGTCGTATCAAATTAAATTAAAAAATATATCAAAAAGATCATCCATGGAGATCAAGTAGGCTTTATCCCAGGCACACAAGGTTGGTTCAACATACGCAAATCAATAAATGTAATACACCATATAAACCAGTCCAAAGTTCAAGACCACATGATACTCTCCATAGATGCAGAAAAAGCTTTTGACAAGATCCAGCAGCCCTTTATGATCAGAACCCTAGAGAAGGTTGGAATGGAAGGAACCTTTATCAATATAATAAAAGCTGTATACAATAACACAACAGCAAGGATTATACTCAATAGGGAAAAACTTGAAGCATTCCCACTTCGATCAGGCTGTCCACTCTCACCACTTCTATTCAATATTGAACTTGAAGTCTTAGCTGAAGCCATAAGACAAGAAAGGGACATAAGAGGGATTCAAATCGGCAAGGAAGAAGTCAAGTTATCTCTATTTGCAGATGACATGATCTTATACCTGAGTGATCCCAAAAACTCCACCAGGAAGCTCCTGGAACTAATACAGAAGTTCAGAAGGGTGGCAGAATACAAAATAAATGTACAAAAATCAGTGGCCTTCATATATGCCCAGAATGAAAGAAGTGAAAAAGCCCTGAGATCAACAATTCCATTTACTATAGCCCCTAAAAAAATGAAATACCTTGGTATAAACCTAACCAAAGAGGTAAAAGATCTTTACAATGAAAACTTTAAAACCTTAAAGAAAGAAATTGCAGAAGACACCATAAGGTGGAAAGACCTCCCATGTTCCTGGATTGGCAGAATCAACATCGTAAAAATGACCATCCTACCAAAGGCAATATACAAATTCAATGCTATACCAATTAAAATCCCAAAGCAATTCTTTAAAGAAGTTGACCAAACAACCTCAAAATTCATATGGAGGCACAAACGACCCAGGATAGCAAAGACAATCCTGAGTAACAAAAACACGGCTGGAGGTATCACCATACCAAACCTTAGTCTATACTAGAAATCCATAGTTATAAAAACGGCCCGGTACTGGCTCCAAAATAGACACACAGATCAATGGATAAGGATTGAAGACCCTGATATAAGCCCACAAAATTACCGCCATTTGATATTTGACAAAGGGGCCCACAAAATCCAATGGAAAAAGAACAGTATCTTCAACAAATGGTGCTGGCAAAACTGGTTGTCCACATGCAGAAGATTAAAACTGGACCCGTACTTGTCACCATGTACAAGACTTAATTCCAAATGGATCAAGAATCTCAATATAAGGCCAGAGACTATAAAAACCATAGGTGAAAGGGTAGGGAACTCCCTTCGAGCTGATTGGGCTAGGCCAACAGTTCCTAAACAGACATCCAATAGCCCAGTCATTGCTACCAACTCTCAACAGTTGGGATCTGGTGAAATTAAACAGCTTCTGTTCAGATAAAGAGATTGTAACATGAGCTCAAAGGCAACCCACAGAATGGGAGAAAACCTTCACTAACCACACATCTGATAGAACTCTATTATCCAGAGTGCACAAAGAACTTAGAAAACTAAACACCAAGGAAACAAATGACCTAATTAAAAAATGGGCCCTGGGGGCTGGAGAGGTGGCTCAGGGGTTAAGCCTCCCCCTTGCAGGCGGAAGGTCCTGAGTTCGGATCCCAGATCCCACGTATAGACGCCAGGCGGAAGCGGGGGCAGCCTGCGCTTCTGGTCCTGGTAGGGCGGAGCCTGTGAATCCCGGGGCAGAAGGAGGTGGAGGCGTCCATGGTGGTTCGCGAATTCGTCCGTGGTTCTACATACACACACACACACGCGCGCACACAGTTGAATAAATAATAAAAAAAAAAAAAAAAAAAAATGGGCCCTGGAACTTAAAAGAAACTTTACCAGGGATGAAATTAAAATGTCTAACACATATCTTAAAAAATTCTCCACATCCTTAGTCATCAGGGAAATGCAAATCAAAACCTCCCTGAGATATCATCTCACCCTGGTCAGGATGGCAAAAGTCCACAATACAAAGAACAAATGCTGGAGAGGATGTGGTGAGAGGGGAACTCTCCTACATTGCTGGTGGGAATGCAGGCTCATACAGCCACTCTGGCGAGTCGTCTGGAGATTCTTAAAGAAATTAAAGATTGAAATGCCATATGACCCTGCTATTCCACTTTTGGGAATAACCCCCCATACAGCAGAGGTTCACCTCGATAGCACAAGCACGACCATGTTCATAGCAGCACTGTTTACAATAGCAAAGTCATGGAATCAACCCAAATGTCCAACAGTTGACGAGTGGATAAGGAAACTGTGGTACATCTATACAATGGAGTACTACTCAGCCATCAAAAATAATGAATTACTGGAATTTGCTGGGAAATGGATGGGATTAGAAATAATTATATTGAGTGAAGTATCCCAGACACAGAAAATTAAGCACTGTATGTATTCCCTAATAGGTGGCTCCTAGTACGAAACCCACTTAGAGACACTCAAAGATAAATCTCTATAATAAGTACAGTAATTGCTTAGATTATGAACAGGAGGGATGGGGAAGGAGGGCCACACCAGTAATGAGAGAGGGGGCCATATTACAACAGAGAAAATAGGCCACCATCAAGGACTGCAAGTAAGTAATGAGACATCTGGTTAAGTTCACAGATTTTCCTTCCTGATCATTTAGAACTGATGGGATATGATCTCACCAGAAAGGGAGGGCATATAGTCTGGCAGATAGAAAGTAACCATTTCTCAGATGGGTGGTTGACCCCTCCCTCACCGCAGTTTCCTACTTTTATTACATCTACCTTTGAATATACACTTATAACAAGACTGTAATTTAACAGATTTTTATCTCTGGACAGGGGGTGACATCCACTACACATCAGGGTGGACCCAAGGGCATTGCGGGAGCAGCAAAACTGAAAAAAAACTCAACAAACCATAATCCAGAACATCAGAGACTCTATATCAATCACCTGGAACTAGGCCAGCCTAATCTCTCCCAATCCTGAAGCTCAGGGAAATTTGCAGAAGAGGGGGCGGTAAGATTGTAAGAGCACAAGGATGGGAGGAGCAATGATATGCAAGATACTCCATACAAGCTAGGGCCGAAGCAATCATATTTGGACTTTACACGCCCTGCGCAATGTTCAACACACTATTGACCTCACAAAGTCTAGCATTTGCTAAAGGTACTAGGATCCTGGGAGGCAAGGGATTGACAGCCACAGTAGTGTTCCTATGCTTAACGGGAACACAGGAAAGTGTTCTGGGAAATGCTACTGGGTCCTTGCACCTCATCGGAAAGGAGGACCCAGAGGAGAGTTTGGCATGCACATTAATGAATGCTCCGGGGATGGGAGAGGGAGATACTGGGGCATAATAGTCCAGTTACAGTTCATAGTCCAGCTTGATGGGAGAACATGCACTAACACCAGGGCCGAGGGAACTGGCCCCACCATCACCAAATAATGGCTGAGAGAAGGACAATCCTTACTTTCCAGACTGGCATGTCTGGCCAAGCGTACACAAGATTGTGACTCTCTCAACCAGCTCGCTGTATTTTATTCCAGGGCCTTTTATTCTACCTACCTGTGCCTTCCCCATCAGCCAGACAATCTCCTGAAGGTTTGCTCTGGGCTTAACCCAACCACTAATTCTCCACAGACGTGCCCCTTGCTCAAACCCTCAACTCTCAAGTTGATACCTGTGCCTAACTATGACACAGGCTGTCTTTGATTAATATTTGAAGTAGAGGAACAAAGATACCATGTCATGATGAAACAAATAACCATTCATAAGCGGCAGCAAAGAAACAGAGATGACTGATAGTCTTGAGCACATTTAAAAATAAATACTAGGGCCTGGAGAGATGGCTCAGTGGTTAAGACTCCATCTTACAAGCAGAAGATCCTAAGTTCGGATCACAGGTCCCATGTAAAAACTTTTGGCAGAAAAGTTGGTGGCCTGCACTTCCAGATTTGGTGGTCAGAGCCTGAGAAATTCCAGAGTAAAGCCAAAGGGAGTTAGAGCAATCCAGGGTGATTGATTCCTGAAGTTACCCTTACTCCTCCACAGGGATACATAGTACTTATCCTCTTATACACATACACACACACACACACACACACACACACACACACACACACACACACACAATAAATAAATGAAAATTTAAAAAGTAAAATAAGTTAAAAAAATAAACAAATACTACTTGGTACAGGTTGAAATGACAGGAGAAAAAAATGTACAAAAAGGAAGTAAAAGAAAGTTGGAATATAAACTAAGGTAACGGACTGTAATGAAACAACAGAAGGCATGTAGCCAATGAAAGCCTATGTCTGCGCAAAGGGACCACAGGTCAAACAGCAAATATGATGAAGAACAAAAAACTGACAGGATTTTTGTAAGTGGCAATGCTAGAGATAAAGCAGGGAATCGACTAAACTTAAGAAAAACACCTCCATAAGTATTTTCAGTACCTCCATGAGATTTAAAACTTATTTGAGGTAGATGATTTCATAGGTAAGAGGAAAATTACCAACAGGAACTTAGAACATTGATAAGAAGGATAAATCAATCAGAGGCTAGAAAACTGACTCCGCTATCAAAACATTAGCTCCAAAAGCAAAAAGACCAGTTTAGGATCCGCAGAGCCCACATAAATTGCCAGGAGGGTGTATAATTCCAGTCCTGGAAGGCAGAGATTTAGGAATTTCCAGAGCAAGCTGAGTTGCCAGACTACCTCTATTAGTGAGCTCTGTGTTTGTTAAAGACCCTATCTTCAAAGAAGAGGGAAGAAGAACGATTGGGGATGATTCTTAATATCAACTTACACACATATACACACACATACACACACACACGTCTCTACATCATATGAACATGCATGCATGCATATATACATATACCCTGCATACACATAGACAAAAATGGAAAGAGAAATTAAAAAAGATAAATTAATGAGCACCAAAAACTTTTATCAGTCATAAAGACACAATTATCACTATAAACTCCAGATACAAATCATTTGGTTAGAGAACATAAAAGATTCATTTCTAGGACAAATAATGATAATTATAAGAATATGGATGTAGCCTGGTACTGGGGATTTGGTAGCATCTCCAAGAGATTTTCGGTTCTTGTTTCTAAGAACAAAGAATTGAACAGGGACATATAGATTAATAAGAAAAGATATAGAATTTAAGAAAAGATATTCTTCCAAGGGAAGATACCAAACCAGAGCAGGGAGAAACTTTAGTAGCCCAAACAGCTCAAATAAATGGGTCAAAGAGTAGCTTTGTTTTTGTTTTTGTTTTTGTTTTTGTTTTTGTTTTTTCTGTTTCTTTAGCATAGGTTGTTTGTTGTTAACACGCACTGTGTATGCTTTTCTGCACAAATTTCATCTGTTGCATGTATTTCTACATACAGCTTCATGCATAACCTATCTCATCTACTGCAATCTAGGCCCAAAATTTCCTCTAAGACAATTTTTTTTTGGTACTTCATTTTTTCTTTTTTCTTTTTTTTTTATTTCCGCTCATACAAACTTAACAGGTACACTGGTCCCCTCCCTCCCTCCAACCCCTCACACCCCTGTTCCCCCCTCCCCTCCCTCTGTCTTCCCCATCCCCCAGTGCCTCTCCCCCCCCCCAATCCCCGGAGCATCCTTTAATGTGCATGCCAAACTCTCCTCTGGGTCCTCCTCTCCGATGAGGTGCAAGGACCCAGCGGCATTTACCAAAACCCTTTCCTGTGTTCCCTTTAAGCACAGGAACACTACTGTGGCTGTTAGACAGTTTTTTTTTTTTTTTTTTTTTTTTTTTTTTTTAATTTTTTTATTATTTATTCAATTGTACGTGTATGCATGTGTGCGCGTGTGTGTATGTATGTGTGTGTATATCTGTATGTGTGTGTAGAACCACGGACGAATTCGGGAACCACCATGGACGCCTCCACCTCCTCCTTGTTTACTCTGCCCAGGGATTCACAGGCTCCGCCCTACCAAGACCAGAAACGCAAGCTGCCCCCGCTTCTGCCCGGCGTCTATACATGGGGTCTAGGATCCGAACTCAGGACCTTCTGCCTGGAAGGCAGAGGCTTAACCCCTGAGCCACCTCTCCAGCCCCGACAGTTTTTTTTAATTTGCCAATTTTGTAAAGTTTTTGCACCATGTCTACCAGACCTCACTGTTCTGTTCTCTTGTTCTCAGCTCGAGAAATACTACATTGAAAAACCAAATACCAAATAGATTAGAGACTGTCCAAAATAGTTAAAGATTTAATAGGTTCCAAATAAATGGTAAAAGAGAATCTCACAAGGGAAGAGCCAGGCTAAAATGGAAGACAAAAAGTGAAGCAAATGCACTAACTTATTTGAATCATCAGTTGAAAAATATGCATGTAGTCACTGAACATTAATTCACATGAGTTCATTGAAAAATTTGACTTTCTTTGTTGGGACAGGCCAAGAAAAATGAAAAAAGCATGAGAAAGTAAGAGACAGAAACACTGCAGAAGCAAACAGAAATATAATGGAAAAGAAAAAGAACCCGGGGAAAGCCATGCAGTAAGTGCGATGTTGATTTAAGATAGAGAGGATTATACTAGTTTAAGGGAAAATATTGAAGCACTGAATAACTGTTCTGGGAATACTGTCTTTACAAAACCTTACTTCATACTATATGCACACCATGTGACGGTACGCAATCATACTAACATGTAGCATGTGTACTATTCAAAATATTTGAACTATAAAAAATTTTTCAGAATGTATGGCAAGGAAGGACTCCTTTATTGGTGTTGCAGTTCGTCTGGATGGTTGCTGATAAATGACCATCAGACGGCTTAAGGGAACAAGGATTTATTCTCTTATGATTCCAGGTTAAAGTTCTCAGTCCAACTTGACAGAAAAGTACGCACCAACACCAGGGCCGAGGGAACTGGCCACACCATCACCACATAACAGCTGAGAGAGGTACAATCCTTACCTGCCAGACCAGCATGTCTACCCAAGTATACACAAAGATGCCAACTTCCTCAACTACCTCTCAATATTTTATTCACCTGTTCAGGGCCTAGTCCCACTCACCATGGGCTGGGCTTTCCCCATCAGCTAGATAATCTCTTGCAGGTTTACTTTGAACTTAACTCAACCATTAGTTCTCTACAAATGTGACCAGAGCTCAAATCCTCAACTGTCAAGTTGACACCTGTGCTGAACCATGACAATATAGATATAAACCATGAAGGCAACACTGGACTCTTGTCTTGGATGACGATAAAATAAAGAACAAATGTTCCACACAACCAGATGAGTTAACCCAGCACATAAAGACGTTGTTGCACTTATAAATAGACATGGAAATTTACTGCGTGAATAGTAAACAACAAATCAATGGAGGATTTAGCAAATATATTGAGGGAAGATATGTTCCAGAGATTGAACATGTTTACCAAGGAACGGCTAGGTTGATGCTAATTAGGAAATGCTGGCCTTTTCCCCAGGCTCCTCTATGCCATTCCTAGGAAGTCTCCAGGGGAAATCACTCCTTGGTGTTGTGCTCTCCCCCTGCGTGACTTCTGCTTTAAGATTCACCTTCTGGATTAAGTCTTAAATCATGCATATGCAAATTCCTTGTATCTTGTAGTCACTTGGATTCCTGTGGCTCACCTATGCTCCTCACTTCTGATTTGGAGGGCTAATTCCCACTGTAGAACTGATTTGCTTCTTGAGTGAAATAGAAAAGGTCTAGATAATCAGTTCTTCCCTCTTCATACTGTGAGTCCAGAGACTTCAACTCCATGTGTATCCTTATTTGATCCAATAGATAGACTCTATTTAAGATTGCTGCATATACTCTCAAGACAGAAGCTCCTTCAAATCTAGTAAGTATTTATTCTATAAAAGTTAGTTCTTAGGCAGTTTTAGAGCAGCCATGCTGAGATAGTCTCTGAAGTTCTTTGAAGGTCATTCCCCACTAATAAGATCACCTTGGAGGAACACCCCCTGCTGCTAGGGAGGAACTGACTCCAATCCTCCACAGGTCAACTTTCCCCAGCCCTTTATTTATGAAAGGACATGGAGATTAGTTCTCCTTTACAGATAGGCCCCACCTCCAGGTGGGCATAAGATCAACTGGGTGGGGCCCTAATGTGAGTTAACCAATGAGGCTCCTCAAAGCATTCCACATGTGGAGTCCCTGAGTTCCTTTCTAGCTCTTTGCTCTCATAGACTCCATGCCTGGAGTCCATGAGTTCTCCAGGGTACCTCCCCTAGTGGCACTCCAAGTCTAGAGTCCCTGAGTTCTGTTCTTTCTCTCCTCTAATAAACTCTACCTTAATCCTCTGCATGTGTTCTGATTTCAATCTTCAACTATGAACACAAGAACCCTGCAATACTTTCACATGTATCGTGTCTTCATTGAGAACTTGCTGCAAAATTCACTGCAAAAAAAAACCAATGTGATAAAGTTTTATAATATAATGTACATGAGTTTATGTTGACTTTATCGTATATAGAAATACTTTTTATAGTCCTCTTCCTTCTAATCCCTCCCTTACTCTAACCAAGAAAATATAGAGGAGGATTAATAATATCTAGAAAAGTAGTTAGCCTGTTTGTTCAAAATCTTCCCCATGTTATAAGAACAGATAAGTAGTTAGCCTATTTGTTCAAAATCTTCCCCCTGTTACAAGAACAGATGATCTCAGATTCAAAAGGTCATTGTAAAGTAGTTCAAGTTGTCTAATCCTGCAAAAGTCTTCATCTCATTCTCCAGGATCACAATTCTGATGGTTGCAAAACCCAGGAAGATGGTTCCTCATCCCTTTGTGTAAAGGACACTCTCTTGGATGTAAAGTCTATAGCAGATGTTCAGGAACTTTTCATTAGAAATCAAGCCGCATGAATGTTTAGAAAAATCGCATTTTCTTGTTAAATGGGAATCAGGCCAGACACAGTAATCCTGAAGCCCAATGTTTAGGTGTTTATTTTTACCGGGTGTCTTGAAAAAACATAATTTTTACATGTTTTAAGTAATTTTTTAATTTAGTGCTATCTATCTATCTATCTATCTATATATATATATATATATATATATATGAATGTCATGAATTTCTGACTTTTTGTCCCTTAATTTGCTATCCCCTCCTTTCCCCCTTACAACCTTTCATCTCTGCTGCCAGACCTCTCTTATTTTCAAGTCTTTTTATTTGTTCGGCCTACTGTGCTCAGCTACTTTGCCTTTGACGACATATCCTAGACATGATTCCTACTCCAGAAAGTATGATAGGTCAGTGAGTATACCACTGAGGAAAGCATCTTCTTTTTCTTCTCTATTAACATTAGGTCACACTAGTCTTTACAAGTTTTATCTATCCAGTGAAATGATTCTAAATCTTGGAGGTTATGTAACAGCAAGAAATCTTCCCTAGCTTCGTTTTGCAGTTTATAAGAGTCTAGTGGTAACTATTTCACTTTGGATGCTGATAGGTTAATGCATTGAATGATCGATAAAGTTATGTGAGTTAAAGGCAAATTATAGACAAAGCACCTGTGTTCATTAAATTTCTCGTTGCTTTGACAAACCATCCAATAGAAGCAATCTATGGGATGAAGGACTTTTCTCATTTCAGATTTTTGAATTCCAGCCAGTCCCATGAGCCTGGGCAAATATCACAACAGCAGGGCCCTGCTGAGGGGCTTCTTCATCTCATTTCAGACAAGAAATTTAAAAAAATGGGAGACACCACAGACCAGGAATAACTTTTAAGGCATTCCCCAACGGTCCTATGTTCCTCTAGCTAGACCTTATCTCTTAAGGTTTCCAGAACCGCCCAAAATTGCATCAAAAGCTGGGGACCAAATGTTCCACAAATAAGCCTATGGGGGAACATTTCAGAAACAACCCAAAACATCAAGTATAACCAAATATAGGCCAAGCTTGTTAAATTTTGTAGCTAAAGTTGAGTGCCAAGTAGATTTCTTGAGGCTTGTGTAATATCCACTGGCTGTTCAATTATTCCTTGTTGAAGTTTAAAAGTAAATGATTCCATTGCAAGCTGCAAATGCCTACATCCCTGCCAATTCACAGCATGATGATTCCACTTCAGCTACTGATCACTTGCATCTGGGCTGAGTGAGTTTAAAGAAAGAAAACAGTTTCAATTCTGAGTCATAAATGGTAAATCAGATCTGTTACAAAATCTTACAAATCAAGACACAAGTAAAAATTTTAAGGGCTAAGAATGTATTATCAACCTCATCTTTCTGTTATATATGACCTTATAGACCATATTTCTATAATTGGTGACTGATAATTATTCTTGATTGTCAATTTGACTGTATGTGGGATTCACTGACAAACCAGACATCATACGACTTGAAAAGATTATCTGGATTAGAAAATTTGAAATACATTGTCCAACTCTATTTTGGGTGGCACCTTCCAATAGCAGATCAGAGAAAAGGAAGCACTAGAAGGAAAAGCTCATTCTCTTGTCTTGAGCATGAAAACTCATCTTTCCTGTTGTTGCCATTCTTGGCTGACTAGAACATAGAGCTTTTTGTACCTCCCAACCTGACTGAAGACCAGTGACTATCTAGGAATCCTTCGGTTTTTTCACATAAGAACAGGACTGCTGTGATATTCAGCTCCAGAATTGAGCAGCTAGAGGCAGCCATCGTTGGACTATCCAGACCGTCTCTAGTGAGTCGATTTAATAAATTCCTTTTGCATACATGCTATTCTATCTGTTCTTCCTGTATAGAAAACCCCGACTAATGCAGTCACCTAGTACAGTGTTTAGTGTTGCACTATGAATGACATTCATTCCTTCAACAACATTCATTTATGAATTTATTCATTTATTTTTGTGCATATAGATATGGATGCATAGAAGGTATAGAAGAAGTCACTGTGTGAACCATAGAGGTCTAAGGATGACTTCAGAAATTATCCTCAATTTCTCTACCTCTTTATTATTTCCCAGGCCCCATTCCAAGCTCAAAAGTGCAGTATACTGCCATTTATTTCCACAAGGCATTTTTTATGTTACATCTGTAATCTGAACTCCAGTCCTTTTATTTGGACAACAAAGCCTTAACTCCTGTGCCATCTCTATATCCCTCCTTAAATGTCTTGACAGCCTGTTTATATTGGTTTCCATTGTCTCTTGTCTTTGTTAACTTCTTCTCCATTTTGAAGATTTTAAAGACTTTGTCCTAGACATACCAGTCTTAGGTTATGCTTCTAAACTGCTTCCTAAAATATGGACAATAACTCCTGTGCCACTCAAAATCCTTGATGCTGAAGAATCTATGTGTGCCCTCAGAGATCATTCCAGACACATGTCTTGGCAATTGTTATCCCCATACTTGTTCCTCTGAGGTCAACACACAGATGATAGTGAGTCTTCATTTGCTCAAACATTTTTTACTAACGGGTCTTATTTCCAACAGCCTTAAAGCTTCTCAATTATTCACAGATACTTTACAGTTCTGAAGTGCCCCACTTCAACATTATCATGTTAAAAGTTCAAGAGACATGAGCTTCTTTACATCCAAGGAGATTTTTAGCTTGTTCTGAGTCAGTCAGGCATGGCGAGCTCATTAGGAGAGAGAAGGGAAAAGATGATCTGTGAAAGCCGCTGGTGAGAGAAGGAAAAAAGGAAAATGAAGAAAATCTGCCTCTGTGCGTTTTCCCATTTATCTCAAAAGATGAAATCTAGATATCTCTGATTTCTTCTAAGTTGGGAACTCAGGACATTCCATTTAGCGAGGATTCAAATCAATGCACAACATTGACAAGGCAATACACAATGCTTCAGCCCACAGATTTTTGGACTCATTTGGGGAGTTCTGAGAAGCTATATAAGAAACAACTTTTAAGGGTGGGAGTATAGCTCAAAGTTAGAACTCTTGCCTAGCCCTAGACTTGACCCACAGCCCTGAAAATAACATTAGCAAGTAAACTTTCACATTGATAAGTACAATAGTTTAATATAATCCTTAATAAACATAGGAATCATACCCTGCAGCAATTTAAATGCATGAATATAAGTCTACGATTACATCCTGCTAATCAGACTTACAAAAGCTGCTTCATGTATTCCAGGAATCTCATTAAACCTGTACATATATATCCAATGTTTCAAAAAAGCTACTAAATAAAATACTAACCATTATCTTCCAAAATTGCTCTCTGGCAGAACTAAAGCCTGTGGTATTGATAAAATTCTTTCTCTCTCAGTTTATTGAGTAAGATGGATGCACCTGAAAACATGTGATTATATTGATAGTTATGCTAACAAAATGCATGCTTGCAAAACAGACAAGATCATACTGAAATTCACAGCACCACTGAACATTCAGGAAAATCACAAATTGGATGTAGTCTGACACTTAAGCAGAAAAATTATACATACACACACACACACACACACACACACACACACACACACACATAAACCCAGGTATGGGGTGGGAAGATAGTTTAACAGGCAAATTGTTTGCTGACTTCAGATCCTCAGAACCACGGAAATGCCAGGTGAGGCAGTGGGCTTCTCTAACCCCTAGCAATTACGAAGTGGAAATAGGCAAATCCCTGAGGCTGCCCAGTTAGTCCCTTCAGCCTAATTGTTGAGTTCCAGGTTCAGTGAGAAACCCTGTCTCAAAAAATAATTATCCAGTCAACTGAGAAAGTCATGTGATGTCAATATTTGGATACCACACTTACATGGGCAAATACACACACATACACATGCACAAATAACCACAAGGAATAATCTAGTGACTATGCAGTATATATGTGTTATATGTGGACTATCTCATGGTATTCATGCATAAAAGGAATGTTTGTGCTGTATAATTTAAAGAGTATTGGAATCAGGTATTGTTCAGTATAGTGGTTGTACTGTATGATTCTATTTATACCCCAGAGAACTCAGAATGAGAAAGCAACAGTCTAATGGAACAATTTTCTTCTATCCCATCTAGTAACTTGTCCGTCTCTACTCATATTCATATATATCATGTATGTGTGAATGTGTAGACAAATTGGGTATTATATGTATCATTTTTTGAACTAGAAATCTAAGTTCAGCAAATGCCTTTAATTAGTAGCTATGCTCGTTAACTAACTGGATTAATTTTACTGTGCTTCCATTTCTTTATCAGGAAAATGAAGGTAGTAATGGTGCCATTTGTAGTAATAATATATTCTCAGTAAGTGCTGACTCTTGTTTTCATTTCGACTTTTAAAACTTGGTAGAGCCGGTTGACTGACTGACTTGTGAGATGAGTGTTTTATTAGGAGAAGGTTTTGAAGGTAGAAGCCGTATTCCATGAACTTTTTATCTCTATCACTGATCTTAGTGTTGAGAATTAATCTTTGCATACTAAAGGTCTGCTAAATGAGAAGCATCCTTTGGGCATATATATTATAGAAAAGACACAATAGATTCCTCAAGAGGAAGGAGTTCACGATGCTAATTCTCAGAAACTCTTTCAACCTAGTGCAATGCTGGGAGTTCCCAAAGCAGAATCAGTAGAGCTCTTGGGGAAATGTAAATTAAGGTGACTTCAGAGGTCTCACTGGATACAGCAGGTTTCCCCCATCTTTTCAGCCCTGGAGCCAGAAGTAGAGGAGGCAGAATTGACTGCCAGTGCACCTGGAATTGCTCCAGTCTAGAAACAGATTGGAAAAGCAGGAAGACAAAGGTCAACAGGCCTTTTGAGAATGTAGTGTATGTTCAGGCTAGATGTCTTCACTATCGAGGAAAGAAGAAATGGAAGATTGCATGCCCACATTTGCTTGGATGATGAGCCATTTTATTTGAGGAGTACTTGGTTGTTCATAACCTTCTATAAGAAAACTAAAAAATTATCCAACATTGGATCTATCTTTCACCAACCTTCTACAAGAAAACTAAACAGTTACCCAGGATTGGATACGTCTCACCAATATGAAAGATTTCTCTTATCATGTTTAGTTTAATCAGAATAGCTTTCTGTAGTTAGCACCATGTTTTATTTTACTAGCAGTTTTATAAGTGCCTTGTACTTTAATAAACAAAGAAACATTCGATGATAAACAAAGGAGCAGTGAAAGAAGTCAGTGAGCTCCCCTTGGGATGGGCTCCTGTGACCAGTGAGCTTAACTGCGAAGGCACTGAGTTAGAACACCATGAGACAGATTCTAAAAGTGATTTTACCACCATTGCCCCAAAGCACATGTATAATGGGGAGCGATAATATGAAGCAAAAATCCTCATTGACATTTCCTTAAATGTGTATATGTTCTCCCTCCCCACATTTCTGACATAATCAGTCATGATCCCTGTGAAAGAACCAACTATTAGCTGTAGAATTATGTGTCCAGTGAACTTCACATCTGCCATGGTGCATTGTATTCTTAGTGCCTTGCAGACTAAGGGCAGAAGGGTACATCTCTTCCCCCAAACACTAAAGATGCTCAATTGCTGGCTGACGGTGAGTTTGCTAAAAATATTTTTTTTTATATTTCTGGAGTTTTTTTTTTAACTCTTGTTTCTTAACACAATTTTTTCTAGAACTTTATTTCCTTCATCCATATATGTCTCCATATCGATCTTATTTATCAATTTGCATTTTGACAATTTTGTGCTGCATTATCCCTAAATTTTCATCTTGCCTCTGACTTTTCTGTTTCTTTCTGCTTCCAATATAGTTTTGGCTGATATTATTTCATTTAGTATTTTAATGCTGTATATATTTTGGCTGATTTTTTTTTGATCTGATGATCATCCCTTTTAAAAAATAAACCACTGCTACAATCTTCTCTTTTAATTTACTTTTAAACTAGAAAATCTGTTCCTTGAGCTGAACATGGTAACTTGGAGCCCAGAGACAGACAGGGTGTCACAGAATCAAAGCCAGCCTGCCAGACAGTGATATCCAGCCTGCTTGGACTCTGAGAAGCCTCTCTCAGGAATAATAAAACAAAATAAGACAAAACAAATAGCTTTTTCTTCATTTCAAAGAACATGTGGTTGTACTTGCTAATTCTTCCTGTTTCTGGCAGATCCTTCTCCTGCAGTGAGTTACTCTTGCAGATTTTGATTATTATGGTCATTGATCTTGCCTTTCTCCGCAGAGTCTGTGGATTCTCAACATGCAGTTTTAGAACTTGTTTGTTTTGCTTCAAACTCACCTTTCAAGAAAGATACCAAGATTGGTGTCTCTGTTTGATCAACATTAATGAAAGCAAGCAGGTGGGCATCGACCTCAGATCACCACTTCAGCAGGAAAACGATGGGCAATCAGCATTTGACATCTCCCCTATGAAGACAAGCAGGTACTCGGACAGCAGACATTGCTTTAGTGGCCCTTGGGTATTTCATTGGATGATTAAGCTCTACATCAACAGGTCGATCCATGGCTACACAATCATCTGCAGCTCACAATATGTCCTCTATTATAATGGCACAACATGACACTCTACCTGAATCACAGCCATTCCAGAGAAAAGAAGGATGCTCACCAATAACATTCTCCATCAAAGTGCTGTGCTGAAGGCAACAACATCCCAGGCTATTTCCTTGTCATTGTTCTTCTCCTTTTGACCATTGAATGAACCTCTTCTGAACTTCACTTTAAAATTTAAATCTAGGTCACACATGGAAATCAGTTTGCTTAGCATCTCCATGTTGCCTACACTAAATCCTTAGCTTTCCATTAGACTTTTTTTTTTTTTGCAATCACAACAGGGTCTTTATTTAAGCTGGAGCCCAGACTCCCGCCGTCAATGACGCAGCAGATCAGGACCAGGACCGAGAGCCCCTCTTTGTTCAGCAGGGTTTTTTTTTTTTTTTTTTTTTTTTATTTCAGCTCATACAAACTTATTAGGTACACCAGTTCCCTCCCTCCCTCCTCCTCCCCCCGTACCCCCTGCTCCCCCTCCCCACCCCTCTCCCTCCCCATCCCCCAGTGCCTCCCACTCCAATTCCCAGAGAGTCCTTTCTTGTGCATGACTGATTTTTCTCTGGGCCCTCCTCTCTGATGACGTACAAGGACCCAGTGGCCTTTGCCGAACCCTTTCCCGTGTTCCCCTTAGGTATAGGAACACTGCTGTGGCTGCCAATTCTTTGCCTCCAAGGATCTTGGTGCCTTTAGCAGATGCTAGACTTTGTGAGGTCAACAGTGTGTTGGACAATGCGCAGGGCATGCAAAGTCCAATTATGATTGCTTCAGCCCTAACTAGTATAGAGTATCTTACATATCATTGCTCCTCCCATCCTTATGCTCTTACACTCTTACCGCCCCCTCTTCCGCAAATTTCCCTGAGCTTCAAGATGGGGAGAGACTAAGCTGGCCTAGTTCTAGGTGGTTGATATAGAGTCTCTGAAGTTCTGGATTGTGGTTTGTTGATTTTCTTTTGCAGTTTTGTTGCTCCTGCAATGCCCTTCACTCCATCCTGGTGGGCATTGTATGTTACCCCCTCTTAGAACAGCTTTCATTGTGTCCCAGAGATTTTGGTAAGTTGTATTTTCGTTATCATTCACTTTCAGGAAATCTTGAATTTCCTTTTTAATTTCTTCCTGAATCCATGTCTCATTCAGCATCATATTGTTAAGTTTCCAGGAGTTAGTGTATTTTCTCTTGTTTGATGTGTTGTGGATGTCCAGCTTTAGGCCGTGATGGTCTGATAGGGCACAGGTTAGAATTTCAACTTTCTTGTATATGTGTAGATTCATTTTGTGGCCCAATATGTGATCTATTTTGGAGAAAGTTCCGTGTGCTGCTGAGAAAAATGTGTATTCTTTGGTGTGTGGGTGAAAAGTTCGATAGAGATCTGTAAGGTCCATTTCTTTCAGGGTTTGATTAAGTTCCAAAGTGTCTCTGTTAAGCTTTTGACCTGTTGATCTATCCCATGTTGACAGGGCGGTGTTGAAGTCCCCAAGAATTATCGTTTGGGGATTGATTTCTTGCTTTAGACGCTGTAGGGTTTTCTTAATGAATGTGGAGGGGCCCGTATTGGGTGCATATATGTTCAGGATTGTGAGGTCTTCCTGGTGAATTGTGCCTGTGACTAAAATGTAGTATCCATCCGTGTCTCTTATAATTTTCTTTGGTTTGAAATCCACTTTGTCTGATAGCATAATGGCTACCCCTGCCTGTTTTCTGCTTCCATTAGCTTGTAGAATTGTTGACCAGCCTTTTATTTTTAGAGCGTGCCTATCTTTTGTGGTGAGATGGGTTTCCTGCAGGCAGCAGATTGATGGATTGTGATTTTTAATCCATATTTGTAATCTGTGTCTCTTGATCGATGAATTAATTCCATTAACATTTAGTGTTATAATGGAGAAACTATTGTTAATTCCAGACATTTATTATGTTTAGTAGCTTTTATAAGTATATTGCTTCTTTTTTAATGATGTTATACTTGCCTTCTGTTCTCCTGGATATGCCTGTTTTTTTCTTCACGCTTGAGTATCATTTCTAGCATTTTTTGAAGGCCTGGTTTGGTGGCCATGTATCCCTTAAAGTTGTCTTTGTGCTGGAAAATTTTTCTTTCTCCCTCGATCATGACTGATAGTTTTGCAGGGTAAATCAGCCTGGGTTGACATTTTTGCTCATTCAATACTTGAAGTATGTCTCTCCAAGCTCTTCTTGCTTTTACTGTTTCGACTGAGAAGTCCTTTGTTATTTTAATAGGTTTGCCTTTAAAAGTGACTTGTTTTTTCTCCCTTGAAGCTCTCAGCACCAGTTCTTTATCTTGAATGTGGAGTGTTTTAACTATTATTTGCCGTGGCGTGCTTCTATTTTGGTCGTATCTGTTTGGGGTGCGGAATGCCTCTTGTATATGGATAGGCCTCTCTTTTTTTAGATGAGGAAAGTTTTCCTTGATGATCGTTTGAAAAATTTCCTCAGGGGTGGTATTTTGAGATTCTTGCTCTGGTATTCCATGAATACGCATGTTGGGCTTCTTCAGGGTGTCCCATATCTCTTGGATATTTCTCTCAAGTATCTTTTTGGCTTTAACAACCTCTTCCATTGAGCTGGTTAGTACTCCCACTTTATCTTCAAGGTCTGAAATTCTGTTTTCTGCTTCGTTAGTTCTGTTAGTAAGACTCTCTGTGGCGTTCTGGGTTGAAGATAACTTGTCTTTTAGCTCAGTTTTAAACTCTGCTTGAGTTTGTTTTAACTGCTCTATGCCACTTTTTGTTTCTTGCACTGTTTTTCTCAACTCCTCCAGATGTCTGTTGTGTTCCTCTTCAAAGCGATTGATTCGATTATTTAATTCCTCCCTGATTTCCTCTTTCATAGTATTGAACATGAAAATGATCATATTTTGAAAGTCTTTATCCTGGGTGGGGCTTTCTTGGCCTTTTTCCATGGGTTTGTTCTTGTTGGAGTCTAACATTATGGGATTAATTTCTTCAGTGGGAAATTTGTTTACTTGATTGTTGCTTCTCATGGATTTGCACTTTGACTTTGGCATTGTCATTTTAACTCTTAAGATCTCTCAATTTCACTAAACTGAATTATTTGGCCTGTGGTCCTGGTGGGCGGGGCGGGCGGAGACTTACTTAGGTCGTGGGGTGAGGCCCGGCTGGACCGCGCGTGGGTCCGGACAGGTGGAGCGGGGCGGGGTGCAAAGGGGGGATGGGGGCGACTGCTTGGAGCTATTTAACCCGAGGGCAGCTGGGGCGGGGCCCGGACGCAGGGGGAGGTCCTCCTGGTCCCTGGGTCCCGTGCGCGGCTCCGGCTGGATGGTGGGAGTCGGAGCCGGGTCCCTGTGGGCCGACCTGGGGGTCCTGGTGGGCGGTGCGCGGGGGGGAGGGGGGGCGGGGGGGGCGGGGCGGGGGTACTCACCAGCTAGGGCGTGGCGTGGATGCCCGGCTGGACCGCGCGCGCGCGTCCTGACCGGCGGAGCGGGTTTAGGGTGCAAAAAGGGGGGATGGGGGCGACGGCGTGGAGCTATTCAACCCGAGGGCAGCTGGGGCGGGGCCCGGGCGCAGGGGGAGGTCCTCCTGGTCCCTGGGTCCCGCGCGCGGCTCCGGCTGGATGGTGGGAGGCGGAGCCGGGTCCCTGTGGGCCGACCTGGGGGTCCTAGTGGGCGGTGCGCGGGGGGGGGGGGGTACTCACCAGCTAGGGCGCGGCGTGGACGCCCGGCTGGACCGCGCACGCGCGCGTCCCAACCGACGGAGCGGGTTTAGGGTGCAAAAAGGGCTCCATTAGACTTTTCCATGAAGCACCAATTGCTCAAATCATTGGGGATAAGGTCTGTGTTATTCCTACTGAGGGGGTTTTCACATAGTCATCCTAAGTACAATTGTGACTCCAGTTACACAATGCAAATATACGAAAAGTATAAAAGGCAGAATGTCAGAGCTGGGGATATAGCTCAGTGGTAGAATGCTGCTCAGGCATGCATGATGACATCTCAGGCTCAAGCCTCAGTGTTACTATTAGATAAAGAAAAAGAAGGAGAGAAAGAGAGAGAGAAGAGGGAAGGAAAGAAAGAAGAGGGAGGGAAAGGAGAAAGAGGAAGGAAAGATGAAAGGAAAGAAAGATGAAGGAAAAGAAAGAAGGAAGGAAGAGAAAGAAGGGAAAGATGTTGAAACAGAAGGAAGAAGAAAGGAAATAGAGAAGGAACAAAAGAGCAAACTTTAAATTTTTAAGACAAGGGAAAAATTATTTTAGATATATTAAGAACAATCTGTCTACTATTAGCATTTGACTGAGCACTAAATATAATTAAATATGATAAGTATATTATTGCTTTCATATGTGATAGGAACACATATGAGAGGTGAAACACATGATGATTTCTCCATGTCATTTTAACAACTCTGGCTAAACATACTCCAGTCCTTCAAAAAGGTTTTCTTGCACAGTGAGAAAGAGGCAAAAGATGCAAAAAAAAAGTCTCTGAGTATCTGATTTCTACTAATCGATGTTTAATCTTTCAGCTTTGCTGAGGTCGCATATCAGATCATTGTCTTCGATTTTTGCATGAGCACATCTGCCTTTCAGTGGTCAACTCTCCATGACAAATCATTAAGATTGGATTGTGCTTTCCTTCAGTACTTGATGGAGCTGTGGTTTCCTTCCAATTTGTAGAAATTCTTTCTTGGCGAGAAAAAGTACATTAAATCCTTTTACTAGCCTGTAACATGTGTGTGTGTGTGTGTGTGTGTGTGTGTGTGTGTGTGTGTCTGTGTGTCTCTCTGTGTGTGTTTTCAGTTGTTTCTCTATATGGATATGATATAAGTTGTAATGATATGCAAATGTTCTTATGCCAAGAAATACACATCCAACTTTAGTTTGAGACTTTCTGCTGTATGTCAAGATAACACAATGATAATGTTGAGTTAGCAAATGTTTTAAACCTAACACAGCAACTGATGCTTTCTAGCAATTATTGACCTCAGTTGAGAAATGCTGGTTGCCTGAGAATAGTCCATATGATTTCATCTTTCTTTCCAGTGTTCAGATCTGTTGCTATCACCATAATACACTGCAGACGGTTTTGGCAAAGTATGGCCTACAGAAGGAATTGAGCAATTTCCTGTTACAGAATGAACCCTGAGAAGAGAATTCTTTGTATGTGTTCAAATTTAGACAGAAGTCAAAATAAAAATAACTTTCTGTGCTATGGAAAACCTGCATATATCCAGATTTCTGTGATCATAAATACAGTTTTATTGTAACACCACCAGACCTCTTCGTTTAGATTGGACCTGAAGTGTTTCTTATGCTACACAACAGAGTGAAAAGCTTGCAGGAAGAGAAGTTATCACTTCTGTACTATGGCTAGAAAGGAGGTTCTCAGAACCACTGCATCAACTATAAAGTAAGAAAGTCAGTTGGCTGAGGAAGACTGGAAGAAGCCCTTTGTGACCGTTGCAGGAAAATGGTCTCAACCGTCAATGTCATAGGGTTCTTGTGTTCCAGAGTCGAAGATTGAAACCAGGACATGTGTAGAGGATTAAGGTAGAGTTTATTAGAGGAGAGAAAGGTTGGAATTCACAGACACCAGACATGGAGTGCCATGAGGAGCTAGGGCGCCTCCATGAGAAGCAGAAGTAAAACAGAGCTCATGGCACTAGAGTGCCATAAGGGGCTAGGGAGCCCATGAGAACTCACAGTGCCTAGGCATGGAATTCATGAGGAGCAAGGAAACAAGAAACAGATTCATGGCACTAGAGGGCCAGGAGGGACTAGATCGCCTCCAAGAGAAGTAGGCAGCTGGAAATGGACTCATGGCACTAGAGGGCCATGAGGTGCTAGATTGCCAAAGATGGTTGCCAGGGCTAGGTATATTTATACACCTAGACAAGCCCAGGAAACTGGCTTTTTCCTATTGGTTAATTCCCATCGGGGCCCAACCCAGTTGCTTTTGGGCCCATGTGGGCAAGCGATCAAGTTGTTTGATATGGAGAGCTTATCTCCATAATCACTTCATGGGGAAGTTGGCCATCTTATCTCTGGGAGGATTGGAGTCAGTTGTTCTACTAAGGAACAATGAAAGCAGACTTTTAGAGTACCCACACAAGGCGGGAAAGATGACTCAGGGGTCAAGACTTTGCCTGGTAAGCAGAAGGTCCTGAGTTCAGATCCCGGCAGCCTGTAATTCTGGGAGGTGGAGCTTGGGAAACTCCAGAGCAAAGCTAAAAGGCACTAATGTAATCCAGTGATTCCCAAAGTCATTCTTGGACCTAGGGGTTCCTGCAGACACACACACACACACACACACACACACACACACACACACACACACAGCCTCACTTGAAGGGGTTATCCCTGTGCAAATATCAGATAAAGGATCACAGACCTGGTGGCCAGGGGTATTTTCCTCAGTTCAATAGCCCTGTCACGCTCTCTGCAGCACTTTCTCTTTCCTTACAAGCTATCTCTACTTTCATTTCTGATTCTGGGTACCCTCTGTCTTGGCCCACTGTTGCTGTGAAAACCCATTTTCTCGGCTTCTCACTGCTCCCAGAGCTGACTCAAAAGACCGATCTCCTTACCCCTTCTCTTTTGCTTCCACTGACAACTTATCCTTCCCATCAAACTTCAATAAAATAGCCCTCAGCTTCCTTCTGAGTCTGTTTTCAAATTCTCTTCTTAATGAGATTAAGAACTAAAGAGGTCACCTCATCTCCCCAGCAACAGTAGCAGAAAAGTATATTTTCCCAGTGCAAGAGAGGCGTTGAGATCAGAGCCAAGTGTGTTATGGATTTGGGGGTCATCCAAAGATCCCATGAACCAAAAGTTAAAATTAATAATTGAGAGGCTTTATTAGAAAGAGAGAGAGAGAGAGAGAGAGAGAGAGAGACTGGTACCAGGGCTTACACACAAGGGCAAGGTGATGTGTGTGCAGTCCCGAATTACATTTCTACACAGTTTTTATACACAAGAGACAAAGGAGGTTGTAACCCCCTGCCCCCTTGGGTGCAGATCCACCAGTTGACTCCTTGGTGCCAGCAAAGCAGTTTAGTTGCAGTGTTTTACAGTCTTATCAGCATGCAGGCTTCTTGCAGACCCTCTGGCCAAATGGCATTCCAGAGGGGAATTCCAGAGAATGGTAGAGGAGTGGGCACATTTATTGCCTGATTGCAATTTCTCAGGCTTAAAAATGCCTTTTTAATATTTGCCCTTTTGTATTTCTCTCCTACAATTGCAAGATTGTTGTCTAGAGACAACACACTTGACCTACTGATTTAAACTTAACGAAAATAATACTGCAACCCAGAGAACGTAGATGGCAATGCATTTTTTTCCTTCCTGTCTATGTTAAAAACTTAAGACATTAGGGGACAGAAAAAAAAAAAAAGGCCTCAGTCCGATATAGTTAAATGAGCCAAATGTAAGAGCTTTATTGACACATGAAATGAAAGATCTTCTGAAAAGTATATTAAGTCTTCATATATTTGCTCTCTAAGTATGTATAAGGTTTCTTCAGAAAGTTGGTTGGTTATTTAGTGATAACAAAAGAAAAAACTATAAAATGCCAGCTCCTGTATTTGGGGGGGAGATCATATATGTTCCACAAAGTATCTGAACAGTTGGCACAAAGATGTTGAGGCAGGATTAGAGCAGCCATGCTGGTATGAGTCTCTCAAAGTCTTTGAAGATCTTTGGAATTCCCGAAAGCCATTCCCCACTGCTGGAATCAGCCTGAGGGAACACTCCTGCTGAGGAACTGACTCCAATCCTCCCAAAGATAAAATGGCCAACTTCCCTATGAAGGGATTATGGAGATAAGCCCTCTACATCAAACAACTTGACCTCTAGCCTACATGGGCCCAAGACCAACTGAGTTGGGTCCCAATGGGAGTCAGCCAATGGGAAAAAGCCAGTTTTCCGGGCTTGTCTAGGTGTATAAATATGCCTGGCCCTGGCAGCCATCTTTGGTATCCTAGCCCCTTATGGTACTCAAGGTGCCATGAGTTCCTTTTCCAGCTGCCCATTTCTCATGAGTTCTCCGGTGCCCTACCCCTCATGGCACTCCGGTGCAAGAGTCCATTTCTTGGTCCTTGCTCCTCTTGAATTCTATGCTTAGGCACCATGAGTTCTCCAGAGGGTCCTAGCCCCTCATGGCACTCCACGTCTGGAGTCCATGAGTTCCAGCCTTGCTCTCCTCTAATACACTCTACCTTAATCCTCTACACCTGTTCTGGTTTCAATCTTCGACTCTGGAACACAAGAACCCTGCAACATTGGGACGGTCGTTCCTTTCCCTGCATCAATGTGATACCTCATCAATCCATTTACCTATAAAATTTCCCCTTTCCTCTGCCTTTAAATTCCCTCTCAAGTGTGGCTCCTGATCCTGTCTGGCTTTTAGAATGCTTGGTTTCAGTACAGGTTTTTTTTCATTTTTCTACATTTCCCTTTCACAGTCCATTCAAGTATAGGGACTATGATTTTATATGGGTATAAAATTTTGCATACACACATATGAGAGAGAGATACCTTGTATGTTCCTTTTATATGGAATATAAGACAAGGAAAATTAATTTGTAGCTATAAAAGTCAAGATAGAGGTTATGTGTGAGCCTAGGAATTGACAAGAAAGAGATATCAAGGATTCTTGTGGAGAAATGAGAAATCAATGTCATGTTCTAGACAGTAATTATGTATGAATGTTCTTGCGCATAAATGATTATATGCTGAGATGAATACTTAGTTTTCGGGTATATTAATTGCATCATGAAATTTTAAAAGACAAAATGAGACAAGGTAACAGCAATATTTCACTCTAGTATAGTTTCAGAGCAGTTCTAAAGAGAGCAAATGAATATAAAGAGGCCAAATCAGGAAGTGGTATTCTATAGAGGGTGGGGACATGGTATTCGCACTGGTTTAATTGGGAGGTTGGTCATCAGGCCTAAAGCCTACTCTATGGAGAATGATACAGTAGCATCTGAAATGGTCAGTTGTTAGGAGTTGAGTTTACCTCCCGTCAGTTTTAAGATTACTTTTAGTCCAGGTTTTGGATTAGAAGGTTATGCACATTTACAGTATCCCGGTAACTCTGATTTGAGACATTCCTTGTCAATTCCCTTTTAGCAACTAAGTGTCACGCCTGCTTTTAACTCTACCTGGAGACATCATGTCTGGTCCCATCCAGCAAGTAGATGTTTCCTGCATGTAAGTCTGGGTTTATGTTAGTTGGTGGGCCAGGAGAAGGGGAGGATCTGAAATGAAATGAGAGCATTCATTTGTGAAACACTCCAAGTCTAGGTTCTTCTTCATGATTTATCCATGTTCTGAAATCACCACCACTTTTATTTTTTTGATACTGTTGCTATTCTAAATAAGATTAATAATAATAAGAAAACATCTGGGAAGACAGGCAGCAAATAGTGGCAGCTGCGATTTTTGGCACAGAAGGAGGGAAGAAAGCAGAGATGGCAGCATGGAGCGGAACAGCTCTAAAGTGAAGCCAAGTAGCAGCAGCGCGTCCAAGGATGGCAGAGAACCCAGAGCCAGAAGGCTCCTCCAGCAGCGTCACTGTTTTCCAAAGCCCCCAAGGAAATTCAGCACAAATAATGGGTCTGAGTCAAATTGCAAGCACGTGCAGAAAAAGTCAAACTCCCTTTCCTGTGGATGCATCCAAGTTCTCAGTATCCCAAGTCATCTTTGCATCCTCACTAAGGTTCTTTTCCTAATATCTTTTAGTTTGTTAATTTCCTAGTGTCTGCAAAACAAATCTTGGGTAAGAGAGAATAAATACTTTGTGTGGTCATCTCTCTTTTCAATGGTTTCTTTATACATCTGAATGTTAGGGTCCAATATCTCTTAAAGACCAGCCAAGACATGTATGCAAAAGCAAAAGCGTTTATTCAATCCAGCATGCTGAGATCCACCATTGAACAGAGGAAAATGGCAACCACGAGCACAACTGAGAGGCTTTATTAGAGATAGATAGAGAGAGAGAGAGAGAGACTGTACCAGGGCTTATACACACAGGCAGGGTGTTGTGTGTGCAGCCCCAAATTACATCTCCATAACAGTTTTTATACACAAGGGACAAAGGAGGTTGCATGCCCCACCAAAGCAATTTAGCTGACATAGTCTTTTACAGTCTTATAAGCATGCACGTTTCTTTTTGGCCCTCCAGCTAAACAGTATTCCAGACTTCTTGCAAGCTCTCTGGCCAAATGACATTCTTTTAGGGTCTAGGTGGTATGATCTTATCCAGCGACTTTTATGACTCCTTTAAACTAATTTCTATAAAGTCGCTCAGTTTACAGGAATCTGAAACTTAGACCTAGCATGGCATCTGAGACCTGTCATGGTATTAGCATAGCTTGGTCCCTTCACTGCACAATTTTAGGTAGTTTGGAACCTTACATCTGTGTGCCTGTTGGAGAGATGAAGAGGGTGGAACCAAGACAAAGAAAGACAAGTGATTATAACTAGAATTTTTTTTAGGTGCAAATATCACAATGCAAATCTAAACAAATACTGGAGACAAGTAAATTTCACAGAGAATTAACAAATGACAGATGCAAATCATAGCATCACGCTGTCTGAATCTAATCTCTGATGTTAGAGATGGAAAAAATGTATAAAGAGAAGAGTTATACCACAGGTCCTGGATCTGGAAGCTGGGGATCCCAAGGCCTGAGTCCTGGGGTGCTCCCCGTCCTGCTGCAAGCCAAGAAGTGGAAGGAAAAGCAAACACACATGTATACACTCACTCACAAAATACATACGTACATACATACATAAATAAAGTTTAGAACACTTTTTTAAAAAAAGAGCAAAATATTTGTAATATAGAAACCAAGATACAAAGAAAAATCAGTGAAGCAAAACAATATTTTTAAAATACCAGTATCATTTAAGAATCTATAATAAATAAAAACACACAAAGGTACAAACAAAATCATAAACAGAAAGGAAGTCACTGCTGCTGAAACTTCAAAGAGAAACATCAGAATGGTTTAACAGCATACTGTAATAAGTTTGGAAAATGGAAAATTTTCTAGAAAAATCTAATGCTTCCAAGTGAACTGAAAAAGACAATGGATCATAACAGTATTTATTCCACAAAACACATCTTCCTCCCACTCAGACCAGAAGGCTTAAGTGATATGACTTGCCAGGTTACCAAATAATTAAAAGGCAATGAATTGAAATTACAGACACTTTGAGAAATTAACAAAAATGAGAAATATTTTTCAACACATCCTAGGATCCCAGAGTGACCTAATTTCAGGGCCTTGGAAAGTTCTCTGAGAGTGAAGCCAAGCATGCAAAGCTAATTCCTAAATATCAAAGCAATCATAAAGTTGATAGTCAACTGACCAGATATGCTTGAAGAAGAAAAACAAGGAAACATGCAAACCTACTGTGGACCCCATGCTCTGCTAGTTAGATACAAGTAGCAACTTGGCAACTAAGACTGAGTATTTATGCAGATTTGTGAAGAATAGGTAGTTAATGAGAGCCCTGAACAAGTCTGTGGAAGATGGTCTAATAGACATGGGAAGACCCAGCCCATAGTGGGCCATTCCCTGGGCAGTTGGATAAGGTGAAGATAGCTGGTTCAGTAAACTGGTACATTTGGACGTATTTTCAGAAGACTATTGGTCTGGCAAGTGAGGAGGTTTCCCCTCACTCAGCAATTCTTCTGGATTGATGTGGCCAATTCTCTAAGCTCCTGCAGTTGGTAAAAATTTCCAGACTGGACTAATGAACTATAATCAGAATCATAAGCAAGAAATAAACTCCTTGCTTCCTTAAATTATTTAGATATGAATTTATCAGCAACATGCAGACTAGCTGCAACACATGCCACAGAAGTTAGACAAAATATTTTTTAGCACACAGGCAGACAGACGTACTAATATAGCTGGGTAGAGGATTGAGAATTTTTAAACATGGGCAAGACTCTGGACAATGGTGGTTAAACAAGTTATATCCATATCTATGCTGTCAGTCAGTTCTCCATGACTGTGACAAAATATCAGAGATAAACATCTTTGGAGAAAAGATTTATTCAGGTTTGGTTTCCAAGGTTTCAACCCACTCAGTTGGTCCCACTGTTCTGAGTCTCTGGTGAGGCAGAGCATCAGGGTGGGGCATGTGTCAGAGAAAAATCAGTGCTTAGCAGCAGGGAATCAAAAGACAGAAGGAGGGGTCAAGGTAGATCAAGGTATCAATATCTAACTGTGTGAAACTGTCTTTCTACTACTGATTCTTTGAAGCTCACACCACTTCTGGTAGCACTAAACATCAACCATAGCGTTAGCCTATGGTCTTTGGGGAATATTGTATATCCAAACTATAACTCCAAAACTGTAAAATATAATTAAATCCCTACTTTGTATCATATACCAAAAAAATTTCAGAACAGTTATCAGTAACATAAAAAAATAAACTATAAGGTTATTAAGATATAGTAGCTTGTAAATCTAGTATTGAGTTAACAAAATGTTCATTGAACAAATCCAAAGAACATATGAATAAAAAGGAGCTTCCAATTTCTATTGAATTAAAATTTAGAGTGCATGTTCATAAGACAAGTTAAAGCTGATTAATATATTTTCATCATCTAAATTGCAGAGTATATTCAGGTTAAAAAAACAACAATTTCTAAAGTTTGCAAATGAATAGGAAGTAGCATAACTCCATGAAATAATAGAAGATACAAACTTCATGAATGACATTTGGCTGATAGAAATATGAAAAATATGAGTGTTTTGCACTGTGCCCTTGTTAAAAAAAATCCCACCTCTGCCCAGAAAATTATTATACTCAGCAGCTAGGCAGGATTTCAGATATGCCCAGAATGAAACAATAGGAATAATGTAGAGAAATTAGAAGATTTCAATAGTGCAAGTAAATAATAAAGTAGTGCAACTTAGAAGTCACTTTGGTATTTCCTTTTAAATGTAAACATATACACACCTGATGACCCAGGAATACCATTTTTAGGTGTTCTTCTATCTAGAATAAGTTTCTGCCTATAAAAATGCTTATGCAGAAATAATGTGGCTACAGATCCTGACTTGTTAATCTGTCGTCTATATTCTTTTTCAAAATCCCCTCAAACCCTTACTGTTTTTGAGATACACCAAGCTTTAGAACAGAGAGTAATTGTTACAACTAATGAATAGCTTTGTGTCCCCAGTGATTTCTGCCTCCCAGAATTCACACTTTTCTATAGTGTTTTCTCACTACATTCAGAGAATGAGTACAGGGTACTGAACAATGATAACTCTCCAACCCAGAGTGTACAGTCCACTGTGCCTTACCTTCCAGGGTCATCATCTCTGGTTAACAAACCAGCTGTAACTCTGGTATAAGAGTACTCAGGAATGGGAGGAGAGATGATGGAGGGAAGTACGGATTAGTACTCATATGCTTATAAAAGAAAATTTTTTAAAAAAGAGTAGACAAACCAGAGGGAAAATTGAGTTCCACAGAAGCAGACAAATAGGAGGGTGGGAGGGAGTAAGATGGATTCAGGAGAAAGGAGTACTCAATATGCTTGTAAAATTAGAAAAATAAAATAATTTTTAAAAAGAAATAAAAGAAAAAAGAGTACTTAAGTACTACAGGTAGTGGGAGTGGAGGTCTCCTGCCAGCCATGATTTAAGAACTGAGGCTCCTTGCTAACAGCCTAGTGAAAGAACCCAGCCTGCAAGGGGATCCCCAGCCCTCATTCTGTCTTCCGGTGAATCACTCAATATTTTCAGTGTAAATTCATGGAAATTCTGATAGAACCCCCTAAGTCAAAAACTATTAAATATTATACATGATTGTTCTTAGCACTAAACACTGGGATAATTGTTTATATCATGGTGGATCATAAATACAGTTACCCTCGGTGAAAATGATGCATTGCTATATGAATATATAAAGCATGATTCTTTTATATTAACTGATTAATGAAGTTACATTCTGAAATGAAATTTGAAAATGATGCTAACTGAAGAAGCGAATCTTACAGCACTGCCTACACAATGACAGAATTGATACAGTTCATTTAAACTTAGAAAGCAATGTGCTGTTCATATTGTTTCTGTGTTTCATGGTTTTCTGAGCAAGCCTACTGCCTTAAGCAGAATCCTGCAGAGGCGAGATCCCAAGAGGATTTCTCCATGGGAGAGCTTCATGAAGCACATCTTCCATTTGATGCACTAACTCAGTCATATTACCAACCTTCTGCAAAAACTGAGTCCTTTATAGTCTCAGGCAGATGGAGATGAATTTTCTACATGTTATTTCTCATGTTGAAGCTTTGGCTTCCTTCACTAAGCACAATGATTCTTGAGTAGCATTGTTAATAATCAGAATTTCCTTTTTAAAACCAAACAAGGAATCAGCATATTACTCAAGGGAGCTTTGAAAATGGCAAGCATTTCAAATGAAGCATTCCTAACAGTTGCCAATAACCCCAAACATACCAAGGACCAGACTGCAAGCATTTGCCAAGGACTCTCCAATTCCAAGGATAAATAAGCCAAGTCTTCTTCAAAAATGGTTGTGTCAAAATCCAGAGAGTTCTTTTTCTTTACTGACTCATCAGTATGTGTTTACAAGCAACCAAGACTCAAGGTTCAGAGAACTGATGAACTCCCAAAAGATGGGAGATTGCCTGCATCCCAACCATGATGGTCTCTGCTCCGGGACACTGAGATTCATAAAACCTTTGCTTCTTAGAGAGAGAAAGAGAGAGAGAGAGAGAGATTCTGATGCAAGACATTATAATTAGGCCAAATGTAGGGGAGGGGGAGAAAGCTTCCCAGATCTTCTTCATCTTTTCTCTAGCAATGTTTTGAATTTTTTAATTGTTTATTTTTTTATTTTTTATTTTTTTAACATTTTTTATTATCTCCGCTCATACAAACTTAATAGGTACACGGGTTCCCTCCCTCCCTCCTCCTTCCCCCGAAACTCCTGTTCCCCCTCCCCTCACCCCTCCCTCCCCACCCCCCAGTGCCTCCCCTCCCCCAATCCCCGGAGAATCCTTTAATGTGCATGCCAAACTCTCCTCTGGGTCCTCCTCTCTGATGACATACAAGGACCCAGTGGCATTTCCCTGAACCCTTTCCTTTGTACTCGTTAAGCATTGGAACACTATTTTGGTTGTCAATCCCTTGCCTCCAAGGATCTTGGTGCTTTTAGCAAATGCTAGACTTTGTGGGGTCAATTGTGTTTAGAATTTTGTAGAAAAGATGACACAAAAACCAGGAAATAATGCATATGTTCATGTAAGTTGCCGGGAATTCTGTGAAATCTCTTTTGATAGTTAAATCCTTCTTCTCATTGGCACCTTCCCCCAATTTGAGACTCTTAGGCAAATTTATATGTCTTTGGCATCCTTTGTTTCCACATTCTGATAACCCAAGGCAAGACCTTAAGTGTCTGTCTGTGGAATTTCTCCTCTTCCAGCAAGATGGCCATCCCACTGTTCCAAAGCTCGTACTTGTAGTCATGAACATGGGTGTCAGCCTTGTCCACTGATCTCCAACTCTTGCTGGACCAACAAATGGTTCCTCTTGAACTTGGTGATAGCACATTTGTATTTTGTATTGCCAGGGTCCAGAACTGTAAGCAGTTGAAGTGACTGGTTGGTTCCACTTCACGGTCTTCAGATAAGAGGCTGTGATTATTTGACTGCCTTTACAAGATACTTTATGTTTTATTTTTTGATCTTTTTATCCATAAGTATCACTATATGTTACCAGAATTCCTTACCATAAGAAGACAATTCACTATCTCACTGAGATGATGTCTTTTGACCAAGATTTTCAGCAAAAAGCTAACTTAGAACGTATAAAGATAAAGGAATGCCTTGCTCTACACTATACCATGCTGTGAAGGTCAGGAGACTGCAGACAGGGTTTTGCCATGAGTGACTCCATTTCACAGATCAGCACACTGCACCTTTTGTGCATAAAATCTAGGCAAAAGAAGCTCTTCATGTAGTTTGTGAAAATAAACTTCCATCATCTTCTCAACACAATCTGTGAGGCACTGACTGGTAACTTATTTATTCATGTGGACATTGCTATTTATAAGCTTCTCAAATTAAATCAGGAGCACATGGATACATGGGCATATCAAAACATATCAGAAAAGGCAGGGCTATGGATTAGTTCCACCCTACTTGTGGGTGAGATTGGCTCTTGTAGTGGCCATCTTGTAGTTCTCAGTCTCCATGAAGAATGTTACTTAGCCTGTCTTCTGAGTCAGCCATGCTGCTTCTGACATGAAAAACTGTATCTCCCCTCTGGAACCATGAACTGAATAAATCTCCCTTTCTCCCCTTAAGTTGTTTGAGTTTGGATATTGTCTCACAGCAACAGATAAGAGTAACTGCTACAATACCCAACCTCCAGTACTGACTCTCTTTGCATGTGTATCATGTCTCTTGCTCTTCTCTGTATAACTGTATGGGAAACTATAACTGCTTGTCTTTGTCATTTTATAACTTAGGTACAATTGTGGAAGAGCAACGTGCGACCTGAGTTTTGATAGTAATAATACAAATGGAATAAAAGAGCCTGTGGATTGCTGATGAACACAGACAACAGGTGAAACCAGCAGTATTTGGTGAATTTAGGATGAAAACGTTAATATAACTTTTGTAACTTGTTTTTATTTTATTTCTTATATTTATTTATAGTGGGAGGGGTTGATACTATGGCGTATATATGGAAACCTGAAGACAACTTGCTAAAGTTGGTTCTCTCCTTTTACCCCATGGGCTCCAGATAGCGAACTCAGGTTCCCAGCCTTGACAGCAAACACCTTTTCTCATAGAGCCATCTCACTGGCCCTATTCTATAAATTCAGACATCATGGCACAAATGTGTTCATCACGTTTCTGACATAGCTAAGTCAGAACAAAATGCTCCACTCCATTATTAAAACTTAGGTCTTATGGAGATTGTCAAAGAAAAAAGTCCTCTATCAGTACCTTTTGGCTCTCTTTTAGTACATCGAGGACTGTCTGGCCTGGTTTCAACCTGGGACAATAGATCAGGACCATATTGTGAAACATAGCCTTCCCAGGCCTCCTGTTTCTGAGAGATCCCCAGAACATTATTTTCAGCCAGAGATGTGGACCTGTCAAAGAACCCCTGCCATTCTCTACTTATTTAATCACAAAAGACCTGGTGAAAATAAGTTACTACACCCTATCCACCATGTTTCTACTATCTGCCACGATTGCTCAGCTGGGCTGGAGCACAGGAGATTTCAAAACCGAGGCACATTTTTGCCATTTTTCTATGGGAGGAAATGATGCCAGTTACTCAGATGTCACTGCTATCTATACATTAGTATTCACTCACACCTCAACTAGAGGGAATGCCAAAAGAAAAAGAAGCAACATTTTTCCCATGTGCAGATCCTCATGGACCTGACATTTCAGTGCTTTGGCTATTTCCATTATGAAGATGTTAAGCTAGGATTCCTCCTCCTCCTTTTTCCTTCTTATTCTATTCATCTTTCTATTTTTTCCCCAGTGGGAAGAGTATCTAACAATAATGATTGATGACTGGCTTGCTTTATTCTCGGTCTATCCCTCTCTCTCAAAGATTCCTCTTTTCTGTAGACAGTATATTAATAGAAAATCAGTCATATCCTTAGAGCCGACCTTACCTTGTACCTGATGGACAATGAAATGCTGCTTAGGAGGAGAAAGTGTTGCCCGTCACTCAGGTCTGTGGCCTGCTTTCATTTCCTTGCATTGCAAAAAAGTTAAGAAATAGAAACTGGTAAAATAAAATGGATGTATTCACAGTTGCTACAAACTGGAAAGAGAAACAACCTATCCTTTATCTCTCTTCAACATGTCTATAGCAGTTTTATAACTTATAGAATAAGAAGCAAACGCCAGGAATTATATGGATTTGGTTGAGATAGGCCACCTAGTGTTTTCATTGAGAAAAGATCACTGGAACTCCATTGTCTCCATCTTGGAGTGCAATGATCTTTGTCTTCATAATTTAGAATATTTTCTCTGTCTGAACAGGCTACCAGGCATCAGTCTATGTTCCCAGCATGAGATCAAGCTACACATTTCCAACATGCTGGAGGTTTGGGTGGATAATGTAAATCTGGTCCAGAAAAGGTATCCACCACTTTAGGACTGTGTGGGAAATGGCCATATTGTCTATTTACCTCTAGAAGAAATCACTGATCCCAGCCTCACTGTGCATGCAGAAGATGAATTTTTGTCTCTATGCCTTCCTATGGGATAGGAGAATGCATCTGATGCCTTCGTTGTTGGAATGGATAAAGGCACATTCAAAGACAGTTATATCATACCTTCTCACCAATGCTTGACCAACTTCACTCACCATATTTGTTAGCCATGTACGTTAAGGCATTTTGATATCTGAGACTTTTCCTATTCCAGAGTCACTATCTCTCCCATGACTAGCTCCTGCCTCAAGAGAGCAAACCTCCCCCCACACACACACACACACACGTTTCTCAGGCAAACTAACCAATTAAGAGATTAACCCAACCTTCAAATGATTTTTTAACACGTTTTCCTACTTCAGGACCCTACTTTCTTTTCATAATGCACACAGGGCAAGGTGCTTCACAAGAAGAGGTGGTCCTCATACTTCATAGGCACTGGAAATAATTCAAGAGAGCCAATCTTAAAGCCTCTTAGCCTGCTGATTCTTCTTCACCCTTTGTTCCTATGGAAAGAATGGTGAATCCTGCCAGGAAATTACTTCTGTGCTTTCACATCCAGTGACTGACTACTGGTGATTTCCAACATGAAATGGTCGGCCTACTGATCTTGAGTTTTCTATGTATATATACAAATATTATTTCAGTTTTCCATGTGTGTGTGTGTGTGTGTGTATACATGAGCACACACACACATGCACAAAGATACATGTAAATGTAAGTAAATATGTTTGCATGTGAATAGAGAGGACAGAAGTTAAAGCTGTCATCTTCCTCAATCATTTTATATCTTACATTATTCATTTAAGTATTTTAAAATTATTTTTATTCTTTGATACTTTCATACATAAACACTCCCTTACAGACCAATTCCATTCCCTACTCCTACCCACTTCAATTTATTCCTTTCCAGCCAATCTCCTCCTACTTTCGTGGTTTTTTTTTTTTTTTTTTTTTTTTTGCATGTGTGACCTCATAGGTTTATCTGGACTGCTTGTACTGTCAGGTGTTTGAGTACTTGCTTGGGCATGGACGACTTATCACTGAGTAAAACATTGAATCTGGTATTAACCTACAACAGTTTAACAAGGAGAGGGAGTGTTTGAGATCTTAGATCCATAGTGATACGATGGGTCATTTATTACGCAGCTCTCATAAAACTGAACATCACTGCAGTGAGTTCTTGGGCACAGCAGCCTGTGATGAACAGAGAATACTGAATGGCAGCACCTTGCCCTTGGATTCTTACATTCTTAATGCCTTCTCTTCAACAAGGGCTCCTGAATCTTGGAATTGGAGGGGGGTGATTTTGATATCCTTTTTGGAGCTGAACACTCCATGACCACTTACTCTCTGTACTTTGGCCAATTGTGGGTCTCTGTATTAAAACCCTTCCTTTGCAAAAAAGATGCTTCTTTGTCAAGTGCTGAGAGTTTCTTTAATCTGTGATGTAATCATCAGTGTTTACAGTCAAGTATTTTTAGTCAACTAACTAGTTTGTTCCCACTAAGGTCTACTCTCTCCCCTTCCACAGGTGTGTGACTGGGATCACAGTATGTGGTTCATGTTCCCTGCTTAAATCCAGTCAGAAAGTAGTTGGTTACTACCATAGCATACATGGCACTGTTGCACCAATGGTCAACTCTTGCCAGAGTTGTTATTAGAGTTTGCAGCATTCACATGATAAGTAGGTCAGACTGTTGATTGATTTTCTCCCCTCTTAGCCACCTACATATTATTTTTTAGCACTATAAAGTGTGTTCTGCAAAGAGAAAGCTTCCATATCTATTCCAGCTTAGTTACTCTATGCTCTGTCCTTGTAAGTAGCTTCTTCAGCAATAGGGTTTTACTATCAGATTCTGGAGAGCATCTATAAATAATGACAAATGCCTGTAATGTTTTGAGACTTTTGAGGCCTCTCTGACCAATAGTTCATTAGAAGTTATCACATACCAGGTACTGGAAAATTTATTTAATTGCTTATGGCTTCTGCTAGAAGCATCTCAGGGAAGTTTCTGGTTTCTATTTTCTTTCCCTCTCTGTGTTCCCCTGTGTAAAGTATATCAGTTAATATTTTTTGCCTAATTTTTTGAGACATGGTGTCTTACTGAATCTGGAGCTCATTAATTCAATTGAACTTCCTGACTGACAAACCCACAAGATACATCTATTTTCTTCCCTCCAACACATTTAGATTGACTCTTAGGAGAAGGGCCATTGTTATGTCTTCACCAGGAAGCATCCTGCTATGTAATAGTTTTATGTATGAACTTTTGGGCAGTTTACAATGTCATGTCTCTTTTGTAAGTTCTCAGAGTGACTCAGATGCTATTCTTTGGGCCAGTAGTTGAAGTCCTAAACATTCAGTCCCTGATTTTACAAGCCGCGATATTAGAGGTCTCTGTCCTCAGTACCTTTCAAGCCTGTGGACCTCTGTGTAGCTACCTAACTGAACAGTTCTTTCTCCTCATTCAGCTGCTACATCATAGGCTGCTTACACCCTGAGCAGCCAAGCTCGAGGTGGCTATCAATATGTTACAGTAGATTTTCTTCTCAGTCTAGGAATAAATAGACCCAGTCTTTGAAGCACACTTATCACCAGGAGAAGGTTTAAGATCCCCTTTGAGATTTGATGGCCTGAGTTAAGACCAGGTTGAGAGTTTTTGACATTAGCCCTTAGGTATGGGCACTTGTGTTCCTTCACCTTGGACAGAACAGGGTTTGTCAGTCAAACTGTTGTCCACAAGAGATCATAGCAACACTGAAGCACAGTCAGGACCAGGCTTAGACAGCTTCACAGCTGGAACTTGTATTGTGTTGAAACAGAAGCTCTGAGCTCTTCCCTCTACACCCCCAGCCAACATGCTGTGAAAAGTAGGCCTGAGTCTGGGGACTCCACAGTCCCTTCTGGACACCAGCTAACAATCAGTAGCCACTGCAGACCAAGTTGAAGCCATGTTGGAACCTTTCCTAGATACCGTAGCAGACTAACACATTGCAAAACTGAACTGGGCTAACATGCAGAATTCAGGAAGATATGTATAAATCCTTGCTTTAGGACATAGGATTTCCAGATGGTTTATTATAGAGAAACAAAAAACAGTGAGGTATGCCTTAAAACACTCAGAATTTTGCACAGAACTTCTATGTATCTCAAGAAATTTCATAAACATGTCATATTTTTTAAAAGAACATTTTATCTTCATATTCAGCAAAATCTTTGACATAGAACAGATGACCTATAAGCAGGATGAAACAGACACCCACAAAGATCAAGGATGATCTAAGAATGGAAGGTATCTAACCTAGGTGAGATTGATAAATATGCTTTCTCTAGAACTCATCCAAATGCTTGTAGCAATTCAGAAGTTATAAACTCTGTATGAATAGTTCATGCATGCATTTTGCTGTAGTCATCTGTCAACATTTAGCATACATTAATAACAGATAGGATGACATAAATAATCACATTGTGTCCCCTGTGACTTCAGTGTGCCAAGGAAAGCACATTTGCATAAGTTTGCCTAAACATAGGAACCTTTTCTATAAAACTGTAATATATTTAAGATTAAACCTAGAGAAACTTTAATAGAAGGTGAACGTTGGAAACAAAGAACATGCAGTGGTTTTTATACTAAAGTCCTAAATAATAGCAGATTTATTCAATGTAGAAGCTAACTCTATGGGGGCAAAAGACTCACTTGACTATGTTCTGAGGATCTGATTCTTCCTTTAGCTTCCTTAATAATTTCAAGTTTCCTAACTTCATTATTAAAAATGGCCCATTAATTGTTTTTTTAAAAGGCAGATTGGGAAGGTTCCATAAGGAAAATTTGGAGCAGATGAAGCACGCCTATAGGGCAAAGAAGGGAACATGACCATGCTGTTCCTAGATGGTCCATTGCTCAAGTCATAAAATCTCACAGCTACAAATTAAGTAATAAAGAAGTATACTGTATAATCTAGCATAGCTGAAAGAGAGCCCTATTATGTCTATATATGGAAGTCTGGCTTATTCCAAACTTTCTGTCAAAAATGGCCATAGTCATTGGACAGCATAGAAGTAAAATTCAATTGGAAACAAATGTTGATGATACTACAGGAATGGGAGGCCCGTGCCTCCAGGAAAAATACTGACTTCTGAATGAATGAATTCCAAATACCCTTGAGCTCTTTGTTCTTTTATAACCCATGTGCATCGAAGGAAGGATCCCAGCAGAAAGTGGAATTTAGGATATTTCAGTTTTGGCAGACACTTTGGCACTCACGAAAATGGGAAAGAATTATGAGATTTTGGGCTGCAGATGTACAGGAACTGTGGGATGAAGATATTGACAAAAAGAAGCAGCTGGAAGGAAGGGGCAGCAACATGGGTGGATGCCTTTCCAATTAACATTTGTCGATGATAAAATTCCATAGGATAGAAAGGCAAGAAGCTTGGTAGAGTGGAGTTTAATAGGCTGAACATGTACAACCTCTGCCTGTCTTTAGATTGGTTGGCAAACAAAACCTGAGGTTGTCATCTCCAGACCCAGACTCTCTGATTGTGATGTCACAGCTTCCAGTTAAGGTCCAAATGGAAAATTTTCCCCTGGCGATCTGTGGATGTAAATTATTCTTGAACAGGTATACTTCTTCGTTTCAGTAAAGTAAGAGTCTGCTTAGAAATATATTCAAGGATCTGCTACTGACAGAAAATTCATTCTCATAAATTATATCACTTGGGCTGGGGAAATAACCTCAGATGGTAAAGCACCTGCCTTGTGTGCATGAGGACCTGAGTTTAATTCCCAAAACCTGTGTAAAAAAGCCAGATATAGCAACACATGCTTATGTTCCCAGTACTGGGAGGCAGAGACAGGTGGCTCCCTGGGATTCATTCACTGGCTAGCAGCTCTGGCTGAACTGGTTAGTTCCATACTCTCTTTCTCTCTCTCTCTCTCTCTCTCTCTCTCTCTCTCTCTACACACACACACACACACACACACACACACACACACACACACACACACGTATAATCTCTTATTTCATTACAGACTGAGTAAAAGAAAAACCAAAGGTTTCCAAAGCTCAAATTTTGAAGAAATCAAGGGTCCATGTACCCATGTTCCAAGCCTACTGCAAAAGGAACTAAGTCAAGCTCAGAACCACATGGCCAAATGAATGAATCTGAGCACTACCTCACCAGTGTCTGTTTTCCATTTCCCATAGTTTCCTCACATACAAAATAATATTCCTTGAACAACACCAGCTATTTTAAAAATGAAATGCTTAATCATCGTTTTTTCCTTTCAATAAATTTACTTTATTCTGTGCAAATAGAAATTCTCTGTGAACACCAGTCTCTTAGACCAGGCAGCAAAATATAGTTTAAAAAAATGTGTAAGGTCAAAACGTTCTCCCCGGTTTTTTGCTGATTTAAGGAGAAAATGTAATAGAAATGCCTTTAGTTTTCACTTTGTGTACACCAATGATAAATTTCTTACAAAGGGAAGGCAAGTCTGTAAGTGGAGAAACTAATGATATAAGAAGCTATTAAAGATTGTAAACTGCTGTGTAGGAAAGATATTCACAGCTGGTAATGGAAGTCTTAAAATAGAAGTTCTCATGTCATTCTGGTCGTTAACCTTTTTGGAAGCCTCAACAAATTGTTTTGTGATTGATATCTAATTTGAATATGCTGTAGTAAATTCACCCCAGCGGTTGCTTCTGAGAGAGGATTTCAGTTTTGTTGAATCTTTCATACTATGCATTTGAAGTTTACCCTTTAGTGTTTAAGGATAAACTTATACCTGAGGACACATCCAAATTACTGTGTTTTTCAATAAGATTGTCTGTGGAGATTAGAATGTGGTTTCCTCACAGGCACTAAGTCATCCTAGTTTACTTTAGCAGCCAGGGAATTGCAAATAAGCCCAAGGACAGGTCATTCTTTAGCTAGAAACATATTGATTCCTGAGTTCTCCATTAATCATGAAATTTGCATTATAAATTTCATCATAATATATAGGAAAAATTTTATTGCAATATTTACCTTGTCTTTGGCAGAATTTGAAGAAGTTTTGAGAATTACTCATCTATTTTATCAGCACTTAATTTTAATCCTCAACATTAAAAAATATTTTATCCTCTACCTACCTGGTCTGTTCAATTCATATTGAGCGGTCAGCCAAATAAGATAATCAAGCACTCAGCTAAGAATGTTAATACTTGTGCCTATTGAACACACTTTTCTCAGTTTTGGTGCGTGTGTGTTTACATGTCTGTGTGCATGTATATGTATATGTATATATGTGTGTGTGTTTGTGTGTGTGTGTGTGTGTGTGCGCGCGCGCGCACGCTCTGCTCTGGTGTATATGCATCTGTGTTTATATATAAAAGTGTGTGTGTGTGCATGAGTGCATGTGTGTGTGTGTGTGCATGAGTTTACATGTACCTAGTGCATATGTGTGTGAGAATATGTATATGTGCACCTGTGTTTTTGTGTGACTGTGTTCATGAGTGTGAGTACATGTGTGTTCATGTGTGAGTGTGTGTGTATATATATATATGTATGTGTATGTGCACATTTGGATGTGAGAGTGAGCTTGTGTGCGTGAGTACATACATGTGTGTTTGTGTGTGTGTGTGTGTGTGCATGCCTATGTGTAAGATTATGTTTGTGGCTGCACATGTGTGTCTGTGTGTGCAAGTATGTATGTATGTGTGTACCTAAGCATGTGTGCATGTTTGTATGCAAGAGTGGATGTTTGTGTGTTTGCATGCAGGTATGTGTGCATATGTGTGTATGTATGTGTGCATGTCTTATATGTGTGCGTGTGTATGTGTTTAAGTTATGGCTGATGATAGATGTCTTCCTCAATTTCTCTCCACTCACTTTTTGAGATAGGTTTCTCCCCATATCCGGAGCTCAGAAGGTTGGGTGCACTGGCCTTCTGAAAGCTCCTGCACGCCTTTCTGCTGGCCTCCCCAGCACTGCACTTGCATCCGCACACCACAGTACTTGGCTATTTCTGTGATTGCTCGAAGTTCTGACTTAGGTCTTCATTTTTGTATAGCAAGCTCTTCACTCACTGAACCATTTCCTCATCCCCTACTCTTTCCATTCTTCGTGCATATTATCTTATTTAATTTATTTCCATTCTCACCTTCCTACATTCAGAGACTCTGAAAGTCTGGTGTTTTGCCCAATGTGATTAATTTGTCAGCTTTCCTATGTCCAATCATTAAATATCTGAAAATTTATTTCCATGGGGCTAGATTTTATTGATAAATTTGCATTTCGAAATCCTAGAGCACAATCTTTGCTCCACATTTTATTGCATATTCTTTTAGAACAAATTTCACTCTATGTTTGCACAGACAGATGCTTACATGACCTTTGAATCACATCATTAGAAAAATTGAATAGAACATTCCCATGGATTAAAATTCATATTCCATTATCAAAAATGAGATCCCAAGTTAACAGAAATGGAGGAGAGCTATAGTCCTGTTGTTATAACTACAATGATTTCAGATTTCCTCATTACCCACAGACTTCCTCAAATTAAACTCAAATCAGACAACAGTGTTGTCCTAGGAACACTAAGGTAGTAGTTTCAGCTTAGTTATAAGTGTGTGTGTGTGTGTGTGTGTGTGTGTGTGTGTGTGTTCATACTTGAGAATACAATAAAATCCATATGAAAGCAACTAGGAGTTTCTTATTTTCCTCTCATTTTATTTGAAATCATACACACAGAAAGATGCTCAGCATAGAAGAATATCTGTCTCAGCATTCAACTATTACAAAATGCATGTAAGTAAAGCAATCATGTTTCCTTTCTTTTCATTATCCTTAGACTAACATAACAAAAGATCATGAGTGTTTATGATCCTAATAAGAATTTCGGCAATGAACACAACCTATTCATATTTACAAAAATGCAAGACATCTGGCCTTGTCTGGAGGGAATCTGAACTCCACTTCCTTACAACACATCCATAAATCCCCAAACAGCTAATCATGAAAATATTAATGAAACAGACACATGCTTTATTTATCATCCTTGGCTTACTAGTCTCTTCTGATATTGCCAAGAAAAAGAAATATTAAAATAAATGATTTCTGCATTTGGTACTGACTGTGAATCAAAGGAACCACAAGCCCAGTTACCAGAACTTTCAGGCAAGTGGCTCTTTGTCACTTCAGACTCTATTGACCCTTGTTGACATGTTCAGAACTTCTGGAATATGTTCAGCTAGATATAACAGAGTAGAATAATTTTAAAAATCCTACATATATAAACTATTTCAAGACAATATATGCTTCATATTATATGGCCCAAAGTAATATACATATTTTAGTTTTCCAAAATTATTTTTAGGGATTTCCACATTGAATCATACACTTTCCATGCAGTGAAGTATATATTTTATAATTATAGGAATCTGCAACATAGCATTTGGTAGTGTCTTACAGAAATAGAATTTACTTTTGGCTTGTTTCTGAAAGGGTCACTCACTATGTAGCCCAAACTAGCTTTGAAAGCACCTCTACTCAAAATCTTGCCTCAGCCTCTAGAATCATGAAACTAAAGGTATAGCATAGATCATCTGGCTAGAGTTTGCTCTTTTCCCATCTTTGCTGGTAAAAGGAAATGTTTGTTTGCCCAAAGTAAAACAAAATTTTGCTACTAACAGAATGCTTCACAAAAATGAAAGGGAACAGGGAACTAATATTGCTCATACCTAGAAAATATCAACCACATGGGGAACTTGTGCATTTATTGTCCTGTGCGTATACACATGACATTGGAGCAGACACATTTCCAAAACCCCTGACATCTTCAATTCCAATCCTGTTTTATTTTCTTATCCTTCACAAAACTTTCAGGGCTTCTCAAATACTTTCAGATACGTGGTTCACATTTTTGAAGCTTTTATCCTCATTAGTTTTTCATTGACTGTTAGAACAGAGGCCCCTTCGAGACTCTTTCTTTAATTACAGACATTTAAACCCCCTATCTCTCCAGGAACATGTCACTTTGAATGGATTTAACCTATCTAATCTGTATATTCATCCACCTGTTTACACTTTGCTGATTCATACAACATAAGGCAGCAATCAAATACAAGGCAAGGTATATTTAGAATTGTGATCAAAAAACAAAGAATGGCCTGAGAGGGTAATGTCTAGTTAAATCTGCTATACGTTTAACATGTCTCACAAATGACCCACAACAGAGTTACACTCTCATCAAAAATGACCAGTTAATTAACCTTCGTATAATTCAAAGTCATTCACTCTTTAGTACCTGCAAAGTCACCCAGAGAGGATAATGTGCATATCCTTTCTGCCCAAGGAAGTATTAACCTTTTCATTACAGTTACAGGCTTTAGAACTCAGTACTAAAACTATGCATTCCCTGGGACATGCAGACTTTCTAAACAATGAATTTATCTCATTGTGTTTATAAAAATCATTTACAAGATCATCACCTCATTCACCTCTGAATGTCTCCATCTCCCCTTTCCCACTAAGATGTCCCTGGTCTGGGTCACAGCCATCTCTCACCTAGACATCTGGAGCAACCACATAACTTGCTTGCCTATCTCCAGTCTTTCTCCGCTGCAGTCTACCCACAAAAAGAAGTTCAGTGGCCTAATAGATAAGATATGAACATTCTAGATCAGGGTTTGTGGGATCAAGACCCATGTCGAGGGATAAATGTTTGCATTTGTAATATTTCTCTTAAAAAAAGTCCCTGGTGATTTTCCAGTTTCTTTACATGAAAGCTCATACTCTGTAAAGTCATCATATGATTTTATTCTTCAACAATTCTCCAGCCTCAAATACCCTCTGGTGCATAATAATAAAAAATTATATTTATGCAAGTCTATGTTTACATAAATATTTATAAAAATCGTTAGGAAGAGAAGACTCTTGAAGAGTTTCCTTAAAGGAGAGTAGAAAAGCTTCAAGGATGCAGCTTTCTAGAATCATCTCTGCTGGCAGATGGGCTTGTTCCCGATGCTACTTTAAGTTATCAGCAAGCCAGACATGGGTAGGCTTAACCCTTGGTCTGTCGTTAGCACCGCATATGGGCTGAATAGACTCACATCTCCTCAAAAAACATCATACAACATGTTACCACATATCTATTGCCTTAAAATAACAAACTTAAAATCAGTGCTTTCTAACTTGGCAGCCTGCCTTTAGACCTCATCTATCAGGGTCTGAAATATCTTTAGATAAACTAGGCTGAAGGTCGGATGAGAGGAGTATCTGGCAGCCTGGGGTCCAAAGCAAACTAACTGGTTTAGAATTTCGATCTTTATATCTCTAGCTGTGTGAGTTAAGTAAAATCCCTCAGTGTCCTTCCTCAGTGTCTTCAGTAGTGTCTGGAACACACAGCATTTTCTCTTAAAAACTAAGGTGTAGCTTCAGATTGTTTGGCTCAAAGTCTTCTTTCATCTATTCTAACCTTGGTTAACTCGACTACATGAAGCCCTAGTGTCATAGTTGGGCACAGGCGTCAACTTGACACTTGAGGGCTTGAGCTCTGGGCACATTTGTAGAGACCTGCAGGAGATTGTCTAGCTGATGGGAAGGCCCAGCCTATGGTGGGTTGAATTAGGCCCTGGAATAAAATACAGACAGCTGGTTGAGAGAGTTGGCATCCTTGGACAGACATGCTGGTCTGGCAAATAAGAATCATCCCTCTCTCAGCCATTACATAGAGGTGGTGTGGCCAGTTCTCTCAGCCCTGGTGTTGGTGCATGCTCTCCTGTCAAGCTGGATGAGAACTGTAAGCAGACTGTCATAAGCAAATAAACTCCTTGTTCCCTTAAGCCATTTGACAGTCATTTATCAACAAACATGCAGGCGAACTGCAACACGCAGATTCCTCTTCTCCATAAAAAGTGACCGGGTCAGAAAGCTCTCCCTAAAAACACACCAATCAGTGTTCATGTTAGACTGTGTCAACAATAGAGTTCAACCCATGTTGAAATCATAATCATTTAAGCCTGTAGCACCTGACATATAAAAATTTGCTTCTTTGGGGCTGGAGAGGTGGCTCAGGGGTTAAGCCTCCGCCTTGCAGGCGGAAGGTCCTGAGTTCGGATCCCAGATCCCACGTATAGACACCAGGCGGAAGCGTGGGCGGCCTGCGCTTCTGGTCCTGGTAGGGCGGAGCCTGTGAATCCCAGGGCTGAAGGAGATGGAGGCATCCATGGTGATTCCCGAATTCATCAGTGGTTCTACAGACACACATACACACACACACACACACACACACACGCGCGCACACATACACACGCACATGTGCACAGTTGAATAAATAATAATAATAAAAAAATTTTAAAAAAATTTGCTTCTTTGACCACAGTTAAAAGCTTCTTTTATCACTTGTAACTAAAAACAAATGAGTTTCAAATGCATGTTCAAATATAAATGTCCAAAATATTAAATTCACGAAATTATTGAATGCAAGAGATTCATAACTTAATGAGTGATAGCTAAACATCCAGAGTCAGAATGCACAAGAGTGAAGAATGACTTTTTTATACTTGTAGGTAAGGAGAGAATCACTTCCTGAGATGGCAGGGAACGCCACTCTTCCTAGCAAAAGATGAGAGCTTTCTTAAGAGATGCTCACACATATTCAATCATGCTGTACTTTGTGGGAGGGTACCTTACTATGCATGCTCATTTTTTTTTCTTAGCAAGTGCAGTTAGAGTACAAAGCTGATGGACCAGCTCAATGAGCATCAGGGGTCAGTTTCTCTGAGGGATCCAGCCCTGGCTGCTTTTCCCTGTGGCCTCTGTCTCCACCATCTTGCTTGCTGTCAGGAAAAGAGATGACCAGGAAGTCACCAACAGCCTGACATGTCACAAATACTGGGTTTTTTTTCCTCCTCTGGAATAAAAGAAAACCACAATATTTAATTCCTGCTATTTGCATTTGGTATCTAGGATTATCAAAAATTAAGGTTCTGAATATACTTTTACATATGCTTTTCATGTCATCTTCCTTGCATGTTGCTCTAAATGCATATTGGTATTACTTAGACTCTAATCCCTGCAAGATTATGCTCTGGTCACTTCTATTGCTAATATCCCATTTAGTTATGAATTTTCACTATCACTTTTCTCTGATACCATCAATCCAGTTTGTAGATTTAAGGTATCAGGACATACTCTACAGCACTCGCTACCCTGAGTTCATCTTCGCAGGCAAAGATCTTTGCACACAACACTTAGTATGATGAGCAAGCATATCATCCTATTATCCCTGGGCCATTTTCATTTACTCAAAGATGAAAGGAATTAATATTAAAACTATGAAATCCTAAAGTAAATATTTGTTAGCCAAGCTTATCACAATAGGTGCAAACAAACAGTTTAGAAGCCAGCATTATCAGCTACTGTGCTTTTGCTTGGGGTTTCAAAGTTTGCTGACTGATACAAAGAGAAATGGATTCTAACAACTTCTGAAGAAAGGTGTACAGGCAAGAAGTGGATTCTAACACCCTAATGGTAGCTCTCAAAGTGTTCTGGGCTGGATCACAGGCAAATCACCAGAAACAAGGAAAACCTTCATTCTAGAATGAGGAGCATCAACATAACTGCTTATTCACTGCTAGTTGCTCCAAGCGGAAAAATAAATTGCCTTTCCGCTGTAATTTAAAATGGGTAGTATGCTGTGTACCCTGTCGTTTTAGCAACATTGGAACGTTCATATTAGTTCCTCACGTTATTTGAACTTCTTCAAGAGAAAACCCACCACACCTCATTCCTTCTGCTTTAATGCAAAGCTCAAGGGCTGAAACCACAGATGCAAGACTTCTGTCAGACTGTGCATCGGGAACTAGAAGCTGGACTGAAGGCTCTGGCTACATCCCACCAGGGTTGGAAGCTGACTCTCTAAGAGGCAAAGGTAGCAGAATTGTCAACAGTGATTTCAGGAGAGGTATCCATGTACTGGGGTAGGTCCATGGAAAAATGGGAACCACAGCAGGTTAGTCTGCAACTAACCACATCAGTTAGTTCTATAGCACGGATCCCAGGCAATGGTGTTAGACCTTAAGAGTTCTGAGTTTCATCTTTTGCCATCCTTGCAATTCCATGAGTTTTTCATTTTATAATGAAATAAGTGTCTTCTGTCCTTCATTCATCCATCAGTTTTTATTGACTACAAGAACACCAGCGAATATTATAACCTGAACATTGATTTAGAAATCCATGTGTATTGAGCCAAGAGAGACTCACATCTAGAGTGGGAAAAAAGCAAAAGAGACAGTTCAATTACTAACCCACTATTTTCAAGTACAGATGAATCACAGGCCTGGGTTTTAAGTGCTTACCACACAGTAACTCATTTAATTTGACAATGGCCTGAGAGTATGCCTGCATTACCATTGAGCAAACTCTTAGAGAGCTTTGCTGATTTCCCCAAGGCCTCAGTGATACTGATGATCAGCATCCTGGCATGCAAGTGGATCTGTGCTGCCAGTGTTTGCGCTGAGAGGCAACTGAAGCTGCTTTCTACTTCTGCTAAGTTTTAAGGAATGAAGGTATGAGCAACTTCACCAACTGCATTAGCTGTTGTCCCTCACATGGGTCTGTTTTTCATTCCAGGTAGCTGTCATAAAAGTAAAACTTTCAGGTGACCTTTTGCTCTTTCTGTATACTTTTACCCCATGCTTATGTTCAGGCCTAGAGTTCTCTGGAGCGTAAGCCCTGTATCTGAACTTCCACGCATTAAATATCAACTTTCAACCTTGCCTGGATGAGTGGTTCTGACTTCCTTTAAATGTCAACAAAGAGTCCAAGTAATCTTGGGTATTTTCTTGTCAGTTAGCAGGCACACTTACAGAATATAAACGTTCTTATCTGGTCCCTTTTCACAGGAAAAAAAGCCAGCTTGAAAGAAAAAAAAGCTGCTCAAAAATCCAAGTTAAAATGTATGGAAATTGACAGAGTAGATTCTCAATACATTGAGTGACCATTTTTCATCTTGGAAAATACATGACTAGCAGCAACAGTCCCTTAAAATATTAAAATAATGGATTTTGAGCTGTGTTTGATTTTTTAAAACAAATTCAGATTATTCAGAGAATGTCAATAGCTCCAGGAAAAATATCTCCTCAGAGATACTTAAATGTTATTTATTTGTCCAAAAAGGTTCCACAGCATTGCAAGAGGATTGTTGAGGAGAAAAGGCAAGTAAAATATTGAGTAAACAAAAGGAATACATGTGGGAAAATTTAATGGCATAGAGGGACAGTCTTTTTGTTTGCAGGTAGGATTTTGCCTACAATAAATCTGCACGGATGCACTAAGTATATTTTATGTTATATGAATTCTTTCTCTAAATAGCAGAAGTATATGTCCAAGCATAAAGGTCTCTACTGGATTTAAATTTTCTTCATTTCAAACTTACTTTTTCCTTGCTGAGGAAAACAGTTTGAGTTAACTGATCAAAAGTCACTCTTAAGATTAATGATTCGCTTTGCATCAAATTCAACCTTTGAAAACACAATTCTGTTAGAATTCTCTTTCTATGTCCCTTCTCTAAAAGTTTTTCTTATCTTGAAATCATGGATTAAAAAACATTTAAAAATGTCTTTTAAATGCCCATAGTTTAAAGTTACCAACTTAAGGATAAACGTTCCTACTCAAAATCAGTGTTCAAGTGATTAGGGAACTTGATGTGTCTTTTATGCCACTCAATAGTTACATAATTTTAAGACAGTAAAGGGTATGCATCAACATAGTCCTACTCACACGTCTTTTATCTTTTTTTCCTTTCCCTTCCTTCCTTCCTTACCTATTTTTCTTTCTTTTTCTTCTTCTCCTTTCTCTTCTGCTGCTTAACTTCCTATTCTTCCTCCTTTTTGTACAAAGGCTCCTACTATATAACTCAGGTTATCTGCAACTCACATCACAATTGGCTGTATGTATCCATGTATGGCTGGTTCTCTCTCTCTCTCTCTCTCTCTCTCTCTCTCTCTGTCACCCATTACTTACTGTTGCTATGAAAATTTCTATTATTTATCTTGTAATAAGTCATCTTAATAAGTCTTGTACTATTTTAATAGCTTTTTAATTGATTTATTTGATTTCTATGATCTGCAAAGAAATGTTATTTTATTGTCATTCCTAAGTATTCATGGTCTACTATATAGATTAATTACTTAATTGCATGGTGTGATGGTTAGATTCAGGTGTCAACCTGATAGCTGCAGGCTGCTTAGGACACAGCTGTGAAGAACCAATGGTTGAGGCAGGCCTTTGAACAAACCTGTAGGTAATTATTTAATTGATATAGAAGACCAGTTGTCATGTTTTGAAACATGAGTATCTCCCCCCTCCCATGTGTTTGAGTCCTTTGTTCTTGCCAGTATTTGGGAAGGTCATGGCACTTTCTAGAGGTGGAGTCCTCCTGGGGAAGGCGGTCATAGAGGTGGGCCATGAGGTTGGTTAGCCTTGCCCTGCTTGAGAGTAAGTTGACTCTTGAGCTTGCATTCAGCAGCTCTCAGTCTCCATGATATCTACAGGTGACTATGGCTTCTTCCAACTTCTGCCAGCCAGCCATGCCTTTTCTGCCACAATGGATTTTATCTCCCCTCTGGAACCCTAAGCCAAATAAATCACTTTATCTCCCTTAAGTTGCTTGACTTTGGGTGTTCTGTTGGTTCTGTTCTGCTAGAGAACCCTGGCTAATACATGTGGCTTCCCTCAGCTGAAACAATGCTCCTCCCCAGTGCAGCTGCAGGTAAAATGTGTCTCTCTGACAACTATGTCTCTATCCTCTCTGCTCCTAAAATCCCAGTGACTGTCAGAGCTCAATTGCCTCACTTCTTTGCTCAGTCACATTAATCTGCATAAGGTTGTACTCTGATCAATCACATTGATCTACACAAGGCTATACCCAGTTTGTTACATCTTTTTAGATATTGTTAGCATCTTTATTTGTATAAATAAGGAGTTCCTCATGAATGTATGTGCAACAGTGTAGAATGACTTTGTTTGACCTGGGCTGCATTGCCACATTACGTCAGTGCTTTTGGAATCAGACTTAGGCGCTTGAGTTAGAATTACTTAGGTAATTCTCTGTAATACTGCCTCTCTGTAATGCTGCCTTTGTGTGTGTTTCAGACTGTCCCTGGAAGGACACAGGTGGGTATCTCTGCTCTTACTGTTCACTCTAAACTTCAAAACAGCAGGGATTATTATCATTTTGGTTCCTGGTGGTATTCCTGTTGCTTAGAAGAACATCTTCGTTTTTCCAACTTCACTGAGTATAGCTTGTCATAGAATTCAGAATCAAAGAGTTTTAACTTCTGAATTCATAAGATCCAAACAAAAAGGAGCCTGGTACTTCACACAGTAGGGTAAAGAAACAACTTCTCAAGGTGTATGTGGAAAAGCTTAGCAAGCCCTGAAAGATCTCATTATTCCATTATTCACTATTTCCTATTAACTCCAGTTCCTTTTCTTCTGCTTTGGTGCAAGAATTCATTTTGATTTTCTTTTGCCAACTGTCATTTTTAAAATTTTTCCTCTCTCCTACCACTACTGATATATGCAGCTAGAAATTAAAGTTGATTTAAAAAAAGTTTTCTTTTGCCAATAAAAGTATGCCCCCTGAGATACTTATTTCTTACTAATCAAAACCCACAACTTCCCTTCATTGCCGTTCCAAGGACTGTCTTCAAAGACAGGCCCTTGAGGCTTCACACAGAACAGATCTCAGTTAATCCAAGCTTTGAAAATATGCAATTTAGGAAAAATGGTATTCAAATTTGAACTGAGTAATATTTTATTAATATGTAGGAAATGTATTTCCTCCTCCTTCAGTTTCTAATTAAATAGACCTTCACATTTGAATAAGGATAAGCCATGCTTGGTTCGTGCTGCTAAAGTTCCTGCAAAAATAATCCCTGTAACAGCTTTTCAGAGATACAAGTCTGTACCTGATATTATTCTTTCACTTAATTATGTCTGGGACAGACAAGATTGTGCCATTTACTCATCTCAAAATTTTAATTTTAGTATTCAAAGTTGATTCCTTCATATCATAAAAGGGAAATGCAGAACTGAATTGGAACCATTCCATCTTTTTTTCAGTTCCCAAATGAAAAAAAAAGTCCTTTCAATGATATATGTTCTAAAAGCTAAGCCATTTCCATTGCCAGAAAATGTGTAGACAATAAGACAGCAAGAGGAGACTGGCTGAATGGTGTTCCCTCCATACAGCAAAGTCCTAAGCTGTCCCTCACACTGTGACCAAGTTTGTAAATAGATAATTAAATGAGCATGAGGTGCTGAGGGCAGACCCTATGTTTTCACTGCTGACCTAACAGAAGAGGAAAATCTGGACTAAGAGACAAGGAGAAGAGAGGGACCAGAAGACATTTCCAAACCAAGGGCACAGGCATCAGAATGAAGCCGACCCCACTGGCACCTCAGTCTCCCTGGACTTGCAGCCTCTACTGCAGCAAGGACATGCATTTCTGTTGTGTAAGTTGTATACACGGTGTAAGCCATCCCCTGTATTAGGGATCTCTAGCAGATTAATGCAGAAATTTTAAAGAAAATAAAGGGTAATTAACTTCAATTCCTCCTCCACTGAAATAATGCCTGCCTTTGATATAGCATGTGCTAATGATATCCATCCTTTTCTATTTTTCATACTCTTCATGAATCAGTTAGTAAAGTGTTTGTCTTTTAAGGAAGACCTTGAGAAACAATACCGGAAGTTGTCTTCAGCCTCTATATGCCTGCACACACATGCGTTTTCACTTGCATCTGTACATACATAACCACTCACATGCATGCACAAAACAAATGCATAGAGAGATTTTATTAAATTATTTTAAACACATGATTTTTAAGCACAAATTTCAACTATTTGGACATATTAATTAGCGATTCCCAATTATATCTGTTAATGAGAGGAGATAAATTTGTATTCTACGGTTTTTATCATTGATTCACGCTTATACAGCCCAATACTCCTATGTTATCACTATTTCAATACAGAGTATGGAATATGACATGAAGTTTGATTTTAAAACATAAAGCAACTAACTCTTTATCCAGGCTGAATAATAAAAAGACCATCCACCAGCTGCTATACACATTGCCTGCTAGTAGCTCTGAGCTTCTGTGTTCTATGGAGAATTGCCCATGGCCACGGACTCCACCTTGATCTAGAGATTCTACCACCATGGAATATGTACACAACTGAACCGATGACTTACCAACGTAATTGGATTAAGTTAGAACCAACTACATGATTTCAGTCATGCTTCAGAACTTCCATAGAATCTATCTGAGGTTCATCTCCAACAGCAACCAGTTTCTTCTTTAGCATTTCTCCCTATCCTAATTCTCCTCATCGGCCGTTTTTCTTTCCTCTACCCCAGTCAGCACACTATCAATAACTCAGTGATACAGTAATTTTGGTGTTCCTAAGGGAACTGACCTCAGATAGTTGGTGCCAGAAACAGTCGGGAGAAGCAGACTCTGATAGAAGATCAATTTCCATCAATCATCATCAAATGGCAAAGAACCATCCTAGGTGGAATCAGAAAACTGATTCTCTCTAGGATGCTACAGTACTGATATATCACTGCTTCCTGCACAATTTTTATCCTTTTTGCTGAACAAAATGAACAAAGATGGACTATAAGGATAGGGAGATTTACTAGTTGGTGTATTACCATGGAAACCAGTCAACATTGAGATACAGTGGCTATCATAAAATGTGGCTGGTATATTGAGAGAGAAGATCAGAGATTCCAATTTTATTTGAAAAAAAAAACCTCTCAGCACAGTATGAATCAGAAAGCTGCCTTGCAAGCATTAAAAATCTAAGCTTCAATTGTTGCTGTAGGGCAGTTAGAGTTGAAATTCAGGCAGAGGTCTTGGCATAGTTTAAATGTGAGTTGCCACCCACAGGCTCATGTACTTGAATGTTTTGCTGAGTTAATGTTTGGGAAGAGTATGACACCTTTAAGGGATAAGACTTTACTAGAGGAAAACATGACACAGAGGATGGGCCTTGAGGTTTGGTGGCCCTTCTCCTCTTGCTTCTTGCTTATCCTGCCTCTTATTAGTTGTGGTGACCTGATCCTGCCTCCTGATTCTGCCTCTAACCATGAATTCTGCTGTGCAATTCTGCCCTCATCTGAACCATAAGCCAAATAAATACTCTTTCTCCCTTTCTGCCTGGGTCTCAGTGCTGTCTCACAGCAAAAAGAAAAGTCACTGCAGCAGGAGTTTACTGTAAGAGAAGCAGAAGTTCAGAGAAGGTTGAAGTCTTGCTCTAGTTAAGTATTCTCTACCAAAGTCATTCCCCTTCTGGGAAAAAAAGTAGGATTTCTGAGACTTTGGATGGGAGCATCCAGCTAATCTTTAAGGAAAGCAGGTCCTCTCTTCAACATTGGGATGGAGGCTATTTGTGAACCTACACAGAGTCTAGGAAAATACAACAGTCTAAGTATGTAAGGATATCAGTCCATTTTCAGGCATCAGTTTAATCTTGGAAAGTAAGATTGATTGTAGTAGATGAAAAGATTGTGCCGGTAAGATGCAGGTGTCAACTTGACTTTGAAGGTTGGGTCTTTTATCACTGATGTCCAGAATTAGCAGTTAAACAAGCCTATGGAAGATTATCTAAATGGTGTGGAAAAATCCAACTGTACAGTGGGTGGGACATTCCCTGGACAGATGGATAAGATGGAGAGAATTAGCATGGTATACTTGTGCAAACTGGCAAGTAAGGAAAGCTTTTACCTCTCTCAGCAATTTCTATGCATAGAGTATGGCCATTTCTCTGGCCTCCTGATGTTGGTATGAGTTCTCCTGCCATGCTCAATACATATAATGGCATGTAACCAAGAATCCGAAGCAAAAAAAAAAAAATCAACACCTTGCTTCCCTAATTGTTTAACCATGTGTATATCAACAAAACAAAGAAAAATTAAGCAAAGATACTGTGAACTGATCCAAGATTACAGTTATAACTGACTGGCGTCTTACTTGTGATCGTTAGTTTATCAGAGCAGTCCATGGTATAAAGTAAGTAGTACCTATATTCAATAATCATACACTGGGACTCATGGGCAAAGTAGTCATGTGACAGATGTGGAGTCTGGTCATGAACTCAACAACATGGACTTCTGACAAGGGCTAATCTAGGTCCTATCACTAATGCATTTTCAATAAATCAGTAACAGAGACATAAGATAAGCCCTTAGTCAAAACCAACCCTTGAGATGATTATCCATCCACTTAGCAGCAAGGAAGAATAACACATACTTATGCCTTGAAACTAACAATGATTTTCCTGGCAGAAAGTGTCACACACATTGAATAGGATTCTGTCTTCCCTGTTCACAAAAACTGAGACAGCAGCAGCATCAGAAAACTTTAGAAATTGTGCCTATGTAGCACCATACACTGTCATCTCAGGTCAGTGGACAAGTTTTATGCAAAACAGTTGTGGTAATGGAGAAGCAAAGTGTCCAACCTAATATTTCTACCACACACTATACTATCTACAAGCTGATATCCTGATAGGGTAAAGTTTCTTGAGAGCATACTAAAGGGATCAGCTTGGATAGAATTCCCTAGAAGGATGGAGTCATGTTTCAAAATAGGGTTTCCATTATAGAACAACAGACATGATATAATTTTACATTGCTAGTAGGTAAATATCAGGAAACAAAAGGTCTTGGAGGCAAAGGAAAATAATTATCATTAAATGTAATATTCCTTCTAGTGACCAACTAGAGAATTTGTGATTTTTCTACCTGAAGCTTTGGAATTTGATTGCCTGCAAAACTTCAGGAATGTTTCTACCATCGGAAGCAGTGTAAGTGACACTGAGGTAAAGCTATCTCAAGTTTCTTGTGCCTGTAGACTGGCAGGCATGAAGATTTATTGTATGGCAAGGCCAGATGATCCTGGTCTTCATGAGAATGGAAGTCTCCTTCAGACAAGTGGGTATTTGGATAAGTATTTGTGATACTCTCTTGGTCTCCCGAAATTTGCAATATCAACCATGGACTGATGGAGGACTTGTAGCCAATGACCCAACAGAGGGTATGCCACAGAATATACATTTAAATAAGGAAAATGTCAACCTAAAGGGGGAGAAAGTCCAGAATGGGGCATGGAAGAATGCAGGCTTGAACATCAGTTAATTGCCCAGTAACAAACGCAAAAGCGGGAATGTTTCTCCCTTAAATACTCTGAAGCATATTTTCCAGAAATTGAAAGGAATCAGAATGTTAATTGAGGCAAATGAAGGCAATAGAAGGATCTGAATGGACTAAGCAGATGACTGCAGTATTTATACTTTATACCACACCCAGATACCACAAACCCAACCACTTCATCTGTCAGCTGCTGTTACAGCAGCCTACAGTTTTATAGAATGGTCGGTGCCCACACAAATCTTCATCTCGGGAAACTTGTTCAGTGAGTGTGCTAGTTAGATATAGAGATGTCAACTTCACAATTGAAGGCTGAGCTGTGGGCACATTTATGAAGAATTAACAGCTAAGATAGATCCTGAGCCAAGCTGCAGGATGATTGATGTAGGAAGACCCAGAAGATGCATGGGCCCATTTTCTAGGCAGGTGGATAAGATGGAAGGAGCTGGTTCAGTAAAGTTTAACATTCTTCAACATAGTGTGGCAGTCTTACAGTCTAGTAAGTGATGTTTGTCCCTCTCTCAGCAGTCCTGTGAATATGGCATGGTCTGTTCCCTTGGCTCTGGTGTTGATATGAACTATTCTGCCAAACTAGACTAAGAACTGTAACTGAGAATCCTAAGAAAGAATAAAATCCCTTATTCCCCTAAACTCTTTGACCATGAATTTATCAGCAACACACAAGCAAAGTACAACAGTGACCAGCATGAGAATGTAAGCTAGGGTCAATCTGGACAATGATCTCTGGGATCCACTGGTGTATCATATGGCTCTGGATTGCCAAAGACACCACTTGGATGCTCAGTTTTCCCTCCACCACTGGTGCCCCCCCTCACCTTCCCTACTTCCCTCATATTCCTTCTTCTAAATGTGTGTCCTATATAAGTGACACAAAATCTTCATCCATTTGGGAAACCAAACCTAAGGTATTTTTATGATCACATTATTTCCCACATCTCCCAGGGGCAAATTCGTTAGAAATATTTTGCTTATATGCTGGTGCATTGGATTGCATATGTATGCACATATGAATAATATACAACATTTGAATATTTATGAAATTTTTATAAATTGTATCAATTTATTTGGGCCTTGCTATAACTTGATTTTTTTGTTCTCAGAATTTCTGAACTTCATACACATCTATATACATTACCCTAATTTCATCATTTTTCTCTTCCATTTCACTGCATTTATTAATTTGAGTAACTTCAAGGCTTTATTTTGTAATTTTCACCTACCAAAAATGGTACAGCTATAAACTTACTTGTACAAGGGAACATTTATCTAAGTTCAATTTTTCCCAGGAAAGAAACTAACAAATAAAATATACATTCTTTTCCAAACAATTTGCTAAAGTTAAAATACATGGCCAAAACAATTTACACTATCATAAAAAAAGTTTCTGCATTCACATTATTCTTCATTTATATTAACACAAATGTTCTTTGATATTTAACGTCTCCAGTGTTTCAAGGACATAATGGTCTCACAATGGCTTCAAGGTATGCTTTATTTTTCCAGTTACTAAGGATGTACAGCACTTTTTTTATTGTTTATTTCATTTAGACTTTCTCTTCAAGAAATACTTATATTAAGAGCTGGAGTATAACTAGTGATAAGGCACATTCTCAGCATGCACAAGATCCTGGGTTTCCCTAGCTTTCATTTAGACTTTCTCTTCAAGAAATACTTATATTAAGAGCTGGAGTATAACTAGTGATAAGGCACATTCTCAGCATGCACAAGATCCTGGGTTTCCCTAGCACCACACACACATGGGGACACACACATACAACACATAGACACACACACACACACACACACACACAATTGTATATATTCACTTGTGTCCTTCTGTAAAGTTATGTTTCTTACTGATTCATAAAATGCTTTATAAATTACAAATATTAGTAATTTGATAGCTATTTTTGCTCTATAAATTGCCCTTTTATTCTCTGGTCATACAAAACTTTAAAATTTTACTCTAATTGAACTTACCAATCTCTTCTTATAATTTATATTTTAAACATGCTTAGAAAGATTTCCCAGCACCAAGGTCTTTTTTTCCCAAAGTTTAGATAAATTTTTTGTATTACCATCTGAAACCTTTCTTAACTTACACATTCATTCCGATAAGCAATGCTAGGCTAGCCCTGTTATGCATTAGGAGTCCATAGCTGTGGGAAGCTACTTCTTGGTCTTCTTGTTCCATTTGTGAGATATTTCCTGGGCCATCCAGGCTTTTTAAATTGCCATTGCTTTAATTTTTCTTTATATTTAATAAGACAGTTACCATGTTTTTTCTTTTTCCTTCTTTTTCAAAACTTCCAGGATATAATAGGTCCTTCTATAATACTTTTAAAATATCTAAACCCATTGATATTTTTCTTTTTTCTTTTTTTTCAGAATTTCCTGGATATACTAGGTCCTTCTACAGTACTTTTAAAATATCTAAACCCATTGATTTTTTTACTGTATGTTTTATTGTTTTAGTATTATGTACATAGATATAGTGAATTTGTGGTATTTTTACCCCTTATTCTCCAATCCTATTCCCCTTCTTTTTCCCTTACAACCATTCAACTCCCTATTTTCACGTCTTCTCACTTGTGTGATCCTCTATGTTTTCATATAGTTTGCCTTTGATGTCATATGTCTGATATGATTCATGCTCCAACAAATATCCTAGATCAGCAGACATACCATTGAGGAAAGCATCTTCTTTTCTTTCCTATCACCATTCAACCTTATTAGTCTCTCAGGGAGGGGTGGAGCTTCTTGAAATCTTTCCTGTTTCATGAGGAGATGTTATAATACAGTTCTCATGTAGTTCTTGTAAAAGTCTACAAATCTTTCATGAAATCATGGATATCACAGCCCTGTTACATCCAAGAGATAATGTCTGACTCACCATTGTCCCACTTCAGGTTCTTACACTCTTACTGCTCCCTTTTCTGCCATGTTCCCTGAGCTTTGAAGTGGAGTTGGGGTGACTTACATGTCCTGTTTAGGGCCAAGCAGTTTGTAGACACTCATTTTCTGCATTTTCACCTGTTGTGCTCTTCTGTAGCAAACACTTTCTGTTGCAAAAGGAAGCTTCAAAGTTGAGCACTGTGTACGTTTTCAATCTATGGGTACAAAACAGGTGTTTAAATGGCAGTTTAATGTAGTATCTTCATAACTGAACACTCATGACCTGCACTTCCCCTGGATCCTATGTGGTATTGAACAACCAGTTCTTCCTCTCTCTACATTAATTTCAAAATGACTTTGCTAAACTGTTCCATGTATAATACAACCACAACTTTGAAACTCAGTATTCTCTCTTCCCTGTTCTTCCAAACATCTTCACCGGGAACATCTGCCATGAAATTTTAACGTACCCTCACAACTATTTTGTCTATAGCAAAACCACATTATTCCTATTTTTACATGAATTGGGGCATATTTTACACAGAAAATGTGTACACTTAAGGATTTTCTTTAAAAACAATGAAACAAATAGCAATGCTCATCCCAGGTTAATATGTGTCCCCAATGTGCGCCTGCTCTCAGATTCTGACCACATACCTCCATTTTCATAGCACTGTGAAAACTTGCTGCTTGTTAACAGCCCATAAGAAAATCTTTGTGCTATTTTTTGTCTCACCAGGACCCACAGTCATAGCAAATAACTGATTTGGTTGCAGATGTTCTTCATTTTTTCTTCCTGCCAATGTGCCCAGCTTCTCACATGTCCTATCTCTAGCCAGGCTTGGTACCCTGGAGAGTGTGTCCTCTGTTCATGTTCTCTGTGTCCTCCGCACCTGATCATTGTCAGAGCTGGGTGCGGTCCTGTAGCACAGCTAGGAGTGGTCCTATAGCAGCTGCTGCTCCATGACTCCACTGGGGAAGTATCTAAGCTCATGGATTTCTCTTCTTCTGCCAGGATCTGAGTGGGCAGATTAAATTTCTATCAGTCTACTTGATTTTTGCAAACATTTCATTTTATTCTTACATTTCTAGTTTGTGATTCCTTTCATGAACTCTTTCTTTCCAGGACTAATGAGCAGTATTAATTAGATGCATTTTTAAGACTTTTTAATTGTTATTGCATTGTGTGTGCGTGTATGAGTGTGTATGTGTGTGTCTGTGTGTGAGTATGTGAATATAGGTGCCCTTGTGTCATGATGGGCATGTTGAGTTCAGAGAACAACTTTCAGGAGTTGGTTCCTTCTACTTTGCTGAGACGTGTCTCTCATGTTGTTCATGACACTGCACACTATACATTCCAGCTGCCCTCTGTATAGATTCTTCTGTCTCTGCCTGCCATCACCCTATAGGAGCACTAAGATTATAGAAGACACAGCAACTATATTTTTGTTGAGTTTGGTAATTGAATTCCAGTAGCCCAGCTTATAAGAAAAGCATTTTTAACCATTGACTCATCTCACTGGCTTTATTAGTTCTTTTCTCAATTTTGTTTTCTCTTCTAGAAAATCGTATCATATGACTTCCCCACTCCACTCTGCTGGAAGGGACACGCGCGTGGTCCAGCCGGGCCTCACCCCCGACCTAGGTAAGCTCCGCCAGCGCCCGCCCACCAGAACCCCAGGTCAGCCCAAAGGGACCCAGCTCCTACCCCACCATCCAGCCGGAGCCTCGTGCAGGGCCGAGGGACGAGGAGAACCTCCCCCTGCGCCCGGGCCCCGCCCCAGCTCCTCTCGGGTTAAATAGCTCCACGCCGACGCCCCCATCCTCCCTTCCCCACTCCGCTCTGCCCAGACGGGACACGCGCGCGGTCCAGCCGGGCCTCATCTGCGACCTAGGTAAGCTCCGTCCCTGCCTACCCCCAGAACCCCAGGCCAAATAATTCAGTTTAGTGAAACTGAAAGATTTTAAGAGTTAAAACGACGATGCCAAAGTCAAAGTGCAAATCCATGAGAAGCAACACTCAAGTAAACAAATTTCCCACTGAAGAAATTAATCCCATAATGTTAGACTCCAACCAGAGCAAACCCGCGGAAAAAGGCCAAGAAAGCCTGACCCAGGATAACGACTTTCAAAATATGATCATTACCATGTTCAATACTATGAAAGAGGAAATCAGGGAGGAATTACATAATCAAATCAATCGCTTTGAAGAGGAACACAACAGACATTTGGAGGAGTTGAGAAAAACAGTGCAAGAAACAAAAACTGGCATAGAGCAGTTAAAACAGAGTCAAGCAGAGTTTAAAACTGAGCTACAAGACAAGTTATCTTCAACCCAGAACTCCACAGAGAGTCTTATCAACAGAACTAACGAAGCAGAAAACAGAATTTCAGACCTTAAAGATAAAGTGGGAGTACTAACCAGCTCAATGGAAGAGGTTGTTAAAGCCAAAAAGATACTTGAGAGAAACATCCAAGAGATATGGGACACCCTGAAGAAGCCCAACATGCGTATTCATGGAATACCAGAACAAGAATCTCAAAATACCACCCCTAAGGAAATTTTTCAAACAATCATCAAGGAAAACTTTCCTCATCTAAAAAAAGAGAGGCCCATCCATATACAAGAGGCATTCCGCACCCCAAACAGATACGACCAAAACAGAAGCACGCCATGGCAAATAATAGTTAAAACACTCCACATTCAAGATAAAGAACTGGTGCTGAGAGCTTCAAGGGAGAAAAAACAAGTCACTTTTAAAGGTAAACCTATTAAAATAACAAAGGACTTCTCAGTCGAAACAGTAAAAGCAAGAAGAGCTTGGAGAGACATACTTCAAGTATTGAATGAGCAAAAATGTCAACACAGGCTGATTTACCCTGCAAAACTATCAGTCATGATCGAAGGAGAAAGAAAAACTTTCCAGCACAAAGACAACTTTAAGGGATACATGTCCACCAAACCAGGCCTTCAAAAAATGCTAGAAATGATACTCAAGCATGAAGAAAAAAACAGGCATATCCAGGAGAACAGAAGGCAAGTATAACACCATTAAAAGCGAAGCAATATACTTATAAAAACTACTAAACATAATAAATGTCTGGAATTAAAAATAGTTTCTCTATTATAACACTAAATGTTAATGGAATTAATTCACCAATCAAGAGACACAGATTACAAACTTGGATTAAAAATGACAATCCATCAATCTGCTGCCTGCAGGAAACCCATCTCAGCACAAAAGATAGGCACACTCTAAAAATAAAAGGCTGGTCAACAATTCTACAAGCAAATGGAAGCAAAAAACAGGCAGGGGTATCCATTATGCTATCAGACAAAGTGGACTTCAAACCAAAGAAAGTTATAAGAGACACGGATGGATACTACATTTTAGTCACAGGTACAATTCACCAGAAAGACTTCACAATACTGAACATATATGCACCCAATACGGGCCCCTCCACATTCATTAAGAAAACCCTACTACAGTGAATTTTCCGGGAAATGGATGTCATTAGAAACAATTATATTAAGTGAAGTATCCCAGACCCAGAAAATTAAGTGCCGTATGTACTGCCTAATAGGTGGCTCCTAGTACCAAACCGACCCAGCCCACCTAGAGACAGTAATTGCAAGGATTATGAACAGGAGGGATGGGGTAGGAGGGCCATACCAGAAACAAGGAGAGAAGGGACCATGTTACAGCAGAGAAAATAGGCCTCCATCAAGGACCCAAATAAGTAATGAGACATCTGATTAAGTTCACAGACTTTTGTTCCTGATCATTTACTACTGAGGGGGCATGATCTCACCAGAAGAGGAGGCCATATAGTCTGGCAGATAAAAAGTAACCATTTTGCAAATGGGTGATAGACCCCTCCCTCACTGTGGTTTCCCACTTTTATTGCATCTACCTTTGAATGTGCTTTTATCACAAGACTCTAGTTTAACAGATTTTTGTCTCTGGCCAGGGGGTAACATACAATGCCCACTAGGATGGAGTGAAGGGCATTGCAGGAGCAGCAAAACTGCAAAAGAAAATCAACAAACCACAATCCAGAACTTCAGAGACTCTATATCAACCACCTAGAACTAGGCCAGCTTAATCTCTCCCCATCTTGAAGCTCAGGAAAATTTGCGGAAGAGGGGGCAGTAAGAGTGTAAGAGCAAAAGGATGGGAGGAGCAATGATATGTAAGATACTCCATACTAGTTAGGGCTGAAGCAATCATAATTGGACTTTGCATGCCCTGCGCATTGTCCAACACACTGTTGACCTCACAAAGTCTAGCATCTGCTAAAGGCACCAAGATCCTTGGAGGCAAAGGATTGGCAGCCACAGCAGTGTTCCTATACCTAAGGGGACCACGGGAAAGGGTTCAGGGAAAGGCCACTGGGTCCTAGTATGTCATCAGAGAGGAGGGCCCAGAGGAAAATCAGGCATGCACAAGAATGGACTCTCTGGGAATTGGGGCGGGAGGCACTGGGGGATGGGGAGGGAAGGGGATGGGGAGGGGAGCAGGGGGTACGGGGGGAGGAGGAGGGAGGGAGGGAAGTAGTGTACCTATTAAGTTTGTATGAGCTGAAATAATAATAAAAAATGTATTAATAATAAAAAAAGAAAAAAAAAAACCCTACAGCATCTAAAGCAAGAAATCAACCCCCAAATGATAATTCTTGGGGACTTCAACACTGCCCTCTCAACATGGGATAGATCAACAAGTCAAAAGCTTAACAGAGACACTTTGGAACTTAATCAAACCCTGAAAAAATGGACCTTACAGATCTCTATCGAACTTTTCACCCATGTACCAAAGAATACACATTTTTCTCAGCAGCACACGGAACTTTCTCCAAAATAGATCACATATTGGGCCACAAAACGAATCTACACATATACAAAAAAGTTGAAATTCTAACCTGTGCCCTATCAGACCACCACGGCCTACAGCTGGACATCCACAACACATCAAACAAGAGAAAATACACTAACTCCTGGAAACTTAACAATATGATGCTGAATGAGAACTGGATTCAGGAAGAAATTAAAAAGGAAATGCAAGATTTCCTGAAAGTGAATGATAATGAAAATACAACTTACCAAAATCTCTGGGACACAATGAAAGCTGTTCTAAGAGGTAAGTTCATAGCTCTTAATGCCTACATCAGAAAAATGGAAACATCAGAAATAAACAACTTAACAATGTAGCTTAAAGCTTTAGAGAAACTAGAGCAATCTGATCCCAAAAGTAGTAGAAGAGAGGAGATTAGCAAAATAAGGGGAGAAATATCTGAAATCGAGATTAAGAAAACGATAGAAAAAATCAACCAGTCAAAAAGCTGGTTCTTTGAAAAAATCAATAAGATTGATACACCCCTATATAAATTAACCAAAAGCAGGAGAGGAAAACCCAAATTAACAAAATCAGAAATGAACATGGAGTCATCACTACTGATACCCAAGAAATCCAGAGAATTATAACATCATATTTCAAAAACTTTGTGAAGTTCGACAACACAAAAGAGATGGATGAATTTCTAAGTAAACACAACTTACCTAAATTGAATCAGCAAGTTGTGAATTATTTAAATAGTCCTATAACATATAAGGAAATTGCAGAAGTAATCTTGAATCTTCCCACCAAAAAATGTCCTGGACCAGATGAATTCAGCACAGAGTTCTACCAGACATTTAAGGAGTTAATAATACCAATACTCCTTAAACTGTTCCATCAAATAGCAAAGGAAGGAACACTACCAAATTCCTTCTATGAAGCTAATATCGTTTTAATCCCAAAACCTTATAAAGACTCACTTAAAAAAGAAAAACTATAGGCCGATCTCTCTGATGAACACAGACACAAGGATTCTCAACAAAGTTTCAGCAAATCGGATTCAAAAACATATTAAAAAGATCATTCACGGGGACCAAGTAGGCTTCATTCCCGGCACACAAGGTTAGTTCAACATACGCAAATCAATAAATGTATTTCATCATGTAAACCAGTCCAAAGTTCAAGACCACATGATACTCTCGATAGATGCAGAAAAAGCTTTTGACAAGATCCAACAGTCTTTTATGATCAAAACGCTAGAGACAATAGGAATGGAAGGAACCTTTATCAATATAATAAAAGCTGTATACAACAAGCCCACAGCAAGGATTATGCTCAATGGGGAACAATTGGAAGCATTCCCACTTCGATCAGGAACTAGACAAGGCTGTCCACTCTCACCACTTCTATTCAATATTGTACTTGAAGTCTTAGCTGAAGCCATAAGACAAGAAAGGGACATAAGAGGGATTCAAATCGGCAAGGAAGAAGTCAAGCTATCCCTATTTGCAGATGACATGATCTTATACCTGAGGGATCCCAAAAACTCCACCAGGAAGCTCCTGGAACTAATTGAGAAGTTCAGCAGGGTGGCAGGATACAAAATAAATGTGCAAAAATCAGAGGCCTTCCTATATGCCCAGAATGAAAGAAGTGAAAAAGCCTTGAGAGAAACAATCCCATTTACTATAGCCCCTAAAAAAATGAAATACCTTGGTATAAACCTAAACAAGGAGGTAAAACACCTTTACAATGAAAATTTTAAAACTCTAAAGAAAGAAATTGCAGAAGACACCAGAAGGTAGAAAGACCTCCCATGTTCCTGGATTGGCAGAATCAATATCATAAAAATGACCATCCTACCAAAGGCAATATACAAATTCAATGCTATACCAATTAAAATCCCAAAGCAATTCTTTAAAGAAGTTGACCAAACAATCTCAAAATTCATATAGAGGCACAAAAGACCCAGGATAGCAAAGACAATCCTGAGTAACAAAAACACTGCTGGAGGTATTACCATACCGAACCTTAGTCTATATTACAAATCCATAGTTATAAAAACAGCCTGGTACTGGCTCCAAAATAGACACACAGATCAATGGATAAGGATTGAAGACCCAGATATAAGCCCACAAAATTACCACCATTTGATATTTGACAAAGGGGCCCACAAAATCCAATGGAAAAAGAACAAACAGCATCTTCAACAAATGGTGCTGGCAAAACTGGATTCCACATGCAGAAGATTAAAGCTAGACCCATACTTGTCATCATGTACAAGACTTAATTCCGAATGCATCAAGGACCTTGATATCAGGCCAGAGACTATAAAAACCATAGTTGAAAGGATAGGGAACTCCCTCGACCTGATTGGGCTAGGCCAACACTTCCTAAACAGACATCCAATGGCACAGTCACTGCTACCAACTCTCAACAGTTGGGATCTTGTGAAATTAAAGAGCTTCTGTTCAGATAAAGAGATTGTAACATGAGCTCAAAGGCAACCCACAGAATGGGAGAAAATCTTCACTAACCACATATCTGATAGAGCTCTACTGTCCAGAGTGCACGAAGAACTTAGACAACTAAACATCAAGGAAACCAATGGCTCAATTAAAAAATGGGCCCTGGAACTTAAAAGAAATTTTACCAGGAATGAAATTAAAATGTCTAACAAATATCTTAAAAAGTGCTCCACTTCTTTAGCCATCAGGGAAATGCAAATCAAAACTTCCCTGAGATATCATCTCACCCCAGTCAGGATGGCAAAAATCCACAATACAAACAACAACAAATGCTGGAGAGGATGTGGAGAGAGGGGAACTCTCCTACATTGCTGGTGGGAATGCAGGCTCATACAACCACTCTGGCGAGCCGTCTGGAGATTCTTAAAGAAATTAAAGATTGAAATGCCATATGACCCTGCTATTCCACTTTTGGGAATAACCCCCCATACAGCAGAGGTTCACCTCGATAGCACAAGCACGACCATGTTCATAGCAGCACTGTTTACAATAGCAAAGTCATGGAATCATCCCAAAATGTCCAACAGTTGACGAGTGGATAAGGAAACAGTGGTACATCTATACAATGGAGTACTACTCAGCCATCAAAAATGATGAATTACTGGAATTTGCCGGGAAATGGATGTCATTAGAAACAATTATATTAAGTGAAGTATCCCAGACCCAGAAAATTAAGTGCCGTATGTACTGCCTAATAGGTGGCTCCTAGTACCAAACCCACCCAGCCCACCTAGAGACAGGAATTGCAAGGATTATGAACAGGAGGGATGGTGTAGAAGGCCACACCAGAAACAAGGAGAGAAGGGACCATGTTACAGTAGATAAAATAGGCCTCCATCAAGGACCACAAGAAAGTAATGTGACACCTAGTTAAGTTCATGGACATTCGTTCCTGATCATTTACAACTAAGGGGGTATGAACTCACCAGAAGGCGAGGGCATATAGTCCGGCAGATTGAAAAGTAACCATTTTGCAAATGGGTGATTGACCCCTCCCATTGCCAAATGCCATATGACCCTGCGATTCCACTTTTGGGTATAAGTATTACATCTACCCTTGAATGTGCTCTTATAATAAGACTCCAGTTTAACAGCTTTCTGTCTCTGGCCAGGGGGTGACATACAGTGCCCATCACGATGGAGTGAAGGGCATTGCAGGAGCAACAAAACTGCAAAAGAAAATCAACGAACCACTATCCAGAACTTCAGAGACTCTATCAACACCTAGAACTAGGTCAGACTAATCTCTCCTCATCCTGAAGCTCAGGGACATTTGCGGAAGAGGGGGCGGTAAGAGTGTAAGAGCAAAAGGATGGGAGGAGCAATGATTTGCAAGATACTCCACACAAGTTAGGGCCGAAGCAATCATAATTGGACATTGCATGCCTGGCGCATTGTCCAACACACTATTGACCTCACAAAGTCTAGCATCTGCTAAAGGCACCAAGATCCTTGGAGGCAAGGGATTGACAGCCACAGTAGTGTTCCTATGCTTAAGGAACACAGGAAAGGGTTCAGGGAAATGCCACTGGGTCCTTGTACGTCATCAGAGAAGAGGGTCCAGAGGAGAGTCAGGCATGCACAAGAAAGGACTCTCTGGGAATTGGGGCGGAAGGCACGGGGCGATGGGGCAGGAGGGGTGAGGGGAGGGAGAGCAGAGGGTTCGGGGGGAGGAGGAGGGAGAGAGGGAACTGGTGTACCTATTAAGTTTGTATGAGCTGAAATAATAATAAAAATGTATTAAAATAAAAAAAATCTTATCATATGAGTTATCTCCAGTTTCAAATCTTAATGTGTTCCATCATTGGTTGCAATTTACAATATTGTTTAAATTCTAATATGATGTTAATGTCTTAATCATGCCCCCCCTTAAGGGAAATAAATACAACATTTATTGACATGTAAATAAATGCTTTTACAAATCATAAATGTTTCCTTCTTGTAGTAATATGTTGTTTTATTTCTAATAAAACTATATGCAGCATTATCAAATACTTTTTCAAATTGATTGAAATGATTGAATGACCTTTCTTATTTGATAAACTCACACCATTTAACGGTAATAGCTTTTATGATATTAAAACATCTCAGATTTTTATGACAAAACTTTCTCTTTTCATGATATGTTTTGATGTATTTATTAAATTCATTTTGCCAAATATATATTTAATTTGTTGCCTCACATCCATTAACAGAGGAAAGAAAGCTGTCCAAGCATTTAAAGTTTGACAGAATTCACACACCAAACTTCTCAGAGTTGAGAGAGGAAAAGTTGAGCACCTATTTCAGTTTCTTTATTGCTTATTGATCTGTTCAAGTTCCTTTTTCTCATTCTCACAGAGAAAAGCAACTTACCCAATTTTCTGTGGCCATTTACTGGCAGAGACGAAAGAAAATTTAGCTCAGGTCTCATTGATTCTATTGTTTCGACTCTTAGCCTCTATGATAACTATGGTGTAGCCAGATCTTGTTTTAGAAAATGCTCCTCTAAATTTTTAGTATGGAGACACAATAAAATAGACAAAATAGCGAAAATCATGGGCTGAGTCAATGGTGCTATTTTTGTTCAGCCTTTAGATTGGAGAAATAATAAAAGAAGAAACATATTATTCTACCCCAGGCATGAGTTGGGAGTACATTATTGTTGATTGGAAATGAAAGAAAAGAAATTGGTCGATGGCCAGAACAATAGAATGTGGAGTATGAGGATCAAAATAAATAAGATCCCCTAAAAAACTTGAAGTCGAAACTCACTGTGTCTTAGGCAGGTAATGAAACATAGTGTAGGAGGGAAACTATTAAAGCAAAAAACGGTGGAGGAAGTCAATCGCACACCCTGCTGGCTGATAGCTAATCCCCTTCCTTCTGTGTCCAGCCCTGTGCCAGGAAGGTCAAGGTCTTCAGCTTGCAACCCTGTCTTCTCAGCAACCCCATCCTCAAGGACTCTTGTCTCCTAAAAGGTAGCAGAACAGCTGGAAAGGCTATTTGACATGGACCCCATGTGCTCCCTTTTCCCTTTCTCCCCCTTTTCTCTCTAGGGAGCATCTGTTCTGTTCTCCCTCCAAGCCCCAGGAAATAGATCAAACTGTCACCTCTCAATGCCACCTCAGCCCTAAATCAAGCTGTCCTGTGACAGGATATCTGAAACTGACCAACTCTGGATACAGTAGTAGATAAATTCTTAATATCAAGGTAAGCCACTATTTTCCTTTTTTTTGAATAAAAAAAGAAAACCTATTTTGGGCTTTCTAGCTTTTCTTTTTTGTCTTGTTTGGAACATGGGAAAACAAATTGGGATATTTCAGGCTCCTCAAACATCAAAAACACATTAAGAATCAAAAGGTGAAATGCACTTTACAGTTTAAAACTAGCTTCTGTTTAACTTCTTTATGAACATCTGATTCACTTGTTTAACAAATGTCTGACTAACTTCTTTATGAAGTAAGAACTTCTTGAGGCATTAGCATAAAAGTGAAAGTTAAAATCCTGGAAAACAATTGGGCTTGAAGATCCAACATTGAGAATTCCCTGTAGAATAAGAAATGCGTCATATGCCAGAGGACACAGACACTTTCTCTGACTGGTAAGGAGGTGGTCTGAGACCAAAGATTTTTCCCTAAGAGGGAAAAAAATCTCCACAACTTCACTTTTCACAGCACATGTTCTAGAAAAGCAAGATTGATATACTGCTCTGAATTTCTGCTAGTGAAAGATGTAAGCCTGGGAAGTTAGTTATTCTGGGATTTCAGTGTGCAGGTATGGACAGAATACATCCCAAGCTTGCAGGTAGATGTCTCTAACACCCAAGAAGCTTACTATTTAGTTTTTAATTTTTCTGGAGTGTCTATAGTTCTAGCACAGACATAAAATATTAATATAGTGATTTTTTTCTTATAAAAACTTGCATCTGATAAAAAAGGAAAGGGCTGGGGAGTTTCTATGCTTTAGTGTTCAGATTCCGGAAAACCATATAAAAGTTGGACAGGTGCAGAGGCAGCCTGCACTTTCAGCAATTGGGAAGCAAAGGTTAGCTACAGAGCAAGATGGCGAGCTAGCCTGGCAGATTGGTGAGCTCTGTGTTCACTTGAGAAATGCTCATTTAATAATACACATGCAAATATAAAAGTAAAGCAGAGGCAAAGGGAGTTATAGATTTGTATGTATACATGTTAGATTGGATTGAGGCATTGAGTTTGTTAAATATTATAATGAAACCTATCTTCTGTGCTCAGTTGGAATTTTTCAACTTTCCATTCTTGGCTTCTTCAAGGTCAAATCAAAGAAACCAAATTAAAGAAAACACAGAAACACCTCTGACATCTTCCCGCCATCTTCAACTCTTCCTCTGTTCAACTTTGCTTTTAAATTTTTAAATATTTTCCCATCCCTATTTTTCCCTCTTGTTCTCTTTCTCCATCTGTACTTTGTTCTGCGCTGCTCGTCTCGCCAGCAAGAATGACGCAACACGATCAGGATCCTTCTGTAGCAAGCTTTAATGCATCTTGAGAGGGAGAGCACTAGCTTTCAGCACGGAGACCCCAACTGCCTAAACCGCCACCCTTATATAGGGATTCTGTCCCGTCTTGGACGTGGCAGCACCTGATTGGTAGTGGGCGTGTCACCCGAGGTGGCGTGATGGTCTTGCGATCAGGGCTAGAGCGGGAAATGGGCCTGGCGCTTGCGCATTGGCTTGTTTTGCTGAGAGGAGAAGGGGAACTGGCGCCATCTTAGAATGGCGGCATGCAGGGCGGCGCCCTACATCTCCCCCTTTCTTATCAAATATGATAGCGATGAGGTGACCACCCAACTCAGGCGAAAACAGAGGCCAAATCCTCATGAAAAATTCGTCCTGCCAATTTTGTGAGGAAGGGATTCTGGGGCAGGTAACCCTTTTGCAAGATGGCGTGTTTTCCAGAGTAAACTCTGTGCGATGCTTTGCTCGTCAACCTGTGTGGGCTGCCTATGCCAGACACTCGTCCTCGTGCAATGCAACAAAGGTGCTGAGGGTGCATGAGCTGTTTGGCCGGCGATCAACCTTTATTCTTGCTTTAATGCTGCAAGCCAGATCTCAGCAGAGGCCCCATGCTCTAAGGCCATAAGTGCCTGAGTGACCATGATTTTTTCTCGTCTGGCTCTGTTAGAAAATTTACAGAAGAGCCAAGACAATATTGCCAGACCGAGACAGAACAGAATTCTAAATAGTCCCACCCCCACCCATTCCTTGAAGTAGGAAAAAGCTGAGGAAATCCAGGAGGCGAATCCCGACGTCAGAGATAGGTCAAGGCGGGTTGAGTTGACGTGCACAATGGCGACTCTGAGTTCTCGTAGCGTCTGTTCAAATTCATGGGTCCAGTTCTGTAACATAAACTGAGAAAGGGACTTGGACAAATTAGCAGCAGCTGTGAATTCTTTGTATTGTACAGAGGTGATGCATAACCCAGACATTTTTCTTTCACATCCTAACTGTGTTAACTGCTACAGTATATCTACTTGTTCTTGAACTAAATCAATACGCTGATTAACCAGCAACAGTCCTCCTTGTAGTTGGGTGTTTGCCGACTGCTGTTTGTCCATAGCTAAGGAGACTGAGGAGGACAGCTCATTGATAGTTGTTGCTGCCTTGACAGTCCCTGACAACGCCAAAGCCGAGGCCGTAAGTGAAGCGGCAACGGCCGCGGTGGCTACAATGCTGACAATAGCAGCGGTGATCCCAAAGTCTCCTTTTTGATAAACAGGCGAGGGAAAACGTTAGCATTATACATCACCGGCATGGGCAGGGGGAACGTGGACATTATCCCCCATCTGTGCTCGGAGCGAGACTGGAGATTTCTCATCAGGATCAGCATTATCAGTCTTAATATCTGTGGCTTCATTTTTTTGGATATGGATGTTTCTTGTTAGCCGTTGTGGGATCCAAAATGGATGTTCTTCGCTCTGTGGAAAGACACATACCGCTCCCCTGGACCTAATTAAAACTGGATCCGGGCCTTTCCATTGATTAGTCAAAATATCTTTCCATTTTACTAACTCCTGTGGTCTCTGAGGTTCTGAGCAATGTCTGTCAGCGGCACTTCTTTCTGATTCATCTAAGTTGAGAAAGTTCAGAGTGAAAAGTGCCAAAGATAATGCTGCCTTTGGACCAGGAGATAGGGACGCTATGGGTCCCCCTTTTTGTTTAATTAGATAAGATTTGAGTGTCCGGTGGGTTCTTTCAATTATGCCTTGACCCTGGGGGTTGTAGGGCAGGCCAGTAATGTGTGTCACTTGTAGCTGTGAGCAAAATTGTTTGAATTTTTGGGAAGTATAAGCTGGTCCATTGTCTGTTTTTAGAACCTTAGGCTTGCCCCATGCACTCCATGCTTCAAGGCAATGTTGAATAACCTGAGAGGTCTTTTTACCTGAGAGAGAGGTGGCATGGATGATGCCCGAGTAGGTGTCTACAGAAACATGTATATATTGAGATTTCCCAAAAGAGGGGATGTGAGTCACATCCATTTGCCATACCTGCAACGGGGAAATGCCTCTAGGATTAACTCCAGTGTGGGGGATAGGCAAGAATTGGCAACAATTTTGACAATATCTGGTTCTGTATGGTTAATAGAGGGGACACTGAAAGCAAAACGCTGTCTGTCCTGAGGATGTAGGGGGATGGAAAAGAAACAATCTTTGATATCAATGATGAGCGTAGTCCATCCTTTTGGGAGAGCAGAGAGCATTGGCAGTCCTCTCTGAACAGGGCCTAATAGCGACATCTGCTGATTAATGGCTCTTAAATCATGTAACAGACGCCATTTTCCTGATTTCTTTTTTATAACAAAAACTGGAGTATTCCATGGTGAGGTGGAGGGCTCAATGTGATCTAATGAAAGTTGTTCAGAGACAATGTCTATCATAGCCTGGAGTTTTTCGGAGGTTAGAGGCCACTGAGGAACCCATACAGGAACCTCCGTTATCTAAGGTATGGGCTGGATTACCTCAGTGGCACTTAGAAAAAACCTAAACCGGCCCGATCTAATTTTATCTTGGGTGAAAGAGGACACGAGTCACCTTGATTATAACGTCCCAGCCCCTGACCCTCATTGTAACCCATTTTTTCCATCATGTCTCTAACATGAGTGGGGAACTCGCTAGTGAGGGTTAAACCCAATTGAGACATGATATCTCTTCCCCAGAGGTTAACAGGCAAGGGCAAAACATATGGAGTGAACCATCCCGTTTTATCTTCATTTGTTTTCCATTTAAGTCTATTAGTACTCATGTTAGGGCTATCTTGATAACCTAAGCCTCGAAGGGAATGGGAGGATTTACTTATGGGCCAGTGTTGTGGCCACCAATAAGTGGAGATGATACTCTTGTCTGCTCCAGTATCAAGGATACCCTCAAAATCTTTATTGTTTATAGTGAGAACAAGTTTTGGACGTGTATTTAAGGTTAAGGTCAAATAAGCCATGTCAGGTCCGGAAGATCCCATGGGCATCGGTTGTGAGGAGGTCGTTTTTTCTGGGGCCGGAAGAATAAGGACTTGAGCGATTCGATCTCCTTTTTGAATAGAGAAGATACCCTGGGGGCTGGAGCATAAGAGTCGAATATCTGAGGTATGATGGTTGTCTATCAGACCAGGGTGAACTATCAACCCCTGAGCGGTTAGAGAGCCTCTTCCAATTATTAGACCTATAGTTTGTTTGGGTAGGGGAGGTTGTAGAGGCTGAAGAGGGACGGCTTGAACACCCAATTGAGGCATTAATAAGATTGTGGCGGCGGAGTGCAAGTCCAATCTTGTGGCTGGTTTTGAGGAATTTCTGGGATCTCGGTTTTGACAAAATGGGTCCCGTATTTCTTGGGGCCCCGGGGCCGGGGGCCCATTGACCCGTTTTTTTGTTCTGGCTCAGAGGAGACCTCTTGAGGAGGCAAAAGATTGTCCTTCAGGTCTCTTATTGACCTGCATTGTTTAACAGGGTGATATCCTTTTTGACACCTGGTGCACAGAGTAAGGGGTTTTTGTTCTCTTTTAGCCTCGGGACAATCTTTTGCAAAGTGGCCAGGTTTTTTACAATTGTAGCAGGAGCGACCATTGTTTTTCATGAGGGGGTGCTGCTGTGCTCGGAGAATAGCCGCCGCGAGTCCAGAGTTACTCAGCGGGCCCCCTATTTCTCTACATACTCTAAGCCAATCTTGTAAACCTTTGTTTTTTCTGGGAGCTATAGCATTGCGGCATTCCTGTGAGGCTTGTTCAAAGATTATTTGTTCTATAAAAGGAGCTATAGTATCTGGATCACCAAAAATCTTTCCAGCCACATCCATTATCCTAGCCACATATTCAGAAAAAGGTTCTTGGGGCCCCTGTATAATTTTTGTAAGCTGATTTCCTGTTTCTCCCTTTTTGTTAAGAGCCTTCCAGGCCCTAATAGCTGTACTGGAAACTTGAGCATAAGCACCCCAGTGAAAATTAGCCTGATCAGTAGTAAACGGGCCTTGACCGGTTAATAGCTCAAAGGTCCATTCTCTTTGTTCAGGGGTCAGCGAAGAGGCATTAATCCTAGCCTGGTTTTGTGCTGCTTCATGCCATAAGGCCTTCCATTCCATGTATTGACCCATAGTAGGTAATGCAGCCTTAGCGATGGTTTGCCAATCAGTGGGCGTTAGTGCATGTAAGGCTAGGCGATCTAGCTGTATTATAGTGAAATTTGCATTAGGCCCATATTTTCTAACGGACTCAGCCAGTTCTTTAATCTGATTAAAATCAACAGGAGCATGAACTCTCCCCGTCTCTCCCTCGTAAATTGGAAAGGCAAGGCTGAGTTTATGGCGAGTCTGTTTGGGTAATCGTGAAGCAGAGGGTGCAAAAGGAGGCGGAGCAGAAGGGACAACCATTAGAGGTCTTTCCTTCATAGGCTGTCTATGAAGAGGGCGCCATTCTTCTGGGTCATATGCGGCAGCCGCTTCTTCAAGCTCGGCCTCATCCTCTGTGTTTATCCTCGAATCTTCATCATCAGAGGAGGTAAAACTGAGAGCGGCAAGCTCTTGGGTTGGATATAACCTAGGTCTTGAAGTGGGGTCATATATGGGCTCCCACCATGAACCTGGTTTTTTGTTTGGGGGATTAGATGCATTATCTAGTTCTCTGTCTTTATCTTTGTCAGACTCTTTGGTAAGTTTGTTTTTACTCACTTTTCTTCTCTCCCTATCCTTATTAGGTTGTCTGGGAGGTCCTTTTTCACTTATGACGGTTTGGGGTTCTTTTTTGCGCGCACCCATCCTCTCACTACGCTCAGATTCTGACATGCCCTCTTGCACTGTTTCTAAAGTGAGCTGTCCTGCCGATCGGGCTTTTTCGCAGTTTTCGACTTCAAGACAGTTTTTTATCATTTTCCAAATAAGATCACAACAATAATGAAAACAGAAAACAAAGAGAGTGAAGGATATCAGGATTACTATTGCAAGAATTTCAGGAAGCTCGATCATTTTGAATTGGGAAGGTGAAAGAGTGAACATACCTTTCCGAGGCGTAGTCTACGCTACAGTTCTGAACCCTCCCTGTTACCAGGGGGTCTCCGACGGTGCGGACGATGTGGTTCCCGGGTTTCGGCACCAGTTGTTCTGCGCTGCTCGTCTCGCCAGCAAGAACGACGCAACACGATCAGGATCCTTCTGTAGCAAGCTTTAATGCATCTTGAGAGGGAGAGCACTAGCTTTCAGCACGGAGACCCAACTGCCTAAACCGCCACCCTTATATAGGGATTCTGTCCCGTCTTGGACGTGGCAGCACCTGATTGGTAGTGGGCGTGTCACCCGAGGTGGCGTGATGGTCTTGCGATCAGGGCTAGAGCGGGAAATGGGCCTGGCGCTTGCGCATTGGCTTGTTTTGCTGAGAGGAGAAGGGGAACTGGCGCCATCTTAGAATGGCGGCATGCAGGGCGGCGCCCTACAGTACTTGTAATGCACATCTACAGTATTAAGTAGAGAGAAAAGTACACTAGCTAGGCATTGTGATTGAGAGCAGAAGATTTTATCTGATTTACTCTTTACCACTTGGTTTCTCCACTTCTAAAAGCTCCAAGTTGCGATAAATTAATTCTAATTTTAAAAGGAATCCAAAGTTGAATCTCCATAGAAAAGAAAATTAGTTTGTGTTTTTACCATTGCTTTCATCTGAAGATAGAAATTCCCAGTACTAATAACCTATATTCAATTTTGCAGATATTGATCTGAAAATGACATGTAAGTGTACTGTTATTGTCTGTACATGTTTGTCTCTGGGAAAAAGGAGAATGATTACTCTGAATTTTGTATACTGTATTTGAAAATATTCACTATAGCAAAAGAAAGCTTGCTGGTCAAGCCCCAAATATTCTGATCAAAACCATTCTTCTTGCTAACATACAACAGTCAACAGTCTTCAACCAACTGCCTCATTTCTTGATGCATTCTCTGGTGTTCTAGGAACCTGTATCACACTTGCTGGCAATTAAGTGGATATTCATCCTTAATGATTAATAGAAGCAAGATCAGAAATGAAATTAAATGATTTGTGCTTATGAACAACCTTACTCTCAATGTAGCAAGCTTCTAACTTCATTACTTTAAAAAATTGCAAGCAAAGACTTCTGAGTGACTCTATACTTTTTCTAGTTTTTTTTCTGTAAAATCTAGCAATGAGAAAAGCATGTCTTCATTCCAATCTAAATCACATCTTCATTTTCAAACTACTTAACAATTGTACAAATGGCCCAAGAAAGCCAGTAGGTGAAACTTACTCTTGATCAATATGGATAGTATGTAGCTAATGAATGCTTGAAGTACTTTCCAATTGCACTTGAAGAGGCATGGTTTCAACTGGTTATGGAACTAAGCATATTCAGATAGATAGATAGACAGATAGACAGACAGACAGACAGACAGACAGATGGACGGATTCAGTGTCTTTTTCTTTATGCTGCTGTGAGACAATAGTACATACTCGAGCACAGCTTAAGGGAGAAAAGGAGATTTATTTGACTTACAGTTCCATGGGTGAGAGATGTAGTCCATTATGGCAGAAAAGCCATGGCGGGCAGCAAACACTGGAGACAGTTCAGATCACAGCCATCATCATGGAAGCACAGAAAGCAAGGGCAACCTGCAAGAGCAGACTGCTAGCAGAAGCAAGGTGGGGTTACTCAGACCTCGAGGTTCCCCTCCAAACTCCCTGTGACCTGCCTTCTTCAACTAAGGCTCAGCTTTCTATAGATGCCACAACCTTCCTAAATATTAACATCAGCTAAAGATGCAAACATATAAGTCTGTTAGGGACAACTCAAATTCAAACCATGACAATATTTCATATTTCTCTCTCTGTTGCATTCTTGAGTGCACAGATATTTGGGGACTTCTTCTGATATGTCCATCTGTATCAGGCCTCCCCAGTCTTTCCTCAGGCACTTGAGACCCTTCTCTGTTGGTTTCTCTGACTGGCCTCCAACCCTTTCAATTTCCTCTGCCCAGTCCTGCAGTATGTCTCCCCAAGTGCATCCACTTGAATCTATTTGATAATATGATAGTTTGCTCATGTGCAGTTTTTAAAATTTCAGTGCCAGTCCATTCCATTAAGGCTTTAGATTTACATGACTGGGAATAATAATAATTTTGACTGCTTCTCATCTAGTCAAAATTTTTCAAAAAATTCTGTTCATGTCATACATCTCTACATTTTATTGCTTCTTGGTATTCATTAACATGCTTATCATTCATATGCCTAGTTCACGGATGTAAGATTTCTTACAAAATTCCATTTGCACAAATGATACTACATTAAAGATGCTTAAGATTAACTTTTAGTTTTTAATTATGTAAATGCTTCTGTTGAAGCATTAGTATTATGCCACTTTTGTGCACATAACCAATCTAACATTAGTCAGTGGTATCTTTCTTATTGCCAGATCAATTGATATGAACTGATAACTTAGTGCCATTTTCATTTTCAACTTCTAACAGGCAAGTAAGTAACTTGTTATTTGTGAATTACAAAAATCTCATCTTCTAGAAACTGCATATTTCTCTTCTGTTTTATTATTTAATACCCTATCTTGTTTCCTCTGTTGACATGTAGGATTCCTTTATCCTCTCATATTTTCCTGCCCTGATCCATTACAAATCTTGACAGAGTATCCATCTTCATAAATGGTTATGCTATATTGTCCCTAAATGATGGTGGGTTGACCTTCTGTTTTGACACTTGATAATACAAAAATATCTCTTAACCACCAAAATAGAATATTTGATCATATGATGCTAATCCTCAAGTACCTTTAAAGCTCTGAATTTGGAGTTAAAATAAAGAGAGAGAAACAAGAAAGCAGACATACAGCATTGCTGAGAAACAATAGTTTATTATACCATGACTTTCTTATATTCTGTAAAAGGAAGGGCTTGGCAAAACAGTGTTTCCCACTAGTATTTCATAACTCAAATCTTGCTGACTTTGTGAAGCAATACCCATCTCTGATGTCTCCAGACTTTTCTCTCCAACATTAGTTATGCTGCACAGCCTCCTTCTCTCTGTTATGTTCAAATGCAGTTCCACAGCACACTGAGTCCTGCCTATGCTCTGAAGTGGCAGAAACTTCTGTTCAGTCACTTCTAAATTCAGTGTGTTGGCAGCACAGGGGATGGGAATGGGGAAAACAATGGGCAACCTAGGAATCTTCATAGTGCGGGACTTAATTAGGACCCTGATGTTGAGATTCTAAGAGCAGCTCTGGCCGCATCCTTTACACTTAGGTGCTTTGGATTCAGTAAGTAAACAACTTTCAGGTAAGAACCAATTGGAGTCTAATAATGTTATCTACTTTGTGCTGAGTATATGACGGTCAGGAAACTGATAGCCATTGTTGAAGTAACTAGCTAAGGCCAGGACGAGAATCAAATCCAGAAAGAACCATTTGTCAGGGTGCAATACTGAACTTAGGAGATTGGGTATTTCCTAGGCATGTTACTAGTAGGTAGATGTTTTCAAGAAAACGTGTTATAGGTCTGTCTGTTTACCCCATAATAGGTTTCATAAGAAAAACAAAGAAAAAACAAAAAGGGAACTTAAAAATCTTCTCTAACAGAAGTTTGAAGAAAAGTTAGAAGTATTTGGGGGAAAATAATGTTGCACATATGACAGCAATTTTCTATTTGTCTTTAGAGTCCTAATGGTTTTTTTGTTCTATGTATGGTTTATTGTTCTATGTATTTGATACTGCTATTGAAAATTTCACAATGTAAAAATATTACTTTATTTAAATAGCTAACTCTACTTAATGTATTTTGAAGGTTAAAATACATATTTTCTATTGTTCATTTTAAAAACATGTTCCCTAACATCGTACTATAAGTGACAAGTGGGATGTACCCAGATGATAGAGAAACAAATTTGAACATATTTCCTTTACATCAATTTTTGGCAGGTTATTTGTTCAACTCACAAATCTTATTTTCAAGGCAAAATTCATTGACACAAGCTAGCATAAAAGTAATGTTATAAGATGGCATGTGTGATCTCAGAACAATTTCAGGATATAAATAAACAGGTAATCATAACTCACAGAGCCAAACTTGTCCATGGTTCTGTCCTTAGACACACCCTTACCCTGCATTTAGACCATACTGTCTATCATGGACTGACTCCTAACTTTCCAAATCCTTTTTCCTCCAAAAAAGAAATATTACCCAATTGTGTTTACATTTAATTAAAACATAAATCATATGCACCTAATCTTACAGACTGATATTCTTATATCAGATTCAATATAGTCTTGCTAGCAATAGGAATGAGTTGAAGAGGTCTTTGCATGCTATACATTATTACTGATTTCTCAGGCTTCAACACAAAACAAAGCAAGCAAGAAATAGACTATATTTAGTGTTGTGATCACCAGCACTAATATTACCCACATGCATGTTACTTATATATGATTAAAAACATTCACTCTGCCTTAAAGAGACATCCAGCAGCCAGGATCTCACTGCATTGTGATTGGACTTACTGGAAATGCACAATGGCTGACATATCAGCAAGCCCCTATACACTAGCATGTATCTCAGGGGAGATGGCTTCAGGCAGTAGGATCCTTAGAGGCAAGGGATTAAACAGATATAACAGAGTTCCTATGTTAGGGGGCAGCCCAAGGTATGCCACAGAGTCCTGAACCTTAACTAGCATAGAGGACTCAGAGAAAACTTCAAAGTCCATGTAAGTTGAAGTTCTGGAGAGTGGGAGGGAGAAGGGGAAGAAACACCAAGAGAGGGGAGGGGGGAAGGAAAAGGGGCAGAGAGAGAGTAGGGTGGGGAGACAGAAGGGGGAGGGGAGAGAAGGGGGGAAGAGAGAAGGAGGCAAGCAACGGTACCTACCCATTGTGCTTGTGTATCTAAGTAAAAAATATAATAGGAATGCATAATAGACATGCACCCTTTTCCCTGTGCTAACATACAGTTCCGTGGTATAAGTATAAGTGCTTTCCAGTATCAAAAATTCATTCTATAGACATTTCAAGTATTACCAATATATTCTATACATAGAAGCAAAGGGGAAGTAATGAACTATTTAATAACCATAGCACTATTTTTGAGAGGAAAAGACATGTGTTGCAATCAGCCTGCATGGTTGCTGATAAATGGCCATCAAACAGCTTAAGGGAACAAGGGATTTATTTCCTTAGGACAGTCTGGTTACAGTTCTCAGTCCAGCTTGACGGGAGAGTATGTACCAACACCAGGGCTGAGGGAACTGGCCACACCATCTCTACAGCTCTACATAATGGCAAGACCAACATATCTGGTCAAGTGTACAAAAGGATGCCAACTTTCTCAACCAGCTCTCTGTATTTTATTCCAAGGCCTAATCCCACCTACCACAGGCTGGGTCTTCCCCATCAGCTAGACAATCTGAAAGTTTGCTCTGGGCTTAACTCAACTACTAATTCTCTACCCATGTGCCCAGAGCTCAAACTCTCAACTGTCAAGTTGATTCCTATGCCTAACTAGGACAATATTGCTACTTTTTTGTCTCTGGAATTTCTACACGGATATTTTTGGTTTACAGAATTCTGTCCCGGCTTTCGAAATGACTCCATACTGCGTACCATGAAAATATGAAATGAGAGAAATCATTAACTTTTCTGAATAGTAGATCTCAAATTGCATTCCCTCGCAATCAAATGATCAACTGGCAACTATGCACTGGCAATAACTTCTTGGTGAAGATTCTAAATGTGAAAATGAGACTGAGTCATTGGCTCTTTCATAGACTTGAATGAAAGTCTACACCACAGGGTAAGAGACGTGGTCTCACTTGGACCATGTGATACTTCCTTGTTTGCCAAGTGACTTGACATGCCACATGGAGCCATCAGGCGTCCATGGCTTGCATGGAGTGATGAAAGAAGAGGGCAGATCTCCAGTCTCCCCAACATTTTGAGACCATCTCAGGGGACCTACCTGGTGTTTGCATCATAGAAAAATGAGACACCTTACAGGAATAATAACCATCAAGATCACCTGTTGCCGGGAAAGTAATACATGTGATTGTCACTTCATTACAGGTACAATGTTCTGTCAATAGAAATACTGATTGAGACCTAGAAGGTGATAGTATAACCTCCCCACACACTGAACAGTCACTCCCAACTGCTTGGGTTGAATGATGAGAGCGCCAGCCCCCAAGTCTAGATGACTTCAGAAGCCAGAACTTTCTGGGGAGGGAGAAGACCTCCAGAGTGAGGTCTGAGAACAAATGAGCAGGTGCTGATTGTATGATTGCTGAGAGTTTAGATACTTGCAGTCTATCTCCTCAAAGCCCATCCTGGACTCAGCTAAAGGGGATGGAGCACTCCTAAAGTGAATGCCAATAGCAAGCGGCCATGAGTGGTGCTTCCCCTGGAGGTTTAATCGGCAATCCTTGGTGTCTCAAAGCCTAGCCCCAGCTCACTAGGGAGAGACAAGACCACTCTAGTGTTCTTAAGAATGGGTGTGGACCTATCCTCAGAACCTGGTAGGCACATCAGAGACTGCACAGCTGAATCAACAATCCCTCCCACCTCCAAACATCCAACAATAATCAATAGTCTCTCCCCACAGGAAGTGTTAATGCCCTGTGAGTCCCTCCCCCATCCATGGCTCATTGTTGACAGGACTAGTCTTGTGCAAACCTAAAGAAGACAATGCAGCTGTCTTGAAAGCAAGAACCACATCATTTCTAGAAATTTACAAGAGAAACCCTGATTGTGCTCTTGGACCCATATGAACTCAAATAGGACAAAATGTCTGACATGGAATGCTCTCTACCTCACACACAAAACCTAAACGCTCAGCCCAAACAAGCTATGACACTGTGACTATCCATTGAGAGTGTTCACCAGGGACCAGGTAAAACAGTGATATATATTGGCTTTACCAAGACAATGATGGAGAAGAGAATGGAATCATGGACAAAACAAATGGGAACACTGAATGGTAGTCCATTGGGTTCAGCTCAGAGAAACCCAAGAACAGGGAAGGAGGCACCTCTCTTCCTTTCTTCCTTATCTCCTCATTCTCAGGATGAGACTATATAGGTAAATGAGTAGAAGCTGAACTGGCTAAGCTGTATGAGCTTTATTGGAAGCTATAGACATGCAGTGTTAATTCTGTCTGATGACTCTGTCCCTCATTGTTTGACAGCACAGACAGCTCAGAGTGGAGACTCGATTCCTGAAACACAAACCTGTCACTGATGAATGTGTAGTCTATGGAGAGCGGTAACCACAGAGCTACTGCATAGTGTCCACAATACAAGAGCTGCTTTATTTATTTTTTAAATATCAAGTCAGGAAAATAACTGGAAATGAACAAAAGAATTGGGGGGGAGGTGCACTATTTAGAGAAAGAGAGGAATGAAGAAACAGCTTCTTTAAGGACTGCATGCATTTCAGGGCTGTAGAAAGGGCTCAGGGGTTAAGCTTCTAGCTCACAAGCAGAAGGTCCTGAGTTTGGATCCGGGATTCCACATGAAAACACCAGGCAGAAAAGGCTGCGAACTGCATTTTCGGCCTCATAAGGCAGAGCCTGAGAAACTCCAGAACAAAGTAAAAAGGAGGTAGCACAATTCAGGATGATTTCCGAAGTCACCCATGGACCTCCATAGATACAATATGACACATGCGAAAATAAAATAAATAAAAAGTATTCTAAAAAAATGTACTATGTGTTACTTAATGATTGCTGATGCCAGAGTTGGTATCTTTATTTCGCTTTCCTCTATCATCCTTTGGCTAGCAGATAAGTCATTAAAGCTTCAGGCTCAGGCTTGATTGGTAAAAATGCTTGTGTGCAAAACTAGATCGCTGGAGCTAACATGGTGAAAAGAGAGAACTAATTTACTAGGGTTGTTTTCTACCTTTCGCATGCATTCTGTGGCTCATGATCTCTATCTCTCTCAAATTAAAATAAAATAAAATAACAAACTTCGGTCTCTCTGTCTTGTAGGTCACATTCCTTATATGTGATTGCATGTTATTTGCATCCTGGATGAGAGAAAAACATTAAATATCAAGATGTCAAGTTTAAGATTGAAATTTACAAAAATAATCGCACTTCTGAAATAATGTGCTATGTCTGATTATGTAGATGCCAAGATTTGGATCATTTGCAAGATACTGACTACATGTGGACTCAGTATATGCTCCAATAGTAGCACAGAGGAGAAAGGAAAAGAGTAAAGTAAGAGGCATGCCTTAGGAAAACATCTGGACTCCTTCCACTGTTTGAGTTTTCCCTGTCATTCTGATTGATGAAGTGGCTTTAAATGTATCTCCTTTTGGATATCTTATATCTCAACAAGTCCATTTCATGTTCTTGCCACCAACATTTCCAAAAGATTTCTTCTTACATGTCAGAATGACAGATCAGTTTCCGTAGTCAGCCTTATAGAGAACACATGATTGCTTTAACTCAGGGTAAATGTCCTGAAGGTCCACTAGTCAGGGAGGTCTGTGGTGTACCCTGTCATTTCTAAAACAGAGCTGAGTAAGGGTGGTATTGGATTTAAAATAAGCCAGCCACGGACAAGTACTGATCTGTCAGCATTTGTGGTAACCTCCTATGTAATGAGAAATCAAATTGAGAATTATCTAAATGCATACTATGAGCATTCTACCTTTATGTCTTGAAAACTTGCTTGTAATTTCTCTCCCAATCACTTGAGTAGCAACAATAGAATAATAGATGTAGTGAATTTTGTCTAGTTCCCTTTTTTCTAATGCAATATTTCAATTAAACATAATTGTTCTAATTCATATTTTCAATATGCATAATCAGTTTTTTTCTAGAAAAATATTTAGAAAACATGCCCATGCATATCATTTCCTTCCTGAAACTCCCCATTCAGTTCAGCCCAGACATTTATCTTAAAAATGCATTTATGAAGAAGAGGTTAACTTCCCAGTTCAATGGTATAACAAACCGTGATGTGATGTGTTAAGAAAACCATGTAAAAGGATTTGTATGTCAATTACCTAATATTCAAAATGTCTAGAAAATGAATTATCCTGCAGAAGAGATTCAGTTTATTTGCTAGGTCCTGCATATGGTTGCTAGAACATATGTGTGTACATACACACATGCATGTACATTCACACACAGACATTTACACATATATGTGTACATATTCACATACACAAATACATACACATATCTATGTAAACACTCACAGGCACACACAAAAGTTAGATCTTAGAATTCCATTAGGACTTAAAATTTTTGGACTGAGACAAAATACATACCTTAAGAGGAGACATTATCTTTAGTTCAACGAAGCAAGTAAAGTAGGTAAGAGTCACCCAGTAGATGAAAATTTAAATATTCTGAGAACAAGGGTTTATGAGTCTACAAGTGCAGGAAGAGAGGATTCAAAAAAAATCTAAGAACACTTGAAGTTTTGGTTTCCTTCTATGTCAACATGTCCAGTGGGTATGTTGTGTTTTTTTCAAATGTGTGTGCACTTTTCAACTCTGGAAAGAAAACTAATGCTGTAAATAGTTTCAGCCATTTTTTTAAAAAAGCACCAATCATTAGTAATTTGGTGTTAAGAAGGAATTTGTTTTTATTTGGATATTTTATATACTGGAATATATTTTAGATATCCCAGTCCACTGAAAGTCTGATGTAGACTTTTCAAAAGAGAAAAATTGTGATTTTCATATAAATGTAATATAAAATGAAAATGTGAGGCACAAGAGATAAGCGATGTAATCCAAGCTCTCTGGAGGCTAAGACAGAAGGATCATTTGTGTGACTACCTGCAAAATCATTTTGAATTTCAAAGGTGAGCAGATTTGCATTTTTATCAATTTATATTTATCTTCTCTTTTGTTAAGTTATAAATAAGTTAATCAACAATGCTTCCCCAACTACAGAATTAGAAAATGATCAAAAGTCTAGTTGGAATTTTCCAGATTTCCAAACTCAGTAAATCCTTGGAAAAATTCCAAAACATTTATCACTTTTTTTTCTGAGACAGTTAAAGTTTTGCACCTTCTAATTATAATATGTAATGAATTTTGTATTTGTAATTATAAATAAAACATCTGTTGAATACTGAAATATTAATGACATTTTGATTTTGATTTGTTTATTAGATTTATTACTGAAATTTCCAAACTTTTTAATTTAAGAAACAACCAATCGATATGAATATTCAATCCAGATGTATAGTATGAAATACTATAAAGTTTTAAAATTCATTTTAAGTGATAAATGGGTAATTAGATATCTAATTGAAAACTATGAAATTCTTTCAAAATTTCATGGCAAAATGTCTCCATTCAGAACTTAAAGTTCTAAAAATGCAAACTAGAAGCTGGAGAGATGGCTTAGGAGTTAAGACTCTGCCTCAGAAGCAAAAAGTACTGAGTTCTGATAGCCAAGTCCCAGGTAAAAATATCAGGCAGAAAAGGCAGACAGAGCCTGGGAAATCCCAGAGCAAGCAAAAAGAAGATAGAGCAATCCAGGATGATTCCTGAAGTCAACCTTGGTTCTCCACAGAGTCACACAGGACCCTCTGATACACACACAATAGATAAATGATTTTAAAACAACAAAATAAAAATGCAAGCTGCTTAATGATAGCTGATATTCTACTGCTGTGAGACAAGACTTAAGTAACTCAAGGGACGAAGGGAGATACAACTGGCTTATGGCTCCAAAGGGAATATAGTACTTCATGCCAAGAGTCACAAAGCAGAAAAGTATGGCTGGAAACCAAAGCAGGAGGCTTACTCAGGTCACCTTATCCATTAGCAGGCAGGGAGAACTGAAATATCTGGTATGTCTTTGCAACAGGCAAAGTAAGTGCTTGCTACTCAAGCATGAGGACCCGAGTTCAAATCCCCAGTACTCAAATAGGAGGCAAGGTGGAGTGGCACACCTGTAATCTCAGTACTGAGGCAGTAGAAATAGATAGATTTGTAGAGTTCAGTGGCCAGTCAGCCTAGATCAGTTAGTTAGCTCCAGATCAGTGAAAGACCTGCATCAAAAAATAAAATGGAAAGCTAATGGAGAAGAACTTAGGTATCTGCATGTACATCCACACTTGTGCATATGCATTCACATGGACACACACATACCTTCCTATCCCTACAAAAAGATTCTGAAATATTCTTTAGGAATATTAGCTGAAAATGGTAATGATAAATATTTAACATTTAATTTTTAGTAAAGCCTATTGGCCTATGAATAGTGGTCAAAATAATTAAGTATTATTCCAATAACTAAAACTGGTTCAATACTTGAACTAAGCATTTTGACTCATTATTAAAACTCTGCATCTCTATGATTGTCTTAGTACTTTAAAGTAAGTATAATATATATGGTAGGAAATAGCAAAGTAGAACAATGTATTTTCTAATATATTCTCAGTATTGTATTTCTAATACATTTAATACATTTCTAATAATTTCTCAGACTTTTAGGACATCTTGTTATCTTTTTCTATGGAAAAAACAGGTAGTTCATTATTGATGGTACTTGCCATTTCACAGTGAAGTGGATCTTTGATGAAATAATAATACAGAGAAACTAAAGAAGAGTGGATTAAAATATTTATTTTTGCTTTAAACTTCAGAATGTTACTTCAGAAAAATAAACACAAAAGAATGTGAATGTGATTATGTGTGTGTGTTGCTCACTATGACATAGAACACAAAGTACTGAAACATATGTCTGTGATAAATTTTGCATTACTCTGTAATAGACTGGTTTAAATGAAAAGAAATCTTTCAGACCATTTAGTTATTTGACCTGGAGTAATCTATATTTTGTATTTTGCAAGATTTTTAGAATAGATGGGTAGAAGCCTTCAAATATTAGATAAATGTTTATGTTTGCTTTTTGATGATCTTAGTTAGATGTTTATTTAATTCTTGATAGTCTTGTGCCATAAGGATTGGACTCTCTGAGAAAGCTTGTGAAGGGAGGCCTCCATTGCATTAACTGCTGTGGGAAGACCCATTTATGGTGGGTGAAATAAGAGCTGCATAAAGAGGAGGAGAATTGAGCACTGGTTGTTGTGGATATGATAAGACCAGTTCTCTTGGCTCCTGCTACTAAGAATTTCCTGCATGGTGAACCATGAGCCAATTAAACCCCTTTCTCTCTAAGTTGCTGGCATCAAGTGGTTTGTTGCAGTAAAATGTAATGAAACAGAAGCACCATGGTTGCAACTTCTGAAATTCAGCCATATGTGGCTAATGACAGTTCATAAATGTTAAATGGAAATTCCAGAATAGAATTCAGTGAAAAGTGTTTCATAATAGTACAGAAAAAAACTTTATTCCTAACAATTATAATATGATAATATGGTAAAATATTTTCTTTTTTAAACATCATTTTTTTTATTTTAGGGGTGTTTGTGTGTGTGTGTGTGTGTGTATGTGTGTGTGTGTGTGTGTGTGTGTGTGTGTATGCATGTATGTATCAAAGGGTACCAAGGAATCATCCTGAATTTCTTCTACTCTTTTTTGCTTTACTCTGGGATCTCTTGAGCTCTGCCCACTAGGACTCGAAGTATAGGCTGCCACCATTTCTGCCTGGCATTTTTACATGGGACTTGGGATCTGAACTCAGAACCTCTACTTGTCAGGTAGACTCTTAAACCCTGATCCATATCTACAGTCCGTAAAATCTTTTCTTAATTATCATTCTCACTTATCACTGTCAGTCATTGGTAATCATTTTGACAGAGTATTTTTTTAATTTAACATATATGGAACAAAAATTATAAGGAATAAAGATTATGTTTATAAATTCTACAGTTTTTAAGTATTCAGAACAAAATATGCTTTGCTTATCAAATATTATATGTACTCTTTATAGTTTTGATAGGAGACTTTTATCTTAGATTTTGTAACTTTGAAATTCTTCAAATATTTGAAATGGGAAGATAAATTTTCAGCTTTGATTCATATTCAAATGGCAAAAATAATCATACTGGAGTCCAGGTATATATAGAAGTGGAAGAAACAGGACATGTAGGCTTCAGTACTATAAATTTCAAGCATCCACTAGGTCCTGGAATACTACCTCAGCGTAAGGATGAGCCACTGTGGCATGTACTTCAACTGTGGCTAATGGATAGTGTGGAGATCTAAGGAAAACACAGTGTTCTTTCAAGACTCGAATTTCAAGTTTCTGGGGCTTGATTCAGATGATTCTTTTAATGTCCCTAGGACTATAATCAGACCATTTTGCAAATGCATGAAAATAGCTTTATTCACTGAAATCTGGCAACAAACATTTACAGTGCATTGAGAAACTCCACCACACAGCTTCGGAGCATCCTGAAGAAGTACCTGACATGCTTGTTCTGTGAAAAAGAGGCCATTTCAGTGAATGCTTCTGTTGCTGTGAAGAAAAACTCTGACCAAGCAACTTAAGGGAGAGTGGGTTTATTGTTTGGGTTTTAGGTTCCAGAGAAGATACAATCCATCAAGGTGGAGAACTGGTGGTGACTGGCAGGTAAGACACAATGGTGAAGCCTCAGGAAGCAAGAGACAGAGAGAGAGAGACAGAAAGAGAGAGAACAGGAAAATTCAGGTTAATAGACCTTCAAGGCCAGCCCTAGTGACACAATTAACAAAACTCCAACTTCTAAGTCTTCCAACACCTTCTTGAGCAGGACTAGCAGCTGGAACTAAGAATTTAAACATGAGCTATGGGGAACAATTCAGATTTAAACCATGGCTCAGTGTTGATCCTGATTGAGAGTCAATTCTTTGCTCATGGGAAACAACTAAACATAAGTTCATAAATAAATACATTTGATGTATGGACACTCTATCACAGATATTAAGAAAATACCACTAAAAAAGATTAATGTGTACTGTATTTACCTCAAGATTACAAGTATGATTTGACTGAATCAGTCCAAACTCAGGACAGGGAACATACTCAAATGAAGGTCTCATGGGAATAAGAATATTGTGAAGTAATGTGGCTTATGCATGACACAATGTTAAAAAAAAACATGTTTTTTTCCTTTCATCAATTGTCCATATTTCCACTGAATTATCAAATGAATTGTCTTCTTACTTTAGTAAGAAGCAAATCTGATTTTATTTCACTGAACATTCCAATGAAGTTAGCATTTGACAGATTTGGTTCATTATTCTAGATGTCAGTGAACATTTCCCATGGAAAGGTTTTGCTTTATAATGGATGATCATTGCATTCTTTCTCACAAATGCACTTGTAGTAAGAGGCAGGGATGAGTGACTATCCATTAGTGAATGACAAATTGCTTAGTCTTTCCATCATTTCATTTGAGAAAAAAAAAAAGAAAACCTTTGCAGAGGTAAAGATAGGGATTTAAGGGTATGATTATTTTCCTAAAGAATCTCTTAAAGTTTTCATGTCAGGTTGGAATCATTTTTGTTTGCTTATTTTGGTTTGCATGTGGGTGCATATGCTTTGTATGTGAGTATGTGATATATAAGGGAGAGAGAGAGAGAACAGATTCACATGTGCAGGTAGAAAACAGCACCTCCAGTGTGGTACCTCTAGTTTCCCACTTGTCTGAGACCAAGTCTCACCACAATGGTTTCATCAGCCAGCTGGGTGGCCTGTCTCTGCAGACTATGGATCTTCATGTCTCATTCCTGTAGCTGAGCAGGGATTATAGACTGGCCACTACATTCATCCTTTGCCTGGGATCTAAGGATCCAAATTCGTCCTCATGCTTGTGTAGCAAGCACTTTACCAGTTGACCCATGCTCCCTGCCTGGGCAGGAATCTTTGTTAGAATGTGCTTCCATGCATAAAAAGCAGAAAAGTCAGATAAAGATGCTCTCTCATTTTGATAGTGAGGCTGACTCTGTTTTCCCTACCAAGAAGGGACAGTTCACTCAGTACAGGCAACAGAAGCTTCTGGCACCTCACCCACTGTACTGATAAAAATGTCCATCTAGAAGGTATTGCAACTAACAGCTCATGAAATGGTATTTTATTGAATCTAATTCAAATTCTGTGAAGGGTTCTCGTTTAAGCAACCATTCCCTCTCCATATGTTTTCATATCTGGAAACTGTGCTACTGTCTTTGTCATTTCTCAGCACATTCAGCTGAAAGTCAGGTTTTAGGGCTCATTTCTTTCATACCTCACAAGCTACGATATGCCTGACTATTCAAACATAATTAAACTGGGTAAACACCTGCAACCCCAGGAGATTGAGGTCAGAATATAAACATAACACTCAGGCCCACCTGGTACACCTAGCAAGACCCCAAGAGGAAGATGAGAAGGATTAATCAATATTCTCTAAATATCTAAAGTGACAATAACATAATCTACATTTTAATATTGAAACACTTTTGCTAGTCTAACTCAGAACTTTGTTCTGGGCTTTACTAGGAAAAAGACTGAATTCTTCAAGTATGGCTTCATAAGCCATTAAATGAAGTTTACTGCAGATAGATCATGAGGAAACATAGGACTCATTCATAGCCTGTGGAGCAGAGGTGTAAGAATAGAGGCATATGCTGCCTAGGGAACAGCTGCCATGAAAAGATCTGTGACTTTCACTCCCATGATATAGCCTCTGTGCCTCACTTCCTACCCCCACCTCTGTCTTCCAGTGTGCTGTGGTCGATCCTCCACTGCCCAGACTCTGTTGGCAACTAGCGATGTCATAATGTCGCTCCACACTAAGCCTCCCACAGGTGAAACATCTGCCTGAACAGAGTTAGTGCTGAGAAGGAAGCAATCCTGACTTTATTTCTTTGAAAGTTTCTCAGGGAGTTTCTATTCTGGTCTTGTGTATTTGGTACTCTGTATGCCTCCTCACATGGATAGTTGGGCATCTCTTTACTGAGTCCACCTTTACTCACCATCTCTTTACTCACCATCCGCCTGGTTTTGGAGAAATGGTCCTTCAGTGGCCTAGAACTCACTAAGTAGACTCCACTAGCCAGGCAGGATCCACGTGCCTTTCCATGCCCAGAGCTGGGTCACAATGTAGCCACCATACCAGGCATTTTTGCATTAATTCTAGATGATTCAAGCACCTTTTCAAGTCAGGTATCTCCTCGGCCCTCCAAACTTGATATTTCAAAGTATCATATCAATTGCCTAAATTTTTCATCAATGTATAAAATCAAAATTTCAGTTTCTCATATTAATATATTTAAGACTTTCACATTTAAAATTTTTTCACAAACATCTTCTTTCTAAAAAGAACTAATATACATTGTAATTACTATTCCCTTATTCTAAGTCACCAGCATTTTATAGTTGCTCTTTTATTCATCACTCAACAAACATTTACCATCAATTTACTACTTCTGAGAATCCGAACTTCTTATATTTTGGGAATTCAGTGCAGAAAATATGTTTTGATTGACTGCAATCTTCATTTAATAAAAAAGTTTGAGCAACTGAAATGGTGATTTGATGAAACTTTCTAAATGTAAAGGCTTTCAAATCATTACCAGGCAAAGGAAAGTATGGCATCTCCTTTGTCGTTGTGGTTATTGCTTTGATCTGGGTTGGAAAGAAAATCAGCATTTCAAGGAACTGCTATGTTTACAGCTTTATTTTTCAGAGAAAGTGGCTGAATTATTTGGTCTACATAACTTCAGAAGATTGGAAGAGCCATCAAATTGCAAATTTCTCAAGGTCAGAAATCATATTCTCTGTTCTGACAATTTTATGCCTCCTTATTGAAAGCATCCAATAGCACAGCAATTCTAAATTCATGAAGTCCCAGGCCCTGTGTTTGAGTTCAGTGCCGAGTTTAGTATCTATGGTCTTAAGAGAAACTGAATTGAGGTATATCTCAATTTTTCTGCACACATTTTAATATCAAGCACACATTGCAAAGTGTGTCCTCCTGATTATATCTACCCCATTGAAAGGGTATTCAAACTTCTTATGGTGATCAGCTAAAAATAACATGGCTGTAAAATTTGTTGAAAGGCATGTTGCTATACAGATTTTTACTAGCTATAAATTTTCCCCATGCAAAAACTTTAACACAATGTGGCCAAATGGTCTCCGACCCTGAGGCTTTATTTATTTTTTTTTTTTTTTTGCTAGATTTAGAAGAGATCAGACAGTGTATTCTTGTCAGTGACCTGGGAGAAAAGGGTTATGGTGAAGCTCTCACTGTGGAGGCAAAGCAAGAGAACCACAACCAAGACTCTAAGTTTTCTAAACTCAAATGTCATCTGCCCAAAATATTTCAAATTAGACAATGTAAGACCTGGAAACCCAAGGCCAGTTCCCTGAGCTCTGGTGTCGGTTTGAGCTCTTCTGAGTGCTGATGATGTATAAGTAAGAACTGTAAACAGGGATAAACCACTTGCTCCCCACAGTTGTTTGGGTCCTGTATTCATTTGCAATGGAAAGATGGAATAAACACACGACTTTATATTTTGAATTGGGGCACTGGGTTCTTGGGAGGTGACTCAATTGGTAAAAATTCTCGTAGTGCAAGCATGAGGACCTAAAGTCAATCCTTCCTCCAGATATACACACATACAAACACACATGCACATACACATGCACACACATGCACACACACATGCACATACACACAAATACACAAATGCACAATACACACAGTTACACACACATACATGTGCTCACACACACACACATACATTAAAAAAACACACTCACACATAGTGATGCTTGCCTGTAATCGCAGTTCTAGGGAGGTGGAAACAGGAAGATTTCTGGAAGGTTCACCAAAGGAAACGTCTCTGAAGGCATTCTACTGCTGTAATCAAGGAAAACATCCTTGTAATCATGGAACACCACATTTGGAAGAAAATTAGAATTAAAATCCATGAGTCAGCATTAGATGGAAATTAGTATAAAAGTTAATGTGGAACAAAATGGAAATAATTTTTTAATTAATTAATTTACTTTTTCTCCATTCATACAAATTTAATAGGTACCTCAGTCCCCTCCCTCCCTCCACCCCTCCCTGGCCCCCTTGCTCCCTCCCCCTTTTCCCCTTCCTTTCACCTCCCTCCCTCCCTTTCTCCCAGTGCCTCCCTCCCACTCTCCCCCACCTCCCCACCCTGCTCTGCCCCAATCCCTGGAGCATTCTTTAGTGTGAATGTCAAACTTCCCTCTGGGTCCTCTTCTCTAATGAGGTGTAAGGACTCAGTAGCATTGCCTAGAGCTCTTTCTTGTGTTCCCCTTTAGTATAGGAACACTATTGTGACTGTTAATCCCTTGCCTCTAAGGATCCTAGTGCCTGTGATCCATGCTAGACTTTGGGGGGTCATTGATATGTCAGTCATTGCTCAGGTCATGCAAAATCCTATTATGATTACTTCGGCCCTAACTTGCTTAGCGTTGCTCCTCCTCATCTTTAGGCTCTTACAATCTTACTGCCCCCTCTTCTGCAAATTTCCCTGAGCTTCAGGATGAGGAGAAATTTGGCTGGTCTGGTTCCAGGTGATTAATATAGGGTCTCTGATGTTCTGAATTATGTTTGTTGTTATTTTCAGTTTTGCTGTTCCTTCACTGCCCTTTGCTCCATCCTGAATGTCATTGGATGTCACCTTGTAGCCAGAGATAAAAGGCTGTTAAAATGTAGTCTTACTATAAGAGTAGATTCAGGGGCTAGAGAGGTGGCTAGAGGGGTTAAGCCTCTGTCTTGCAGGCAGAAGGTCCTGAGTTCGGATCCTAGACCCCACGTATAGACGCCAGGCAGAAGCGCGGGCAGCCTGCGTCTCTGGTCCTGGTAGGGCGGAGCCTGTGAATCCCGGGGCAGAGTAAAACAAGGAGGAGGTGGAGGCGTCCATGGTGGTTCCCGAATTCGTCCGTGGTTCTACACACACACACACACACACACACACACACACACACACACATGCACGCGTGCACCCACACATGCATACACACACAACTGAATAAATAATAAATTTTAAAAAATACACTCTTTAAAAAAAAAAGAGTAGATTCAAAGGTAGATGGAATAAGAGTAGGAGACTGCGGTGGGGGGGTCAATCTCCCAACAAAATGGAAATACTGAAAGAATTGTATTTACTGTTGGATTCTTCCAGGCAGAAACTGACAGCAACTACATCTTGGGGAGCTCCATTGGTGAAGATGAACGATGCCACCCATGGATGGTTAAAGGAAATGTTAGTTGTGTGGACTATGTATTTGGCCTCCCACTTTCATGCCATGTATGGCTTTAATTCTAAGTTCTTACAAGAAGCAAGATGAATCTTTAGAATAAGAATGTATAATGTTAAAGTTCTTTTGCCTATGAGTATTTCATGAGAGTGACTTCTTCATATTCCTCTCACTAGTATAGTAACAGTGATGATCATTGTTTAAATATTTACTGTAAAATATAAAGAAAGGAAGGCTGACTTGCTTCAGTTTGCCTGCCCTTGCTACTGAGGACTTGGAGTAACTTCCTAAGTATATGAATTCATGGGAATTTTATAATTATGTACACATTTGAGTGGATTCCATGGTGCAAACATATAGTTTGTGACTGTGTATATCCTCAGAGAAGAATGGCTTGATTCTGAGGCAAAAGAATATTGAACTACATAAGACACTGTCAAAATGACTTTATCAAAATAAGTTGAAACTTTTCATGTGTGCCAACAATATAAGAGAATTTAAGCCTCCCATATCTTTATAAACTTGACACAGTCAATTATGTTACTACCTTAAACATGTTAGGAGGTGGTGTCTCATTGTGGTTTTAGTGTGTGTTGTCCTGATAGCTAATAATGCAGAACTTCTTTGCATGTATTTACTCACCATTCACATAATTCCTTCACGGAGATGTCTACTGCACACTTTTGCTTATTTGTATACAGTGTGTTTTCTAATAATTCTCTTGAAAAAGATTTTCATGTGATCAGGGTTTACATTAATTAAATAAGTCTTCATAAGCATGACCAATTAATTGTCAAGTTACTGATCACTAAAGAGGTAAAAGTCACCAATAGAATGGAAAGAAGAATTTGAGAAGCATGAAAAAATGGAAACAAACCTTTCTGATGGACAGGGATAAGATTTAAAAACAGAAGTAAAACACTTGACCCTAACTTTCACACCTGGGTGGGAACAGCACTAACTCTTAAAGTTTTCAGGTGAGGCCCAGAGATGCTCAAGGGTTAAAACCTTTGCTTTGCAAACAAAAGAATCTGAGTTGTGATCCTGGATCTTACACAAAAGTGTCAGGGAGATATGGCAGCTGCCTCAAATTCCAGCTGCAGAAGCAGAATGTGGGAAAACCTAAAGAAAACAGGAGGTAGAGCAATCCAGAATGATTTCTGATTTCATCACACTCAAATGCTTTCTTGTACACACACACACACACACACACACACACACACACACACACACACACTCGGAGTCTCAGCTGAAATAAGTAGAAGTATATCATATAAAAAGTGATGCATCAGTCAATGATACAGTTTTTACGAACCAAGATACAAGCTCTAAGGAGGTTTACAATGGAAATATGTCCAGAAATTTTTTTCAGATTCTGGTTAATTTCACTAGTGTCATTTGCATGTTTTTAACACTATGAAATTCAAGTACTGAAACACAAACAATGAAACCTTGTCCGCACAGAGTTTCTGCTCCTGTGAATCCAGACTTGCTCAGCTGCTTATGTGAAAAAGCATCAACGAAGACAGGAAGTTTGCCACAAATGAACTGATGGAGGAAAGGCATTCAGAGACATGTCAGCAATTTACTGGGGCAAGACATGGTGCTATGAACACATGGTAAAAGAGAGCCGCTTCAGCTGAGAGACAATGGAGTTAGGAGACACACAACCATGGAGCTAATTCACTTGAGTTAAATCTTTGCTTTGTTAAGAGACAAAAAAAATGCCATTATGCTAAAAAAAATATGCTATCTCTCTGGAAAGTGCAAGGCTGTAATCACAGAAAATAATCTCCCAGTGTAGGATTTTGGAAGTGACTCTAGGTTAATGACTATCACAGTACTGTTAACCTATCTGTGTACATAAGAAGAAAAGCTTCACAAAATAAATTTAAACTATGAAAGACCTCCAATTCTGATGTTACACCCTTAGCTCCCCACCTAGCCAATAATCATATCATTCCAACAGGCAAAGAAATAACATTCTCAGTAAAAGGATCTTTCAGTGTGAGAAATATAAATGGTCTGAGCACAGCTTCTCTTGCCATTCAAGAAATACAAACTTGAGGTGATATTTCCATGTGAAATACAATCAGAAATGCTTTTTAGCCATTTTGGCATTTTATACTGAGATGGCCAAATTTATTTCTGATATTCCTGACTGACACTAAAGCTTCCTACTCTGCAGTTATAAAATGGACTGCTGTGGGTGCCAGAGAAATCTCTGCATCAGATAGTATAATTCTCAAAACCTAGTCAAAGAAACTAGTTTTTGGATACTACATGTATCATAAATGTGTCTTTAAAAATATGTTTTCTAGTTTTGTAGTAAGAAGAAGAGAATTCAAAACTTGGAAATGGAGAGGTTTATAGATTGGTTTTATTGCTAGTCTCTCTGCAAATGAAACTACAGTACTCAGAAAAGGCACTTGAACAATAGTTCTGCGTGCTATTTAATGGTGCTCTAATTCAAAGCCTGCATAACTACAAAAATGAAACTATAAATTTTTATTATGATCTCAACTTTAAACAGCCCAGAAACTGAGAGTTTATATTCTGCCCAGAAGACCAGAAGAATTTAGCATTCACCACCTGTGTGTGCTTTGCCAAAACTGAATTAAAAAGGGAATCTTCTTTCTGGACAGTTTTTAAGCAGTGTCAAGTCTGAGAATAAAAATAGCATATCAAATGGTCACATGTAACAGATGACACATGGGTCAGTTTCATTCTATGCCAGCAGTAGTTTATCAGAATATTGATAAAGGTGGGACAGACTGAAATAAAAAGCAAAGGAAAGCTAGGCTCACAAATAAAACCCAAAATCTCAGGAAAAATATTCTTAGACATCATCAGGCATGTTTTCCAGTTTATTAATGGAAGAACTATCTGGGGGGTAAGCGATTCTTGAGGTCAGCTTTTCTAGGAAAATTTCACTGTGTATGAAGTATAGATACTCTGGTATCTCAAATTAATCATCTTAGAAAGTTTAAAAGTATATGTCATTGTGGTTTTTTAAATTTAATGCTTCAGGTTTGCACAAATGTCTCTTTTTGAGAAATACAAGTTCGTCTTTGACATAAATGCTACACAAAAACCATAGCTATCAGGCAGAAGAGAGTTCAAGGTAATTTTGTGCCCAGTGTGGTCCTAAGCCTGTCCTGGTCTAAACAAAAACATTTAAGCCCTCATTTATTCATCAGCTATTTAAGTTCACCAGCTAAATTCAAAAGGCAAGAACATATACATTGATTTTACATAGATGACAAAATATGTAGTGAGAGTAGAGATATAGCTCAGAGTTCAAGTTTTGGACCCATGACTCTTCAAATGCTATGGAAATATCTGAGTTGGCATTCAGACTAAGAGAATGACTCCAGATATAAATGAATCCAAGCAATGATTCCATCATGAAGTTCTGTCAATAACAGCTGGACTAATCATTACATGTTACTGCAACATAATGCTGGATGCTAGTAGCTTAGGGGAGAAATGATATAGGTTTACTGTCTGTCATTGTGTGGAAGACACACAGAGGCTTATAGCAGGTGGCCATGTCACACACAGCCAGAGCTGAAAGTGATGCATCCATGCATGTAACCTCTGTCTTTTAACAGCCTTGGACCACTGCTGCGATGAGGAATGATCTCCCTCACTGTTAGGGAAAATCTTCCCATCACCGTTGACTTAACCAACCTTGACCTAGAGAATTACTCACACGTGGGCCAGAGGCCTGCCTCCTAGTTGGAAAGTTGACAATATTAACCATCACATCCACTAAAATAAACAGTTTGCTTTGCAGTAGAGTGAACATCGGTTCATGCATTCAAAGGGACTCCTAATTACGTGGTGATATAGAAACCAGAAGTCAATAACTTACTGCAATTGATATTTGATAGTAATCAAGGAGAAAAGCTTTAGGGCAAGTGGGCAGCTCATGGAGTGATCCCTAAGATATCTGAAAATAAGTTCACTTTTCTCCAGATGTGTAATTTTCAATCACAATTGTTCCTACGTCTGGCATTTTGGGGATTTAGAAAGATTCTTGATAGAAAAAAAAGAATACATCAGAATCATGCCTGATAATAAACCAGGCTGGTGAATTAAAACATAAGTTATTTCACATATGCAGCAGAAATTGCACAAAGTTGTTGGTGACAACTAAGTGTTGGGCGTAAAGTAGAAGGGACCACAGTTTATGGAAGACATCGCACACTTACAGTTTAAAACAAGGTTGCAAACATATTCATGGAAGTTATCTAAATTGAAAAACATTGTAAAGCATGAACAACAAGAAATAGGTGATGAGTTGATTTAATTTGAATTTTGATAATACAGCACCACTTGTCTTGTTAGAGAAAAAGCACACATAATCCCAAGACTGTTGTAATTGTCCTAACGTATCTTGATTCATTCTCATCAACATACCAAAAGGAGATGCTTACTCTAAAATGAATGCGATTAAAACAACACAGTAAAAACTTTTGGGTTATACAAATCACCAAGCAGGAAGAGAACATTTGGTCCTATTTCGAGCTGTATACATTGATATGCATGGTGCTCATTCAAACTCAAACTATTCATATGGGCATTTCCTCAGGGGAAATTGCTGTTTTCTTCACAGTGTTTTAGCTACAGCTGTGGAACAACAGTTACAAATGGGATGCTAAGTCATCACTAAGAACGCTTTCAGTTACAGATCCACACTGTTTCTGCACACCTTATCTTTTCCTATATTTAGCTGACTTGTTCATCATATGTATATAGCATGCTATTATGGTTAATAAATCTGAAAGCAAATTTCTGGGAGCAAAAGAGAACATGCAATCATCAAAGTACAAAAGTAGGAATTCTTGTTACAGTGGAACTTTGTTGTATCTTAACAACAATATGGACATATACATGTGATAAATTTACACAGAACACAATAAAACACACACACACACACACAAACTGGTAAAATCTAAATAGACCTAACAAATAGTACAAACACTAACTTTCAGGTTGTACAATCAGAGTATCACGTGTCCTGACCATTGGCGGAAAATAAATAAGTGGCATTCTGCATTGTATCTTACAGCTACATGTAAATTTTTGGTTTTCTCAAAATAAAAGGTCATTTTCAAAAAAGACTTGCATGACAAAAGCAGCAGGAGACTGAGGAAGAGGTTTAGGAGGGAATAGGAAGAGTCAACTCCAAGAGTATTAGTTGTCATCTTCCACATGGTTTAGTGGTTAGGATTCCTTGCTTCTCCCAAAGCATGCTCATTCACAGATAGGTCACTTCCTATGGCTTAGGAGTCTTTACAGATCTCCAGCAATACCACAATTTACAATCTGCTCTGGAGCTGCTGGAAGAGACTTGAAAACATTATTTTTCTGTTAAAACTCTTCTGATCATAGATTAAAGGTAATCTGATCAGAAATCAAATTACAAGTATTGAAAATGCTCCCATTGTTCATCAACACCTGCATTGCCTGGTGCTGAACACTCGTTTCTCACGGTTATTGGACTAACTTGGAGCCGCTTCTATGAGAGCTTGCCTCAGCTGGTTATTTTTTTTCTCAGAAATAAATGTCTCGGATTAATTCTACTCACATTTATAATGAAGACCCTTAATGTTTTATGGCTCAATTAAAGAATGTCTTACTTTTAGTGGTAAGAAAATATTTGTTAAAATAATGTCATAAAACAAAGATGCTCTTAAACAGAAAACTGTATAAATGGATCAGAATAAATTATCTGTTTTTCATTGAAAAGAAGAGCTTATTACTTAAATTAGACAAAAAAATTAACTATTAATGCATAATACTCTGCAGTGAACTTAACAAAGCAGGACACATAAACATACACACAATTTTCTTGAACTAGTTAAAATGAAAGAGACTCACGTGACAATGTAATAATTTGAAGATGGTAGAAATCACAGTTTCAGAGTGACCTCATAAGCAACTTGAGTTTGTCATGAATCTCTTTGGCTTTTCAAATAGCATTTCCTTGTCAACAGCTAGACTCATTTAAAAGTAATGTCTGTATTCTCCTGACTTTGTGGACTGGTGACTATTTTGATCAGTTGCACACAGAAGACAGTGAAATCGTGCGACTCACTAGTGAGGTCATGAAAGAAATGTAGTTTTTACCCTACCTGTTGTGTTATTGGTGGAACCATGGGTCATTGTGCAAGAAGTTTGCTATACAGCAGCTACAGTTCTGGGAGCACCTCCTAGGAAAGTAATGTGTGGGATTTCAGGTTAGCTGACACATCTAATGTCCCAGCCATCAGCCCTCATCCCTAACCAATCATATGAATGAGTGTAAAGAAAACTGTAATCACAGTTAATATGTGAATCCACCAACCCCAAACTCCTCATATATGAAACTGTGATGATATAAAAAAGGACTGATTACATCACTTTTTTTTAAAATTAATCACTTACAATTTGATTCAATATGTTTAAGATGTTAATAAATTAGTGTACCAGTTCAATATAGATATACATATGATAATCGAGCATTGAACCTTTAAGTACATCTATGAAGAATTTTTAATTAAGAAAAGTCCTGTGCAACTCTGTAGGCAGTTATCTAATTGATGTGGGAAGATTCAGCTCATAGTGAGTGTGGCCCACTAGGAAGATGGATAAGATGGAGACAGAACTGATTGGCCATGGTAGACTGTCAAGGTATATATCTTAGCTCTTTCTGTAGCTCTGACATGGCCAGTTCCCTAGGCTTTTGATACTGCTATCAGTTTCCTGCATTGTAATAGTCTGTGATCAAGAAAGACATACATATACAACTTCCCTGTTCCCTGATGCCAATTGTGCCTGTACTTATTCAACAAGGGGAAGAAGAAACAAACACAGATAAGAAGATAGAACATAAAAGAAACCCAGAAGGCAATTGCCTTTTACTGGAGCAGACGGCTAGGATCTGGAGAACAAGCTTATTCAGCAAATGGATTCACTGATAGATTTAGAGTGCAAAATCCATCTTCTGAATGAGGCGAAAAACAAAATAAGCTTAAAACAAAACTATGAAGAAGACCACTGAGAATTTGAACTTCCTACGTTGGACCAAAGAATGTCCCAAGAATAGCCATTGTAACCTGTGGCTCTGGTGTGATCATGTGGAAATCAAGCCCCAATTCCACACATCACATAGACTCAGAAACTTGGCTCATATCACAACTACTTGGAACCAAGTCTGAACCCAAGGAAATTCAACCAACTTGATCTCTTAGTTCTGACCCTTTTATTTATATAAATTGTAATCAGCAGACAGCATTGAAATAAATATGAAAAGATGGAATTAACTGAAATGGAACTATTAATACCTTCCTATTGAACTTGCCATTACATTTTTGAATCACGGTCATTTTTTTGAAATCATTTGAACATTTAGAATACTTGAAAGGTGCTTCTGGCTTCACTTCAAATGTCTAAGACAATTAGTTTGGTTTGAAATACATTCTGAGCTATTATTGCATCTAGATATTCAGACTGTCTCATCTGAGTTTTAAGAGAATAAGTACATTTTATTAGTCAAATAAATTTTCATTACTTTTTGAGTATAAAAAGTCCCCAAACATATCACGATCACCAACTGGGGATGCTGTTTTTAGAAGTCCCGGGACCTTTAAAAGGTGGGGGTCTAGCTGGAGGAAATGGGTGCTGGGGGAGGGAACTTGAGGTTGTAGTCGCACCCATTCCAAAATAACCCTGTGCTTCCTGATCTGCCAGGATAATTGTTACATGGAACGCTCCCACAGACTGAGTTTTGTCACACCATGGTATGTCGTTTTCCTTATACTGGGAGCCAAAATAAATCTTTCCTCCTTTAAGTCATTTTTCTTAGGCATGTACCATACCTTGGTCATAGGACATAGAGACATCAAGCTGTAACTAAACTGGGGAAATTGTCATGCTTTAATAATGCCAAAAAGTGCTATGCAGGCTCTTAGGGGAGAAAACCACAATCTTATCCACCTGTGAATCTTTTTTTATTATTATTATTATTATTTATTCAACTGTGCACATGTGCGTGCGTGTGTGTGTCTGTGTGTGTGCGCGTGTGTCTGTATGTGTGTGTAGAACCACGGACGAATTCGTGAACCACCATGGACGCCTCCACCTCCTTCTGCCCCGGGATTCACAACCACCTGTGAATCTTATAAGCTACAATATGTATCCTCTAGTACAATAGCACAACTGCTTTCTGATTAGATTTGAGATCCACTCCACATGCCCAGAACTATAATCTGGTAAAGAGCGCATGCTGGGAGATTATAAACATTACAAGTGAGCCCAATACTGCTGTTCTATTAACTATTCATGTTGTCAAACTGCTTTGTACATACTGTTATTTGTATCAATTAATTAGTGTAGCACTCAACATTGGTCAAAGGAGCAGAGACTCATCATCAATAGAAGTATCCAGAATAAATGATGTTGAGCGCTCAGCCCTTACTGAAATATCTGTAACACTCCATCCCAGGCTCAGGACACTTCACAGGAAAGGAGGTGGACACATTGAGGGAGGCAGAAGATGAAGAAATATGCCACAAAATGGCATCTTGTGGACATGCCATGGCTGTGACATTCATGAATTCATGGCAGCTGTGCTCTCACACACAATGCCTGTATAAGATTAGGTCTGTTAACATTTCATTATGTATGGAGGGAGCAATGAGTTCCCACCCCTCCCTGAGGAACTAACAGCATACAATGATTGTTGGAGCATGGCATGTCATTTTCTTTAGTGGTGTAGCCACTGATAAGCTTCCTATGCCCCAGATATCAAGCTCCCACCCATGCTCAGGCAAGCCACTTTAACAAAATTCAATGGGTCACACACCAAAAGAACACATAAAATAAGGAGAGGGGTATATTGGTAAGAAGAAGGATTTCAGTGGGAGAGGAAGGTATTGAGAGAGGGTACTTGGAGGAGAAATGCCAAAGTTCATTATACATTCATGTAATCGTCAAAGAATCAAAAAAATGTTGACTCAACAGTTAAAGTATTTGCTACACCAGTGTAAAGATCACAGGTCCAGATCCATGTAATGCCAAGTAGGCATGGAATCTCTCATAGAATCTCTCATATAATTCCAGCCTTGGAAGGCAGAGACAGGAGATTTTAGGAGTAAGTTTGTTAGTGAGACAAGACATTTGAAACTCTGGGTTTGGTTAAAAGATTCTGCCTCAAAACACTAAGGTAGAAGAGTGATCTGGAATGATTTCTAACATCCACCTTAGACCTCCACATACATATGTACACGTGTGTGCCCATATGCATACAAATACATATGCATGGACACAACCAACACATACAAATGAAGAAGGAAAAAAATAGAAAATTTAAATTTCAAAAATTTTGACATTTTGAAACTTTTCCTGAGAAAAGACATAAATAACTTTATTAGGTTTTTTTCAATTAATGAGAAAATAATGAAATTTTTTTCACTGATGATTTATTTCAGAAAACAATAACTCAATATCTGTATAAGGATTCCTAATAGAGTCCAGTTAACCTGAATTATCCAGTTAAAATCTCTCCTCATAAAGCGATTAAGACAACAACTGTCCATCAGGCAAAAATTTTATTCATTTCTAAAATTACAGTGGACAATACATTAAAACTGCCTCAAAATACTAAGGTAGAAGAGTGATCTGGAATGTAGAGGAGCATAGGTAGAGGAGGCTAACATCTATCATTGCCTTTCTAGTGATTTAACTATGAAAATTTGACAAGTCACTCACACTCTTGGGGACTCGGTCATCTCATCTAACATACAGGAAGAATCTCTTGCTTCTCTGAGGCCATGGAGCAAGACAGAAGGTTAATAGCAATCTCTTAAAAATTTAGATGGCTTAGGGGTTAAGACCTTGTCTCACAAACAGAAGGTCCTAAGTTCAGATTCCAGGTCCCATGTAAAAACTCCAGGTGGAGACGGCAGCAGCCTGCACTTCTGGCCCTGTTGGGCAGAGGCTGGGAAATCCTAGAGCAAAGCAAGAAGGAGGTAGAAGCAATTCAGAATGATTCCCGAAGTCACCCTTGATCTTCCAGAGAGACATACAGTACCCTGTGATACACACACACAGACATACACACACACACAACACACACACACACACATACATACACACAATAAACAAACAAACAAACAAACAAATAAATAAATAAATAAATAAATAATAAAATTTAGGTCCACAGTCTGTCATAATCATTTTTCTTTTCTCTGAACTACAGTTCCATCTGTTGGCCTCCCAAATGTCCTCCCATACAGTCTTCATACAGTCTTCTAAGACATACTTAATCCTGCAAAGGAACCATAATAGACTTAAAAACATGCGTTTTCTGCCATATGACCCTGCTATTCCACTGCTGGGAACAATCCTCCATAAAGCAAAAATTCACCTCAATGACACAAGCAGAACCATGTTTATAGGAGCACTATTTACAATACGAAAGTCATGGAATCAACCCAAATGCCCAACAGTTGACAAGTGGATAAGGAAAATGTGATACATTTATACGATGGAATATTACTCAGCCATCAAAAAAGATGAATTAATAAAATTTGCCAAGAAATGGATGGAATTAGAAAAAATTATATTGAGTGAAGTATACCAGACACAGAAAATTAAGTGCCGTATGTATTCCCTAATAGGTAGATCCTAGTATCAACCTACTTAGTGACATATTCAAAGATAAATCTCTGTAATACCTACAGTAATCACAAAGATTGTAAACAGGAGGGAAGGGGAAGGAGTGCCCTCCCCAGAATAAGGAGAGAGGGGTCATGCTTCAGTAGAGAAAATACGTCACCATCAAGTATTGCAAGTAAGTAGTGAGACATCTGGTGAAGCTCACTCCTACTTTTCTTCCTGGTCACTTGCAACTGAGGAGGTTTGATCTCACCAATCAGGGAAGGTATAGTGACTGGCAGATAGATGGCAACCATCCTGCAAAAGGGAAACTGAACCCCCTCTACTCTTATTCTATCTACCTTTGAATCTCTTCTTATAGTAAGATTTAAACAGCCTTTTATCTTTGGTTAGGAGGTGACCTGCAATATCAATCAGGATGGAGCCAAGGGTGGTGCAGAAACAGCAAAACTGAAAACAACAACAAACTGTAATCCAGAACACCAGAGACCCTACATTAATCACCTGAAACCAGATCAGCCAAATCTCTCCCCATCCTAAAGCTCAGGGAAACTTGCAGAAGAGGGGACAGAAAGATTGTAAGAGCTTAAAGATGGGGAGGACCAATGATATGCAAGATACTCCACACAAGTTTGGGCCGCAGTAGCCATAATCGGACTTTGCTTGACCTGCGAAGTGACTGGCATGTCAACAGCACTCCAAAGTCTGGCACAGATCACAAGTACTAGGATCCTTAAAGGCAAGGGATTAACACTCATAAGAGTGTTCCCATACCAAAGGGGAACCCAAGAAAGGGCTCCTTACACCCCATGCAGAGGAAAGTTTGGCATTGACACAAAAGGATGCTCTAGGGAATGGGAGGAGGGGAAGGGAGAGACACTGAGAAAAAGGGAAGGGTGGGGAGGGCGAAAGGAAGGGAAAAAGAGGGAGAAGGGTGCAAGGGAGACTGGGGAGGGGTTGAGGGAGGGAAGGGAACAGGGTACCTATTGAGCTTGTATGATTGGGGAAAAATAAATAAATATAATAAAAAAACATGCATTTCCACGGAGGAAAATGGCTGACTTGAAGACCTTTGTGAAGTAAAGTTGGTTTTCAGTAATTTAAATAAATGTCAATTACCTTCTAAAGAACAAAGGAAAAAAATAGCTAATGCAGCCTTTCAAGGTCAAGAAAATTATGAACACCTTCTTGATCTATAAGGTAAATGAAAACATAGACAGCTAAATTATGATATTTGGGGAAGACGTCATCCATACATGTCACTCTGCATTCTAATAATAAGTCTTATACATGAAGTTCCTACAACATAGAGTCATATTCTTGGACTGCTTACAGCTAGACTGGATATCATTAACAAGATCGCATTGCTGAATTTCTGTTTCATTGCCTTCTTGATCCATTATACAGGGTCGTTTCACTTAGCCAGAAAAATGATTTTTATGGTGTTTTCGTAAAGCTCCTAATTATAAGGTAATATACAATGACTGCTTCACGTTACAGCCCTGGCTTGTGATTTATTTAATAAGTCTTTCCTCGCCGTTCTTTACTGCATAGACATTCTTTGTGTTTTATTGCAAGTTTCTTCCATTGCCTCATGCTCTCACTGGGATGGTGTGCCTATATTTTATTTTACTCCTGCCATTAATTACCTGTGGGCCTGTATCATGTCTCCCTCAGACCCATTTATTATAATGGTGCCTGCCTGCATCCCTACAGTGAGCCGCCTGTCAGCATTTCCACTGGAAACCCTATTTCACAGGGGCTTTGCTTCAGCTGCAAAAGTTTGTATGTGGTAGGCACTAAGCAGCCCTTTATTTTTAACTCAGCAAAGACATATTTTTTTTTTTGGTGGGGGAGAGAAGCTTGTACAAAATTGATGTGCATAAAGGCCCTGATTTTTTGTAATAGAGTTTTCTTTTTCCATATAAATAATTTAATCTAAAACACCTGTATAGGTCAGCATTTTGTTGTGCAATCTGTTTCCCTACAGTTTATGGGAAGCAGTACCATCTAGGGGACAGGTATGCAAATTCAGTAGAATGTCTAAGGAACAAAATTCATAGAATGCAGGTGTTCATTTTAAACTTAATAGGGGGCAAGCTACTGGGCACAACTGTGAGGGGTGACCTAGGTTAGCCTGGGCCATGCCTGTCAGGAATTATCTAGGTTAAGTTAGTTATGTTAGGTTAGCCACAGCACCAGCCTGTGAAGGAGGCTGATTACCTTAACTGAGGCCAGGAAAGCCTCCTAGAGATGGTACCTAGACTGCGTGAACGTGAGGGAGTGAGCTGAGCATGCCGCTCACTGCTCAACATGAATGAATCTGGAAATCATCATGCCACCAGAGCATCCCCTGCAAAGGACCAGATATTATATGACTCCGTTTCCCTGTAATGCCCATAAGCGGCAAACACATAGAGTAATGGGGGGCTGAAGAGGTGGCTCAGGGGTTAAGCCTCTGCCTCCTAGACCCCACGTATAGACAGATGCCAGGCGGAAGGGGGGGGGGGGCTGCGCTTCTAGTCTGATAGGGCGGAGCCTGTGATTCCCGGGGCAGAGTAAACAAGGAGGAAGTGGAGGCGTCCATGGTGGTTCCCGAATTCGCCCATGGTTCTACACACACACACACACACACACACACACACACACACACAATTGCATAAATAATGAAAAAATTTAAAAAGAAGAAAATAGAGTAATGGATAGTTAAGGGAAAGAATATGGAGAAACTCGGGGGTAGGAGGGTGATTGGTCAATGATGTAAAGTTTGTGGTGTAAAAATTAGCCTAGACAGTAGGTGATGAAAACACATAAGCTCATTCTTAACATAAATTAAAAATAAATAAAAGTATTGATAAAAAATAAACTTAGACACGGGCTAGCAAGATAACTCATCAGCTAAGACACCTACCCTCTTGCAAACCTGGTAACCTGAGTTTGATCCCAGGAAGTACACATGATAGAAGGAGGGGACTGAGTTCTGAAAGTTGTCCACTTATGCATCTAGGTGTGCATAGGTGCATCTCTCTCTCTCTCTCTCTCTCTCTCTCTGAAATGAAAATTAAAGTAATATAGAGGTACTGTTTGTATAACTATGGATATACTAAACTTTCTCCAGATGTATATGAATTATACAGTGTGTTAGCTATAGATCACAATAAACCACATAATACATCCCACAGACTCAAAAATCGTGATTAAGATTCTCTTTGAACTCATATGTAAATCTTAGGAACCATTTATCTTAGCATTTCATGTCAATGTGCCTAACATGGTCATAGGGTTTAACGTTGGCAAAAGCTGTAGGCAGTCCTTAAGCCATTGTATCTCATCTTGGAAGAGCACCATGTTCGCGACTCTTTGACTCTAATTCATTTGTTGGGATACATTATTTTGCCATTGAAAATACTCTGTTCTTTAATTGTGCTGCTGTCATTTAGGTAAAGCTATTAAATGAAAAATAATCTTCACTCTCTTACTGTATGAGACGTAAGCTTAGTGTTCACTCACAGCCAGTATCTCTTAGAAGAGTGGGCATTCACGCATGTTTGAGTCAATCACTTCTAATGCTTCATCTCCTACTAATAAGATAGATTACACAGTCATTCTACCTATACGGACCATAGGAGCCCATGACTAAGAGTTTGTTTAATAAGTTAAATCTACAAAGAATTCCTTCACACAAAACTACCTTAGGAGTGTGTAGCAATACATGATCAAAGTAAAAGATCAAAGGGGGAATCGTGATTCCCTTAAAGCTCAGTGTAGCTCAATGACTCACCTGGGAGTGATCTTCCTCCAGACAATATCTGTAAGTATTTGGAGGAACTTGAGAGGAGGTCTTCCTGCTGGCAACACAAAGGCAGAAACAGCATGGATGCTTAGCAGCATCCTTTAACATCCAAGAAAGGTCTCCATGATAACAACTACCTGGTCCCAAATTCCTAGAGCACCAATGTTTGTGTGTATACTGGAATACACATAGTTTACGTTATTCTAACTGTTAATATATATAGTTTTTAAAGCAAACTGAGAGAGAGAGAAAGAGAGGGGGGTAGAGAGGAAAAGAAATAGAAATATTGAATGGTGATTGCTCTTAAGAAAACATTGTCTTCTGATTCTTATATCCCAAGTGTCTGATAAATAGTATGTACTCAGCAACCATTCTTAAAAGTAAATATGTTTTCGGTACAGGAGCCCGTAAGGGACCAGAATACCAATCAAATGAAATCATCAATATCTACTTGAGACTACATTAGATCTCAGCACCTGACTCCATCATGATGAAGCACTGAAACTTCTCTATCAGGCATCCAGAAGAGAAGGAAACAGCATATAAAATCAATGGAGATTTTAATTAGCTGAATTTCAGAAGGTTCTCCCTAAAATAACCTGTTCCAGTAAGTCCTGGTTCTCAGGACTCCACAGGTCTTTCCCATTCACTAACAAGTGCTCAGATAAGGACAGCAGCGACAGTTAAATTTATGTGCTGGCAAGACACACAGGTTTGCAACTATGTTATTAATTTTGGCAAAATGACACTTTTTAATCTCCTGAATCTTACTCTCTCCTTTTAAAGAGAAGAGGAAAAGATGGTCATTGAAGTGGATGGCGGTGATGGGAAAAGATGATAAAATATTTTTGCACTTTTGGACAGTAGAATAGCTCACAGCTTAGGGCTGGAGAGAAAACTCAGGGATTAAGACTCTGTCTCACAAACAAAAGGTCCTGAGTTTGGATCCCAGGTCCCACATGAAAACATTAGGCAGAAACAGCAGCTGCCTGCACTTCCAGCCCTGGTGGGTAGAGCCTGGGAAATCCTAGAGCAAAGCAAAAAGGAAGTAGACCAATCCAGGATGATTCCTGAAGTCACCCTGGGTCCTCACAGGGACACACAGTACTCTCTGACACACACACACACGCCACACACACACACACACACACACACACATTCACAAGCATGCAAAATAAATAAATAATAAAGTGAAGAAGAAAAAGTGGCCATTGAGGTAGACGGTAATGTGGGGAACACTCAAGCTGGAGATTTCTTGAAGATGGATGCCAAGGGCATTGCTCACAGTCTCAGTTGCAGTGTGACTCCTCCTATACCAATATAGTTCTGTGCCTATGCCAGCAGAGATGCCAGCCCATGCCAGTATAGTCGTAGGCTGACTCTTGTTGACTTTACCCCAAGGGGCAGGGATGGATGCAAGGTAAGTGTGCTGGTCATGGGACCTCACACCATAGTGGGAAAAAATGATAAAGTATCTTTGCACTTTCAGACAATGGAAAGGTTTAGGTTCAGGCTGGCAAGATAGCTCAGGGCTTAAGAAACCCCTGGAAAGTAGAAAGTCCTAAGTTTGGATCCCAGGTTTTACATAAAAATGCCAGGCAGAAATCACTGCAGTGGCCTGCACTTATGACCCTGATGGGTAGAGCCTAGGAAATTCCAGAGCAAAGCAAAAAAGAGGTAGAAGCAATCCAGAGTGATTCCCAAAGTCATTATTAGTCCTCCACAGGTACACACAGTGCCCTCTGATAAACACACACACACACACACACACACACACACACACACACACTAAATAAATAAATGGATAGATAAATAAATAATTTACAGCTTCATGGAATACTTGTGTGGCTGTCTGGATACACCCCCTTAGTAATTATAGCACCAATTCATGTGAAAACCAGAAGATTACAAAATGGACATTTTGAACTAAGGAAATAAGTCTAATTTCAATATGCAAATTTCTTCCTATTAACAAACAATCACTTCGAGCCTTATACTGGTTTATTTTGCTTTCAGTAAAATCTGTTTCCTTATTTCTTACTATAAGAACAAAGATATCACATGAACAACAACTCTCCTCACTGAAAAATTAAATGGATTTTCAAAAATTTTAGTGCAGTATCAATACTCAAAATATCATCCAAAGCTTTTTTTCTGTATTAAATATAAATCACATAACAGAAACACTGTTAAAATTTAACATTGCAATAGATCTCAATAGAAGAAACCTCTGCTCCCTTCTGTCTGTCTACCAAAGTAAAAACAAAGTTGTCGTTTCAATTCTTCTCCTTTTTCCAGTATAAATAAGTTTATCATGTCTTCTTTATGTCTATAATGACTGTTATTGAGAATTTTTTTCCTTTATCACAATATGTAAGTTGTTTCTAAACACAGTACCAGGCAATACCTGCTTGTGGGCAGGCTAATGTGTACTTACAATCAAGAATGAAAATGTCAGATCACCATTTAACACTGAGAATCTTTCTTCTTTTTTAAAATACCTATCTCTCATCAGATTGCTATTATCAGAACACATATTATAGCAGATTATGTCTGTGATCCACAGAGAGACCTTTAGTGTCTGCTAGCAACACATAAGGGCTAAGTGTGTATTATTATTTGTTGAATCTCACCAAAGATAAGTTATTTGCTAGATAGTGTAATGGAGGAGCTATCATCAGTGTTGTTTGCTGAATTTTGACAAAGTAAACCATTATTAAATTAGAATATATATATATTATTTATATCCAGAGTACAAACCAGTACTTTGCATTTAGTTGCAGCAATCTTTCACTATGATACAAAAGAGATAAATAATATAAGGCTTAAAGAGCAGAAATATTAGTTTGCCAAGTTTATATTGTTTTGTGAATGCTGGTATGTTTTGTTATGGTTAATATGAGTTTTAGTTTTGGTTAAGTATATTATTTCTATGGCAGACAGGGAAAAAGTACAAGATGAAGAAAAGTATGGTTATTAGCAAAATACATCCTGTTGTATAACTTCCATTTCATAGGAAGACACAAACAGCTACTCATGTCACATTGGACAGCAACAACAGACCGACGTATAACTCCATCAAAATCAAACTTGATGAAACAATGAATTTTTAGCTGTTACTTACATGAAGGGTGATTCATGGAAGAATGGGAGAAGGGAGACTCACAAAGAAGTGAGGGGGGATTCACAGGACAATGGGTGACAGAGAACCTTAAAATAGCCACTGCATGAAAAGGTCTGTCCCAGCATGGATAATGACTTCCTTGCAATGATGCAGATGGGGTTACCCTCTAGCCTCTGTATACTCTATCACCTCTTGAGGCCACAAGAAACATGTCCGGCTGAGGCAGACTTACAGCTGGAGGGGAAGTGTAGGAAGGCAGGATTAGAATCTCAGGTGAGGGTCTGATGGGCAGCTTCACAAAGCCTTTAAAGCATGGTAGCCACAATCATGTCAAAAATAGAAAGTGTAACTGAAGTTATTGCTAAAAATTCAGAATTTTTTTTGCCTGCAATAAACTTGCTACCACTTTTAATTGCTAGGTGGCAAGTTCCAGAATCTTATTTACCCTAAATTGGGTCTTTCAATTACTTGAAAAATATTAACCACTTCCATGGCTTTTCAGGAAAACGTACTGTACCTGTTTGTTTGCTATGTGAAGAGATTGCTTGTAGAACAATAACACAGTGTGTGTGGTAGAGTGAATCCTGGTCTCGAGAGGACGGCAACTCTCTGGTGGCTCTTCTGATGGCTTGACGACTGGCCCCTACCTGGGGTCCAGTGAAATATAATCTTCTGGTGAATTTTAAGATCTGATCTAGCATGCACATTTCTGCATGCCCAGATCCAAATTCTCTCCACTTTCTTCTCCATCTCCCAGGTCCTTGCATTTACCTCCACTGGGCTCCCAAAAGCTGTCCCAACAGTTGTGTCCTGTCAGGTCCTTGTCCAGTATAAAACACATCACCACTGGCCAGCGCATTTTCCTTAGGTTTAATACTTGATCTAAGAAGTCATTGATGCTTTTTTCTTATAATCATTGGCTTCCATTATTCATATAAGCTAGAGGGTTGCACGGTATTTATATTTATATTTTTATGCACATGCATGGCATTGCTCATTACACCTATTCGTTCTGACATACTCTCTTGACCTCCTCTCTCTCCTTTTTCCTCTCCTACTCTTGTACCCCCTTCAGACTCCCTGCCTATATTAAAAGATGCATCAAGAAGATCTTCTAGAATATTTTTTCCTTGCTGTTTGTCCACATGCAAGAAAATAAATGATGCTGTATTAGTCAGGGTTCTCTATTTCTACCCATCTTCCTGGGAATGACAAGATTTCATTCTTCTTTATAAATAAACAATTTCATTATGTATTGTTACAGTTGCCTTCGTTCCATGAGACAACACTTGGAAGCAAGTTAGGGAAGAAAGGGAGATTTATTTGCCTTAAGGTTCCAGAAGGGATATAGAGTCCACTATGGCAGAAAGGGTATGTACGGTGGACAGCAGAAGGAGGAGGAGACAGTGGTTATGGAGGCAGAGATAGCAAGCAACAAGCTGCAAGAGTAGACTCCTAGAAGAAACAGAGAGGGACAATCCAATCTCAAGACCTGTCCCTTATGACATATCTTCCTCCAGCAAGGCTCCACCTCCAAAAGGTGCCACAACTTTCCCAAATATTAACATAGGCTGAGTATTCAAATGCATTAGCCTGTGGGGGACACTTCACGTGCAAACCATGATATATATGCGTAATAAATATCATATAATATATCCACATACATTAAGTTTTCTTTACCCATTCATCATTATGAAATCATATACTGATTCTATACCATGGCTATTTCCAATACTGCAGAAGAAAGCAGAACTATATGGGAATCTCTGTAGCTTTTTGACCTCAGTCCCTTTAAGCATACACCCAGGAGTTATAACAAGATCATATAGCAGTTATATTTAGTTGGATTTTTTGAGATAACTACACGTTGATTTCCACCGTGGCCATAATAATTCATATCCCACCAACAATATATAAGAATTCCTCTTGCATGTCCTCACCTTTTTTTGTTTGTTTGTTTGTTAATCATGGTTTAGGGGTGAGTGGTTTTATTAGTTTGATTGATATTTATTGTCATTGATAACAGAGTTGAGGTGAAGTATCGATTTTGCATTTCCTTGGTAGCTTAATGTTGAGCATTTTTCTCATATACTTTCTGGCTATTTTTATTATTTTTTGAGAAACATTATATTATCTCAGATCATTTGCCTATTCATTTACTGATTGGAAACTCGGGCTTCAGCTGTTAACTTTTTGAGTCCTGTATATTATTGACATTAATCCCTTTCCAGAGACTATCTCTTTGCTCTATAGTTTCCTTGGCTATATAGAAACTTATTATTGTGATGTAATCCTGACCTCAATCTCTGTTTTATTTCCTGAACTATTATATTCCTGCTCACAAAATTGTTGCCTGTGTCTATATCTTGAAATATTTCTTCTATGTTTTCTTCTAGTGATTTTAATTTTGTGTCTTACATTAAGTTCTTTAGTCCATTTTAAATTGATTTTGTATAGGATATGAGATAGTTATCTAGTTTCATCTTCTATATATGAATAGCCAGTATTCTCAACACCATATATTAAACCAGCTGCATTTTTGCCAATGTACATTTCTGATGACCTTATCAAGAGTCAGATGGCTTTAGATGCACATCTCCATTCTTATATTGTATGTAAAGAAAGCATTTATTCAAATATAACACTTATTCACTGTGTCTTAGTTATCTAATGCTGTGTAACAAATTTCTTCAAAGCCTCATGACTTTAAGTAACAAATTTCTGTACGTTCTCTCCCAAAGACTAATATTTACATAAGAGTAATTTCCTAACAGTCCAAAGATTTCCTCTTTTTCTTTTTCGTTATGCTCTGCTGACATAACTTGCCCCTGACAGTCTGTGGCCTTCTGTGAATCACAGTGAAATTCCTTTTCAGGAAAGCAAAAAAAGGCCGTGCTTTACAAATCCATGAAAAGTATTGTCCCTATTTTACTTAATTTAATCTTTTTACCAATACTCATGTTATTCAGTGACTGGAAAGACATTTCTCTTTTGCATAAATTTTAAACCAGTGATGCAAATCTTTGACTTACCTTCACTTAACTTGCAAGAATCAAATCCTGAACGATCTTTAAAATTATACTTTGAGAAGAAATTGAAGTATGAGGGAATATAGGACTTCTTTATCTGAGGACTTGCCAGATGGTAAAGCTAGCATGCCATGAAAGTTTTTCTGAAATAATGCATTAATAAAGCTTATAAGTGATGCAACAGTAAATGTCAAGCAGATATAATATCCATGACTCTTACGATACATAATTTAACTTAATTAAGCAAATAATCACATGACTAAGCAGATTTTTCTTTTTCTGTACAAAAGTGATGATAGGAGCTGGAAAGATGGGTCAGGGGTTAAGCCTCTGCCTTGCAGGCAGAAGGTCCTGAGTTCGGATCCTAGAACCCACTTATAGATGCCGGGCAGAAGCGGGGACGGCCTGTGTTTCTGGTCCTTGTAGGGCGAGCCTGTGAATCCCCAGGCAGAGTAAACAAGGAAGAGGTGGAGGTGGTCCATGGTGGTTCCCGAATTCGTCCGTGGTTCTATACATACATGCGCACACACACATACATGCACAATTGAATAAATAAAAAAAAGTGTTGCTAGATCTTACCATTAGAAAAATAGAGGTGTCTATAATTTTCTACTTAAACTGTTAAAGATTAAATATTTCATTTGGATACATAAATAATGACATATTCAAGACTCCATTACATTAATAATTTTTACTCTTTATAATTTAATGAGGAGAATGATTACATAATCAAAATGACCATTAATTGAAAAATAGGTAAAATGACTAACACTCATCAGCAAAGGAGCTAAAGAAATGAGAAATCAAATTTCACTTCTAGTATCGATTGAAGCCTATCTCTTATTTCAAGCATTTAAGAATAGAAGGAAATCAGAGTTCATTTGATGACATTTTTCTATATGTTGTAAGAAATGTTGAAAGAAGTTGCATATTACAGAATTCATTCAAAAAATGGCAATCTGATAAAATGGAAACTTCTTACAAAGACAGCTTTCTGCAGGACCAATTTCTTACCTTAATTCTAGAATATGGAGATAAAGGAGCTATTATCTGTATTTTATGTAAATCATATGTGCTTTTTCTTCTGATTGTTTCTTGGGAAAAGAGTCTAAAATGTGTATTTAAGAAATCTAAGCATATCCACTGCTTTGACATCCTTTATGCCTGACTGCCTTTTAGTCATGTGTTAACTCCTGCATCTACATACACTCTCTAAGCCAGCGTAATAAATCAAGAAATGATTTTTCTCAGAGACAAAAGGGACATTACTTGAAATGCTAGCATGGTACTGGAATAGTGGGGAAGGCCGATGCAATTATCTAGAAGGTCTGTTTATTCCTTCTTTATTCCTCTTTACCTGAGGAAAAATATTATTATTCAGCACAGTTAGCTTTAGCGCTGCATCAAGAGATTACAAACTTCTGATTTATAACAAGTCTTATGGTTAGCATAAGAAATTCAGATAAGCAAAATAACTTGGAGGCTTTATTTTTCTCTATTTCCACTCTAGCTTGCACTTTGCTATCTAGTTTTCAGTCACATAATTAATATCCAAGAGTTTTACTACCTATGTCTCTCCTTTTTGCTGCCCTAAGTGTACAACTTTGTATTCGGTTCCTGTTTCTTCTCTGAAGCAAGAAAATTCTAATATGAGGCTTATAAATCATGCTGTTGCATGATAAATGTGCCATAGAACATTAGACTCATGTCCTGGGAGGAAATGAATGGCCTCGGAAGGATACAGTGCTCTTAAAGTTTATAGCAAAGGTTAAGAGGTAGAAGTCCTTAGGTATTTATTTTTCACCCTTCCAATAGAACTGAAGTTTACCTGATGTCCCCTGAAACACAAAAACTCTCTTTTTTAAAAGAAATCATAATCTTTAATTTAAATTTACCAGTCAAATAGAAAATGTGACAGATTGGAGTCCACAGGAGCAGAACAACATGCAAATCTTGCTGCTAAAACACCGTGCCCCTTGTGTGCTCCTGCCTGTTGGATGTTTTCTTGCAGGTTACACACTTAGAGATGCAGAATAATTTATTAGCCAGCAAGGCAGAGTTGTATTATCAATATGACTGATAATGGATTGAAAAATCAAAGTGTTTTGTAGAGTCTTTAATGTAATCAATTGAAAGAGACAGCTGGTAGAGCAGGTGTAGAGGTTTATACAATAGATACATAGAGTTTCTCTGCATGCCAATTACTACCCAACATGACAGCAAGCAAAACATGGGCAACAAGGGTGTAATACACCTGAGGAGCATTTCAGAAAATATGTTATTCAATTCTGGTAAGCAGGAAGAGGCTATCAGTGTATTTACTCAACTAGGGCACAAGTATTATAAATCATATCTTTTAAACCTTTTGATAAAATTACCCCCAAGTTCTTTAAGGTTTATTTTGCCCTGATAAAGACAATCTTAGATCCCTAATCTTCTGTAGGCCAATCTTTTCTAACAGAAGGACGGACAAACCTAAAACCCAGATATAATGTTTTCCGACTAATCTGATTACAGAATTCAATAATGTCACAACTGCGTGAGAATAATAACAGATAAATAGTGTGTCCAATAGTTAGAAAACACATATTTAAAATCTGTAATCTACAACAATGTTTGCCTTGCTTATACAACTTTGATTATTAGCAGGTAGATAAAAGCTTTTTTAATATTCGATCTGCTTTATAAAAGAAACCTCAAAACAGCTCCCTTGTAATAAAAACATGACAAAATGTCATGAAAAGTACTGTAAATGTAGCTTTTATGTTTTAATTTTTGTTTTCAAGTTAGGAACAAGAAGCCAGTGCGTATGCTTGATTAATTTTTAAAAAGTATTATATTTATTTGAGAGACAGAGCGAGACAAAGAGAAAGAAGAGTGAGAGAGAAGGTGTACACATGAATACCATGGTGCACAGGTGAAGGACAAAGGACAACTTTGTTTTCAGAATGTGTGGTTCTGGAAATCAAACCAAGTTGCTAGGTTTCCAAGCATGTGCTTTACCCACTGAGCTGTCTCACCAGCCCATATTTTTGAATCTTACTCACAGGTGGCCAGTAATGTGCCATGGTTATTCTCCAATAAATATGAATGAAGAGATCTCAAGTTTGGAAGTAACTGAATTTAATGCAAATGATCCTTAGAGATCACTAGGTTTAATCCCCTTAACTCACATAGAAAGTTTCAACTGGCAAAAGCACAAGACATTTCCACATTCTTAGCAGAGTCAACACTGGAATCCAAGGACAAAACCTCTCAGGGTTTTAAAACAAAGGACATGTTATGCAAGTCATGTTCATCTGATGGTAAGCACACTAAGCATATTTCCTGTTGACTAATCAGGATGGCTTTGCCTTACCTACTAGTTAAAAAGACTGGAATCCTGACTCACTTCCCTTGCATTAGAATAAATCTGGACTTCCAGATTTTGCAAAAGCAAGTGCCTTTGTATTGCTAAACCTGGTGAGTAGCAAGTTAGAAAGAAGAAACGCCGAGATCCTGGACAACCCTGAAATGCTGACATCTCAGAGCAGCTCACCTCCTACATCTTCCTATACTGAGACTTGCTCAGACCTTTCACAGGGCTGGTGCGGTGGGAAGGAAATTAAGGCAGAGATTTTTTTTAAACTGAGGTCACAGACTCAAGTCTAATGTTGGGCAATAAAAGATTAAAATAGCTTTAATTCTTCAGAAAGAGTTAGAACTGTAGGAAATTTACCAGTGATTAGATGGAAACATTGAAAGATACTTCTAGAAGTCCTTTAACTACTCACAGCCAACCCATGAGGGAGATATCATTATCTGAATGAGTGAGTTTAAATCCCTTTGAGAAAGACCATGGTATATACATGTGAGCTGGGGACACTAGTACCCTAAATATAATTGAGTCCTAAGCAGCCATTCCTGAGAATCGAGATGGATGTATGATTTCTGGGGGCGGACCAACTACTTGGTTCCAATGTTGGATCTTCAATTGGGTGGCTGTGCAAGGGTTACCCTGAGAGGACCACAGGGCTGGGGGTGAGGCTGAGAGGGTCAGCAAGCTGCTTACAATTCTCAGCACTGCAGAGATGTGAGAGGGCAGCCCTCAACCTTTATTAATGTTTCCAATCTCTCCAGCAGAGGGAGCAAGAACCCTGCAAGAGCAGGGTGTCTCAGGGCCCCCAAAGTCCTCACAGGGTCAAAAAGAAATGAGACAACCATGACAGGTTAATAACAGTAAAAACTGGCATATCACTTTTCCAAATCACAAGAAGGCTGAATGATTAAGAAATTTTCCCAAGGTTTCCAAGCCCTGGTCCTTATCAAATACACGTTTCTGAAAAATGAAAAACACTTTGTACAAGGGACTAGAAAGATGGCTCAAGGGATAAGACTCTGCCTCCCAAGAAGAACATCCTGAGTTCTAATCCCAGGTCCCACATAAAATACCAGGTGGAAATGATGGCAGCCTGCACTTCCAGACCTAGTGGGTAGAGCTTAAGAAATTCCAGAGCTAAACAAAAAGGAGGTAGAAGCAATCTAAGATGATCCCCAAAGTCACCCTTAGCCCTCCACAGGGACAAATAATGCCTTCTGATACACACACACACACACACACACACACACACACACACACACACACACTGCAAAAATAAGCAAATAATGTATAAAAATGTCTTGGACCGTTCGAGCCATCCTGGGACTTGGGAATGCACGTCTAGTTGTGCTGGTTTGGTTTTAACCTCAGCTGTTCTGATTCAGAGACACCATCTCATATTCCCCTGTTGTCCTAATTAAAGAACTTTCATGGCAGAGTGGTAGACATCACTTTTATGATGCTTGGATGCAACTTTGTCAGACTCTCTCTCCACCGCTGTTTAGAAGTTGTTCACCAGCCACATCCTTTAAATGTGTTTTGGTTTGTAGTTTTGGCATCCTTAGACTTGGGAGTTGTATTTAAAACATTCGTCACTGTGGGCCAGAGAGATGGTTCAGGGGTTAAACCCTTTTTCTGACAAACAAGTCTGAGTTTTGGTCCTCAGATCCCACAAAAAAATGCAAACATGCCAGGGTGATATAGCAGTGGGCTTAAATTTCATATCTGGGAGGCAGAACCCGGAAAACCACAGAGCAAAACAATAAGGAGGTAGAGTAATACGAAATGATTCCTGATGTCACCTTTGGGCCTCTACAGGTGCACATACTCAAGTGCCCTCCTGCACACATGCCCACAGGCACATGCACACATGGGCAAAAAAGAAAAAAAGATTTTTCACTTGTAAATGAGATACATGAACATGTTCATTTAGTTTCATAGGTAGGATCACAGGAGATGCAGACATATCTAAAGTCTGCTTTTAACAGAAATTACACTTCACAGAATTGCAAATATGTCATTGCCCTACCCAATAGCATGGGGAAAATTGGTGGAGCAGTGACATACTTCTGTCCATAGGCTGACGTGCCAATGTGTAGACGTCTCCCAGTGTGTAGTAGAATCTCATACATATCTATGCCTCAGAGAGCTGGCTGTAGTATTTCACCCATCATCCATATTGGGCTGTGTTACTACATTTTCTTTTCTCAAGCACCTGCATATGTGATTCACCTCATGGATCTTCAGGTAGAGCCTGAGGAAGAGGAGACATGAGCGGAAACAAGAATCACAGGCATCTCTACATATGCAACTCTACGTAACATCTATACAACTGATTTGAGCCCTCAGGGCCTGGGCCATTTGAGTATGGTGAGCTCTTCAATGCTGATGCCTGACGTAGAGGTGATGCATCACAGCATCTTGGGCTACATAGCCATTTGGCACAACATTGGTTTCTACTACAATCTAGTAGCTAACCAAGAGCCATGCCTACAAGAAGACTGGAATCTTTCTCAGAAGATGGTCTGACTATGATCCTGAATCCTACATGCTGTTTTGCATTTCACTTTTAGATTCTGTGAAAGTTTCCCATGGTGTCACCAGATGTCACTGACATTTCTAGCATGACTGAATTAGATATATCATACACATGATCTGAGTAGCCAATGGTGTGGCAAATGGACATGTCGCAGAGTGATTTCTTGTTCTCTGACATTGCTTAAAGCTCTTGGCCACGAGTAGCATACCTACCTGTGAGTTGAGTATTGCTTTCAGTTTCACAAGATGTCAGTAGGGCTAGGAATGTCACTTGTCTCACTACCCAAAACGACATTGTTGCTTGTGATCTTTATGAGGCCAAGTAGCTGGATGCCAGGTTGCAGGGGACATGTGACTTTGCTCTTTGACTTCCAGCTCAAACAACAATCTCCATCTCTTTCAGTTTACAAAGTTGCACTCTTACTCTGAAGACTGCTTGTCTTCGGTGTATACCAAAGCAGCCAATCCTAAATTGATGCGGCCGGAATTGTATTCCTACACCTTTTAGGTCTATGATCTCTCCAACAATGTAGCATATCCTTCATTCACATCCAATTTATGGAAAGCTGCTCTAGAGATTTCTTTCATTGAATAGACCAGGGAACCAACCCTAAGTAAGTGGTCTCTAAGTACATAGTTCAGTGTTGGGTAAATGGCCACCAAATGCAATGTGTAGCAACCCAAACCAAATCTACAAATCAGACAATGTCCTAAAGTCTATCTTTAGCTCTAAACTTCAGTGACATTTTGAATTTTCAGAAATTAGCATGATTTTAGAACTGTTACCGGAAATCCCCTAAGTATGAAGATAAATCTTAAAGAAGGCTGGGCATATTTGTTGTTTCTTCCCTCTAAAAGGCCTAGCCTCCCCTTCAGTCAAACCCAAGTATGAGAATAGATGATTGTGATTTTCGTTCTCATGAATTGAGTGTACTTGTCTTAAAGCTTCTCTGCCTACATACAAGTAAGACCGATATCACAAGTCTTGGTTCTACTTTGTGGGAGTGGTTTGGATCTATAAAGTTACCTCAAACACCAAATTAACAAATACTAAGCCGAGGTACTTAGGAACAACCTAAGGTAGTTCTCAAGTAAGTCAGTGACTACAATATTTTGGCCAATCAATCGATAAATGTGTCTGTTTTGTGTGTTTCGTGCATGTTTCTGCTTAAAGTATCCTTTGTTTATAAATACAGCTTGTCCCAAGGAACTGATTGCCAGGCACAATGTTACCATGTGGGAAGGAAGCTTCTCTACCATATCCACTTGAGGGACTTCACTGTACAACTGTAGGAAGAAACTATACACAGCACATTAACATTGTGATCAGAGACCATTGTGAGCAGTGAATCGGTCTCAGCAGAACAAGCATCTGTAAGAAAGTGTAAGAAAAGTGCTAACTAATAGTGTGAGGACAGAACACTGCCTTGGTGGTCAACAGCTGTGAATGTGGACACCAGAATTCTCAACCCTTTTGCCAGTTTGTATACCAGTATAACCATGAAAGGCTTTGTATACCAGTATAACCACAGGCACTTCCAAGATGTAGTCTTGGCTCTACTGTGTCTCAAAAAACAGTGGCATATTTAGGAGCACAGGAGAGTGTCCTTTAGATCACCCCAGGATTATAAACAACAAATTCAATCCAGCATTCAAATCACCGGTCTTTGCAGTCCTTTCTCTTCCAGGCACAATAAAGGCCGTGGCATTTCAGCTTTGTTTAGACTTAGCTGCCTTCACATCTGCGGTCTACTGACTAAGCAGGTAAGAGTCATGTTTTAGCGCCTCAGGCAAATTAAAACCTTCCCTGGTATTGTCTGCTGGTGGAACCTTCGAAAGAACTTACCCTGCGGTGACCAGGGCCTTTCATCATGGCCCTAACAGATGCCCGTGGCCCAAGCATCGCGGGATGACGACGCAGAGAAGTCTTCTTCCAGGAAGCTGCTTATGCATGGCGCCACTGGCTGAGTGGATTCACATCCCAAAGTTGAACCCTAACCAGAGTGGGGTAACACCTTACATGCTTTCTGATAACTTGTCTTTGTACTTCAATCCCTCTTTACATTCTAGTCCCTTTGGCTCATATATTTAAATATACATTTCACAACTTGTGGCAAAGTTACACAGGCACATGGCCTGGACACTAATCATGTCACGTAGCCTTTTATTCATTCTGAAGGGACCTTTGCCATGCAAGCAGGTGGGGTAAGGGGGAGCCTCACTGAGGCAGAGCAGTTGTTGATTCTTCAATAGAATGAGGCAGGATTTCCATCACATATGTGACTGCTCTCCAGCCATGGCTTCACCTCAAACCCCAACAAGAATCTCTCACCACCATGCCCTAACCAAAAACTGGCTGCAAAGAAAATTATCGGAAATAAATTACACTTGCCCAGTCGGTACAATTTTAAAGCCACTACCGTCACATGAAAACTTTTCACTGAAGAGCTTGATGTTCAGAGCAATGGAAACATTGCAAACACTCATCCCAGGAAGGATGGAGAAAGAGAGGGGGGGGGAGGAAGAGAAGGGAAAATAGAGGGGGAGGGAGGAAGGGAGGGGGAGGGAGGGAGAGAGGAGACTGGCTTAATTGCAAAGGAAAGAGGCAAGATTAATGGGCCCCTTGGATGAAACACATAAACAAGGACGATGTCCATAGAGATATTTCTGGTGACAGTGAACATAGCTTCAAAAATAGCCAATAGAACAAAGGAAAGAAGTAAGAATACCTGAACTCTAGATGCCAGATGTATTTCTCAGACTGGGCTCCTTCAGATAAACTTTAGAACTGCATACCTTTTCCAACTGGACAGGCTGTAATTGCAGATTTATAATTAGGATGCAAGACATTATTAAGGATCTGCACTTACATAGCCTTCAAGGAATTGCTTCAGCCACACCATAGCTTAGGCAAAATGGTCCAAGCAGCACATGTTAACTCTATGACCATATTAATGATTTTATTAAGGAAAAGATTCCTGCAATCAAGAAGGTGACTTAAAGCACTTGGTCCCTGGAGTATTTGGCACTAGTCTAAAACTTCTGTGGTCATCACAGGATCTGGGATACAAGAGATTGACTAGTGCAGCAGTTTGCCTGTATGGTTGCTGATAAATGACCATCAAACGGCTTAAGGGAACAAGGGGTTTATTCTCTTATGATAGACTGGCTACAGTTCCTCGTTCAACTTTGCAAGAGAGCTCGCACCAACACTAGGGCCGAGGGAACTGGCCACACAATCACCACGTAACGGCTGAGAGAGGGACGATTTTTACTCAACAGATGAGCATATCTGGCAAGTATACACAAGGATGCCTCTTCTCTCAACCAGCCCTCTGTATTTATTTTCAGGGCTTAATCCCACCCACCAGGGTTGGGCCTTCCATTAGACTAGACAATCCCCTGCAGGTTCGCTCTGACTTAACTGAACCATTAATTCTCAACATATGTGCTCAGAGCTCAAATCCTCAACTATCAAGTTGACACTTGTACCTAACAATGACAACTAGTATGGAAAGAGACAAGGGAGTCACCAAAGTGCTTCTGAGCACGATATTTTGATCCATTCCTTATCTCTCTGTATAGAGAGGCTGTGTACACAGAACATTAAGGAATGGATGATATGATTTATAAAGCTACAGAAACAAAAGCAAGTTTAGATATACTACTTTAAAATGGTACAGTCCATGGGACCAAAAGTTGAACAACATAAATCTGGCTTGATATCTATACTGAGTGGCATTCCAAAGAAGGAATAAAACCCATTTGGCATTCTAAGGAAGGAACAGAACAAACAAATGAGAAAACGTTCAGTATGTTTTTGTCAGAGCACTTTAATTAACCTTGACATTTGACAATGAACATGACATTTTTTAGTCACCAAATGCCACATGTCCTGATGCCTTGAGGTAGAAAGAACAAGAAAATTTTGGTTGAAAACTTTTGGAGTGCGCGATGCCTCCACCACAACATTCCATTCTGGATTAAACCTGCCAGAGAAAATAAAAATAAGTTGGCAGTACCAAACTTAGAACCAGCCATTCTAACTATTTAGCTGGTTCATCTTGATCAATGGCTACAAAATACTCTTAAGAGCTTCCATACGCATTAAAGTGATTTGCAAAGAAGAGATGTTGGTTTGGGAGGGGGCATGCCAATATCTACCAGACCCATCCAAGAGATTTACAAGAGTGTTTCTAGTCCAAGTCATCTTTCCCTTTCACCACATAGGAAGGTCTTGTTAAACTGAGTCACGGTAAAGGTAAAGGAACATTTAACAAGCTGTTTCACACTCACCTTCTCCAGCCAAATTACACCCTGTGAAACTAAAGCAGACCGTCTCTGCATTCAGAACAAACAGGAACTGAATGTTTTATGGCGTGTACCACAGCTACAGTGTGTTGCTGTTTTTTAATTAGCATATATATGGATGCCTTTCTCTCATCCCACCTTATTATGGTTGCAGTAATTCAATAAAAGTACCCTAAACATTTACATTGTGGAGCATTGTCAGGATTTATGCCCGCAGGGTGGTGCGTGAGGCGTTTTACATCTGCTTCCAAAATCATCGGTTTGTTTCACATTCTCATATCCTTTTTAAGAACAAGAAATATTGTGGGTTGTGGTGCATGACTTTCCTTTTCATCATTTCTGCCTTCCTGTGAATTTCGCTTTTTTATGTACTCCTGTTCCCCATTATGATGCTCAAATCAATTCTACCAAATGGTGGCAACTTCTCCCCCAAATCTCCCATAACAATAATGAATTGTCCACTTAATCCACTCCAGCAAATCCACTGGATTTTTAGTATTTAGAAAAACAAGCGATATTTCTTCCTATTTGGTCCATTACTAAACTTACACTCTGCCTCTTTGAAATGACTTGTGCCTAGTCAGAGGGACAAATCTTTCTCACTAAGCACATGCTTAATGGGAAATCTGGGTGCGCTCTTTACACTGTAATGTTCTCCCAAACTACTTCCAGCTTCAGGGGTCAGGAAACAATGCTCAGCTGAGCACAGTCTCTATGCAGACAGCGCTTCTATGTCTTCAGGTGGTTTTCCCATACATTCCTCTAATTACCAGTGTCATGGTAGAATAGTGGTAGAAAGCTCAGATTTCAAAATTCTAGGCTCCAAGACAAAATTCTTCACTTGCATAACTGTGTTCTATCTGAGAGAATGCCTTGAAATTTAGCTTGCACATATTTCGACTTTGTCTAGGAGAAGAAAACAGAAGGTTAAGAAAAAGTATGCAAGGGTTCCCATGAAGGAGAGCAGCAAAATCATTCATTTCAAGCAAAGGCTTCTGGGAAAATGTGCTGGTGCACCTTGAGATGTGCTGTTGAGTAACCAGCAAGCAATCAGAAGCACAACAGTGGTTCTGCTGTGGCCCACTAAAGAAGAGAACCCCTGAACACAACATTTCAGCACCCACATTTTTTTTCTAGCTGATTCCTAGGGAATCATTAAGCAATAAGTAACTTAAAAGGCTTATAAGTCAGTTTAAATTGTCAAGAAACTGGGGAAGTCAGATCAGTCTTAAGGGACCTCCTCAGCTTCAGCTAGAGACCTCAAGAGGAAGAGAGACAGGGACCACAAGGAGAAAGGGAGACATCAGGGTTGGAACACCAGAATATCACAATGCAACAGGGTCAGTTGTTACTCCAGTCAGATGCATTAGTGTGGAGCATTATTTGTGGAAAGGCGAAATCAAAGGTTAACGAAAACAAATGGACAAGCGTGCAAGGCTGAGCAGAGGAAATGAGAACAATGATTGCTGCTATTTCCAACATTCTTCCAATTCGCCAGAAACTTCCGAAGCACTCCATATGTATGTTCTCCTTTACTACCTCCAGCCCAGGGAGGATAAGAATTCTTCTCTAATCTCAGCAGAAGAAAGCTGGGGGCTGGGGGGATCTCATCTACCTACTGCAATTACTTGGGGAAAAAACCAAATGGTCGGCAGAGCCTTGGAAAGCACATTCCCAGGCAGCATGTGCTGACCAACCTGTCAGTCATTCAGCGTCCCAGAAGAGTCGACTCCTGCGTCTGTATCAACAGTCTGCACAGTGTTCAAAAGCATCCTTCTCCCCTGCCTGTGCTGTGGTGACTAAAAGGACCTCCTTATCGTCTTCTCTCCAGCATGCACGCAAGTGACAGAAAATAACGCAGTCATGCAGTCATGCAGTCAGCCGTGTATCTGTTCATCTATTGAACAAGATGGGTATCATTTCTTTGTGCCTTTTGTTTTCGTTGTGACCTAATTGGTAGCTCTGTAATGCTTAGCCCTGCCAAACCAACATACCTACCTCCTTTCCTTTCTGGGAGGAACCCACCATTTCCTTAGCCTGTGCCAGGACTTGCTTTCCAATCTTGACTCAGCAGCAGGAAAGGAAGTCAGAGTCTAGATCCTCTGCTACTAAAGATCTTAGAGATATTGTGATATGCATCAAATGTTAGAAATATTCATTAGAACATTAGGATAGATATTTACAATAATTTTCTGTGCTCATAGTGAAATACCTTAATAAAAATTAAAATTACAGTCCTAATGGGACCAATACACTGACAATTAATATTTAATAAAAATATTTCCTGTAACACTCAAGTTATATCAACTCAAGACACACAAACATATACAAAAAGGTTTGGGGTTCTCATTCATTTCCAATAAAGTCTAAGTATAGGTAGACATGAAAATAGGAAGAATTAAAGCCTTTCAAATTATGGAATTAAGCTATTTAATTTTGGTGAATTAAATCATGTAAAAAAAGTCACAGAGAGATCAGTAGTACTCTTTTCTTCAGCCCAGGAATATACCCGCAGAGCTGATACTTGCTGACCCGTCACCAAATGGGTGCCATTAGAAGCATGGTAAATTTGCATGCTGTTTTATCAAGCATGTGACCTAGTTGATGTGAAATAGAAACAAGTCTACTTGCTCCCTCCTTATTTTTCTTTCATTAGGTCTGGAAGATATAGAATAAATTTAAAGGTCCTTCGGTGTCTTGTGGCATGGGTAATCCCAAGCATCTACTTCCTAAGAGATTCCGCCAATTACACCCAGGCTCTGTGATCATCAAAATGTACCGGAGCTTTGATTGAAGTGTTTTAAAATTCAATCAGAGGAACCTAAACTGCAAGTGTCACGTTGCTTTTCCCCCAAAGTGTAAAGTCTCCTGGGAGCTGTTGCGCTCTTCAGGAAGGCAGCGCCAGTTGCCAGACTTGAAATTGCTGTTGGGATTAGAGGAAATTCTGCAAGGACGCAGCAGCAGAAATCAACAGCTAGTCTCTTGTGTTCCCATAGCAAGATGAGCTGGAAGAGAAGGGAACTTTTACTCCTTGAACAGCAGCTGGAGGGCAACACGGACAACGCGTAAAATGAAAAGGACTGAGCTGTATAAGAGCAGCTCAGGGAAAGGTAAAGATTAGAAAGTAGGACACGGAATACGAGCTGGCGGCTACTTTTTTGAAGATTCATACGCAGATTTAATTAGCAAGCCACTCTTGATCACGACATGTGTTATATCTTGTCTTGTAGCCAGGTGGTTTCTGTAGAGCTTTTGTTCAAACTCGGCTGTCACAGGCCCGGAGCCTGGCACTTCCAAGTGTCCCTAATGGTCCCCAAGATACTAAGCATTTGAGACATATTTGATTGAATCCTCAAAACTTATAAAATTATGAAGTCATCATCTTAACTATAACAAGGCTTTGAGCTTAGTAACATACCACACCAGACAGTGGCCAGATGGCTACTTTAAACATTACAAACTCATATGCTGCTGTCACTCTACGGAGACGCATCAGTCACCACATGTCTTGGTAGCTGAGCCTAGGAAGGAAGTTTTCCCCAGTCTCTGCCCTTCAAGTTTGTGCCATCCAAACAAGTGAGAATCCCAGCTTTATCCACTGAACTCCAGGAGGTCTAAGCCATAGTCCCATTCAGTAACTATCTCCTACAATCACTACATTGGGTTAAATGTGGATGAATGAATACTTGCCAAGATGCCACCAATGGGAAAATTTAATCTTAAGTGAATTCATAATGCAGCAGATTTTGAAGTTGACATCCAAAGAAGTCTATTGTTGATCTTAAGAATTCAATCAATGACGGGCTGAGTTAATAAAGTATTTGTTGTGTCAGGGTAAGAACTTGGGTCATATACCCAACATCCACATAAAACTCTGGGCATGGTGACATATGTTGGTATGTTTGTGGTGACAATGTTGGGAAACAAAGACTCCTTGGGCTTGCTGGCCAGGTAGCATAGCAATCTTGGTAAGAACTAGACTAACCTCCACACACACACACGCATACACACACACACACACACACACACACACACACACACACACACACACACACAAACTTCACACAAAAACTATATAAAGTAAATAGGAAAAGCCCAAAGTTCCCTATGTGGATAGTTTTAGGGTAGCGATTACAGTGTTCGAAAATCAGGCATGCTGTAGTTAAATTAAAGTCCAGTTAAGGTCCATTAATTAGGATGCAATGCCTCAGCCAAACAACAGCTTGGCCTTAAATCAATACTCAATTAAATACTTCCTGCAGTTCTAGTCATTAATTGCTCCGCAGCTAAGAAAATAACATTCTAACTGCTTGTCGAAAGGTAATCAAAACTGGGGTGCGAAACTTCAGTTTGGTTCTTTCATGATCATCCTTCCTCCACAAGGAAAATTAACTTCTTTTGTGACTTATAGCCCAAGCATTTTCAGTGGCTTCGCGGCTATTAAAAAACTGAGTACAATAGCAAAGAAGCACTTGGTGGTGCGGGAATCCTATTTACTTTATCTTAAATTAAAGAACGAGCAAAACAGAAGCAGCAACCTCAGACTTCACTGAAGGAGCATCATTGAGAGACATTATCATTTCCATATGGGGTCATTAGTTGAAGACATGCAGGAGCCTACTGCCTAGAAGGTATTTATTGGATGGGAAATGTTCGGGGAATAGCATTTTCTAGCGACTACAGACAAAGGAACATTTAATGGCAAAGAGCCTAGGCTTTCTCTCCCTGCAGTGAGGAATCCCTTTTCAGACTCCTTCTGCCAGAGGTGACTTATCTTACTGGGATCCTTCTACTGAGCTTCATCCAGCATGATCATTGCCCGACAAGAAACCAGGATTTAAGGACACCCCCATCAGACACAGAAACTCAGAACTGAGGAAAAAAATCACAGCAATCATCCTCCATAGCTGAAGCATAAGGAAGAGAGAATGTAATCGAGAGAAACTATGGAAATAGAAACAATGCTGCCAAGGAATGTTGAATAGTGCAAACTTGGAATTTAGAAAGCTTGTATTTGCAATGAAGTTCACACCTTAGCCTTACATAGCCAGGAGCAAGTTACCATGAGTGCTGAAAGAGAAATCCAAGGGGCCAAGATACAGCATGGCAGAGATAAATGAGCTTTGGAAGAGGAGCCCTTTGCTTCCCCTTGCTATCATGTTTTATTGTGGATGCCTTACAGGTATGATAGGCATGGTGCTTGCCTCTTTTAATTTTTAATGTGGTCCTATAACCGGCTACCTGACTTCTCCACAGTAATGGGCTGTACCCTCAAAATATGAGCCAGAATAAACTCTCCCTAAAATTGATCTTGTTGGGATATTTTATCACAGCAACAGGAAACGTAACTAAGACATAGCCTTTTTGTGTCTTGAAATGCAATCATTATTTAAAATCTTCTAGACATTCTACATAGGGATGACACTCCACCTCTTGGGAAAGAACAGAAACCATGATTTTCTCCCCTGATATCATCAGCTGCCTGGGAAAAGGTAGCTCCTAGATGCCTGCATGCATTCTCTCCTCTCTTCTCAATGCTCTTAAGGATTCTATCCTACCCCCAAAGTAGTAGGACAGTGACCCTAACTCTTCTTTCCATCTATCCTGGATGATTGTACAAGCTCTATGTTCAGATCCTAAACACCCATGTACGAGGTCAGGCGAGGCAACGTGTACTTATAATCCCAGCACTAGGGAGATAGGGAGTTCCCTGGGGCTGCCTGGCTGACCAGTCCAGCCAAACTGGTAAGCTCCGGATTCAGTGGGAGACCATGTCTCAAGAAATAAATTGGAGAGAAATGGAGAGAGGTGTCCAGCATTGACCTATACACTCCACATACACACTTGCCTGAATGTGCACACAAGCACACACATACTCACACAAGAAAGACAGACAAACAGAGAGAAAGAGAGAGAGAGAGATTTTGTAATAGGCTTCCAGAATCTTTTTTTAATATTAGTAATTCTTCATTTATACAAACATAATGAGGGGTTGTTCCTCTCCTCTTCCTTCTTGCCTTTCCCTTTCCCTTTCCTTTCTCTCCCTCCTTCCTTCTTTTCCCTGCCTCCCCTCCCTCACCATTCCATCTCTCTCCCTGCTATCCTCCTGCCTTGTGTGGACCCCAGGGTTTCTTCAGGTTGTCTGCTCTAGTAGGGGATCAGGCCTCTGAGGCAATTTAAGTGGCCCTTCCTTGGGTAGACAGGCAAGCTCCCTTCCACCTTGTCCCTGAGGTACCCGCTGCACTTAGTGACTTTTCCTGAGTTTCTCGCTGGTCTATGAGGGAATATTGATAGGCAGGCATTGTGCAGGTCTGGTGAGGAAAGGTCTCCTTGCAGTGAGACTCTGGATGCAGCAGCCCTGTGTAATTGGCATAACCTGACCAGCAATGAACTGCCTCACCTTCGGGCTCTTACTATCTTACTGCCCCATCTTCAACAAAATTCCTTAGGAGGGAAGGAGGTTTGGTTGCTCTGAATTGGGTTGAGGGCTTTACTCTGCACTCTTGTTGGCTATTGTCTGTTTCACTGGTCCTCCATTGCCATAGGCTGCATCTTGATTGGGTGTTGAGATTTTTTTTCTTATCTAAACATAGATGGTAGTTTACTCTCTGGTGTTTATGGTTACTACTGAAACATCTGATCCTATCAAGCATCAGTTTTCTCCCCTTCTACTGTTGTTTAGACTGGTTTAAATGACTGGGTGTATGTTCCCTGTCATTGAGGTGAGGTTAGGGGTTAAAAAGTTGGTCACCAGGAGGCTAACCTTACTCCTTACTATGTCCTGTTCCTGTTCTTCCCTCCCTCTAAGACGTTTCTTATATAGAAACCTCATGTAACTATTTGCCCGTATTCTTTGGTTTTTACTCTTTTGTGGTCTTCTTCCATTCCTCTTTCTTATGTTCCTTTGTATTTGTGGGTATAATAAGAATTTCAGTTTGATTGTATCAATTTGAAGGTTTAATGCTAGATCCACTTATAAAGGTAAATATATGGTGTCTGTTTTCCTGTGTCTGGAATATTTCACTCAGTATAATTTCTTCCAGCTCCATCTATTTGCTGGCAGATATCATTAGTTTATCTTCCATGACAGTTGAATAATATTCCACTGTGTATATGTACCACATTTTGATTAACTATTAGCTGTTGAACATCTAGAAGATGTTCCATTTCTTTGCTATTGTGCTATTACTAAAAGAGCTACTATGAACGTGATTGTACATATGTCTCCTTTGCAGGATGCAGTCCTCTTTGGGAATATTCCCAGGAGTGGTATATTTGGGTCATATGGTTATTTCAATCTTTAACTTTTTTAGGAACCTCCAAATTAATCTCCAAATGGGTTGCATTAGTTTACATTTCCATCAGCAATGTATGAGGTTCCCCTTCTCTCCACATCAATGCCAACACTTACTGTTGCTTGTGTTTTAAATCTTTGTCTTCTGGAGTAAGATTGTTAGACATCTAAACTTCATCTTGTGAAAAGTTTCTTTCAGTTCTATAGCCATTTTCAATGGGATTGTTTGCTCCCTTGGCATTTGATTTTTTAAGTTCTTTGTGTACTCTGGAAATTAGTCCTGTATCAGATGTGTGGTTAGTGATAATACTCTCCCATTCCATAGGCTTCCCTTTTGCTCACTTAACAGTCTCTTTTGCCAAGCAAAAACTTCTTAATTTCACATAGTCTCATTAGTTTACTCTTGGATTTATTCTCTGTGCCTTTGGGGTCTTATTAAGAAAATGCTGACTGACATCAATCAGTTCAAGGGTATTCCCCATTTTTTATTTTAGGAGCTTTATACTCTCTGGTCTAATATTGAGGTCTTTCAACTTTTGGAGTTGATTTTTATGCAGGGAGAAAAGTAAAGATCCAATTTCATTCTTCTGCGTGTAGAAATTCAATCTTGTCAGCACCATTAGTTGAAGATATTTTCCTTTTGCCAATAGGTTCTTTTTTGATACCTATATCAAAAATCAGTTGAATGTAGGGGTAGGTACTTGTATTTGGGGTCTTCAATTCCAATCTATCAGTCTCTATCTCTTCTTCTTGAAGCCAGTACCATACAGTTTTATTACTGTGGTTTTGATGAATAGTTTAAGGTCTGGATAAATTCCCATGAAATTTTATTACTCAGGATTTTTTTTTACTATCCTGGATCTTTTATGTTTCTGTATGAAATATGAGGTGTTTTATCAGTTTTCGTGAGGAATTGGGTTGGAATTTTGATTGGTATTGCATTGAGACTACATATTACTTTTTGTGGGATGGTCATTTTAACAATGTTCATTCTACCAATACAGTAGCGTAGGAGGTTTTTCCATCTACTGGTGTCTTCTGTAGTCCCTTCTTTTAGAGTTTTAAAACTTTTATTATATAGATCCTTCACATCCTTGGTTAGATTTATTCCAAGATATTCCATTTTTTTAAACATACGGTAAATTGTTTCTCTCAAGTATGTCTTGTTTTGTCTGTCCTCAATGTATAAGAAACCCACTGATTTTTTAACATTAATACTGTATCCTGTCACTCTACTGAAGTTATTTATTAGTTCCAGGAGTTTCCTGGCAGAGTCTTTGGGGTCCTTGAGGTGTACAATCATATCATCTGCAAATAGGGATAACTTGACTTCTTCTTTTCCATATTGTATCCCTTTTATCTTCTTCTGTTTTATGACTCTAGCTAAAATTTCAAGTACAATGTTGAATAGAAATGATGAGAGTGGATATCCTTGCTTAGTTTCCAATATACACTAGAAGTTTTGAACTTCATTGTTAGGTTGTATACTTGTGATAGCTCCATTTTCTTCCTGTAGGCATCAAATGTTATGAATTCCACCTTCATTGTATCCCTAAGATTTTAATGTAATATGTTTTCATCATCAATGAGTTCTTGGAATTTTTTAATTTCCGTTTTTACTTCTGTCCTGACCCATTCCTTATCCAGTAGTATTGTTGTTAAGCTTCCAAGAGTTGGTGTACTTTCTACTGTTTGCTTTGTAATGGATGTTAATCTTTATTCCTTGGTGGCCAGATAAAGTACGGGTGGTGATTTCAATTTTCTTATATCTATAGAAACTTGCTTTATGACCTAGTATGTGGTATATTTTGGAGAAGGTTCCATGGGCTGCTGAAAAGAATGCATATTCCTTGGTGTTAGAATAAGAAGTCTGGTAGATGTCTGTCAAGTCCATTTGATTTATGGCTTGTTTTAATTCCAATGTGTCTCTATTCATTTTTTGGCCTGTTGACCTGTCTATTTGTAAGAGTAGGGTATTGAAATAACCTACTATTATTGTTATTTAGTTGTTTTGTTGTTTTATGTGTTGTAGTATTGGTTTAATGAATGTGAGTGAGCACATTTTTAGATCATATGTGTCTGAAATTGTGAAAGACTTTATTTTTGTCAGGAAATATCGTTCTTTCATCTTCAAACGTGACTGATAGATAGTTTGGCTGGATATAGCAGTCAGGGTTTACATTTGTGATCTTTCATGCCTTGAAGATTGTCTTTCCAATCTACTTCTAGCTTTTATTGTTTCTGCTGAAAAGTCAGGTGTTCTAATAGGCTTGCCTTTAAATGTGACTTGTCTTTTCTCTCTTATAGCTCTCAGATTGTTCTCTTTGTACATATCTGTAATGTTGTTTCTATTATTTGCCTTGTGCTTTTATCTTAGTCATCTCTGGACGGTGTGTGATATTCATCTTGTACTTGATTGGGGCTTTCTTTCCTTAGGTGGGAGAAATTCTCAGTTATGATTGATTGAAAAATCTAAACTGGGATAAGGTCTTTTCTTGGGTATCTTATCCTGGGATTCCATGAGTAAGCAGGTTTGGCACCTTTATGATATCCCCTTCTTGAATATTTCTTTCCTGCTTCTTTTTTTAGTTTTTTTTCCAGCTTCTTTAATTGAATGATCCTCCTCTGTCAGCTTATACTCCAGATATGATATTCTACATTCTGCCTGATCCATTCTGTATGCAATACTCTCTGCTAGGTTTTCAATCGCAACTTAGCTTTGAATTCCAGTGAATTTTAGTTTGTAGTTTTTTTCACCTGTCCTAAGGTTGTTTTCTCTATTTCCTTTTTCATCTTACGTATTTCCTATTATTTTCCTGTTTATAAAAGGTTGTATGCCTATTCATTTCCTCTCTGAATTCCTTTTGTCACTCATCATGTTCTTTTTGCCATTCTTCATAAAGTTTGCTGAATATATCGGTGGTATTTCTTTGAATGACATCATCCTGAGTGTTGCTTTCTGGCTGGTTTCAGAGAGGTTATTCTGATTGAAATCCTGTGGGGGGGTTAGAGTTTTTTTGCAGGAGACATGCATTCGTGGTGTTTAGTATATTTTATGGTTCTCTATTGTGAAAACCATAAAGATGTGAAGATGCTCTATTGTGAACGTCTTGTGTTAAATCTATGACCACTTTCTTTGTTATTTGTTTTTGGCCCTCCTGGGTAAGATGAGATTGACTAGCTTAGACTGTTGTTAGGAAAGCTTCTTTGGATTTGGATAGGATCTTATGGTTGTATGATATGGCTATCTGTGACCTGCACATTTACCTCACAATCCTGATAGGTGTACCAGAGTAGGATCAGCAGGAATTGAATCAGGCCAAGTTTATTATGAAATCTAATGCCTTACATGAAATGGGGGGATAATGACTGTACACTGTGCAAAGGGATGATGTCAATAGGGTCAGACAGATTACATGTGCAAGGTCAACAACAGGTGAGAAATACAATACAGCCCTGCCAATCTTTAGACATGTTAATATGCCCTAATGGCCCCATTCATTGTGGGGAAAGAACAGGCTGCTAATAGGTCAAGAACATGGGCTCTGTGCCCATCCTTTAAACAAGCTAATTAATGTCTAGATAGCTTCCAAAAAGAATAGGAAAAAATATGTAAAAAGCACCTCTGCCCTTGATCCCAATTTGAGACAGGACATGATCCTGCCCCTTGCAAGAATGGCAACAGGAGTCAGCCTATAACTATGCTGGCATAGGAGGCACACTACTATTGAGACCACAAGTGATGCCCTGTCTTCAAGAAATGGAGGTCTCAAGTTTGAGTGTTCCCTACAAGCGGTGTGATTCTTGTGGTCTTCTAGTAGCTGACATTGGTCTGCATTCCCTGCCATGGAGTGACTTCTCCAGGTGGTAAGGAATAGGGACAGGTGGGCAAAGCATCCAAAGGTGTTATGTGGGTCTTTTACCCTGCCACACAGGGAGTGGGGCTCTGACCTCCTTCTCCGAAGTCTAGGGGTGGGTAGGAGAGTCTCTTACCCTGATGTCCAGAATCTATTTTAAAACACAAAGTTTGTCTCTTATTATTTTGTTCTTTTCACATGGCAAGTACAGCAGTTCTAATATGGAGTTTTATTTGGAAGTTTGTGGTCCTCTAGCAGATGTCTTGCTGAACACATGCATGTATTCTTCATTTTATACTTACACTGCTTTAAAAATTGGGAGTGCTGATGTAGAGCTTGAAGTAACTGCCCTAAGGCTGCACAGTTAGTGACAAGACCAGGAATTGGAGCCAGGTAGCTTGTATGGAGACCCAAGCCTTCACCCTTGCACTGTGATACCTAAAGCAACCTGTACTGATGGTGCAGGAATGCAGTTACACAAATAGCAGTAAAAACTACAATCCCTTTTCAGCATATTAACTATAAATGCACAAGCCCATTTATTAATGCCGAATTTAAAATACATCATTGTAATGTTCAATCATTCTCAACAATTATATCAGTCAAAAATTACATTAGTCATTCTTATAAAATCATATTTACCAGCTATGTATTATTTCTGGATATAGGGAGCTTTCTGAGATATCAGAGTACAGGGGAATGCTCAGAACGACAAAAGTAGAACTTTTTACATGACATGTTCACCTTCCATATGTACCTCCTAGGTTGGCTTGCATTTGACTGGATTGAATATTTGTAAAAGGTGATTTTTTTTCCTATACTTGAAATCGTGATTTCATATATATTATCTCTCTATGTAACTTTATAAATAGGCTGTGAGCATATCTAATGGATGACACCACAAGAACTTGTAACTCTGTGGAGAAACATACTATCATATATCTAAAATATAATCAGAAATATAGTACCTGCTAATAGGTTCATTGTGACAGGTCATAAAAATTCAAATGTTGAACTTGAAATCCAGTGAACTAGATTAGAGCAGACTTTATAGTCTAAAAATGTAATCATAATTTTCTCTATGTGTACCAAAAATGATTATTTATCAGAAAGGAAAATCTACTCGCCATGCCATTCTTACAGTGAATAACCATGCTGTTATTTATAGTCACTGAGTTAAAAACCCAGAGTCCACATGTCCTTTATGCTAACACTTGAGAGGGCTAGTCAGAAAGATCCCCATCAATGAGGCATTTTGGGTACCTCATGAGTTTCAAGCCAGCCTGAGCTAAATATGAGACCATGTCTGAAAGATGAGAAAAAAAGGGAAACAACAAAAATAAATCCTGGAAAAGCTTGGTATCTTTTAATATATCAAGCAATAAATACAAGATTCATACTTATCGCTCTTGATTTAGTATTCTTATTTGGATTTGAGCTATATTTTATTATGCGGTTGTTGCATATTTTATACTATATTAAATCAACTAGAATTTATTCCATCCATGTCATATTAAAAGTAAATAGCATCCAGTTATGTTCTATTTGAGCACATGTAGAAAGAAAGATGGACGGTAGATGGTAAGTGATTTCATCTCTTGGTCACAGGCAAGGCGGCAGAACCTTCCACTGGTATTTCCACTGTAGGAAATCTCACACAAGGATTCAATTATAAAACGTTCTGAAGCGTCAGAGCAGCAAAAAAGGCAGAAGGCAAAGCATCTCAACATTTGGAGTCTGCGGTATGCCATGGCCATGCCAGACAGGTGGGGCACAGGTCTCAGTATAAACTCAGTCTGCCACCCTCCCAGTCAGAGCTGCTGGCATCTCTCTGCAGCCGCGCCATTCAGATCCACTGCCAAAGCTGCTGCACAGATGTCTGTAAACCATTTTCCCATTGCTGGTGCTGGAACCCTGGGGCCCAACTTACCTGCAGAGGTCACAGATAGTTGGGCAGAGAGAGGCAGGCACAGGGCTGGCAGGCCTGCTGAAGCTCAAACTGCCTACCATGCTTCGCTGGGTCCACACCGCCAGGCTGCAATAGCAAACATGCCATCTGAGCAAGCAGCAGGTACTCAAACAACTTGTGTACACACATGTACACATACATATATGAACACTCACACCCACATGCATAACATACACACGCACACACATATGCATACACATTTATACATGTAGATATACATACATGCACACACACATATATACACGTATGTACACTCACATACATATGCATGCAAACTCACATATATACATATGCATAGCACATATATAGGTATGCATACATGCACATACATTTACACATATATACACACATATACACACACATATGTGCACACACAAATACATACTCATGCATATATACTTGCATTCCAACACACATGCATAAACATACATAGTCACACAAAAATACACACACATATATACTCACACTCACATTACACATGCTCACACTTACACACAAATATGCACACTCATATGCATACACACACATACACACACACACACACACACACAGAGTGAGATCTGACTCTTCACTCTTTTCTTCCATTTTCCTAGCAGCTACTTTCATTGTGAGTGTGTAAAAAAGACAGGTAGCAAGGACACGTTTAGAGTGCAGTGTGTAAGCAGCGTGCAATACAAGACTCTGTCCCACCTCTCCCATCCCAGTTAATTTAGTCTCCTTTTTTTGACATTAGTCTTCTGTCTTTTGTAGACATTGTTTTCTGCTCTTCTTTCTCTCTGTTTTATTTTGAACATTGCTTTGCATATATAAGTTTGTGGTGCACATGCTTATGTGTGTGCTTGTATGCACATAAGCACAAGTCTACATGCATGTAGAGGCCTGAGGTTGACTTCAGGGGTCTTCTTGGATCACTCTATACCCGGTATATTGAGGCAGTTTCTCACTCAACCCAGAGCTCACCATTTGGTCTTGGCTAGCTAACCTTCTTGCTCAAGTAATTCCCTGCCTCTGGACCTGTGCTTGAGTATTAGACCCATATTGCTCATATTATCAGCTTTGATGCTTTGAGCATTGCCCTGGATACAAATTGCTTAGCAATTTGACCAGATTAAAACTGGGCTCCTTGGATCCAGAGGAGAGTCAGGCATACACAATAAAGGACTCTCTGGGAATTGGGGGAGAGGCACTGGGGGATGGGGAGGGAGGGGGAGCAGGAGGTTTGGGGGAGGAGGAGGGAGGGAGGGAACTGGTCTTCCTATTAAGTTTGTATGAGCAGAAATAATAAAAAAAAGTATATAAAAATAAAGTAAAATAAAACAAAAACAAAAACAAAAAAAAAAAACTGGGCTCCTTTGCAGAGTTCTTTCTCAGACAAATCTTTTTTTTATTTTTTATTATTTATTATTTATTCAATGTGTGTGTGTGCATGTGCATGCAGTGTGTGTGTGTTTGTGTGTGTGTGTAGAACTACGGGCAAATTCAGGAACCACCATGGACCGCCTCCACCTCCTCCTTGTTTACTGTGCCCTGGGATTCACAGGCTCCGTCCTACTAAGACCAGAAACCCAGGCCGCCTCCACTTCTGCCCGGCGTCTATACGTGGGGTCTAGGATCCGAACTCAGAACCTTCCGCCTAACCCCTGAGCCACCTCTCCAGTCCCTCAGGCAAATCTTTGAGGTGCTTTTTGAGCCTAGCAGAGCTGTGGCCTCATGTCGCTTTCCTGGTTCCTATGGTTGTACCATGCGGACAGTGGTTCTGAGAATGAACTCTTGATCAAGAGGCATTGTTGTTTTGGGGGGGTCTCTTGTACCTTGCCTTTCGCACTCTGTTGCAGAAAAGTCACTTCTGAGGGAAGAGGGCTTCAGAGTTTTCATTTGTTGCCTGTACTTTTTCCCTGGAAAAAGTGCCTGAGACACTGGTTCAGGCTCTGAGCGTCTCAGTGGCTCTGTGCCTTGCAGTGATCCTGGGTCCACTAAGCAAGGTGGGATTATGACAACCTTGGCTCAAAATCACCAGGAACCAGGCCAGCCTAATCTCTCCCCATTCTAAAGCTCAGGGAAATTTGCAAAAGAGGGGGCGGTAAGATTGCAAGAGCACAAGGATGGGGAGAAGTAACAACATGCAAGATACTCCATGGGGCCAAAATAATCATAATAGAACTTTGCATGACCTGCACAATAACCAACACATCATTGACCCCCCAACGTCTAGCATGGATCACAGGCACTAGGATCCTTAGAGGCAAGGGATTAACAGCCACAATAGTGTTCCTATTGGGGAACACAAGAAGAGCTCTAGGCAATGCTACTGAGTCCTTACACCTCATCAGAGAGGAGGACCCAGAGGGAAGTTTGACATGCACACTAAAGGATGCTCCAGGGAGTGGAGTAGGGGGCACTGGGAGAAAGTGAGGGAGGGGGGAAAGGAAAGGGAAAAGGGGGAGAGAGCAAAGTGATCTAGGGAAGGGTGGAGGGAGGGAAGGGAATGGGGGTACCTATCAAGTTTGTATGCGTGGAAAAAATTTTAAAAAATACTACCCCTCAATTTTAACAAAACAACCTTGATATGATACTATTTCATTCAATGGAAAAGAATAGGGTAGCTATAAAAGTCACTGTTCTTCCTTTCCTTAGTAGAATACCAGATTTATCAAGAACTTTCTATCTGCAACAAAACTCTCTTAAAAGTTTCCATCCTGTGTACCATATCACAGGAAGGATCATACTGAAGAGAGGAAGCCCTTGACCTTTGCCAGATTCTCCATCATTTAACTTCTGCAGTTATAGTTGGAGACAATGAGAAATACTGGTGGCCTTTCTTCTTAACTCTACAAAAATAAGCTTTGATTGACAGCATACAGAAGCAGCCCTTGTCTGTGGGTGACACTGTGTGAAGATCTGTCAAACTGAGCTATAGCAGGTGAGAGAAACAGCAAGGATGGGCCTCCAGTACTACTGATTCTTTGCTTGTAGAGCTGGAGTATATTCCATTGAATAAGTGTTTTATTTGTTTCCTTGTTTGCTTTTGTCACGTGCTGTTAGACCTGTTTCCAGAGACTTTCTTTGGGTGGGTTGTTTTTAAGCATTTTTATCAGACTTGCTTCTGTGTAGTGTAGGTCAATAGCTGTCTTCTTGCTGACATTTTGAATGGAGACCTCTATGGACCTTCTTCAGCTTTGCAGGTAATGATGATTCAAAATGCAGGACTTGGGGCTGGAGAGATGGCTCTGGGGTTAAGCCTTTGCCTCACAAAGTGAAGGTCATGAGTTTGGATTCAGGATCTCATGTAAAAACACCAGATAAAAATGGCAGTAGTCTGTACTTCTGGCCCTGGAAGGCGGAGCCTGGAAACTCCAGAGCAAAGCAAAGAAAAGGTAAAAGCAATCCAGGGTGATTTCCAAAGTCATCATTGGGCCTCCACAGACACGCACAGTACCATATGATACATACAGAACCATACACAGATACACACACATAGAGACACATACAGACTCACACACAGATACACACACACACACACACACACACACACACACTCACACACAGAAACACACAAAAAGAAAAAAAAGCAAGCCTTAAAATCAAGGACATTCACCATTTATTCATTAATTTATTGCTGTGTCCCTGTTCTTTACAGTATCCTAGTCAAGAGTATCATTGTTTCCCTACTTCCCATTCAATAGAGCAAAAGAAGTCTATCTGTATGTTTTCACAAGAGATCTAACAAAGCTTCATACACATCATATTCTTTGCCATTATGTTTCAGCAGAGTAGCAGCAGAGACATGTTCCACGAATAAAAGGGAAGTTTATTATGAGTCAAAAATCTATTAAAATGCACATATATGCCAATATACAGTTGTATGATCTCAAACATGTAGTCATTGAATGTTCTAAGGGCTTCAGATGGTCATATGGCCAAGACAAGGTAATCATTTCAATTGCTTGAAACCAGCAAGTGTATTTATATTGATATCCATAAAATTCATACAGGCCATCATAAGATTCAGTGATCTTTCTGGGAATTTGGTATCACTCTTTCTTTGGCTATAACAGCTATTATCATGTGGGGTCTGTGGCCTTCTTATTCCCAGAGATAATTACAAATTCACATCTTTTCATTCCAGATCACTTTAACTTCCTCTAGGATTCTGCTCATCTGTCTGTTGGACTCCATGGGATGGAGAGCTCATGGGGCTAAGAGTTTCAATTCCACCTCATTCTCTGGGAGGAATGAGAACACATCTGGCTATTTGCCCTGATCCTACAATTTATTTCAAATGTGTAACCTGAGAAGCCTCTGTTTTTAGATCCATGTGTTCTAAATTAATGTATCCCTTATTTTTTCATTGTTATTTTCTGAAATACTGCAGTCTTGATGCTATATGTTATTTGTCTTTCTCAAATAGAATTTCATTTTGTAGTTTTACACTCCTTTAGCACATTGTTATTATTAGTTTACCATGACTGGTATTTGCAATAACAATCTATTAAACATCTTAGCATTGGCTGGTGTGATTTCGCTATCCTTTTCTGACTTAGGATGATTGAATAAGACACATAATAGCATTTTTTTCTTTATTATATTTACCCAGTTGGATGAACAGCCCTCTATCATTACCTTTCCATTTACTTCAATTCAATATCATCCAGATTTAAAGGACTGCCAAGCGATATTATCCAAATAAAATTTAGGATAAAAATAAACTCAGGAGCATTTTATACACATAAATAATCAGCGCATTTTAGTTTTATACTTTGATAGATTCTACATTGCTTGAAATCAGAACATAACAGCGCGAGTTAAATATTTTAATCTATTGTCTACATAATCATTTCTCAAAATAATGTGAATGTATCACACTGCATGCCTTCAATTTGTAGCTATATTTTTTAAGTATATCTCAGCACCTCTGCTGAAGGTGTTATAGTCCATACTGCAGTGTTGGATCAGTCTGTAAAGTTTCTACTGCATAAGGATGAGGGCCTGAGTTAGAATAGCCAGACTTCATGATTAACAGCATGGTATGGCAATGCATGATTATAACCCCAGTGCTTAGAGACTGGGGGAGACATGCAGATTCTTGAAGCTCACAATCCAATCAGCTAGGCTGAATTGATGAGCTACAGGCCCAGTGAGAGACCCTGTCTCGAAAAATAATAAATAAATAAATAAATAAATAAATAAATAAATAAATAAATAAAGTCTCAAAAATAGACACCCATTACCAAGCTGTGGCCTACACACACACACACACACACACACACACACACACTTAACGCTATCAAGTTAGATACCACATAGAATATAGTATACAGGAGATGCACACACAAATACATTATAATCTATCAACTCCAACATACCTTTTCCTTCCTAAAATGTCATCAAACACTTTGTTTTTTGAGATTTATTTTATCTATTTATTTTTCCATGTCTGTTTATGCGTGTACATTTATCTCTGACAAGGTATGTGTCTATTGAGGATCAAGAGTGACTTTGGGAATCATCCTGGATTACTCTATCTCATTTTTGGTTTGCTCTGGGGTTTCCCAGGCTTTGTCTTCCAGGGACATAAATGCAGGCCACTGCCATTTCTGCCTGGCATTTTTACATGGGATCTGGGATTTGAGCTGGGGTCTTTCCATTTGAGAGGCAGAGTTTTAACCTCTAAGCCATTTTTCTAACCCCAACATTTGTGCTTTATATACAGTATTTTTCTTATATCTTTATGATGGAAATTTAATGTATTTCTTTCAATTCTTCCACTTAAATGTCAAATGGATGAAAACAGAGACGTTTGTCTAATTTGTTGACAAAGTATTCTATGTAAGTAAGCCAATTCTGGGCTGTGAGGAACTTATTGACTGCCTAATCTAGGGCCCTATAATAGCTGATTAGCTGGTAAAGAAAAGAGGCCGCTGAAACCTTCAGGGTAGGGAAATTTAAAATACATTTGGCAAGCTTACTCTCTACAGTAAAATGTCAGGTACAGCAACAGAGCTGTACTACTTTTTTTTAGAATCAATAAAAGATTTGGGATATGCCTTCAGAAGAAAGAGAGCCGTTGTCTCTTGATAATGATATCAAAGCTAACAGTAGGAGTTGGGAACTCTACAGTGAGGTGACTGATTTTGTTCTAAGTATTCCTGTGGTGAACAAGTATTGCCCCCCAAATTGAATCTTTTGACTAGCTTTACTTCATCTTCACAGAGTAATTCTTCTCTCCAAATGGGAACAGAAATCCATTACAGCTAGAAGTATTATCAATCAGTGACATATTCTGGAGAGGGAGAGAGGGAGAAGGAGGAAGATGAGAAGAGAGAGAAATAAGAAGGAGGAAGAGGACAAGGAAGGAAAAAAAAGAGAAAGGAAACAGAGAGGAAGAGATAAAGAGAAAGAGTCAGAAAGAGGAAACACTCCTAAAGCAATCCCTGGAAGTCTGTATGTTGTTAGTAATTCATGCACATGGACCTCCCTTAAAAAGTTTAGGTCAACGTTATGAAATACAGTAGTTATTAGCTGCATATGACTCTTGAGTCCTTGAAATGAACCTAATTTGGCCTATGTCTAGGACAGGATATTATTAATAAATGAGCTATCAAGTCAATAATCCATTCCTTTTCTGCATAATCCTGATTTATCCCTGGAAGTCAAAATCACCATCTAGGGACCACAAAAGCCACTGCAATTAGGAGAGAATGAAGTGGAACATGGCTTAGAAAGTATGTGGTAAAATCCTGTTTGTCCACCATATATTATTATACTTAAAAACTATTCAAAAAAGTACCCAAACTGTGCTATATGATATTAAGGCATGCTGTAAGCACACAAGAGTACAAGGTTATGATTGTAGTAAATGTTTCTTGCAAATGTGGGCACACTAGATTTTTATTTATGCAGCGACTTGTATAGTACCTGAAATAAGCAAGTCCCAGAGAGTTGTCCTCAGCCATAACACTTGGCAGCACCTGACGTATTTTCATTTTAAATAAGGATTTAGAGGCACAAGGAGCTGCCTTGTTCTGAAACTAAGCTGAGTCAATAACACAGCTGACAAATCTTTACCCCATTCCTACCCCACTTTGTCACCTTGTCTCACAAGATACCCAGAAAGACCAGCCTGCGAAACAAAAGAAAAGAACCCACCCATGAAATTGATTTAACTTAAATCTATACAGTTAGAGCATCCAAAGAGCCAAGCTACTCGAGCTCCTAACCAAGCAGGGAACTCTGTCATTATCCTTAACAAGTAGTTACGTGGCAATTGGCTGTCACTCAACACAGTGCTGGGCCCCAAGAGTCAGGCAAATATACTTTGAAGATTTTGTGTTGCTCACATCTTCCCCCTAGCAAGCTCCCATTTCTCAACCTGAAGCTTCCACGCTGCTCCAAATTTTTCTCCTTAGTCCCTTTGAAACTAAATCAAATAAATTTAACTTATCTTCTATGAGAAAGTGCTTCGAATATGTCACATATTATAAATCGCTTCTCTCCTTATCCTTTCCATATCTGCAAGAATCATCTTCCCCATACTGAGGATTGCTCATTCTGTCAGCGCTTTCTCATCCAAGTTTAACCCATACTTATCTGGTGTTTAACAAACAGGTTTAGTGTTCTGAGTTTTACCTGCTGATCCAACTGGAACCCAGTAGCAGATTTACTTTCATGTTTTGCATCTGAATGGCAGGTTTATTTCTTAATATACAGTTTATCATGTTTAGGATAAGAGATTTTACCATTTTTAGAGTTTTATTTCGAATACTGCCTTTATGGTCTGATAGTGAAAATGTTAGTTTTCACAAGGCACATAGATTATGTTCATCTGTCTTCTTTATATTTCTAAGCTGTTGATAGCTATGATGAATATGCTAAACCAACACTGAGAACTTAGGTAAATCATACCACAAGAAATATTTCACTGTGATTAATTAGGATACATTATTTTCTTCACTTAAACTGTTAAAACTCAGAAGACCAAACTCTATATGCACTTATTAATTCATTTAATGATTATTTATTGCATGTATTTCTGTGTTGATAACTCTTCTAAAAATGTGAATCCTAAACTGACTAGAGGAACAGTAAGAAGACATTGTACTGTGGGGGAGTCTATTCATGGTGCCATAGGTTAGAGAGAAAAATAAATAAGCTATTTCACTGAAATGGTTACCATTAATTAATTATCCCCTTGACACTTAGAATATGGGTAGCTTGGCACAGATAGGGAGGGACTTTCAAGATTCAGGTTAGCCTCTGGGAATGTCAGTGAAAAATTGCCTTGAATGTGTTGATTGACACAGGAAGACCTAAAAATGGGTTGTATCTTTCCTGGGATTTGGGGTCTTGAATCAAAGACAAAGGGAATGCAAGTTGAGTGCACATGTTCAAATGCTCTGTTTTTGGTCTGTGGAAGTAATGTGACCAATTCTCTTGAGCTTCTGTGGGTGTGACTTCCCCTTACATAATGGACTGTAACCTGTAACTGTGAGCAGAAACAAACCCTCTCTTTAGTTGCTTTCATCAGAGCTTTGGATCATAGCAAAAGGAAGAGTGATGAATCTATGCACAATACCCAGGATTGCGTTTCACTTAGCATCTTCTTAGATATTATGTAGTAAGCCAAAATATATTGGGATTAGCAATGGAAGGTTGGTTTTGATTTGATTTACATATAAAGAATACAATGGAAATGTCATCATGCTGGTTCATCAGATTAATCATATTACGAATATATCCATATATCCGTATATCCATATATCTCTTATATGATAGGCTGCTTGTGTAGCCTTAAATACTAGGAGTGTGTTCACTATAAGAAAGGAGATGGAATAGAAAAAGTCTTCCTGAAAGAGACAGTACCTTTCCACCATAGTATTTAACTTAGATGTCCTTGGGAAGAATCATTGCATGTGGCTTTGTCTTGCTAGATGAATTAAGGAAGAAGGTAGCTGGTTGTGCCTGGTGACAATGCCTGGCAAATTATAGGCACATGGGATGTGGGACTCAATTTTATTGAAAAGACAAATAAGAGTGATAGATAAACTCACAGAATTTCAGGACTAACCCATTCAAAAAAGAATGGAAGTTTCTAGGAGCATTTTAATTAAAGGAGAGATTAACTCCCTTATCATGAGAGAAACCATCAAAATAGTTGTCATTGAAAAAAGACATAATTGATGATGCTATCTGAATACAGGTGAATGCGGCAAATCTAGGGGAATCCAAAGGAATCCAGGGGAATAAAAGGGAATCCAGGAGAATCCAGAATATAAGAGAATCCATGGGAATACAAGGAAATTTAGGTGAATCCAAGGGAATATAAGGGAATCCAGGGGAATCCAGGGGAATGCGGGAGAATACAGGGGAGTCCAGGGGGATACAAGTGAGTAACACAGATTAGTAGTATGGAATTCTGCTGTGATGACTACTCCCAAATGTCCATCTGGTACCCCAGAGATTGGCTTCTGGGACACATGTGAAAAATGATCTTACTACAGACCTAGAGGAGATTGTCTTGATCGAATAACTGATGTGTGAAGGCCCAGCTCTTAGCTGGGCAAGTGGATAAAGATTCAGTGAGTCACTAAGTATCATCAGTCAAGGCAGCAAGTGTTCAACATTGGTACTTCCTCTCTGCTCTTGCTGCAGATGTGACGTGACCAGTTCCTTCTTGCCTCATGATTCCTTCTGTGATAGGCTGTAACCTGGAATTGTGCACTAAATGAAACCCCTTCCTCCACTAAGTTTTGTGGGTCAAGCATTTATTACAGTAGCAAATTATGAAACTGAACCATCTACATTTTCTTCTTTTTTGTAAATCCTGTACCTGACAAGTTCTTTTCAGATTTAGCATCAGTCCCAGAGTTAGAAGCACATAGCCCTTGGTCCCCACCCCAGTAGATCCTGTGTTCAGGCTGGAACCTTTGTCATTTCTTTCCCAAAGTTCCATTCAATGTTCATAACTTTTCATGCCTGGCATAATCTCTATTACACATTAGATAGAAGTTTTACCAAAGCAGAATGCTTCTCCATCCTATTTGTAGTTTTGCTTAAAGCCCAAAATGACCTCTTGAAGCATTCAGTTCAGTAAGTAAGTAAAATCAATTATTTATGTACTTTCTTCAGATGGCATGAGTTGGTCTCCTGCCACTTGCATATGGTAGTTTGAAGACGATCATAAATGAATACAGATGTATTAAAAACAACTATGGAAAGAATCTCCAAGGAAATGCACATTAGAAATACTGATTTTTTGAAAATAGAGTTCTAAGATGATCAATGACATTGCCACCCTTTGGTTCAGACTGATTATTAATTCCTTCCCTCATTCAATGATTTAATTCTAGCCACTTGACTATGCAAAAGATGATGGGCTATCCATCCCTTGGTTAGGTTCCATTTCAAGGCATCATCAATGGGCTATAACTCCCATGTGACACAGTGCTATATAAAATCTCTTTTCAGAAGATTGGTATGAAAGACTCGGTGCTGCCTTCGAAGAATCAAGCAGAAATGTTTGAATTATCTCTGGAGAAGACTGCATGGTAGTGCATTGTAGGCTATTTCTAGGCATTGAAATCACTCGCCTGAGAAATAGTGAAGTGCCAGGCCTGCAGCCATTGTCCTTGTAAATGGAGGGAAAGACAGCCAGAAAGGAGCGGATAGGAAAGGACCAGTCACTCCAAACGCATTTTCAGTTCCAAAGCCCTGAAGAGCCCAACTCCCTGCCTCAGAGCACCATGACATCAGAAGTCTGAAAAACCTTCTTTAAAAAGAGAAGTGGGGCTAAAGAGATGGTTCAGTGGACAAACTTCTGCCTCACAAGCAGAAGGTCTTGAGTTCAATACCAGATCTCACATAAAAGCATCAGCCAGAAATGGCAGCGGCCTGTATTTCTGGCCTGGGAAACTCCAGAGCAAAGCAAATAGTAAGTAGAAACAATCCAGGATGATTCACAAAGTCACCCTTGGGCCTCCACAAAGACATACATGCAAAAATCACCTTAAAAAATAAATATAAAAAAGATCTTTAAAGGTCTTTATTTAAAAAATGTTAAAAAGTCATATGGTTTGGAGAGATGATGGCTCAGGAACCTGAGTTTGGATACCAGATTCCACATAAAAACCCTGGGTAGAAGTAGTGGTAAGTTATACTTCTAGCCCTGAAAGGCAGAACTTTGAAAATTCAAGAGCAAAGCACAAAGGCACAAAGACACAGAGCAATCCAGAACAATGATTCCCAAAGTCACCCTTGAACCTTCAAAACCAAGTGCATTCTACTACACATGTATATGCACACACACACACAGAGAAAGAAAAGCCAAAAGATAAATAAAGCCAGAGCATTTAGCCATACACTTACATAGAAATAAATCTTCCCTATACCTTGAATTATGAAATACAATCGAACTTAATCCAATCAAGCATCCAAATGAGATTACGGACCAAGGACTGCTCATCAGTAGTCTTCTGAATGCAGAGTATAAAAGCCAAAGAATTCTTCATATGCACAAAAAGAATTCATCCACACATTTGAGTTAGAGCTTCTTATCAACAATTGATAAAAGACTTGTTTTTTTAAGTTTGTTGTATACACATAGTAGTTCCAATTCACATAAATGACAATGGTAAAATGTGAATCAGCATACCTCTGTATTCAATGATGTGCAGTCTTGCAAACTTCAGTTTCTAAACTATGGTCAATTGAGCTAAGCAAAGTTAACTAAAGTCACGGAAACTTGAAGAATAGCAAATTCATGTTGATGGGACAGGATGAAGAAGAGGAAGATGAAGACAGCAGCAGAGAAGAATGTAGCATATAGCAAGGAGACCCTTCATTCTGTTGCCCACTAATCTTCATGGAGCCAAGAGGTAGAAGTACAGTACAGAGGTGAGCTAGAAGCTCCACCCACAAGTCACTATGCCCAGCCTATCTGCTCTGCATATTATTTTTTAAAAAGCATGGCTCCCTCCAATTGCTAGTTGCAATTACTTTCCTTTTATTGCTATGAGACAATGCTCAGATACAACTTAAGGGAGGAAGGGAGATTTATTTGGCTTGCAGTATATCAAAGGCAATATAATCCATTGGGGTGGAAATTCCAAAGCAGAAAGTGCGGCTATAGGCAGAAGCAGGAAGGTGGTTTGGGTCACTTCAGGAACACAGAGACCAAGAGCCAACTAGGAGGAAGCCATGCAGGGCCACCATATCTCAAAGCCTGACCCCTGACACATGCCTTTCTTCAGCAAGGCTACACCTCTTAAAGATGCCACAACCTTCTCAAAAACTAACACCAGCTACAAATGCAAACATCTGAGCCTGTGGGATCAACTCATATCCACACCATAACAGTCCTGTCAAACACCAGTGTATCCTAAGGAGATGCTCACTTTTCTCAGTTTTCAATCTGTTTTAATCTATGGTCAATAGCAAGTAAGTCAAAGTTCATCCTTGGTGTCTCTCTCAGGAAAAGAGCTCCTTTTGTGCCCTTCTAAGGTTCAATGAAGTGGAAAATTAAGTTTTTGCCCTCTAAGTCTCTGAAATAGGTCAGAACAGATATTGGACATTAACTCTGAAGCATGTCTAAAATGACTGTATTTAAATTTAACATCTAAAACACTTGATTAAATTCTTGCTCTTCCCTGATTCTGCTTGTAATGTCAATTTATGTCCAGCTATATGCTCCAGCACCGTTTTTAAGAGAGAGGTTATACATCTAACACAATGTAAGTCTCGTTTCCATTATAAATATTAGGATATCCTCCAACTAGATTTAAGCAAAGAACAGAATTTACTTTTTAATATGATTGAAAAATTCAGAAGTGACAGTAGCTTCAAACATACACACCAAGTACAATATCATTGGTCTTTCAGACACAAACAAAGTGTGACATCACTGTCTGCAGATGTACCCTCTAAGTGTGACATCATGGGGTGGTCATGCTCAATTCTTCAGTTTTTATGTTGTTTTAATTCTGAGACAGGCTATTCCCATCCCATGGAAAAGAGGAACCACCATTTCTGGTGTTTGTCTCTCTCTGCTCCTAATCCCAACAGAGATGCCACATGTTTTGTCCTGAAACTAATCTCACTGTTGTCCGACTGACTGTCCAGTGTTGATTATGTCGCATCCCTTGTGATGTAAAGTAGGATCAGCCTAACTCAGTCACATGGACTGAGTGTTGGAGAGAGGTAACTCAGGGACATAAAACAGGAATGTTTTTTATCAGTGGATGGACATTGAGTCAGTCAGAAATAGCATGTCAGGCACACAAGAGGCCATCACATTCCACATATTATGATGGGGCCTTATCCCTAGTTTGAACATAATCATAATCTATTATCATTTTAGTGTGCATAGAAACCTGTCTCTTTGTAAATTAATGTTCTATGAATTCTTCCCCTTGCTGTAGTTCACAGATTTCATTCAGCAAAACTGACAAACCTGGGATATCTATGTTGTCTTGTGAGTCCTGAACAATACATTGCCCACCAAAATAAATAGAACTTTCTTAAGCATTTCCAAAATTGAATGTATCTATTACAAATTACTCTCTCGTATGCTGATATATATTTGTGTGTGTATTATGTTAGAATATTGTAGGAAATCCATCATAAATTGAAAATTATAAGATCAAAAAACTTTTAATATGCCTATCCAGGCACATTAGGTTAACAACCCAGTGTACAGCAATGCAAGTAAGTAGTCATCCTTGGTTGTCACATGCTGCCTGGAAACTACAGTTTATCTGCCCCTCTCAGAATCTCAAAAGAATATCACATCTGTACATTGCTACCACAGAAAAAGAACAAAATTCAAAAATATGCCTCTACTAAATGCACACTGCTTTTGTTCTATCAAAAAAAAAACTAAATGAAATCTAGCTTAGGGTCTGAATGTGTCTAACAGACTTAGCCCATTGGTAATATTTCTCAAACAATATTTCCTAGTTAAGTGAGCACACTGCAGCATTGAATAAAATTGGACATCAGGAATGTAAAGATAGAGGGAACGTGACAATCTCTGCCACAGGCCATTCTTGTGTATTCTCTGACATAGATGTTAGGAGAAAGGAGAACAGTCCTAAAATCTGTCTGGCAGGAACACTTTACCCAGCTTTTACACTGGCCAGTTAAATAAAGACAAAACTACAAAGTCATAGCTTATGAGTTAATTGCAAGTTTTTGGAGAAAATTAAATTATGAATGACAGATATAATCTACAAATATGTCACTAAATATCTTTTACTGACAAATATATAAGTCTCGTGATCAAGGTTCACAGTCAAAAGTGATATAAAAAGCTATAAGGGCTCAGGAGATGACTCAGGGGTAAAAGTCTTTGCTTCACAATCAAAAGGACCTAAGTTTAGATCCTCAGATCGCACATAAAAATACTAGGCAGATACATTGTCCTGCAATTCCAGTCCTTGAAGGTGGAGACTGGGAAATCCTAAACCAAAGCAATAAGGTGGAATAGCAATCCAGGATGATTCTTGATGTCACCCTTGGACCACCACAGTCACACACACTCACACGCCCTCTGTACACATGCCAGTACACACACAAATACAGGTACGTGCACAAGCTTGCAAAAAAAAAAAAAAAAAGCTATAGCAATATTTAAGAGAAAACCACAGAAGCTCTACAACTAACATCTGAGAATGGTGGGGGAAGGTTTCTGCTCCTCTCAGAAAAAAAACTACCGATACAAATGGGAGTGAGGGTGGATTACAGTGTCTGTAGTTAGTGGCTGAGTCTTTACTGAGTTCCTCCTGGGTGGTCATTTCATGGGAAACATTTACAAACCTGCTTTCATTCTCTCGTGTCATGCTTCAAGTGTGAGTCGCTGCCCACAGGCTCATGTGTTTACATCTTTAACTTCTGTTAATGTTTGGAAAGGTTGTGGCATCATTAGGAGGTGGAGCTCTGCTAGAGCAAGGTACATCACAGAGGGCGGGGCTTTGAGGTTTGATGGCAAGGCCCTGCTACCTCTTAGCTCGCTCTTGCTCTCTCTGCTTTCATGATGACTGTACTACATCTCTTGCTTCTGTCATCAGTCATGTTTTCTGGTATGAGATTTCTAGACCATACACCTTTTCTGGAATCATAAGCCAAACAAATCTCCCTTTTCTCACTTAAGTTGGTTGTGTAAGATTATTGTCTCCCAGATGAGTAACAAAGATGAGTAACTACAATACCTTGAACACTGGCTATCATCAACCATGATAGTGTATATCTTCACTTTAGATATTCAAGAATGAAAGATTCTTGAGATGTGTGATCTTCCTTTCCTGGAGAGGTCAGCTAGACTACCAGTTGCTCCTCCATAAACCTGCAAGGAAGCCCCAAGTTGCTTTTATCTCTGCACAGTCCCATTAGGATGTCTAAACTGAGCTGTTGCAAGACCACTGGGAACCTGCTTGGCAGGTCCTCTCACCCAACCTTGCCTTGAGTCTACTCTTAATGTCTCCACTATTCTGGAATCCATGTGAATATTTTCCCATTGCTTCATGTTGTTGCTTCTGCAAGACCCGATGCCATAATGACTTTACTCAAGGCATTTAAAAACTTGGAAAGATGCAAAAGGCTGATACATGTTTGTCAAACGATTATAATGGGCAGAGTCTTCAGCAGTGAATCGGATGATGCCTTCTGTGAGGGTCAACAGTTTCCATTGTCAACTTGATTGAGTTTGGAATTACCTAGAGGGATATGCTTCTGGAGGTTTCTGCAAGGACACTGTCAGAGAGATTTAGCTAAAGAGAGAAGACCCTCCTCAAATGTGGGTGGCAACACTCCATGGCTAGGATACCGTGCTAAGTGAAAAAGAAGAAAGAAGTGGAAGACTGATCTCTTTCTGCTTCCTGATAGCAGTCACAACATGACCAGCTTGCTTCGTACCCTGCTACAGTGCCTTCCCTGTCATGGTGGACTGTATCCTTAAACCATGAGGCCAGATAAACCTCTTCTTCCTGCTCTGCCATGTGTCTTGTCATAGCAGTGGAAAAATAATTAACATACCCTCCGAGGTAATGATCTTAAGTGCCAAATATTTTCCCAATAACAATACATCAGTATTTACTCTCAAGTTCAAATGATACAGCTACAATTGGAAAAATATATATTCTAATAAAATTTATCTGCCTCTAGGTAGGATTTTTCTGTCTGCATGAGGTCTGAGTTCTAGGAACACTCTAACCTTGCAGGTACGACCATAAATGCTACCCAAGGTCTCCAAGAAAAGAATCTCTGGTTTTAGCCCACTCTTCTGTTCAATGCCACTGCTTAGTTTCTCCAGCTCAGACCCCAAACTACTCTGAGTAACAGCACAGTCAACTAAGTTCATAAAGTCATAAACTGTGAACATTCAGAGGCCATAACTGATTCTACCTCAGAATGCTTAGCTGCTTGTGGAGTGCTAGTAAATTACAAGATCATCAGCACGCCTTTGTAATACTGCTTTAAACTGGACTTCAATATATCACCATTGTCTGGTAGCACAGCACGGAAGAAAGGAAGCAGTTTCATTGCTTCTGACTGAGTAATCTCACCATTGAATATACACCTTTAATAATGAGCTTCTCCTTTAGAGTACTGTTGCATTTAAGGGTGTGTGTCTCTTCCAGATTTTCATACAGAAAGCTAATCCTCCATGTCATAGTCCATTAGAAAGTGATGAGGTCATGGGGCTGGAAAGGTGGCTCAGGGGTTAAGCCTCTGCCTTGCAGGTGGAAGGTCCTGAGTTTGGATCCTAGACCCCACATATAGAAACGTAGGCGTTTCTGGTCCTGGTGGGCGAAGCCTGTGAATCCTGGGGCAGAGTAAACAAGGAGGAGGTGGAGGCGTCCATGATGGTTCCCGAATTCGTCCGTGGTTCTACACACACACACACACATACACATATACACATGCATACACGCACAATTGAATAAATAATAAAATTTTTTAAAAAAAGATTAAAAAAAAAGAAAGTGATGGGGTCATGAAGCTAGAGCTCTCATGAATGAGATTAGAGACCTTCCTAAAAAATAAACACCCCAGGAAATGTGTTCTCTCATGCTGAAGAAGTCAACAGTTTGCCATCTACAAAAGTGTCTGAGCCAGAGCTCACCATCCATGTCAGAATCCTCACTTTGGAGCTCCTCCTGCCAGTCTCCATAACTGTTAAAAAAAATGTGTTCTGGTCATAAGCTACCCAGTTCATTGATAGCCACAATGAACTGAGACATGTTCATATCACAATTATACTCTTACTTTTTTTTAATTATATGACCATCTTTCTCCACCCTAAGATGTCTGCTTTACTTACTGTTTAATTACCAGAATCTATTACTAAATCTCATATACAATGTGCATTTCCTCACTTCTTGCTGCATGGATAAAGGGAAAACATTCTAGCAACATCTGAGGCTAACCAGCCAGATTAAAAACTCATTTTTATAAATGACTATAGTGCATTGAGAGCATTGAAGTGAGAATAATAACTTGCAAGAGCTGGCCACCTCTACAGATATTAAGAGAATTTGATTCATTGCATGAATTTCCAAATAGAAGACACTAATTGAACAATTCAAAAAACGTCTGAAGGGAATGCAGTGTGTAGGCTTTCCATTTATGTCTGAATTAACTATAAGACAGAAGAACAATTTAGAGTTATCCCAAATAAATGTGTGAAGTTCAAACACTATGAGTTGCTTACCCAGTTTATTTGAACTGATTCAATCTAAGCCAGAAACAAATATGAAAATGAAGACACAAACACAAATCTAAACTATCTAGAAAAGATCTAAAAGATAGCACTTTTGACATATAAAGTTTTGGCAGGAGTTTAATTCCAACATTATATTCTGTGTCAAAGTAATAGATAGTTTTTCTCTAGTATAAGAAATGGCAGTTGAAATTAGCAAATAGTTGACATTTAAAAAACAAAACCCACATCCTAACCAACATTCTCTCCCAAACAGATAAACATCTTATTTCCATAAGTAGGTTTGAGACACTCACTTGAGTGAGAAATGGATTTTTCCTAAATACATTTTAATGTTGTTGTCCTATGAGAACAACTTATTGATCTGTTCCCCAAGGTTCTATACCATAAATAAGAACATGATCAATGCCCTTTGAAATATGGCCTATGGGCTGGTGATCTCCAAACAGCAACCATGTGCTGGAATTGCAAATGAACAGTCAAACATATCTGTGATAGCCATCCTGACCCCAATTAGCATGCTCAGCCAAAGTCTGGGTTGGTAACTATGTGAAAGTTAAGCAAAAATAACAGCAAAAATCTAGAACTCGTTGGTTTAGCTTAAAATTCCTCAAAATAATGTAATATAATTTGATAAAACTTTCTCTGCTTTTGCTTGCCTTTTTTGAAATTATCATCTTGAGGCCACAAGGTAGCTCAGTGGGTAAGGCATATGTTAGTGTCTTAAGTTCTATCCCTGAAAGTCCACATGGTGGAAGGAAAATTGAAAGTTTTCCTCTGACTTCTACCACCTATGCTCCATGACATGCATGTAGTTCTCTCTCTCACTCTCTTTCTCTCTCTTTTTCTCTCTCTCTCTCTCTTTCTCTCTCCTTCTCTCTTTCTCATATTCATCAAATAGATAAATCAGTTTCTTTTAAAGATGAATTTCTCATCTCAGGATCCCAAGAATTAGGTAGACTCAGTGGAAGATAACTCAAAATATTTAGATCAAGTTGAGACCCAAGCAGTCACCTTGTCTTAGAGATTCAAATATAAATGACATTTATCCTTAGAAGTCTTTTCTGTTCTTAATTTGTGCCATAAGATACATTTTGATGATTTTAAAATAACAATATTTATAAATATATTAGGAAATCCATTTTCAGTTCAATGGATACCACACTTTATTAAGAAATATATCATCAAACTAAAAGTGCACAGAATAAGTGACAGTGGAATGTTCAACCATAGACAACACATCCAAGTCACCCCCCAACCCAGGATTCAAGGAGCATCACAGAAGAGGAAACAATGAGAATGCAAGAAGTTGAAGGTGAGGAGGGGGTGTGGCCAGACAGTATCTTCTGGACACAGCAGGGCTGCTGCATCCACGAACAAACTGCAGCCATCAGTACTTCCACAAGAATGCACAGGATTTGTTTTGCCAACATTTCATCATGGAAGGGGCAGGATGGAAAGAGGCAGGACCCTTGCCTGAGAGACTTCTGAGAGCTAATACTGAATGGGGGGAAAGGGGTGCTTCTTTCCCAATGTTATGCCCACTCATAATATATTACTTAGTACCCAGACACATGCCATTAACAGTAACTGCCAGATGAAACATACACAGAAGGACTTGAAAACAGGAGCGAGACCGGTGGGAAGGAGAAGAAACGTAGTAGAAAAAGTAGGGGATTGGGATTGGGATTGGATAACAAGAAGTGAAAATGCCATGAATTCATTGTATTATGTATAAATCCCTAAAGGAGTATAAGTAAAAATGAATGTAAAACAGAAATGTACCATCACAAAAGCTTGTCCTTGACTCCATCCCCAGAATCGAGACAGGTGGAGCACAAGGTGTCTCCATTTTCCGTCTTTTGAGGCACTTTCTCATTTTCCCATGTGGCTGCACTAATTTACAATCCCACCCACAATGACTAGGAGGTCCCTCTCTCCACAGGCCTACCAACTTTTTTTTTCTTTTTTTTTATTAAAAATTTAATTATACATTTAAAAATTTTTTACCAGTTCCCTCCCTCCCCCCTCCCTCCCCCCTCCTCCCCCTCCCCTTCCCCCAGTGCCTCCCCCCCAATTCCCAGAGAGTCCTTTATTGTGTACGCCTAACTCTCCACTGGGTCCTCCTCTCTGATGACATATAAGGACCCAGTGGCATTTCCATAAGCCCTTTCTCTTGTTCCCCTTAAGCATAAGATCACTACTATGGCTGTCAATCCCTTGCCTCCAGGGGTCTCGGTGCCCTTAACAGATGCATACAGTGCCCAGCAGAATGGAGTGAAGGGAATTGCAGGAGCAGCAAAACTGCAAAAGAAAATCAACAAACCACAATCCAGAGCCTACCAACTTTTCACTGTCTGTCTTTTTTGGAGAAGCGATTATAATTGGGTAGGATGATATCCCATTGTGGGTTTGACGACTAATCTCTCTGAAAGGTAATGAAGTTCCATGTTTTCTTCATAAGTTAGTTGGTCATCTGAATTTCCCACTTTGAAATGTTTCTCTTCATATTCCTTCCTCATTTTCATTGAAATGTTTCATAGCCTCTATTCTTCCTTTTAGATCATTACAGTAGATCTTTATCATTTCTCGGATGGTTTATAAAAAAAAATTCCCTTCTGCAGATTTTTTTCTTCATCTGTCCTTGCTGATGTTTCCTGTGCTTGTAGAGTCATATCCAAATGTTCACTCCTTATACTGATATTAGCATATCAAGGGACACTTGCATATTCGTGTGTGTGTGTGTGTGTGTGTGTGTGTGTGTGTGTGTGTGTGTTTTCTTTTGTTTTTGAGACTGGGTCTTACTCTTAGCCCAAGGTGGCCTCTGACTTTCACTGTCAATCTTCCTGAAAATCTCTCCAGTACTGGACTCTTGAACTTAAGCTACCATGCCTGGTTTCCCCATATGGTTCCAGTATTTATAGTAGCTAGATGCCCATGGACAGATGAATAGATTAAAAAAAAACACTTGCAATCATGCAATATTAATGGCAGACCAAAAGGATTAAATCCTATCATTTGTAGCAAACAATAGAGCTGAAAGACATCATATAAGCCATGTAAGTGAGAGGCACAAATACAAATGCCATGTGTTGTCTCTTCCCTACCAGTTAGAAAAGTACCCCCAGTTAATTAATTGTGAGTTGAAAAGGGTGCTATGGCACAGAGAAGCAGTAAATTCTACTGTTCTCCAACACAGTGTGGGACTAGATTATGAATACATTGGGAAACAAGTGTTCTGTGTTTTATGAATAATTGCAAGAGAAACTTTGAAGTTTCCAAATACAAAGTAAAGATAAGGAAAAAGATGTATTAATTACCTTGACTTAAAAACACTTTTTATCTATTTCTTTGAGAAAGTCAGAAAGAAGCAGAGAAGAGAGACAGAGAGAGAGAGAGACAGAGAGACAGAGAGACAGACTGGCCAGCTAGAAAGTCAACATGTGGCACTGGCCTTTGCTCTTGCTGTGGAGGTGATGTGTCCAATTCCCTCTGACCCGGACACCATTTGTGACTTCTGTCACCATGGACTATAACCTGTAACTGTGAACTACAACAAAATCCCTTTGTTCCCCTACATCATTTGGGTCAGGTGCGCAGTGTTATAAGTCATGGAACTAAGACAACAGCCCTTACCCCCACACATAGCCAATTGACGACCCCAGTTGGGCAATATAATTCACTAAGACGAAGGCTTATATTTCTGGTGGGATTTCTCAGGCACGCACTCAGTCCAGGAACAAGTGTTCAGGTCCTGGATTCCCTAGAAAAGAAGCCTCAGACACAAGTGATTTCCAATCACTACTAGAAAGAGAGGACATGGATGTTGATACGTCACAAATCATCTTAATTAATAGTTCTTGATCAGTTTGATTTGAAAGAAAACATCAACAACTTCTAGGAGACCTTTAATGGTTGTTGTTTTGTACTTTTCTAAAATCCAGTACTCTTCATAGCATGGTGTAGTTTAGAGAGCAGATTTGGCCAACTGTGGTTCTCAGGAACTATGCACATTCTAATCTAAAAGATGAGTTTCCAAAAGCTACGACCACCCATCACACTAGACTGTGAGATGAAGTAGATCATTTTCCACCATGGAAGTCCTAAATCAGACTTCTATCTGGGGACTCTTTCTTTTTGCCTTTCTGGAATCCCACTTCCACAAAGACATTCCTCAGTTGGTGCTCAAGTCTTGTCAGCTTATAGCTTGTCTTGGAACCTCGTCAAAAATTTCCACACTGCTCTGCATTTCTTCCTATAATGAGCTCCAGTCCCCAAACTCCGAGTCTGTCATTAATTTCCTGAGGATTGCATAGAATGCCGTCTAAATGAGAACCATCAATGCTAAGGATGCAGGCAATGCTGTTAATTGATCAGATAAACATGGTCCATTTAATTTAGCTTTAACTCAGACTTCAAAGTACCAAGCCGTACATTTGCTTCATTTTGGCAGATGAAAAAAAAAAAGTACAAATCTCTTCAGGAGGTAGGAAAGTTATGGAAATTAGGCATCTGCCCAAAATAGAGGATGGAAGTAAACATTTAAAACCCATTCAAATGTCTGCTTTGATCTAAAAAATAGGAGGTTTCATGGGAACATGTGAAGACAGAAAAAAGATGAATTTCCAGACCATGAATTTGAACTCATCTGACAGTAGAGGAGGCAGTCTTGGGGTCACAAACTATTGGCCTTTTCTCATTGAAAATCTCATCCATTTTGTGATGATGGAGCAGAAATTGTAAGGCTCCTCCCCTTTCCCGTTGCAATGCATGAGCCTATGGATGGGACTCACCCAGGGAGGGTCTACACATGCCCTTTAGAACTTCAAACATAAGCACTCTTGAGTAACCATTTAAAAGATTACATTCAATTAGACTCCACGAGTTCCCCATGACAAGCCACCTTCAAAGTCTACTTTATTGAACTTTTCTACCTCAGTGATATCCAAATGTGACTGGATGCTGTCACAGGCAGAAAGAAAGGAAGTAGGAATTTACATACTCATTTAATTCCCAGGAAGCATTTTCAGGAATGGCTGGCATGTGACATGCACTCCCGCCCAGCCAAATGGCCTTCCTCAGCATTGTTCAGGAATCAACTGGATCATGGGAGTTTAGAGGAGAAATGGGATGTGTGACCCACTAATCGACCTGCCCTGGCTAGGGACTCAGAGCTCCCCCTGGGTTCCATGAGCTCTTCAAACCTTAGTTAGTTTGTTTGCATGGATTTCTATTTTTCTAAATTTTTGCCGATTTGCCCAAAGAAAACTTGTGTATCTGTGTGAGTATGTGTATATTTCATTGTATATATGTGTATATGTATTGGTATATGTGTATGTGCATTATATGTATTATTATGCATGTGTGTGTATGTGCATGTGTGTATATAAGTTCTGCATGCAGAGGTCTCCATCTGTCTTATTCCCTTGAAAACAAGTCTCACAAAACCACAAGCATGCCACTTTACCTAGGCCTACAGGAGGACATCATGTTTCCAGGATCTGCCTCTCTTTTCCCCCTTACACTAAGATTGAAGTAACATGCAGTCATGTTACATCACTCTTAAAAAGTAACATGCTCTTAAAACTATGTTTCTACTATATATATAAAAACTGTTTCTACTATGTTTCTACTATATATATGTTTCTACTATATATTATACAATATATACTATATATTATGTTATGTATGCATTTATATATACTATATATACTTATATATATATATATATATATATACACACACACACACATTTACTGAAATGTCACTTGTTGACACAATCATTGACCATGCAATCAGAGAACTTGATGAAAAGCATGTATCTTACTACCTCAAGAATCAATGGTTGGGGCTGGAGAGGTGGCTCAGGGGTTAAGCCTCTGCCTTGCAGGTGGAAAGTCCTGAGTTTGGATCCTAGAGTATTGTAGCCGGGCATAAGCTGGGCGGCCTGCGTTTCTGGTCCTGGTAGGGCAGAGCCTGTGAATCCCCTCACAGAGTAAACAAGGAGGAGGTGGAGGTGGTCCATGGTAGTTCCCGAATTCGCCCATGGTTCTACACACACACACATACATACACACACACACACACACACACGCACGCATACACGCACAATTGAATAAATAACAAATAATAATAAAAATTTAAAAAAAGAATCAATGGTTGGATATATGATTTTGACTGTTTTGTCTTTGACTTTTTTGTGAGAAAGAAAGAGAACTATGACAGAAAGAAGACTTTTTTTAAAAAAATTAAGTGAAAAATAAACGTCAGTATTTGCAGCCTGATAGCTTAGAACTAAAAGCTTCAGGTTCTCTTAAGAAAAAGAAACAGGCTATCCTCTGGAAACCTCTGGGCCTATCAGTGGCTGGGAAGCACGGATGAATGTGGCTTCCTCTCTTCCTAATTGTTTCCTTGCTTGCCAGGCTGCTGTGGCTTTTTGCCAAGCTTTTCTTGCACTGTTGCTTCTTCTAAAAGATCAAGAAGGGACAGGAAAAGCAAGTCCTTCTTCATGTTGAGTCTGGCTGGCTGCTTGCAGACTCTGGGGCCTCCCCAGCACAGGGACAGAAGGCAGCGCGGTATTTGGTGATTTTTTTTTTAGGTTTTTCTTCCTCTCTGGCACTGGCGTGCCCCAGCCTGGTCTCTGGGTTTCTTTGTTGTCCCGCGTGAAAGTGCCCAGTCACTTAACCAAAGCAACCACTGGAGCTAAGCGGAAAACAAAGGGAGCCCTGGCCGGTCTGGGCTTTCTCTTTGGCCGGAAACAGCCTGAAGCTAATTGCAAGTGTAAGAAGAATAATTCTTGGTGCTGTAATTGAATTTTTATGGAAATAAACAGGTGGCAGATTTACTGTAGCCGTGGGCATGGTAGGGGGCGAAACGCCGTCGCCACATTAACCTGTTTAATTTAATAGCCTCAGCACTCATGGGGTGGGGGGAGAAAAGCAGTGTTGCACACTGAGTCAGTTGGATGCCAAATGTAAATAACTACAATTACCCTGGCAGGCACATGTGGTTGAGCAAGAGAGGGCACGGTGCCAACTTCCACTTGGTCTTCCTGCTTATTAATTAAGCTCCAGGAAGTTTCAAAACTTTTAACCCATGGAGAACCCTGGGGAAAAAAAAAAAGCAAGAGAAAAGAACCTGGGGAAGAGAACAAGGGAACGCAGTCCGACAGCTGGCGAAGCTGCACGAAAATGCAGCAAGCCAGGGTTTGCTTTGGGGACATGGTCATTATCTCAGAGACTGGGTTGGACTCAGGAACAGAGAAGCTAGCGCTGCGCTATGCTGTCCCCCAGTGGTCGAAATTCGGAAATGCATGTTTCACTGAAAGAAAAATTCAGACTGTCCAGGGGGATGTGGAAACTCTCTTAGTTCATTAATGTAAATGACGCTTACTTCTAAGCCAACTAATAAAAACGAAAGCCTGTGCTTAAAGTCTTGAAGATTTGCCTTTTTATGTTAGGGAATGAAGCATTTATATTTCTTAAAACATTCTATTTATTTGAAAGAGAGAGAAAAGATATCATGCCACAACATGTATATGTAATCAGAGGACAACTTTCAGATGTCAGTTTTGTCCTTCCACCCTGTGGGTTTCAGGGATCAAATTAAATTCAAGCCACTAGTTTTGCAAACAAGGACCTTTAGCTTGCACACAGGCAACTTTACCAAAAGAGCTAATGAATGTTTGTTAAGTAGACACCTGTTACTCAAATTTGTAATCATGAAATAGCTGCCTATCTTGAAGCCTGTCACAACTTTTGTTTGTTTATTTTGTTTGTTTCTTTGTTGTGGTGCAAGAGAATTGAACTTCAGCTATCCCTATAAGACCCCGACACATATTTGAAAGAAAAGGAGAAAGAAGAGATCAAATGAAGAGAAAATGAGAGTGAGACAGAGAGGGAGAGAAAAACCTTGTGATTAGACAGAAGCATACGGTTCTGAGGGACCACATTAGTTTGGCGAATACCAAAAGTGAATATCACAAGAGCATTCTCTCTTCGCACACCTGCCTCAGGCTCCACAGATGAGCAGCTTCCTTGGGAAGGAACTTGATAAACAGCAGCTTGCTCATCCTAAAAGATACATGAAGAAAAATCAGGGTCAGGCTGAAATATAGATTGTCAAAGTCTTATTTGATGGATGCAAAATATTTTATAAGTTATTTGAATGAAATGCTCACGATTGTCAGAGCCCCGGGAAACCAACCAAACAAGCTGCAAGTAGCCTGGGGTTGTTTGTGGGGCTTTACACTATGACTGTAGACCAAGTTAGTGAGATAGAAGCACGTCTGAACTATGCTCTCCTCTATCAGTTTTGTTTTGTCCTGGAACCCAATATGGTTTCTATAACTTCCAATCATATCTTCCAAGGACTTCATCTCACATGCTGGATTCTAATGCACAGCTCGGCTTCTGCTCCTGTTTTCTTCCCATCGCAGACCTGCCTTCCCGCCCACGGACCCGTGATGTCACATTTATGTCAGTAGCTGACACTCTCACCTTCACTGTCACCTTACTTTCTCACTCAGAATCTTCACACAGGTGTGTCAGGTCCCTCAAATACAGTGTCAAACAGAACACTGGCCATAATTTTACTGCCCTTCAATAGAAAGATGATATACAGAGACTTAGGTGACAGACAGGTGATGGATAAATAGACACTGGATAGTTGATAGGAAGATAATAGATGACAGACACAGATGATAGATATATTGATAGATGATGGATGGATAAATAGTAGATACATAGATTAGACAGATAAATATACAGATAAACAGATTACAGAAATAATATACAGATCAGATAGGTTCAGGAAAGATAATAGATGATGATAGATAACAGATACATAAGTTAGATAGCTGATTGCTAGGTAGATAATAGATGAATGATGATGATAGATAATAGATACTACATATAGATTAGACAGCATTGATAGAGAAATAATAGATGATGATGATTGATAGACTGATAGATGATAGTTATATAGCAGATGATAGACAGATGGCAGAAATAGATGATAGATAGACTGATAGATGATTAATGTATAGATTAGATAGATAATTAGAGAGAAGATATGTAGGGTATCTGGGTATGGGATAGATAATAGATTGAAGATGACAGATACATAGATGATAGTTAATAGATACATAGGTTAGACAGCTTATTGATACATAGTTAATAGATGAAGATGACACAGGTATATGACATTTGCTACATATAGATTAGGTACAGCATTAATAGAGAGAGAATAGGTGATGATGATAGATAGATAGATGACAGATACATAGGGAATATATATAGATACATAAACAGTAGATATAGATAAATGGTAGCTAGATGATAGACAGATGTTGAATCTATCCTGATAAGCAAGCCAGACATACAAGCATAGCTTTGCACTGTAGTTCACATTTACTATTAAAACCATTAGTCACTATAGTTCATTCTTGTCGCCTCCTACTTTTTCAGAAACCGACCTGCTCCTCATCCACACTACAAACTCTTCCTTGGGTAGCTATAGACCTCAATATCTTGTCTTGCCCCTCTGATCACATGCATCTGCAGCCAGTGAAACCTTTAAATACCTAGTGACATCTCCTGACTTGAAACCCTGAGCTTGATTCCCACAACTGTTAAGATGTACTTATTAGTCTTGTCTGTTGCTGTAAGACAAGACTCCAAGTCAAGCAGCTTAAGGGAAAAAGGGAGATTTATTAGACTTATGGTTCCAGAGGAGTGATACAATCATTCATGGTGGAAAAGGCATAGTTGACTGGCAGAAACTGGAATCAGCCTAAGTCACTGCAGACATCATGGAGGCTGAGAGCCATTGCTGCAAGCTCAAGAGCAGACTCACTCACTCAAGCAGGGGAGAGCTAACCAACCTCATGACCCACCCCCTGTGACTGCCTTCTTTCAGCAAGACTCTATTTCCTAAAGTTGCCCTGACCTTCCCAAACTAAAGATTCACCCACATGAGTCTATGGGGAAACAACTCACAATTCAAGCCATGACAGAATGACACAGGTCGCTGGTGTCCATTCCAGCTTTTCCTCTCCCGGCTCCCCCCATGCTCCTTACTCCACAGATCCTGTCTGCATTCAGTTCCCAAGGACACCCCCCTCCTCCCGCCAAGAGACTGTGCAGACATGATGTCTTCTCTACCCCTTCTGCCTCATGAGTACTTGCTTCCATCTCAGAGCTGAAGTGTCTCAAGTATGGCTTGCTGAAGAAAGGCTCTTCCCACCTTCCCGCACATGCCCCCACCAAAGCCTTGTAAACAAACATTCACAAACACTAGAACAAAAGCCTTTCTCCATGGAGCAGTGACCCGGTGGGATACTATACCAGATTGCATCAGAACTATACCAAATTGGTACTATACCAAATTGCATAAGAACTTTCTTCCTCCTTAAACTCCCAACACTCAGCATACCGTGTAAGACTTGCCTAACACTAATGAATATTTGTTAAGTAGACACCTGGTACTCAAATTTATAATCATGAAATAGCTTTCTATCTTGAAGGCTGTTAACAGCTTTTGTTTGTTTATTTTGTTTGTTTCTTTGTTGTGGTGCAAGAGAATTGAATTTCAGCTATCCCATATGTTAAGGCATATATGTTCTACCCCTGAGCAGTGCAGTGCCCCTTGGTGCCCTGAGTCTGCGCACCTCCTGCATGGCTGACTTAGAATGATGAAAGGAGTCACCGACTCAAATCGTTCATGCTTTAGATGACAGCTCAGCGCTGTGATTCACCTGTAGCTGCAGTTAGCCTTGGGTTTATTGTGGTCGTAGGCAGGAGCAACTGCAGAAACTTGCATTTCCTGTCACAATAGCCCTTCTCCACAACCTACAGGGACCCAGTGGGGTCTCTGCCAACTGCTTCGCAGTCCTGTTCCATTTATACCCTCAGAAAAATGATCACAAGACTGAACTACCTGGAGGCCAACTCCGATCAAAATTCAATTTATAAGCTGAAGTGCAATTGCGTGTTGTGATCAGCAGAGACAGTAGCTCGGAGTCAGCGGCTAGCAACAGCCCACAGCTCAGGCCCTTGCGGGGTCCCTGGTCCTGCCCGCCACTGGCATTTTTTTCTCTGAAGAGCTTTAAGGCTCCTTTGCATTCTATCAGCATCCCGTGGCCTTCTCTGAACGCAGAGAAGAGCTGTGGTAGGAGGTGCCTGTGCAGCCTGATCTCGATGTATTTTAGGCTGCATGACCTGAAAAGCAAGCAGTCTATTTCTCTGTCACAAAGTCAAAACAGTAACATTTGGTACTCGAGCGGGTGCATGCGCCCTTTGAACCCTGCCAGCGCGTTACCCTTTGAACAGAAGGGCGCTCCTCGTGGCGCATGCTTGGTCGTGACATCAAGGCGCTGCGGCTCATTGGGAGGCTTTCTCCGAAAGGCCACCGCAGTCACACCCGTCGAGCATAAACCCAGAACGAAGGATGGGCTGACCAGTTCTAGGCAATTCATCTGCAGTGCTGGGAAATTTACCACAAGAGCAATGGCTGCATCCCTCAACCTGGAAGAATGCTTCATGGTGCATCCAACTTACGTCTGAGAATCGGGTGTGATCAGCTCCCGGCCTGTGGGAGACATATGTGTTACAGAAGCAACCCGCTCTCCACAGCAAAAATCAGGAAGGAACCAGAAACCATCACCTATCTCAGTAAAGAACCTAATTGAAGCTGGACAGTTAAACAGAAAGTAAGGAAATGACAGACAACAGAGGGTGACAGGTGATTGTGGTCGCCTGCACACTTGCTAAACGAACAGTAAAATACACACACACTCATACACACAAGAAAAAAGAAAAGAAAAGGAATTGTCTTCCTTATCTCTTGGGATCAAATGAGGTACAGGGCGACTTGAATGTTATCCCACTCCAAAACACATCTACCTTTCCAAACTTCATTATTTAGATCACTTCTAGAACCTCAACTTCCTCATCTCAAGAATCCATTCAGTTTAGTCTACAGTCAAGAAATAAATCAGGAAATCAGATTCCTTTCTATTACCATGGCTAGCACTTAAAATGCTGAAGCTCGGAATGACTAGCTGTATCTTCATCTTCCTAAAGCTCGGCATGGAGTTCTGTTCAGGGTCAAACACTCAGCATTGCAACTCCTTTTTCCATGCCTAGATGTCCACGTGACATCCGGACACATACTGTGAAGAGAGGCACAGCTGGCCTTTGGGAACTCCGGAGAGAAGCCCAGCACAGCAAGCACTCAAGAGGAGAAAAGTGATGTGGTCTGAGTATTCCAAATTTTGGAATCACTCCTGTGGTTTTGATGGGGGGGGGTCTCCTCTGGGGTCTATATGTATCCAAGTTCTTGTGTTAGGGAGTTGAAGATTGAAACCAGAACACATATCGAGGATTAAGGCAGAGTTTATTAGAGGAAAAATAGAACAGAACTCAGGGGCTTGAATCCATGAGGGACAAGAAAATCTTGGAGAATTCATGGATTCCAGGAATGGAAACCTTGAAGGGTGAGAGAAAAGTCGGGCAGGAACTCATAGAGTCCAGGGGTGGAGTACCATGAGGGGCAAAGGAGTCCAAGACGGCTGCCGGATGAGGATTTTTTATAGGCCTGGGCAGGTCATTGGTTAGCTCCAGTTTCTGCAAACCTGTTGGGAGCTTTCAGTCCTCTATATCTTATTGATCTGTTCATATTGGGGCCCAACCCAGTTGATGTTGTGTCTAAACTCATGGTAGAGCTTACCTACAATGGAGACCCAATCTCCTTTCACAAACAGAGGGTTGGGGAAAGTTGGCGAAGGTATGTTCCATTCCAGAGTGGGGGATGACCTTGAAAGACCTTCAGAGACCATCCCAGCACTGCTGCTCTAAAGCTGCCTAAGTCTAATTCTGGTACTTAACATCTCTGGCATTTATGATCATCACATCATTCCACGTAAACCAGTATCACATTTTGAAATAACAATATCAAAACTTGAACAAGATGTATACATATAATTTATAAAATATAAATTTATAATTTGCCTTTAATATAAATTATACTCAATATAATTCATATATTTATATATAAATTTATAGTTTAGTTTGTAATTTACATATTATGTATATAATTTATACTTGAAAGGAGAGAGAGAGAGAAGCAGTATGCCATTGCACATAGGTGCAAGTCAGAGGAAAATTTTCTTTCAGAAGTCAGTTCTGTCCTTTTGCCAAGTGGACTTCCAAAGATCCAACTTGGGTCACCAGGTTTGCAACACAGGGGTCTTACCTGGCTCAACTCTCATCAGCCCTTTCCAGAAGAGGCTTAACTCTGGAAATTGAAAAAAACTGAGAGAATGGAGATTGTGGGCTATTAGAGCTTCTGTTATTTGGAAGGTAGCCGTACTTACCTTTTACTTAGCTGCTTGTGGCTCCTATAGTAGCCTCTGAATTCTATAAATTTTTAATCTGTTTAAGGAAGGTAACACCATGGTCTGCCCCAAAGCCCTTGCCTTGAATAGGTGTTACATTCCATTGGAGCCTTTCATTGCAGCCACCAGAGGCTGTATTTAATTAGCTCTTAAACCATCACATGGGTGGGCTGCCAGAGTCCTGCCTCCAATGACTAAGGCCACTGCTTTTGATTCCCATCTCAGAATCCCCTATATACACTCTCCCCACCCCACTTTACATAAGACATTGACACATACAATCTATTACCACATACCATTTTCTGCCTCTGTGGGGGTCTTCAGCTCAAGGGGAGATAAACCAAAAATGTTGTAGCTAAGGGTCAAAGGCACTTTCTGGCAAAAGCATTAGTTACCTGGAAGATTCAGACAGAAGTAACAGAAGGGAGAACAAAGGCAAACCAGGCAGCAGGAAACTGTGGCTGTAACACCCCAAACTCCACAGTTAATGTTCTGACTTTGACTCCACTTCCTGCTGCTGTGGTTTCTTTCTTTCTAGCCCCAGATGGAACCATATGACTAACAAACCAAGACATGTGATGTGTTCTTCCTTGTGCACGTAGCCCTGTCTCCTACTCAGACTTGAAATCCAATGTACAGACAACATTCAGGGGCCAAACACTTAAACTTCATCATAACTGTCATCCAGACACGGGAGTCTCATGCTTTCATAGGAAAGCTTCGAAGAACAGCAGGAAGAAAGTAAGCGTCCATAAAGACGGGAGTAAATTAGATAAAACGTGATGGAAGGAATCATAGGCAAATCTTTCTAGGATTTCTGCAGGAATAGAAGAGCTAGCAGCCTGTGTGTCCTTCCCTCTACCTTTGAGTCTCTTCTTATATTAAGATCTTCATTTAAACAGTCTTTTATCTTTGATTAGGAGGTGACCTTCGATACCAATCAGGATGCAGCCAAAGGTAGTGCAGGAAAAGCAAAACTGCAAACAACAACAAACCATAATACAGAACACCAAAGACCCTACATTAATCACCTGGAACTAGACCAGCCAAATCTCTCCCCATCCTAAAGCTCAGGGAACCTTGCAGAAGAGGGTGGCAAGATTGTAAGACCCTAAAGATGGGGAGAAGTAATGATATGCAAGATACTCCACACAAGTTAGGGCTGCAGCAGCCAGAACTGAACTTTGCCTGCCCTGCACAATGGCTGACATGACAAAGTCTAGCATGGCTCACAGGGGAGAAGGGTCCAGGCAATAGGATCCTTAGAGACAAGGGATTAACAGTCATCATAGAGTTCCCATACTAACGGGGGAGCCCAAGAAGGGGCTCCAGGCTATGCCACTGAGCCCTGAACCCTCACTAGGGTGGAGAACTCAGAGGGAGGTTTGGCATTCACACAAAAGGATGCTCCAGAGGATGGGAGGGAGGAAGGGGGAGGCACTGAGAGAGGAGAAGGAGGGGGAGGGGGTGAAAGGAAGGGGAGAAAGTGCAAGGCAGGATGATTGGGGAGGGTGGAAGGAGGGACAGGACAGGGGTACCTATTGAGCTTGTATGATTAAGAAAAAAAATAAAATGTGGGGGGGAAAAAAAGAAGAGCTAGCAGCTTGAAGGGCAATGCAAGGTTGAAAGTGATGCTCAGCTTCTTTTCCAAGCTCATAGGTAAATACAAGGAATTGGAGCATGCAGCCAAGAGACAAAAATTAATACTACAATCATTAAGGGACTAAAAGAAGGATGAATAGAAACGGGCAAGTTAAAAACACTCATCTGGATTATTAAGACAGAAAAGAGGATTGATTTTTTTTTCTTAACATAAGGAAGAAGGAAAGAAATCATGACGGCAGATAGCCATTGTTGAGTAAAGGGGGTCAGGAAATATGGGTGCTGTGGTTTGAATGTGAGTTGTTCCTTGCAGGCTCATGTATTTGAATCCTTAGTTGATGTTGATGTTTGGGAAAGTTGTGGCACCTTTAGAAGGTGGGGCTTTGCAGGAAGAAGGCAGGTCAAGGAGGCGGGCCTTAAAGCTGGGGAGCCCTGCTCTACTTTCTCTGCTGGCAATCTGCATTTGCAGTCAGTGACTTGCTCTCTCTCGAATATGATATATGTGACCTAACCTGCCTCTAACGAATGCCACGCACCGTGCCTTCTGCTATGGAATTCCCACCTTCATGGACCGGATCGCGCCTTTGGAGTCCTAAGACAAGTCTCTCTTTCTCCTTTAAGTTGCTTGAGTCTGAGTGTCATGTCACAGCGGCAGAAAGAACAACTGCAACACTAGGTCTTTTCACTTTAAAAAATTGTATAGCAGAGTTCAAAGTAGACAGAATAAAAACAAAGAAGTAGTAGAACTGGAAGGAACACAAGACAGCTACCATAAAAAGTGAAGATGTACTAGGCTCAGATACATATACTACCAGTGGAATGTGGGACCACTCCCTACGCGACTGCTTAAAGCTCTTTAATAGCACTCACACTTGGCTGAGCGATTTTTCCATTCAGAGCAAGAAGACTATTCATCCAATTTCCAGAGCTCTCCTAATGACCTTTTCCAAAGTTAGTCTACACACTATAGATGCATAAGGGGGTATTAGTCACCCACAATCATGCACAGAGGCACAAATATTGTCTTCTTGTAATACTAAAACATGCCAAGAAGATGAGATGATTTTTACTGATTACAAATGAGCACTAAATCTAACTGTCTATAGAAGCATGGCCTGTGGTTTTGCAGGATCTTTGATGTTTCTTTTTTAAAAAAAGTTCTGACCACTAATTAAGAGTCTGAATCAGGTTTGTAATCACCTTGTGAGTCCCGTTTGCCAAGAATCTTCCAGATGGATTTCTGTCATGCCACCACATCCAGCCTCTGAGATCAGTATCCAGAGCTCAATCTATTGTAAGCATCTTCCAGAAGAAAGGGATGTCTCATCAGACATGGTCATCCATCCAAACCCGCGTTCTCCTGCTTCTGATCTTCCACTGTTAAAAGCGTAACACACTGGGGGAAGATTGTGCTATATTTCATGAGTGCTTCGCGCTGCCACCAAGAGACACTTCCATCTGTTACTAGTTCTCAGTTCTGCTTACTGATAAAGCAGGAAAGACAGCTTGCTGATGATGGGCTCTTTGAAGCAAAAGGCTCCACTCTTCCCTGCAATTAATGATCGTAAATGATTTCTACCATTCTCAGCAGGTAAGGTGCATGATTTTAAGATGAGTTTCAGTCAATCATGGTCCTGCTTTCCATCCTCCAGGGATCCATTACCAAGAGACTCATGGCTCAGGATGTGCCCAACCCTGGGTAAAAATGGCTATCTGCCGTGGGATCCTCTCTTTAATTCTGCCAGCTGGTGCACACTCAGGAAGATACCTATAGGCTGCATGTTTGACCCTCGGAATTCTGCTGCATGCGGAGTATTACTTGAGTTTCAGCTGTTCATAAAAACCAGTATTTTGGTCACTTCCAAATTTCAGAGAGTCAGTTAATAGCCCTTGGCTATAGGAGAGGGAAATGGCCCTAGAAACATCCCAGAAACGATTTGGTTTTCTTCCCAGAATTACTCTGTGACTTCTATCATAAATCATTCTTAGAGAAATAATTATATCGTTTAAGGCCTCTGAGCTGTTTTTAGAGGGATTTCTTAGATCTACAATCCATATCTCTTTTTCCAAAAGGAAAAAAAATCTTTTACTTTCCATTTCATATTTTCTCTACTCACTTGGCTCAAAGTATCATTGACTATGCTTGTCCCCATCTCCATTGTAAACTAATGATTTTCTTAGTACTCATAACACTCTACTTTTCAAGTTAGCCATGAAACTTACTTGAAGATTATTCCTTTAAAAACTTCAGTCAGGCGGTTTTAACTTTCCAAATCACCAAATCACATCTATCTGTTCAAAGTCCCAACAGGGAAAAGTGGACAGCAGGTTTCTAAGATGATCTAGGTGGGGAGAGGCCAGGGAGCAAGGTGAGAAGTACTGGAAGGTTCTTCAAAGCTTAAAGTGTCGGTGATCTCTTCATCTAGGTGTGAGGTCAGTGGAGAAGCTGAACTCCTGCCAAGAGGGAAGATCAAGAGGAAGACAGGAATATCAAGATATCTAGTGGAAAAAAAATTATAGTACCTTTACTGAAGGGGCTTGGTATACATTAATAATGGCAAAGCGGAAAGAAAGAATGATTGGAACACAGAGAGAGGGAAATCAGCGTGAAACACCCTCATGCCATAAAGCTTATTCTATAAAAATTGGATCTGTTAGTATGGCATTCTACAGAGTCACTCGTTCTATTTTGTAGCAGCTCGTGAAAGCTACTATCTTTTACTATCTTTATTCAAGCACAGGACAGCATGAGAGTAAATAGAAAGCATAATGGACAATTGAATACCAGAATGAGTGGCACAACACATTGCATATTTAATGCTTACAGACCATCAGTGGTTTAATTTTTTTATCATTTCCATCTTTCAAGGAGAGGAAAGCAACCCCCTTTAAAGATGAGAACACACACATTACTAAAGGGAACAAAGACTAAAATGTTCAGGGAGGTTTTAGCTGGCATTAAATCTATCTTTTTTCTTCTTTCATTTTTTACGACCTTTGAAGTACATAGCCATCCTAAATACATGGATGTTGTTTTTAAAATGGCACTGATTTAAATGCAGAAATGATGGGAAACTAATGGAGCACAAATATAAAGAAACAGGGTGGAGTACAATGAATTTTTAAGTGCTCTTCCATGCGACTAAAAGAAATAATGACCAACAAGGTAGTTGTTATTGTTAGAAACAGCAAGGCAGTTACTGGCCAGTTGGTGATGAAAGAGTACAGAGACACCGTGTTCCCATGAACTCAGCATCTCTCTCTGGAGAAACAGGCAAAGGCAAAGCCAGTGGATAATCAGACACCTGTCCTAGTACTAGGGCCATTTTATTCTCTTCAAGTCAGTGGAGGATAAGGACAGTCACAGGGGCCAGAGAACAGATGAAGGTCTGACTTTAACATGTCAGGATGGAAAGGAATAGAAAAAGGAGAAGTGCAAGCACTGAGTCAGATCACCTTAAATGGACTTCGGCAGGAGAGAGTCCCTAAGAACACAATTAGCATGTAAGGCTAGTATACTGGGTAAGGGGATGGCTCAGTCTCTAGTGTGCTTGCTGTACTGCACCTGCATTTACTTTCCCACACCCTTGAGGTAAAGCAAACAAACAAACAAACAAACAAACGAAAAAGAGGCATAGTGTCCCAATGTTGAAGAGTCAGAGACAGATGGGACTCATTGGCCATCCATCTCAAGAAATCAAATCAGTAAGCTCCAGACTCAAGCAGACACTGCCTCATGAGGCATGCAAGGAATACAGAAAGACACTTCGATGTCAGCTGCTGGCTCTCATGTGTACCTAGAACTACAGGCATATGTATGTGAACACATACACACACATCTCTACACACACACATGCATGCAATAAACAAAGCAGAGAAGGTTCCGATAACCAAGAAAGACACAGGATCGACTTCTGGCCTTCACACATGTAAATACGCATGTGCCTATGCACCTCAGCCCACGTACACACACAAAAGAGAATAAAATACCTAGGTCGGGAAAGGAGACAAGACATGCAAGACACTTGGTCTTCCTTGTTTTTACAGAAGCATGCACTGTTACCTGTTTCAAGTAGTACAGGTTTGTTAATGATGGCAAATCCTAGCATGACTCCTGGGGTACTGTTTAGAAAGTAAATGGAACAGCTCTGGAGCCAATGGCTTTGATTACTCCTGCATTTAATAAGTCAGTTTGAGGGAGAAAAACATGTTCTTTTTCCCTTTGAAGAAATTAAATGCCTGTTTTTAGAGAACTAAAAACAATCAAAGAATCTACTGTGTTATTTTCCTATGAAACTTGACTAGTGTTTACAGGCGCTCGGGAAGACATAACCACCAACTACTAATTACAGATACTTTGCCTTTGATAGGGGATTTATAAAGGGTTTTTAATGCTTCATTTTCAAATTCTCAGATTTCTAATGCAGAGGCAGGGCCTCTGGTGTTTGGGGGAAGAACAAGTTCTTACATGAGAACGTCATGGTGTACAATGAGAAAGGAGGGAAATTGCTTACCTGCAATCTACTTGGGCAGTCATCTTTGATGTAACATCCCCAAGAGATGATTATCAAAACAATAATTTTGTTTCAAGTATTTCCAAAGTAGAATCTCCCTAGCAAATATTCTGTGTATTCCCAGACATTCAAAAAAAAAAAATCAGACACATCAGTTTTGCAATGTCCTCACAGTGTCTGAAAACTGAACTTAGGATGCCAGGTTTTGTCACAAGTACTTTTGCCTACTGAGTTACTTGCTGGACCTCTTGTAAACATTCATAAAATCGATGATGGCGATCAGTAAAATAATCTCTCAGAAAAGTGCCATTGCACCATTCCTGTTTTCAGTAGTGCTCCTTGTTTTGGAAGAGTCGGTGGCAAAGTGATTGAAATAAGTTTATAGTATGAGGGCAGGTAGCATATGCCTACTGGGTGTTTTATTAGCATCGTGACAACTATTATCATGTATGGAAAATGTGTTGCAATTCAGATACTAACCTTCAGGTCAGGCCTGTGAAGGAGACAGTGCCAAAGGTATTTTCATGACAAGTTCATTGAATTTCGGGAAGATTAATAACTTCCTCCTGGTTTTGACTTTCAGAAATGATAGAGCCAAATTGAAGGACAAGCCTAACTCCAAAGTTAACATTCTTATTGACTCCTTCTGAGAGTTTAAATTTCATTTATCACAGCCATTGAAGTCTTAGTAATCAAAATTTCAGTTTCTAGGAGTCAGCATGCATAAGCTGCTGTACATGACAGGATCTGTCAGAGAAAAGAACACAATTTAAGCCGTGGTTAAGCCTGAAATTAAACTCTGCCTCCAATTTCTCATTTCAAAGTGATTTAATCATTGTATTTTCTTTCTCTCTCTCTCCACACATCTCTGCAGCAGGTCTAGAATATGTCTAGCATCTCCCATTCAGTCCCAAATGACCAGAGGACAAAAACTTCCTTTCATGTCACTTCTAAGCAAAAGCTGAAAGGCCAAACATCACTGGAAAAATTTGCTCAGGTGTGATTTTTCAGTTCAATTCTGTTCTCCCTTGAGATTCCAAGCAGCCTCAGATAATCATCTTGAACTTCGGTGATGAACCAACCTCAGATTCACACTGTGGCTTCTCAGAAGGTCAGCCCTTCCATTTAGAATAAGGCTCGGCTTCAAGTGACGAGCCAGGCGGGGTCAGATGCTCAATGCTTGGCAAAAGCCTCAGCTGCCGTATTGAAACAGTGTTGACAAGATGGCAGGCTTTAAAATAAATCCCCGGTGGAGACTGCTGATATCATTCTCCATTTCCCTCTTGTCCCCTCGCCAGCCGAGCGCTGCTTTCTAGAAGACCTGCCAATCATGCCGAGTTTGCTAGAAACTGCAAGAAAGGCACAACGTGCAACTGTTCAGCCCAACAACAAGGACTGAGCTCTAGGCAGTCACTTAAGGCAGCCTTCTTCATTGTCAACATAAGAAAACATGCCCTGATGTATATATACCATACAGAGACAGCCATACCCTCCAGTGTGGTTAACCAGTGGTTAACCCTTTCCACTCAATATTACTGGTAAAGTCAAAGCTGAGATTTATGATTGCTTCTCAACAACCTGTTTTAGTAAATGCTTGAAAGATATTGATCAATTTCAATTAGGCAACATCAGCACATTTGTCTAGAAAGCAAGAACTCAACTAACTTTCAATGCAAAATAACCAATGCGGGACTGGACTGTTGGTCCAGTGGGTCAAAGTACTTGCTTTGCAAGTATGTGGACCTGAGTTCAAATCCCCAGCATCCATATAAAACAATTAGTGTGTCTATGTGTATCTGAAACCTCAGCATTTGAGATGTATGATATGAGGCAGAGGATGTTGTATCTCAAGAGCTCTCTGACTAGTCTGTTTAGCTAAGCTGGTGAGTTTTGGATCAATGAGCAACCCTGTCTCAGTGCAATAAGGTAAAGAGGTGGAAAGTCATCTATGCATGTGCACAGGGCATGTGCATGTGTCACACACCTACATCAAATGCATTCATATATGAAAATGTCATGACGTGTGGGCTGGGGGTTAAGGAGAGACAACTCAGTTGGTAAAATGCTTGCTGGGCAAGTTGAAGACCTGATTCCCAGAACACATTTAAAAATGGAGTGTGGTGGATACTCCGGGGATGGGAGGGGGAGGCACTGGGGAATGGGGAGGGAAAAAGGAGGGGAGGGGGCACAAGGAAGTGGGGGGGTGGAGGGAGGGAGGGGACTGGTGTACCTGTTAAGTTTGTATGAGTGGAAATAAAAATTTATACAAAAAATGGGGTGTGGTAATGCAAGCGTTTAATCCCAGAATTGGAGAGATGGAGACATGTGGATCCCTGGGGACTCACTGGGTGACCAGTCTAGTCTAATCTGCACTGGATTAGACACTATCCAGACACTGTGCTGGATAGACAAAGGTGTCCACTTGACAATTGCATATCTGGGCATATCTGTGCAAAATTGATAGTGAAAGTAAGCTTTAAGCAAACACACAAGAGATTGTCTAGTTGACGGTGAAAGGTCTAGTCCATCATGGATGGGATTATTCCCTGTACAGCAGGCTAAGAGGGAGGAAGCTGATTCAGGAAGCTGGCATTCTTCATCACACTTGGACAGGCATGCTCTTTGGTGAATGAGGTTTGCCTTCCCCTCTCTCAGCAATCTCCATCAATATGGTGTGGCCAGTTCTTCCAGCTCCTGCTGTTGGTATGAGTTCACCTGCCAAGCTGAATTAAGAACTATAACTGCACAATCACAAGCCAAAAATAAAATCCTCTTATTCCCATAAGTGTCTGGTAGTGAATTTATCAACAAGAAGCAGATAAGCTGCAAGAGACACTATCTCAAAAAACAAAGAGGATAGCACCAAGACAGCCAAGACTCATCTCTGCAATGTACAGCTACATATAGTAACTTACACATCGATGCAACTGCACACATACACACACACACACACACACACACACACACACACACACACACACAAACACAATCATGGAGGGGTAGAAATATGAATTAACTCATCATTACAAGTGCTACCACCTGTTTATATAATAAAACAGCTTGGCCTATGAAGAGTTTATACTGAAAGTTTAGCTCAAATCATGACTCTACTGATCTTCTGGGCTCCTGACTCTAATTATTTGATGTTCCAACTTAATTGAGCCGCAGAATGGCCTAAGAGATGGCTGAGCATGGCTGCTTAGCTCATCTGCAGGAGACTCCCGAAGAGAGCAGCATTTGAGCGGGTGGAAATAGTAAAGTAAATCCTGTTCTCCAATGTGAGTGGCAACAGCTAATCCGCTAAGACACTCTGGGAAAGGCAGAAGTATAGAGGATAGCTTGTTTGGGTTACTCTTCGTGCTGCTGTGAGACAACACTGAGGCTCAAACAACTTAAGGGGAGAAAGGGGAGATTTATTGAGCTTACAGTTCCAGAGCTTACGGAAAGGCATGGCCATCGGCAGAAAATGGAGGTGGTCTAAGTGACATCCATCATGGAGGCTGAGAGCGGATGCTTGAGAGCTCAAGAGCAGATTCACTCACTCAGGCAGGACAGGGCTAACAAGCCTTGAGGCCCACTCCCTGTGATGGCCTTCCTCCAGCAAGATTCCACCTCCTAAAGGTGCCATGACCTTCTCAAATACTGCCAACAACTGAGGATTCAAACAAATGAGCCTGTGGCAAGCAACTCACATTTCAAACCATGACACAGCTCAGTTCCCTCTCTTCCTGACTGTATGACTGGAGACAGTGCTTCTCCTACTCTTGCATCCTGCACATGTGAGCTATAGTTAAAGCAATCAGCACTCATTCCTTTGAGCTACGCCAGTTATATGTACATCAGCTTTATGGGCTTGAAGATGGCAGATCATGGAATGACTTGGTCTGTATAATTAAGCCAGCCATTTTTTTATATAAAATTATATGAATATACACTATATGCATACATATATTACCAGCTCCACTTCCCTGGAGAAGCGTGACTAATGCAATGCTCTTTTATTCTGCATATGAAATAATCAATGACACAGCAAGAAGATTCCATGCTGTGAGAGAAATTAACTTTTAGATACATTTCTCCTCTGTTCTTAGATGATTTATTTCTCTACAGACATGGAATGGGAGAATAATGCAATGCTATAATTTTAACTCGGTATTGAGACTCTTAATAATGGTTCACGTTTGCTTTACCAAACCCATGTACATTCTGGCCATAAGATGCTGAAACTGGTGCATTGTTTCTTAGTAAAATTATTAGGATGGCCTACTCTGCCATGGTAACTGGTACCCAGGTTTTAGGGTTTGGATAGTGTCTCCCCAAGGCTTATATGCTTGATCCACTTTATAAAGGGGGTATTATAGAAAATCCTTAGGTCTGTGGGGCATGCTCTTGAGAAGCATTACTGAACCTCATTTTCTTCTCTCTCTATTCTCTCTCTTTTCTCTTTCTGTCCTCAAGATGTTTGTTCTGTCTCTGACATATTTATTACAATACCCCGTGCTCATCAGTGACCCAAACAAATGGAGACATGCAATCTTGGATTTAGATCTATAAATCCTTTGGCCAAAATAAATTTTTTTATTTGCATTATAGTGATTGGAAGCTGACTCATACGACAGGTTAAGCAGGATAATGGCTTTTTTTAAAATCTAGTATTGAAAAAACTACTAATTCAAACTCTGGTTCTTTAAGAATTGTGAAAAATCAAAACCTGCAAAAGATTTTTTTTATCTAAAAATGAGTTTATTTTAGAATGCCTAAGAACAAGCAGATTTAAAGTTCCAATCACATGAAATAGTCAGTACACAAAAATCCTTCACAGCAAAAGCACTCAGTTTTGTCTCTGAGTACCACCGATCTAGGTAGAAACACTTTCCCTACTTTTCTGGGAATTATTTAAGCCATTTCATTCTATTTTTTAAAATGTGAAACTAAAATGCAAACAGAAAAGCTTAAAATATAATCAGGGAACTGAATAGAATTTTATTTTCTCTTTCACTTTTTTCTTTTCTTTTTTTTTTAATTTTTATTTATTTCCGCTCATACAAACTTAATAGGTACCCGGTCCCCTCCTTCCTTCCACCCCTTCCTGGACCCCCTTGCTCCCTCTCCCTTTTTCCCCTTCCTTTCCCCCCCTCCCTCCCTATCTCCCAGTGCCTCCCCCCCCCATCCCTGGAGCATCCTTTAATGTGTATGTCAAACTTTCCTCTGGGTCCTCCTCTCTGATGAAGTGTAAGGATTCAGTGGCATTTCCTAGAACTCTTTCTTGTGTTCCCCTTAAGTATAGGAACACTATCATGTCTGTTAATCCTTAGCTTCTAAGGATCCTAGTGCCTTTGGTCCATGCTAGACGTTGAGGGGTCAATAATGTGTTGGTGATTGCTCAAGTCATGCAAAGCCCTATTATGATTGCTTCGGCCCTAACTTGTATGGAGTATCTTGCATACCATTGCTCCTTCCTATCTTTAGGCTCTTACAATCTTACTGCCCCCTCTTCTGCAAATTTACCTGAGCTTCAGGATGGGGAGAGATTATGCTGGCCTAGTTCCAGGTGGTTGATATAGAGTCTCTGATGTTCTGAATTATGGTTTGTTGATTTTTTTTTTCAGTTTTGCTGCTCCTGCAATGCCCTTGGTTCCATCCTGATGGGTATTGAATGTCACCCCCTGGCCAGAGATAAAAATCTGTTAAATTAGAGTCTTATTATAAGAGTAAATTCAAAGGTAGATGGAATAAAAGTAGGAGACCACAGTGAGAGGGGGTCAGTCTCCCACTGCAAAATAGTTACTTTCTATCTGCCAGATTATATGCCCTCCCCTTCTGGTGAGATCATATCCCATCAGTTGCAAATGATCAGGAAGAAAGGTCTGTGAACTTAAACAGATATCTCATTGCTTGCTTATAGTACTTGATGGTGGCCTGTTTTCTTGCTGTAACATGATCCCCTCTCTCCTTGTTTCTGGTGGGGCCCTCCTTCCCCATCCCTCCTGTTTATAATCTTTGCAATTACTGTAGGTATTACAGAGATTTATTTTTGAGTGTCTCTAAGTGGGTTTGGTACTAGGATCCACCTATTAAGGAGTACATACAGTGCTTAATTTTCTATGTCTGGGATTTCTGCCTCACAAGCAGAAATTCCTTCCTGAGTTTGGATCCCAGGTCTCATGTAAAAGAACACCAGATTTTGGAAATGATTGTTGGCCTGCACTTCTGCCTGTGAAGGGCAGAGCCTGGGAAATCCCAGAGTAAAGCAAAAAGGAGGTAGAAACAATCAAGGATGATTCTTGAAGTCACTCTTTGTGGGGGCCTCAGTCTAGGTGACCTGGGTGGTCTGGCAAGCTTAGACAAAGATGTTTTGATGGAGGAAGACAATAGGGGGCATAGCTTAGGATGTTTTGAAGAAATCTTGCTACATACAGCCTGTGTGCTGGCTTGACCTTTAAGATGATTGGTTGCCTGTTTCCCCACCCTAGAATTCCCCTTACAGTTTCTGCCTTTATAAGAGGGCTATGGACTTTCAATAAAGGAGTTCCTGTTTGACTAGACTTCCTGTTGCATCTGATTGTCCTCCGGAAGGAGGGCTGGGAGTGGGCAGACAGCGCACACACCTTTCCCAGATCCCCCCTGTGGAGGACCCGCGAAACCAGCCTGCAGGACAGAGCTGCAATCCCCGGGGACCCCCACAACTCTTGATCTTCCACAGGGACACATAGTCAAACACACACACACACACACACACAAATAAAAAATTCTGGGTGGATATGGCACCTTGTAGTTCTGGCCCTGTAAACAGAACCTGGGAAACTCCAGCAAATAAGGAGTTTGAACAATCCTCGATAATTTCTGATGTCACCCTTGGGCCTCCACAGGTACACATGTTCAAGTTCCCTCTTTCATGCACTCTCCCAACATGTACACGTATATGTGTGTGAACATATGCATAGAAAATAAATTATGAAAATACTGGCTGGTAGAGTGACTTGGTAGGTGTTTTCAGAGAAAAAAAAATCTCACCTTTTGGCCGTTCATCTTGTTGTGCTCTCAGAATAGTAAAGGCATTTAAAAGACTCCAACATGGGGCTGGAGAGGTGGCTCAGGGGTTAAGCCTCCGCCTTGCAGGCGGAAGGTCCCGAGTTCGCATCCCAGATATAGACGCCAGGCGGAAGCGGGGGCAGCCTGCGCTTCTGGTCCTGGTAGGGCGGAGCCTGTGAATCCCAGGGCAGAAGGAGGTGGAGGCGTCCATGGTGGTTCGCGAATTCGTCCGTGGTTCTACACATACACACACACACACAGACACATGCGCACATACACACAGTTGAATAAAAAAAAAAAATTGAAATCCTAATTCAAAACAATAAACCTTAAAAAAAAAAAAAAAAAGACTCCAACATGAAGCGCCCCTAAGGCAACTCAGTTCCCAGGTCTGCTAAGCAGAAGCTCATTTCTTCAGAGGTCTAATTGAAGGTGTTGAGGATGAGAACTGACCCTTACAGGCTCATGTGTTTGAATTATCAGTTTGGAAGGCTGTGGCACCTTTAAGAGGTGGAACATTGTTGAAGGCAGGCAGGCATGTCACAGGAGGCAGCCTCGGAGTTTAGTAGCCCTGTTTCCTCTGTTTACTCTCTCTGCCCTCCTGATGGCTGTGGTAATCTAACCCCACTTCCTGCTTCTGCTTCCAACCATGCCTTCTGCTGAGGACCAGCCCATGGTAGACTCTAACCCCTTGCAGCTATACATTTGGAAGCCAAATAAATCTCCCGTTGTCTTCCAAGTTGTTTGAGTCTGAATATATTGTCTCACAGAAAAAAAAAAAAAACATGTTGCCTCAGCAGTATGTAAACCAAAGTTGGGGAACGTCATTAATTGATCAGGTAAATATCACTTACCTCACGTGCTAAGGGACAGGTCAGGACTGCCGCAGAGACTTCCTACCCTCTGAAGCTGAAATAGGTCACAACCTTACAAGAGGACTCAGCTCTGCTCTGCTACTTCTTTCTCAGCCTACATCCCATCTTTCTTCCTAGATCCTATTCGTTTTTCAACATAAATCCTTAGAATTCCTTCTCTCTCCCCCCAGACAGGCTGTCATGGCAGCTCTCTCCCCATCCTGTCTGCCCTTAAACAATCTCTTCCAATGTTCTCCCATCTTAAGGCTAAACTATGACTCTCTTGGCCACCAGGACTCCAATTCTAAATAAACTCCTTTTTCTAGATCTCTCTCTTTCACATCTCTTTATGCACGGACCTCCGTGTGGAGCCCATACATGGTCGGAGTTGTTCCCCATTCCTTTCCCCACTGCTCTAACAACATGGAGGCCCAGGCATAAAGAGGAACTAACACAAGAGAGAAGCTGAAGAAACACAAGTGTATTAGAGGTGGGGTCAAGGCAGCCACAGTTTAGCCATAAGATGGGAGAGCATCGCAGCAGGAGAGAGCGCTTAAAGTCAGAGAGGCCAGGGAGAGCTAAAGACAGTGGCCACCATGGTCAGCGCAGGAGTTAAAACTTGGAAGAGGACAGGGTCCAGTAAGCGAGCCCCTGGGTAAGGTGACTCTTTTATGACCTCAGAAGTTCTTAGGGAGCAGGGTAATGAGGGTAGGGAGATGGTTTTTTCCTGGGGTCATTTATTTAAGCATTCAGGTTCACTGCCTTCGATTTGGGATTCCAGTCACTTCTACTATGTAGCTACCTATGTGGGCTATCTATGTGGGCTGTGGGGAGCCCAGAGGAAAGTGACCCAAGAAAATGACTTCAGAATGACACCCATGCCAACCCTTAGGTGACTCGTGCACCTCATTTTCAAACACTATCAAGATTGGGAGTTTGAAAATTACATCATCATGATGTATTCTGCCATGTTTCATTAGCATGCTAACTGACTTGATTGTCTCCACCAACACTGTCTCTCAAGAGGCCAAAAACTGTGAAAAATCAAGGAAATGTTTGAATATGTTCAATTTGAAAGATACTATTTTTTATCCATCCGCAAGTTCCTCAGCCTATGCAATTTCTCTCACAGAACAGATACTAACTGCCTTGAAATCACAGGTTGTGTTTCCCCGTTACTTTCTCTTTTCATCACCCAAGGGTCTAACAAAGACACGTTTATAGCAAACACTCTGAAACTCACTGGTTAGTGAAGCTAGAAATAAAACCAACACCCTTCACCACAGAGCCCGTGGCAAAGCGTGGGATGGGAAGATCAAGTGCTGACTACCTGCGGGAGAGCTGCAGCCTTGCGTGACCTCGAAACAGGGCTCGCCGCTAATGACCAGGGCCTTCTTTCTGGAACGTTCCATTCCCTTTGTTTTAGACAGCTCTTCTCTTTTCTCACCTTCGAACTTTGCAACTAAGTGCCATTTTATGTTCTTGCTGACCTTCCACATACTCATACTTCTGAATCTTTCTGGTGATGTTCATTTCATTTCTTTCTTCCTTTCTGTTTGATATTCTTATCTTCCAAGATTCAACACAAATACCACTTCCCTTCCAGACTGAATGATATGTTTCTTTCTTTTTCCATATATATATATATATATATGAAAACTATGTATATGAAATGTGAAATATATATACACACAAGTTTTCAAATGGAAAGTCTCTTTGGCCTAATTTTATATTAATTTTATTGATTTTTAAATTGTATTAACCATGAATTTCTGTGTTTTTATTGCCTATTGCCAACCCCTACCCCATATTCCTTCCCTCCTTAACCATTCTTCCTCCCATTTATTTTCCTCCCTATCCCATGTCTCCTTACACATGCAGCTGGGATACCTCTAGGATGTCTGCACTAGTTAGTGTTTAGACATCTGTCAGATTGCAAATGGTTCACCAGTGAAGGTAGATCCATTCTCTTTTGTCTAGCATAGTCCTATGCAATCCCTCAAGGTAGGTCACGTCTGATGAAAATGTTTCTGTTCCATTGCAAAAGTATGGTTTTTATGTTACCAAGTTTCCTTTCCATCAGTTGATTTTGTGAACATTTCTAATGATCTTTATGCATAAATAAGCAAAGATCAGAATGTTTTTCCTCTGGATTAAACCAAATGACAATGTCTGTTGCAGTCTGCTCTGCCAGATTGCTTTAAACTTAGTTGTGTGTTGTAGAGGGAGGTGTTTTCTTATAAGTCCAGCATCATTCTCTGGATATCAAGCAGTTTATAGAGCAGCATAATATACTAATATATTCACTCACTCTCCTGTTAATATAATTTAGTGATGTCTAACTTCACTATTATAAGTGACAGTAACAAATATTCTGATACATGTCGTTTGCAAATGTGTGCTGGTGAACCTCCACAATAAATTGGAATTGCTCAACAAGGAGTAGGAAGTCTTAATAAATTTGATCCACTTTCACTTGTTCTTCAGCTGTATTGTACTAAGTGACACTTTTTCAAGCCATATTGTTACTACACCTGTGTCTGATTGTTGACCAAAAGAAGCGAATAAGCAAGAAGAAACATCATTTTGTCCAAGGGCCAGCATGCGGAGAAGGCACTGCTCCATACCACCAAGAAAGAACACGTTAGGGAGCACAGGTACCCCAAAGGGCTTTCACAGAGAAGGAAAAAGGGGCAGAGGGACATGGGGAGGAAGGTGGTGTGCTGATAAAGTCATTGATCCTGCATTTCTTTTTTCTTTTCTCTTCGGTTTCTCAAAGGTAATCACTCTCAATCTCCATGTGTAGCTCCCGTCAAACATTACCTTCCAGCAAGTCAAACCTCACAGCTGATGTCCTTGTCTAGAATAAGGAAAGGTGCCAATGCTTATAGTAGGGCCAGCAACTACTTTGCATTTTGTGAACCTAGAGAAAGATTAGTTAGCAGTTAGCATTTAACACCTTTTGTTGTTGTTCATGTTATTGATGTTTTGGTTGTGGGGGGGGTCTCTGCTCTGTGGCCAGGCTTTCACCCTTCCTCCTATCTCTATTTTGGTACGGCTTCTCTTCAGAATTTACAACACTGCAAATGCAAAGCCTCAGGATGTGCCAAGGTATGGCCTCTCTAACATGGGAGGAGCTTATTTCTCTCACAATCAACACAGGTAAGATTTGCTATTTTCATATAATTTTCCTTTTCATTAATTCTGTTATGATAATACAAGTTAAATGCATTTTCATATTTTTTGGAGTTATGTGTATTTTCTTTTTAATGAGTTATCTGTTTGTATCATGGCATTTTATTTTCTGCCAGGTAATTAGTCTTGTGGATTTCTAGGAGATCTTTACCTATTAGGGAAATTAGATTCCATTGTTGTTATTGCTATAGGAGTTGCACATTATTTTTGGTGTGTGCTTTTGACTTTTTGACTCTACTTATTAAAACTCTCCTCATTTTCTAGCTACTATAGTGGAGAAAAATTAATTTCCCCTATCTTTCATATTTCTAAACTCCCTGTAACAAATAAGAGAAATGAACAGGAGGAAAACAAGCCAAGGTTTATTAGCTCATATATTTTCATATGTTCATGGGAGACATCCAGGAAAATGCACATCATCTCTAGACTCGATCTCAAAGAAAACATCTCAATTTCAGTCTTCAATTCTGCTGTGCTCTGAAACAAAGAAAGGATTGGGGCAAAGGTCAGAAAAGTCACGACTGAGGACAGTGACCCTGACACAGCACAAGGTGGTTTCTGCAAAGTCATCTCTTCTCCACTTTGTCACCACTACAGCCTTGCCAAAGAAGAAATGCTTTACGAAGGGAGACCTTTAGGGATGGGGAGATGACTTGGTCTGTAAAGCACCTCCCATCATCCCACACCTATGTAAAAAGCCAAGCCTGGTGGTGCAATTCTGTAACCCCAGATCTATGGGGTGGGAGACAGGTAGAGCCCTGAAACTCACGTGGGAGCCTGTCTAGCCAATCAACAAACTTCAGTTCAGTGAGAGAAATGTTATATCAAAACTTGAAATGGAGACTGGTTGAGGAAGATATCTATAATTGATCTTTGGCACACACACACACACACACACACACATACACAAACACACACACACAATGAATAATTTCTTTGTAGATATCAATTCCTCTTACAGGTAACTTTTCAGAGCTATCCCTGGGACAACTGCTCTCAAAGTAATCCATGTGCTATATAGGCATATTTTAGGGTAACATGCTCTATTCTCCTACTCTCATACTTGGGGTGACAGATCATGAGTCTGTGACTGCTTCTGAGTCACTGATTATTGAACTGATTATGTCATACCAAACTTGCTATTACATTTTGAGGCTCTCAAGAAAAGATGGTGTATCTTATTCAACTTTTTACAATGCCAAGAACTTAAAATGGCAGTAATAAGTTATCTTTGAATGAATCATTAATTTTTGATGACTTCATGTTTTTTCTTTCAAGCTTAAAGTGACGGTCACATTGAAATGTTATGGGAGCTATTAAGTTATGGGAGCTATTAGGAGTCAAATCCTGGATCCACTCTCAATAGCACAGTTAAAGAGGCAAGAAAGGACTGGAGAGATGGTTCAGGGATTAAGGCTCTGCCTCACAAACAGACGGACCTGAGTTCAGGTCCCAAATTCCATGGAAAAAGGCCAGGCAGAAATAGTGGTGATGCGCACTTCCAGCTCTGGAAGATGAATGAAGCCTGGGAAATTCCAGAGAAATCAAAAAAGAGGTAGAGAATCCAAGATGATTCCTGAAGTCCCTCTTGGGCATCCAAAGGCACATATATTGCCCTGTAACACACACACACACACACACACACACACACACACACACACACACACACCATACCACACACGGCCCCCCACCATACCCCACACACACATACTATACCACACACACACACACACACACACACACACATACACACCATACCACACACACATACACACTACACACACATACCAACACACACACACACATACACACAAACACAAACACACATACACAATATTACACACATACACAATATTACACACACACACACACACACACACACAACAAGAAGCAGATAAGAATGAAAAGCAGAGAAAGGAGTTTCATTCAATGTGGTCACATTGTAAAGAGGAACATGGAAATCTTATGTGACAGCCTTCATCCATTAATTGACACACACATTGTTCATGTCATCTCCACTCCAGATCCAGTCTGTCCCTGGAAGATCATCTCTGTCCCTGGAAGATGGTCTGATAAACTTAGAACTGTGGGAAATATTTCTAAGAGACAAGTTCCTTCTCTTCCTGGCATCTAGGCCCCATCTTTTTTAATTTCCCAGCATGAGACTTCTGGAGAAATTTCAATTCCTTGGGATCCCTCTTTGAATAGTCTGAAAATCAAAAGGAGATGCATGAGGATTTTTTAAAAATACTTTCATTTGCACTGAGACAGTTATAGGATGATTAGCTTGGTGCTAGCTGCATGTTATAGCAATGATCACACTGTCTTGCTATGGTCTGACTGCTCTGTTGGGGCTCAGAAGGACAATTCCCCCAAAACTAATGTTCTCACCTGCTTAATATTTTGAGCTGAAAGAAATCAGCTCTTGAGACCAGAACCTACCTCCTACTTCTCAAATCCCTTTCTTCTCCAAAGTAGAACATGGCCCTGTCTTTAAATTTGTCTTCTCAGATTGAATGGCACAAGTGTCCTCCTTGCTCATGTATAATTTGTCATTTGCCCCAGTGACAATCTCACCTTTCCCTATACATGGGGGCATCTTATAAATACCACCCATCTGGTTTTTATATTTTGTCAGACTTCTGTACATATATTTGTGATAAACATGCGTGCCTTTTCTCCTATAAACCTGTTTGTTCCAGAGTTGTTACAGCTCCATTCTATAACCTTTATGCTGATATTTAAGTGAAGAACAATGAAATTATTTGACATACTGTTTTTTTATTTAGGACATGGTTTCTTAACTGTCAGCAAGAAAAGGGGTGTGTGGAGTGAGGTGTGTGAGTTTGCATGCATGGGATGTATGCTTGTATATGCACGTGTGCATGCATGTACAAAAGTGTGCGTGCATGTATATGTACGGTGTGTTCTTGCATGTGTGCATGCATGCATATTCAAATGTGTGCATGCATGTATATTTGCATGGGAGCGTGTGTGCCTGCATGTGTGTGTGTGTGTGTGTGTGTGTGTGTGTGTGTGTGTGTGTATACACGTGTGTGTGTTCATGTGTATGGATGAGGTAGAAGAGACAAGCTCACATAAACCATTTAAAGGCTGAAGCCCTTTTTTAAACTTACAAAAGAATTATGTGGAAGAATACAGTCTCCTAAAGCAATTTAAGATGACATGCTAAGGTCCTTAAAGCCTGAAAGCTGTTTAAAAATCATAGCTTTGAAATAGACCAGTGGGAATTTCAAGGAAATCAGAGATTTACCCTTCCACAAATCCAACAGCAACCAGCCCTGCTTTTGCTTATTTTCCATTTCCCTTTGGGCATCTTGCACAAACAAATTGCACATGTTAAAAATAAGCCACAAAAGTTTTCTAGAACATTATCATGTATAGCATTACTACTCAAATGTTTCTGCTATTCAGTGAGAACACAGATTCCTCAGTCTTCTTGAAAGCAAAGGTTGATGCACATGTGGTCATCCGTGTTGCAAAGATGATGTAGAAGTCCACGCTTCGTGTTCATGCATAATGTACAATTTTCTCTTTGGTTCGGGCCTTGTTGAGAACCCAAGATGGCATCTTGCTTTGTCTAGCTTCGAGGTCTCTATATCTGCAGGAGGTTGTGTAAAAGCCATTTTCTGGGTTTACCACCTTGCCGTCGTTACTGATGATCACACCAAAAATAAACATTTTTCCAGCAGTGCCCAATAGCAATCAAATGTGCCCGGGCAAGGACTGCTTTTCAAGAAAATGAAACAAAACATATGGAAGGAAGCGAAGAACTCTTGTCAAAATTATTCCACTGTGAAATTAGCAGCATTCCACAAGAAAATATAATCATGCCAGGGGTTTCTTTCTTTGGTGGCTCTCACATAAACTGCAGCAGGGAAAAAGGGAAAAACCACCCTGGAGTTCAGCTTCATAAGCTGTCATTGCCATTGGCTACCCAAACTCATTCATATTTCATTATTTTCAGTCCACTGCCGTTTCCATACAACCCTGGTGCATATTTCTTTGGTCCATTGAATAGAGCATTTGCATCGGTCTGTGATGGTGTTGCTGTTTTCACTACTATAATTAACATAGCAACAGATTTAAAGAAAAATACTAAAAGTCAGGAGTGTAGAATTCACTTCCAAACAGAATACTCATAAAAAAGATTATCCAACAGAGGGCTGCCAAATGTACTGTAAACTGGAAGAGTTTCAACATCCCTTAAGCGCACAGCTAGAAGCTAGCTGAACCACATTTCTGCTGTCAACAGAGCATGAAGCTCTGAGACTCGTTTCCGCTTCCATCTTGTCTCTGTCAGTAAAAACTAAGGGCTTCCGCAGGGTAAATACATATTCCAGTTTTAATGGTACTGTCTGCTTTCTTTTGGATAAGCAGTATATTCCCTTCTGAAAGATGTCGGGATTCTTTATAGACACTACTCTCCAAGGAGCCTGAGTTAACTCCTCTGACTTTCCTCATGTTCCCTTTTTCCCCAATATCCTTTCTGTGTGTCCAGATTTGGTAATGGCACTGTGGGAAGAAAAAGCTGGTGGACGCCAACATTTTTGTTATAATAATGTGTCATGGAAAACACACATATATGTTAGACACATATGTCTACATACGTGGGGGGAAAAGAAGGGGAGAGAGAGAGAGAGAGCTAAATACTTAAGACAATAAGCCTTGCTGCAAATCTTTTAGTGAATCCTCTTTTATTATCAAATCAAATACAATTTTATCAGTTTGTCAAGGACTTGGGCAATATGAGCCAAGGTCATCTTTCAGGTCTATGCATTACCAATTTCCTAAATGCAGACCACATTCCTAGGAAGCCAAATTGCTCTCCATCCTGGAGTCATCCGGTGCTTTCTTACTGTGTGATATGCTCCCAGGGTAAGCAGAGAATGGGAGTTGTCACTCAACTGGTTTAGAGTGTGGGTGATCGGATGCCCAACCCACAGGGATGAGTTCTAAGGTGTAGAAATGGAAAAACATCCAGGCTGATGTTATCTAAGAGCAGTGGGACTTGGAACAAAGGGACTGATATGACATCTCTCAAGATGAGAAAAGAGATGCAGAGACTGCACATGGGCTGGTCCCTTGGCCTGAGGGCTGCAGGCATGGGAGGGAATTCTGCAACACACCAGGAAGACAAATGGGGCCGTTTTCAAGCATAAGGTGTGAGGAGTCATTGGAAGCTGGACAAATGAAAGAAGTGGCATTAACTTCCCACAGAAAACTCACTACTGTCCGGTGAGAACAGACTCAAGGCTGTGAATGGAACGAGACTCATGGGTGCTTGGAGCAACAGCAGGACTTCTAAACATTACATTCCTCTTCTGTTTCAAATTGCAACAGTTCTCCCAGCCACAATGCTGTTATCACAACACCTTCAAGAAAGGATGAGTTCTCCGCTTCTGCAAGCCATCTGACTTACTTGTATATTACAATCTGCTTCTCTGTACCATATCTTTGTCATTGAATATGTACTATGATATTATAATATTATACTAACAACTGTGTATAGTAACACAGAACTGCTATTCAACATACATCGCTAGTCAGATTTAGTCAACATTTAAGACAGAGCAACTGTGTGGATAATTTGCCAAATAAAATAAAGTATTTGTTGGGGGAAATCAAAGTCAGCAATGCATCCCTGAATGCTCTCCCAGTTGGCAAATGCGGTTGGCCTTTCTCCAGTGTTTCACAGAGATAACTGGATCTGTGCATCCTATATCAAATATTTGCATTCAATTCCCCATTGACTCAGTCAACCAAAATGATAACTTGTAATAATAAAAATTATCTACCACAATCATAAGCCACACAAGGATGCTGGATATCTATCACCATAGAAAAATGAACATGTACAGTTTTTCATCCATACCAGCTGTCAAGTAGGTTGCATAAGAGCATAGTATAAGTAAAGGAGAAAGAAGTGACATCTCACAACCCCATTCATTATCTTTTGTCTCTTATTTTCTCTTCTAATAGGTAAGACTTAAAAAATAGTCTGTCTACCTCACTTGCATGATTCTATTATCAAGCATATAAATGAGAAAGTTTTCTTTCAAAATACCTTTTAATATTTTCAGAGCAAGAAAAGTGTAAAATACAGAGTGGTTTTCACACTAAGGAAGTATCTCTTCAAGGTTAGAGGAGTGCATCAAGAACATAAGCCATAAATACAATATTCATTCAATATATTCAGCACCAGAAAGACATTCCATGGGAGCTGTAATTTAAATATATATAATATAAAAATGTGATATACATAATTTCCTTAAAATATGGTAAAAGTTTAAAATTTGAAACAGTAAAAAATTATGAAATTAATGAAACTTTATGCTTTGATTTCTTTTTGCTCCACAGCTTTCTTATTGTTAGTGATTTCATGTGATGCATTCATTTATACACGGTTTGTTGGTATGATTACATACTTCCAATTCTAATTAGGATGCATCCAAATCAATAGTTTAACTACAAGCAAGTATTGAAAGGCTTAATCTAAATAGACAGTTTCACACATGTGAATCCCATCCTTTTTATCATGTGTACACCTTTCCATGAGGCTGTTTATGACCCACTTACTTATATGTATGAAAGGAAGTAGTTATCATGGCTGACTTTCCTGATGTCAAAGTGATTTGTGAAGGGAGGAATATGTCACTAGATTAAAATGGGAGACTCACCTTATCAGTTGCAATCCCCATTTTGCTCTATCTCCCTGATATAAAAAAAGGGAGTGCAATACCCTATTTGTTTAGAACATACAAGGTCCCGACTCATAGAGGGTTTATATCCCTTCATGTTAGGATGCAACAACACTTAAGCTTAACAAATTAAAACGTCCCTAGGAGGACAGTTACTTAAGACAATGAAGCTGCCATTAACCCCGGACAAACATTTAAAAACTGTGCGTCATCCTCCTTTGATAGAAACAGTCAAGCAGCCTCACATAGCAGCTGTTAATCACTTGTGGACACAACTCCCTGATCAGCAGGCTCCACACTCCAGGACAATAAATGATTTATTATTTCTTCCTTTGTATTCATTGAAATTTTGAAAATCTCCTCCCCCCAAAAAAAATTCTTTCTTGCATGGTATTTTTTTCTGCTCATTTATGTGAGGGCAATAATGGAAAATTTAAGAGGAGATATTGACAGTAATAGGAACAGATTTAAATGGTCAACTTTTCATTCTCAGTTCTCTTTTCATTAAAGGTCATAACATCAATGTAGCCACACTCAGGTCAGGAAAGTCATTTTTACATATTTAGGTCAGGGGCTAAGGCACTGTGTCAGTGGCTAAAGCACTTGCTGAGAATAATGAGAGTTCTGATCACCGGCACTCACACAAATGCCAAATGGGCAGGGCAGCCCTCCTGTGGATAGGAGATTCCTGTGGATACCAAGATGGCTGGCCAGGCTGTCCAAATTGCTGAGCTCTGGGTTCACATGAAAGTCTAAACAAAGAAGGTGAAGGAACAAGGAGGATGAATCCAGATCCCTGGCACTCACATCCCAGTGCTGAGGCGGGAGGCAGAAACAAGAGGATTTCAGGGGCTACTGGCTATAAGGCCTAGCCTAATGAGCGAGCTCCAGGCAATGAGAAATCCTTTCTCAAAAAAACAATGTGGCAGTGCTGGAGAAGTGGTTCAGGAGTTAAGCCTCTGCCTTCCAGGAGGAAGGACCCCACGTATAGACGCTGGACGGAAGTGGGGGCAGCCTGTGTTTCTGGTCCTGGTAGGGTGGAGCCTTGAATTCCGGGGCAGAGTAAACAAGGAGGAGGTGGAGTCGTCCATGGTGGTTCCCGAATTTGTCCGTGGTTCTACACACACACATACACACACACACACACACACACACACACACACACACACACACGATTGAATAAATAAATTAAAAAAATTTTTAAAAAGCAATGTGGCTAGCACTTGAGAAATAATCCCTGAGTTTGTCCTCTGGTTGTTACATTTATGCCTCCACATGGACACTCCCAATAAATATACATACACACAAAGGATAATCACAAAATAAATAAAGTACAGCAATACCATTATACATGACACATAACACTGTATAATGGCAATAATCTACTACACAACTGATTTATATCATTGTTGTGCCAGACTATTTACTATTGTTTTATTTTAGAGTACACTGTTTCTCAAAAAAAACAAACAAAAAAAATAGCTACAAGCATTCTGAGGCAGGTCTTCCAGAAGATATTTCAGGATTTCCTATTGGCATGCAAGGTAACATCTCGGAGTGTCATTTCCCTTAAAGTTTTTCCACTGAAAAAAAAATACGGAGGTGGAACACATAAGTATTGATGTCCCTAATTATGAGTTGGTCTAAATTATGCACTTGTGTCTTTATTCCTACTAAATATTATTTTTATTTGTGTGTATGTGCACGCCCATGTGTATACAAGTGCGTGTGTGTGTGTATGTGTGTATGTGTGTGTGTGTGTGTCTGTATATGTGTCTATGTATGTATTTGTGTGCATCAAAGGATACTGCATGTGCCTGTGCCTGTGGAAGTTCAATGGTAACTTCGGTAATCACACTGAATTCCTCTACCTCCTTTTTGCTTTGCTTTGCCCTGGGAATTCCCAGAATCTGTCTTCCAAGTCTGGAAATGCAAGCCCCAACTTTTCTACCTGGCATTTTTAGCGTGGGTCTGGGTATTGAACTCAGGTCCTTCTGCTTGTGAGGCAGAGACTTAACCCCTGAGCCATCTCTCCAGCCCATACTAAATCATTATTAGCCATAAGAATGTCAAATTTTAAAAGTATTTTAATTTTAAAATATAACAAAGGCTAATGGAATGAAGACATAAGAGAATACTTTTGTACAACTATACAGTGTTTATTTCAATGTAAATAATCACCAAAGGGTGCAAAGATTATTGTATAAAGTTGATAAAGTAGAAATGTTACCATAATATAATGTTATTGGATCACTGAAAAAATTTTGTTTAATCTAAAGACAGTGCTTTGAAGTCTGCAGCTGTGCATGACCTCCTGCATAGATACTCTCTCCATTGCATCTTGTCAACTGTCGAGTTGACAGTTGAAACCAACTGCCACACTCACAATAGTTATGATACTAAAGAGAGCTATGTGCCTACTGGTGGGTGTAAGGACACAGGCATGTTTTCTTTGGACTCGGTAAAGCTCAGGATCTTCTATTCAGCTGCACAAGAGAAAGAGATTAAGTCATACTTGGGCTCAGGGGACTATGCATAATTCAACAAAAGAAGTTCACAGAGTTAAATATTTCACTCTTTGACTTAAATAAGAATCTGACAATACTGATCTCACAGAAACAGACCAGAGAATGCAGGTGACCAGAGTCTGGGGTCTGAAAATGGATGGAAAAAGGAGAGGATTGATCAAAAGACATTCAGTTCCAGCCACACGAGTAGAATAAGCTTCAGTGGTCTATTGTACTGCATGGCTCATATAATGGACTGCATATTTCAAAGTGCTGAAAAAACAGATTGCAAACAGTCACTAAATAAATAATAGGTGAATGGGTAATAGATGTTCTATTTTACCTGAATGTTATTTATCTTTATGTGGCATACACATGGATCAAAGCATAGCATTATAGCCCATAAATATATATAATAGTTATATGAGTTAAATACTTTTTAGAAGCTGTGACTATGAAATATAATGTGAATTTGACCTGTGGTGCAGTGAATCACTGACTCTTCTCACAAGCAGAGAGCACAAGTATAAAAGTTAGGGTTCCTATTTCCCTCCCCCGTTGCTTCAGGTGACCCCGTTGCTTCAGGTTCCATTACATTGAGCTTGAGTTCCATTACATTGAACTTGGGTTCCATTACATTGGGCTTGGATTCCATTACATTGAGGTTGGTTTCCATTACATTGGGAGTTGAGTGGCTAGAATCTATGTCACCAGGCATTCATAATTCCTGCTTTTCTTTCCTTCATGATAAATGGCCTGGTCTCTCTTTCAGGTTTATATGTCTCTATCATTTTGTCATCCTTCACTCTCTTCCAGAACCATCTGTAAGTTGCCCTCTCTGTTCTCTGGCTGTTCAATAACCACACCCTACAAACTGATGCTGTGTGGTGTCCACTGCTTCCGTATTCATGTGACCAAATGCATATCTGCCCCACATTTCCCTGGCATAGGAATCTGAACAGTGGCTCAGCTACTATGCTCCATCTCCAGGAAACTCCATCTTCTGCAGCTTATGGACAGGTTGGCAGTAATTCACCCTTACCAAACTCTTCCAGAAAGCCAGAGAATGAACAACACCTCACCCATGGGGGAAAAAAAAGGCAATTTTCCCGTGATTCCAAATGTATGAAAAGAAAAATCCTTCTTGCAGCATTGGCAGTAAAGTGCACAAACAATGAATTGTTTTGAAGATTGATTACACACCCAAGTGTTCCTATGACCATTAATCAATGACATCAGCAACTTACGACTTTGCCTGTCATAAGCAAAGTAATAGCCCCAAATCAACAGGCACAGCTAAATTTCCTTGTAATTTGTTCAGGCAATCTTAGATATCTCACAAAAACATAAGGCAAGACAGATATTAGATGGCTCAGAAATTAAGGCATCCTTATGATTATGTACCAGTGGAGTTTGATTTTAACTTGTAAAGCTTCATGACAGACTATGGCTCATTATATGATCCACTTTTAAAAACTATAAGTTTGGTTATATGGAAACATAGCCTGTGATGTCTATCATTTTTACTCAGCCTGATGTATCTTTGAGAAAAAAAAATACTACATTCCCTCCCTTTTCACACTGTTTCTGCTTTCTGGCATAAATCTGAGCTGAATGCTTTCTTCGTATTTCTGAGCAAGCATTTTCAAAGTTGATGGCAAGATGGCAGAATGGAATGTGAGAAAACAAAAAGTCAGCTAACACCGATGTCACCTCAGTGGGGAATTATCCTGACTCTTGGTTGCCTTTCTTTATGTGCTCTTGAAAATTTCAGGTAAAGTTCAGTGAAGATGAATATTCTTTCATTGCAAGGATACCATAAGTTAGTCATACTTCTGCCATCTTTCTCTTAAGCCTGATCTCCAGGGAAGCAAGAAGCTGCCCAGCTTCTCAGAACAAAGCCATGAGAACTAGATTTGCTATAATAAATGTCAATAAAGCCAGTTGTCAATAAGGCAAAATGTTTTAAGGTATGAGAACTTTCCAATAACTAAAGTCAAGAAGGAATCAAGTGTAGCAGGAAGCACACTGGCCAATTCCTTTGATCCTAGTAAACTTGGCCTATTGCATTTCCTGTAATAAGCCAAGGGATATGAGAACCATGTCTTTAAAATGAACTTTCAATAATTAGAGTGAAATTGGAAATCTTATTTAATCCCTTGACTAACACCTGATCTTTGTGTCTTACATATTTTCTGCATCTTCATGCTCTGATAACGTGTGAGCACATATGCTTGTGAATGAGCCCCCCCACCTCAACCCACAGACACACTTGGTCTCCGGGGTTCCTCCATCGGCTTGCCTGCTTGCGTCAGTACTTCTGTGATGTCTTAGTAGGAATTTCACTCATCTTCCAGTCTTTTTCCAGACCCTGACTTCCTTAGCAAGTTCCCACATTTTTCTGTTACATAATTTCACTCACAAATGTCTTGTTTCATGAAATTCATAGTGATCCTTTACCTCAACACAGGCAGAAACAAAGGCATTAGGTAGGAAGTGGATCTTAAATTATTTTCAGTGCTTTTATCTTCATTCTAATGTGCTGAATAAACACAATATGACTGTCAACCTGCATTGCTCATCCTTACCAGGAAGAATACAGGGTCTTAAAGACTACTTCAGATTTCTTCATTAGCTGACCAAGGAAACCAAAAAAGAGTCATGTTTCTGGGCAGTTCTCACTCTGGTTAGTTTTAAAAATGTCATGAGGAGGGAAAGGAGGCAGAAAAAAATTGATGATCAAAGGAAGTTCCAGTAATGATCTTAAAGATCTCCAGGTATTTCAAATCCATTCTTTCTTCTCTAGAAATTATTAGCATGAAGCATAAAAAAGAATAACAAACTGAAAAATAGGTGTGAAAAAAACAGTTAGTAGAAAACATTCTGTGTAAATACAAGGTATTTGCAGTTAAAAATGAAGCTGTATTTCAACTGCCAAGATTTCAGATCGCTGACAGAGGAAACATGATCACTAGAGAAGTTGAGGGTCGACTCGACACCAGCTACTCTTCATTCAATTGCTTTGCCAGCTCATTTCAAAATGATAATGTTTGAATGTGAAGATTTCAGTTCAGCTGAGTGTCAACACTCATCTGAACGCTTTTTTATTCCCTCCTCTGTTTTGAAATTACATTTATTTCATAACATTCAACTCAAAACAGATGAAATCCCTTGACAAAAGAATCGAACCAGTCCAAATTGATCTCGTAAGTGGATCGATAGAAACTTAACTGCAATGGATTGGGGATTTTATCAAACTTGATGTAGTAGAACACTAATCAGATCACTTCCAATTCTCACATATAGAACTAAATTTTCAGCACAAATTGATCTGATTACTGAGGATGAATGGTCACCTTTAATAATGGATTAAGGTAGTAAAGAATTCGTTTTTTACACCTAAATGCTTTTCATTTTTTCCTCCTAAACTCGCAGAGGAGATTGCTTTTGCTTTTCTACTGACACTGAATTTTATTCACACCTTACATGGGCACTTTTGAATGTAGAATTGTGTCAAATTTTAAAATTTGATCCTACTTCGATTTTTTTAATCAGAAATATCTTTTGAAGTATTTTCAAAAAGGGAATTTTGTAGCAGCTAAGGAAGTCCAGATACAAATGTTATACCGTATTATCACTAAAAATATTTGCAAAATAATGTAAATCATAAGAGATGTGCTATAGCAACAATGCCTGCTTGAAGCATTCATTTTTTTCCAGTTTAGGACTATAAATTTGATAATTCATCTGCATAGTTTTGCATCTGTTACATACTACAATTTATTAACATTCCTCATAAAATTCATGCACCTCAACCTGATACATTGGGATAAAGAATTAAATATAATGATGAAAAGAGTTACTGAGGATTATGATTAAGACAATAAAACCCTAAGGCACCTACCTCTGCTCCTGTCTGAAAAGTTAGAAGACTCTATCCCATCTCTTTGCGTCAACATTCAGATGTTGACTGCAGAATATTCAGAGTGAGTGTCGCTTTATCAAGGGAAAAAGCATTAATTACTGCAAGGAACTCAGATCCTAGGATGGCTTTCTGAGCACACAGGCATCAGGCTTTTCTTTGGAACACCATGGTCTCCTACTCTTATGCTCCCCTCTTTCTGAATCTTTGATTCCATTTCTCTTCATCTCATCTCTGTTAGGTAAATGCACCCCCAAAGCACAAGGCTTTTCCATGTCCAAGAAAACATTTGGTATAAGCATTCAAAGTTAGCAACAATTTCTTGTCTCCATACTCTCTCTTGCTTATTGTCGAAGATGTCTGGAAGCAGAAATCCTCACATGTATGTATGCTTTTGTAGGGAATTGAAGTCTAGAACACCTTTGTATCTAGGTTCTTAGTCCAAAACCCTGGACCATATCACGAATGTCCTCCATCTGGCTCAGGGTAATTCATTACTCCCATGTGGCTTTAGAAATTCCTGTGATCTCCTTTCCCCAGCTGCCATCTCTGATTCTTGGATCCCAGGCTTGTACAGGAATGCTGATGTGGCTAGTGAAGATTTTGAACAGTTAGAAATCATTAGAACTAATGCCATCACCAAGTCATGCTGACACATTTCCATCAGAGAGCTGTGAGAAAATAAAAGTGAATGAGACATGAGAGAGATTCTCAAATAACTGGGAATCTCCTAGACACCTTCCCTAGACAATGTCATTTCATTTTTTACATAATTTTGTAAAGCAATTTTATTATATTTTTATGACTTTAAAACCACAAGTAGAAGACTTGAAAATAGGAGGGAGTTTTACAGGGGAGATGAAGAGTTATAAGGTGAAAAGGAAGGGGTATGATAATAGGGATTAAGAGGTGAAAATATCATGAACACACTACATAAATATACACTAAAACATAAAGTATAAAAATAATAAAAGGAGTAATAATAGAAAGTAGTATTTTCGCTATAAAAAATTATATAGAAAACCTAGAACATTGTACAGTAAGTGACACTCTAATATAATCTTACAAACCATACATAATTCCATGTGAAGAACTAAAAAGAACCTAGTGTGTTTAAGACAGACTTTGGAACCACAGAGTTAAATAGTGTTATGGTTTGAAATGTGAGCTCTCCCCCACAGGCATACATGTTTGAATCTCTAGTTGTTTGGGAAGGCCATGGCACCTTTAGGAGGTGGAACCTTGCTGGTGGCAGGCAGTTACAGGAGGTGGGCTTTAAGGTTGGGTAGCCTTACCCTGCTTCAGTTAGTGAGTCTGTTCTTACAGTTGGCAGTTTTACAGCTCTCAGCCTCCATGATGGATGACACGTAGGCCGTCTGTAGTCTGCCAGCCAGCTATGCCTTTTCTGCCATAATGGACTGTATCTCCCCTCTGGAACTGTAAGCTGAATAAATCTCCCTTTTCTCCACTTAAGTTGTTTGAGTCTCAGTGGTGTCTCACAGCAACAGAGAAGAGTAATCAGAATGTAACAGTTACTCTTAACTATCGTTGTGAGAGAGCATTCAAAGTCAAACAACTTAAGGGAGAAAGGGAGATTTATTCAATTTATAGTTCCAGAGGGGAGAAACAGTCTCCCCCGGTGGAGATGACATGGCTGGTGGCTGAAGCTGGAGCCTAAGTCACTGCAGACATCCAGTAGGCCAGTGGGAGACGCTGAAGGCTGGAGGATTCCTGGAAAATCTGTCTTCTTCCCAGTTTCCTGTTCTGTGGTTCCTTTTATCTGGGCTGCCACTAGATTCCAATGAGATCTGGGGAGGTTCCAATCAGATCTAGGGCTGATCTTTGTATTGTAAATGTGTTGATCCAGATGATCTCTTCAAGTGGTCTCAGCTGATCTTAGTTAATGCCAGGTATGTCAAGTTGACACCAAGGATTAACTATCACAAGAAACAAAGAGAAAACCTTTCTCTATTTTTGACTTGAAGCCCATATAAGAGTCAAATGTTTTGCTTATTCAGTGCCAGGAAAGATTGCCAGACTGGAAAAAAGAAAAAAAGAAAACAAAAGAGAGAACAAATCCAAGAAATTCAAGAGAGTGGGGCTGAGGAGATTATCTTAAGAGACATAACTAACTGATTAGATTCTCAGTCCCATTGCCCCTCCCTTCTAGCTTTGTGAGAAGGGATACGACAGGAAAGGCAGGTAAACCTGCCAGACCCTCACATCTGGAAAAAAACTAAGTGATCCTGACCAACTCTAATACCCAACTTTCCTAGCCAATGAGAAAGCCATGTGCACCTGAGTGACAGCACATCCAGGACTTTGAGCAGTGGGTCGCTCAGACTCTCATCCAAGCACATGACTTTCATCCCTTCTTGATTACTAATCATTTTTCCTTGACAATTCCATGCAGGTATATACTGTATTACAACTGTTCTCCCTGACCCTCATTCCCCTCGCTTCTCTGCCAGCCCTTTCTTTCCTACAGAGATCTTCCCATATTCATGGATTTTATTGTGTTTTGACCTAGCTGAGTTTATTGAGGGTTATCTATGTGGTCATGGATTTGGAACTGACCATTTGAGGTCGGTGTTTTACTAGTGGGCACATGTGGGTACTGTGCTTTTGCTTCTCACTTAATTTGTTAGTTCTTAATAGCTCAGCAGGAAGTGGTAAGGCTCTGTGTGGCCAATACATTCGGATCAGTCTTGTATAGGTCCATTGTTGGTAACCACAGCTACTTAGAATTCATGAGTGTCATGGCTGTTGATTATTAAATGACTTTTCATAGTCTTTTGCCTCTGACTTTTACCCTCTCTCTGACTTTTGCCCTCTCTCTCTTTTTTGGTTCCTTCTTCTGAGATGATTGCTGAGTCTTGAGGAGGTGGTATGGATATTCTATTTAAGAATGAACTTTCCAGGGGTTAAGCCTCTGCTGTGCATATGCAGAGTTCTTGAGTTCAGATCTCATGTAAAAAAAATGCTAGGTGGGAAAGGCAGCAGCCATTTCTGGCCCTGGAAGAAGAGCTTGGGAAACCCCAAGCAAAGCAAAAAGGAGGTAGTGCAATCCAAGATGATTCCCGACCTTGGGCTTTTAAAAGTACACACATTTCACATACACACACACACACACACACACACACACACACACACACACACAAGACTGAGCCCTTGTCCATTCATTTCTTTTTTGGTAAGGAGTCAGGTGGTTTTGTGCGGAAACAGAATTGACCCATTGTGAAAGGCGATAATCCTCATACAAGACGGCAGGATGGGTGGGGCTGGAGATGCTGCGCTCGCGGTGCGCGGAGGTGCCGGCACCTCTGCTAGGCTCCCTTCTGAGTCGGCAAGACAAATGACAAGCCATTGGCAGCAACAGGGGTAAAAGCCAAAGCAAGAAAGAAGAGAGGTCACCTCCTCCTGTAGGCAACTGATCCTAAAGGTTGTGTCACCATAGCCATTCATGCCACGCTTGGCTCCAAACACAATGCTGTAATAGATCTGACAACTGAAGCCGTTCGTGGAACGATTGCAGCACCTCCATCAGAGGGAGAGGCGAACCCCGAGCTCTGTCTATATCTTTCCAAGGTCTTAGAACTCAGAAAGAGTGATGTGGTATTGGATAAGGGTGGTAAATTCCGTGAAAAAGTGGTAAAGCTCCTGACATCTACAACTCCAGAAGAGATCTTAGAGAAATTACAAAAGGAAGCTGAAAAAAAGTAAAGGAAGAAGCCTGGAAAACAGTAAAGATCCTCCTATGCAGGTGTTAGGAGACCTGTGCAAGATCACATCATGCAAGAAGATGACTAAAATCCAGACCCCTTGACTCCTACTTGAACGCAGTCAGCCTGTCCGAACACTAACACGCTTTCTCTACAATGTTTCTGCAGTTTGGGAGGTTGCCTTCTAATCCAGTTTACAAGTCACAGAGAAAAACCTGCTGTGCTTATTTGAATGCAGAAATGGCGCTAGCACGATGGCTGAGCAAGTAAAGGCACCTGCAGAAAAAAACTGGCCACTTGAGTTTGATCTCAGGAACCCATGTGGTACAAGGACAGAACTTCTCAGAACTGTCCTCTGACCTCTGCACTTGCACCACCTTCTCTCCTGCAAATAAAATAATTAAAAAAAAAAGATGGCAGGATGACAGAATGACCTCCGAATGGTACTCACACCATAAGAAGCCCAGTGTCTAACTGTACAGAGATGGGGAAGGGTAAAGTGGAATGGTTGGAAATGATTTAATATGATAGAGTGTCAGAAATGAGAAACAAAATGCTTCAGATCAAATATAACATCCATTCCTGTGATGTCGCTCTCAGAGAGATATTTCTGGCCCTGCCCAAGTTCAGAAGTTGGGGTTTGATTTATAACCAGTGAAAAGTATAAGGAAGGCTGCGAGCATGTAAGAAGTAGCCTTTGAAGCAATCTGGAGTCCTGCTTTGTTTCCTTGCTCTGGAGTGACAAAGTCCCAACACAGAGGACACATCTCCCTTAGGGTGCACCACAAAGATTGTCATGTAGAGCAGAGCTAGGGGCAAGAGAGAAAGAAACCAAACCTTTGTTACTCTGAGTCAGTGAGATTTTTGAGTCACTATGACAGTGTGACACAGCCCATTCTGATGGATGGAGGCAGAGAGAAGACTCTTTCACAAGTTGTGGGTAGTGTGACAGATGTCACGGTAAGAAGTGCATGAGAAATAGAGCTGAAGGAAAGGTGAATGAATACAAGGGAGTTGCAGGTCACCATCTCATTCATGTCTTGAGCAGTGTATAGTGTCATTTTGAAGTTTATATTTTCTTCATTCATTTGTTTATTGTGCCATCGGCATTGCCTGGCTCCTGTCATTTTCTGTCACCAGTGAAACTGCAACTACTATATTTTCTCTAATATTATAATTTTGAGTGCATTATTTTAAAGGTTTAGTTGGTTGTGGATTTTACTGGATATACCATTTACTTGTAAGTGTCAACTTAATAATTGAGAAGCAAGCCTTAAGGCACAACTATGAGAATGAACCTCTCCTCTCCTAAATGATTTGAGTCCTGTATTCAGTCAGCAACTGAAAGATTAAACTGCATCCTTAGTATTGTGCTGTATACTAGTTTGTAGCTTCTTGTAAACATGTGTCTTATTCATTATGGTGGGTGATTCCTTTGATATATATTCTAGCCAAATATACAGAATTATATGTAGCCAACTACAAGTGTGTTGTCAACATTTTTTTCTGACTCTTAAAGAGATAAGTGATAAGATGGCAGAATGACTTCTGAAAATAGTTTTTGTGCAGGTAACTGCATAAATATTTACAACCTATTCACCAGACAGCCAAGTCTAGCCTTCAAGTTGAGTTCTATTCATACCTTAACAGGCACAATGAGATTTTACAGTCAGGATTCTATTGACTCAATCATGAAAGAGAAAACTTATGATTCAAAAAGTAACGACTAAAATATATTAGTAGATAATGTACAAATTGCACACATTTCTTTGAGCAATCTGGATAATTATAATCAGAGGTGAAAGGAGAAATCAAAGCTTCACTCAGATGGCTTTGTACAGTCAATGACTGGATCCTAAATTTACCAAAAGTAATGTGTGCTAAGACAGTGGAAGAGGGGAAATAGACAAATTTCTGGTTTGAACAGCAAAATAAATGTTAATAAAAATCTCTAAAGAAAGCCACCAAGTGAACAGAGAAAGACTCATAAATAGACACTGATATGTAGAAAACATCATATGTATATATATATCATGTATTTCTAGGTATGTGTGTAGGGGGTAATTTCCTACACTTCCAATGGAATTGACCCAGCACTAATACCATTTATTAGCTGGTTACATCCTATGATTTAAACTTACAGGAGACCCAAAAAGCAGAAGAGAAATGGGAAAATGTGTTACCAAGACAGTAAAGTAGTGAAAATAAATGCTTGTACAATGATACGCTTTAACTCATTTGGGGTAAGTGGCAGCCATTAAATATAGTCAAAACAGATTCCCTGCTGTGATTTACAAGGTCTTAAACATGCCTTTAGCTGGTATTTGACTTGTTAGAGTGTAATGGTGGGTGGAGAGAGGAGAATCACAATAAATAATAGAAGACAAATTCTAGGCCTGTCAGCACTGATTTCTTGTGTGTTATTTTCAGTTAAGCATTTGAAGAGAATGACAAACGCATAAACAGAGGGAAAGCTAGCTTAATGAAGTTTATAGATGCTCAGGAAAACTGATCCCAAACTGGCTTCCAGACAAGACAATTGTGGTACCTAAGGCAGACTTCAGACCTGATTTTTTTGGGATTTAAAGTCAGCTGCATTTCTGGGGTGGTCTTCATTAAATCAGGTAAAAGAATGGTTGTCTTCCCACCATCCACTTTCCCCATTTCTTTTTTCAGCTTGAAGCTATCTGTAAAGTCCTTTTGAATGTGCTGGGTTTGTGCTGTAGTTGAGGCTGCACTATAGATTAATGCTGACTTAGTCACGTTGGAGTTCTGAGCAAAGCAATAAATCTAAATCAAAGAAATACTATGAACTTCCAAAAAGCTCCAGTCAAGCTAACTTACTCTCCAGCTTCCAAGGGCACAGCTGTCTGAACTGTGATCGATCCACATTCATGCTATCATTGTACAATCAAAGCACATCAAAAACTGTGTTAATTTCCTATACAGTAATGGCTATCTGTGGGTGAGTGGGGCTTCTAGAAATTGAACCTATATTGGAATACTCCATTTCAACATTCAACTGAAGATCTGCTTTATGTCAACAACCCAAAGAAGTATTCATAATCCAAATATCAAGTACATTTTACCTGTCTTACTTAGGAACATAGCTCTGTGGTTTGAATTACAAATTCTAAAATAACAAGAAAAGCCGAAGTTATCTTGGTGTCAGCAATACTTCTAGAACCATCCATAGAGGAAACAGTTATCTTAATAGTAATCTCTCTCTCTCACACACACACACACATATACATAGATGTACATGTATACACAGCAACACAGATGCACATTCACACACATGCACACACACTACACACATGCACACGCATGAACATGTGCAGACATATGCATGCACATACTCACATAAGTACATGCATATATGTGCACGAACACACACCCACATGAACACATGCACAAACACACTTGTTCACACACATACTTATCATTGCATTTGCACAGTGCTGACAAGGTTTGTTAAATGAAGAGAAAAGATTCTACAGGATGATGTAGTGGTTTAAAACTATATTCCTATTGGAATTCAATGCAGCTCTCTGCAGTAGTTTCCCTTTACCACATTCATCTTACTGTATGGCTAAAAGGTTAATGGTACCATCCTATGCATTATTTTTGTTGCTTCATTTACTGCAGAGTTAGAATTAAATGAAGTAGGATATCTTACTTGAAAATTACCCTACATGGTAGATTATGAGGCTGTAGATTCTGCCAGTGATGCTCAAAGGTGAGCAGGGCTGAGCCCCTTGCTTGCTTAGTTTTTCCTGCAACCCAGGAAATGGTACATTCCCTGAACAGGGGATCAGGGAATGCAGTGTACTACTGGGGAGATGGTCTTTTCTTGCTGACATAGCAAGCAAAGCATATTGCATATCCACCACTGCTCTTTCGACCTCAGATACATGAAAAATGGAAAAGGCTATGGTGATTTGTAAGTTCTGTGGGCAGTGAATTTCACTGGTATATGTTTTGTGATACAGCCATTCAGCCTTATCCTCATTGCCTGGTAAATAACTCCCCTTCCTCTCTAGAAGCTGATTTTAGTGGAATGCATTGTCATTGCCCTTGATTCATTCAAATGGATTGTCTTTAAGAAATGTAGCTCAGCAATTCCGTGGTCCTCCATCTTCATGTGCCCTGTCTCTGCTGATTTCCTTGCTACTGTGCTGTTGATGACCCCCTCAATGACCACACCTCCATCCCTCTGTCTTACATGTCTTCCTCTTCATGCTGCCCTAGCTATATCCTGAATATGCCAACTTGCTTTTTGCATTCTTTAAATATATATTCTTTTACAGTCTCATACATGAACAATGAACGCAATGAATTGAATTCATTTTTTATCCTTGTTACTCAATCCCATCCCCCATTTCTCCCATCGGTACTTCCTTCCCAACCAGTCTCCCTTCCACTTGTTGCATGTGTGATCTAGTTAGTTTCATCCAGACTGCTTGCACTGGCATGTGTCTGAGCCTTGTTGGAGCATGAAGAATGTATCAGTGGGTACAGGAATGATGTGCATCCTGTTCATCTAATATTAAGCCTCAACAGTCTCTCAGGGAGGTGTGGTGCTTCCTGAGGCCACTCCCCTTCCATGGCGAAATGTTGATAGGATGAGTCTTGTACTGATTCTATAGAAGTAGAAAGAAAGGCAGTGAATTCTTCTGTAGAACAATCCTTCATGTCTAGAAGACACAGCTTATCAGAACCCCTCCTTACCACCGGGCATTTATATTACCATCACCTTCTTTTCCAGGAGGTTACCTGACCCTTGAGGTAGAGGATGATGAAGCATCCTGTTCAGGGCTGTGTGCTCCACAGTTGGTCTTCTCTGCACTTTGGTCCCTGTGGTTCCATTGCAAAATGCTAGCTTGACCTTGTTTTCACTATATTTTATTCCTAACTCTTTTCTACTTGCCCTTTACTCACGAGATTCTTAACATCCATGTATAATATTGCACATACTCAGATGTTTGAACTGTCCTTTTCTATTTTTTTAAATAGTTGCTATATTATTCCAAGAGTCTCCAAATACTTAATCCTTGGCGTGCTATACCAAAGCTTCAACACAATTCTCATATGGTCTTTAGCTTTAGGCAGTACCATGCCTGCTAGGTAGCTCCTGTGAATGTTATCTTTATTGTCTTCTTGACTGGATTTGTGATCAAATCAGAGCTACATCTCTGTGAGTTTTTGAAGGTGTTCCAAAGAGAGTTCATTGAGAGAAGAAAAGGTCTAATGTGAATGGGGGGAGGGCTTCTGTTAGGGAGTAGGCTAGATCCCACCTCCTAGGAATGTTGGAGCCTCTTTCTTGGCACTTAAATTAATCAGTTAGGTCAATCACCAGGGCAAGAATCTGACATCTGACATCCCAAGGAATTCGATTCACCTGCAAACCAATGGGAGGAGTCTGCAGTTTCAAATTCCAGAATCATAAATCATCTCTCTCTCTCTGTCTCTCTTTCTCTCTGTGTGTGTGTGTGTGTGTGTGTGTGTGTGTGTGTGTGTGTGTGTGTGTGTGTGTGATTTCAGCAAGATAACAAGCAGAAGCAAAACAAAACTTCTAAGATGTAATTTTATATGCAACATGGACTTTGGGCTTTCAAAAAGCAAACCTCTCTTTCTTCTATATGCTTGTCTAAACCTCGAATACTTCAACCTGCTCTCCCTAATACTTGAGCCTTTCTGATGTTTCTCTGCAAACTCTAATTTCTAACTTCGTCACGTGCTTACTTGCTTCTTCTAGCTGCTCAGATCTCAGACTCCAGTCCTATTGCTTTTTATTTTTAAACAAATGTAAATATTTTCAACTCTTTTACTGCTTAAAAAGTCTGTATTTTGAAAATAATGACTCTGAACCCCTAGACCAAAATCATGTCTTATGACCAGCTGCCTTTCCTTCCCTGAGATGAGGGGCTAAATCCTTTCAATCCACCAGTCTAAACAAACCTTTCTTCCTGAAGCTACCTGGCCAGATATTTTATCACAGTAATAAGAAAATAATCGAATCTCTTCCAAAGTTCCAAGAGAAACTGAGTATCTTGTAAATGGTCTTTATGAGTACTAAAATTACATTTCTTAATTGAACACTAATTATATATATATATACATATATATGTATATATATATATATGATTCATTGGTAAATTTCAATTTAGTATGTGTGGATACAGAGATCCTGAATCTCAACATTTTCTGGAGGTGTCAAGATCTCCAGTTGGAACTGGAGATTCATCCAAACTCCTCTATGATTCTGACCTTACTTCTTCCACATTACACTTTCCAACATGCAACTCCCTTCAGAAATGCCTTCAGTGCCAACAGCCTCCATGTCCACATCCAATTCTATTTCCTGAAAATGACCAACTGTTGGACAGCCATTTCCCCTGTTTCTTTCCTGGCAGGAGGCTTGTCCTGTAAGATGCAGGGAGTAAATGGAACATACAGAGCTCAGCAAGTAAGCAAATTCACAGATCTCAGGGAGTTCCTGAAATTTACGAGATATATTCCCAACCCCCACCTCCAGGACAAATAAACAATAATTATCTGCTGTGGCGCAAAGACCCATGTCAAGATGGAATGTTCACCATCTCAAACTCAACACTTCACACAGAAGTATGTCTACAAAAGAATCAATGCAAGTCAAACGAGGAGTTCCACAGCTTTTGTGAGGTTGTCTTTGACAACCGTTGTCTTCTAAGCAACCCCTCACTCATGCTCCTATAAGTATACCACTGAAGTCATTGATGTGAAAACTAGAATTGGGTGAAATCATTTCCTTGATATTGTTATTTGTCTGTATCTCCCAAGAAAAGTCACCAACCAACCAACTCCACAGCTGTCATCAGCCCTTGGATCCTTTAAGAAGGGGCAACATGGTACACATTTTGTTCTAGTTGTGATCCCTAAATACATTCATCTAAAATCAGCCTCTCTGCTGCCAACCAACTCCTCCAAGTGTTCACAGTCTGACGGGAAGCTCAACATCTCCTATCCTTAATGTTATTTTTACAGTTGCAATGAGTAATTTTTAAGTCAACCACATACCTTGTTCAATTGTGTGTTCTTGTGGTTCACTGCATCTTCCTCTTCTCCAGAGCTTCCTGATTCTCCAAGGAAATGATTTCACCCAATTCTAGTTTGCACATCAATGACTTCAGTGGCTTACTTACAAGAGCATGAGTGAGGGGTTGCTTAGAAGAGAATGGTTGTCAAAGGCAACCTCACAAAAGCTGTGGAACTCCTTGTTTGACTTGCATTGATTCTTTTGTAGACATGTTTATGTGGAATAGTGAACATTCCATCTTGACAAGTAACATGAAACATCAGAGCCCATTTCCCATCATACATGCTTTCTTGGATCATGCAATAGCTATAAAAAATGATTAATGGGCTTATAAATAAAAAAGTACCAGTCTTCAATAAAGGGACAGTTTGGTTCAGCAGACCAGATTTTAAAGTAATTCTATCATCAGAATTTCTCCTCTGACCTCTTGGATTTTCTCTATTGCTCCAGGCAGGCCGTTTTAGTGATTTTTGTGTTCATTTTCCTATTCAAAAAATGGAAATGGGGCTTGTCATCTATCTTATTCATAAAGAGAAGTGAAGAATGTCCTAATCCTTGCAAGTCACATGCCTAATACAAAGTTTAATAAAAATGATAAATAACCCCCATTACGAAATTGAACCATTGTTCAATTTCTACTGCCCTTTCAACCCTTTGATTCAATATTCTCACATTGAAACTTGAGAACTTCATCTGATGAAGTGTTTCACTAATAACCATAGACTTCCTCATTGACCTTTTCTTATCATTAGGTACACCTGGATGATATAAAATTATTCTTTTAAGAAATCAATATATCACTATAAGTGACTAGAAAATCATCTAATAATGGACTTCAGATAAGAGAGCTTTAAAGCACTGTATAGAAGAATCCCTGTTTTTAATGGAAGAGCTCTTTAATGAATTTCAAATAATATCTTTTCTTTTTATTTCTATAATTCCCCTAGAAAAACTCTTGCCATCTTATCTTATTACTTTCTTTAACTGTGAGTTACATAGTTTTGTTTTGGAATATGAAACAAAAATTCATTCTCTGTATTCCTAAATAACCAACAAGAAAAACTTCAAATAAATTTATTGAATTGGAATTTTTCATGATAAATCATGAGTCAGATGAATGATGTGCTATGAGACCATGCCATCTGAGAAAGCATCTGTTTTCAGTGATTCATGTGAGGCAAAAATAAATGAAATTTTGACAAGTTGAAATACTTCTACAATGAAACAGAAAAAAACACTAGAACTGATAGTTGGTGATAATATCAAACTGATAGTTTGAAAATGTCAGTCAAATATTTGGATAGACGAAGGTCAAGATGCTAAAGAGAGAAAACTATAATTCCTAGGAACAAAATTTCCTACGTTTTTGATTATTCCAATTATTTCCTTCTTCAAAATATGTAGTATGAAGTTCAATACAGTTCACAAACTTCTTTGACAGTCCAAGCTAAATAGGTAAAATAAGGAATAATAAGTCCAGCATGGATCACAGGCAGTAGGATCCTTAGAGGCTAGGGATTAAACAGTGATAATAGAGTTCCCCTATTAACTGGGAGCCCAAGAAGGGGTTCCAAGCTATGCCACTGAGTCCTGAACCCACACTACGATGGAGAACTCAGAGGGAGATTTGGCGTTCACACAAAAGAATGCTTCAAGTGGGGCTGGAGAGATGGCTCAGGGGTTAGGCCTCTGCCTTACAAGCAGAGGGTCCTGAGTTCGGATCCCAGATCCCACGCACAAACGCCGGGTGGGAAGCAGGGGCGGCCTGCGTTTCTGGTCCTGGTGGGCGGAGCCTGTGAATCCCAGGGCGGAGCAAAAGAGGTGATAGAAGCACGATGATTCCTGAATTCACCCTTGGTTCTACACACACACACAATTGAATAAATAAAGAAAGACTGCTTCAGGGGATGGGAGGGAGGAAGGGGGAACCACTGAAAAAGGGGAAGGGAAGGAGTGGGGTGAAAGGAAGGGAAGAAGGGGAGAAAGTGCAATGAGGGATGCCTGGGAGAGGACGGGAGGTAACTGTTGAGCTTGTATAATTAGAAAAGAAAAAAATGTGGGGGAAAAAAAAATACCTGACCCTGGCAGCCATCTTTGGTCCTTGCCCCTCATGACACTCCAGGTCTGGAGTCTGTGAGCTCTTTTCCAGCTCCATGCCCCTCATGGAGTACATGCCTGAAGTCCATGAGTTCTTCAAGCCACCCTTGCCTCTCCTGGTTCTCCACGTCTGGATTCTGCGAGTTCTGTTCTTTCTCTCCTCTAATAAACTCTGCTTTAATCTTCAAAAAAAAATATATAGTGAATCTTTTGGGCTGGAGAGATGGCTCAGGGGTTAAGACTCTGTTTTGCAGACAGAAGGTCCTGAGTTTGGATCCCAGGTCCCACATAAAAACAACAGGCAAATACAGCAGCTGCCTGTACTTCCGGCCCTGGTGGGCAGAGCTTGGCCAATCCCAGAGCAAAGCAAGAAGAGGGTAGAAGCAATCCAGGATGATTCCCGAAGTCACCCTTGGCCCTCCACAGGGACATATAGTACCTTCTGATACACACACAAACACACACACACACACAAAAAAAATATATTTTAAAAAATAAAAAAGGAAGGCTAAAATAAAAATGCACCTTTAAAAAATGTAGTGAATCTTTCAAATCTCTTTTTTTAAAGAATTCTATCTAAAGGTATTAGGAGAGAGAAAGATCTGAAATTTTGATAAGTTCTGATGTATTACATATAGATTTCAAACTCTTTGATGTTATACATGTGGATTTCTACTTCTCTGATGTATTACATGTCGATTTCAGTCTCTGAATGTTCCCTATCATTCAGGGTAAAGACTCACCAAAGTTAGAACATTTTCTGGTAAGTCCTCTGTGACTGATCCTCTTGAAGGTTCCTTCTAGAAGCCTTTAAAGATTCCCAGGGCTATAGTTGTGCAGGTCTTTCACTCATTTCTTGGTACAAGGAAGGGTATAATCCAGATTAGATTGGAAATTACATTTTTCATTTTGACTTTTATCTTTTATCTTCAGTGTGTGAGCCCAGGTCTTTGCACGTGCTAAGCAAGTGTTCCATTACTGAGCTACACACTTAACTCTGTAGATCAGTCCTGTTTTCTTGCTATCAATCACTTTACTAGCAACATTTCTATCCCTACCAAGTCAATATCTGGTGACAAGCACCCATTGTTCAAAGTCATATTAGCCTTCCCTTATCCTAGGATCCAGTTATGTTGACCGGGTGTCGTGATTTGAATATGAGCTGTCCCCTGCAGGCTCATGTGGTTGCATCTTAGCTGATGTTAATGTTTGGGAAGGTTGTGGCAACTTTAGGAAGTGGAACCTTGTTAGTAGAAGGAAGGTCACAGGGGTCAGACCTTGAAGTTTGGTGACACAGCCCTATTTGTTTTTAAATTTGCCTTTTGAGCTCTCTACCTCCATGGTGACAACTATGACTTGAGCCAGCCTCCAGCTTCTGCTACCTGCCATGTCTTTGCCACGATAATGAATTATATCTCCTCTCTGGAACCTTAAGCCAAATAAATCCCCCCTTCTCCCTTAAGTTGTGTGTAAGTGTTCTCTCAGAGCAACAAAAAGAAAACTAACTGCAACACCAAGTTGTAGTTTTACAGAACTTGAAACATACAGGAAGTAGCAATCACACATTGAAGTGATTAAGGGAGAAGTAGTTAACTCCCCCAAATACTCAGCAAGTACGTAAGGCAGCAGCAACCATAGACTGTTAACCATTATCTTCAGTGTTCTTTCCTGCCCTCTAGGGGTTAGTTACTTGGTGATCTTAAAACTAAAATACTTTGACTTTGCTTTAAAAACTTTGACTTTACTTTATTGAGTAAAAAATTGTGAATGATGTGGCCATGTAGGTATAATAAGTAAAAATTAATTAAGCTAAGCAGAATTCAGAAGATGGAAAAAAATTAGTCTGCCTTTAGGTTTTTAGGAAATAAAGAACATGATAATGTCATGTTATAGATTTACAATGTTAATTACCATGATAAAAGTAAGATTAGCATCCTTTATTTTCAAGAAAAAACTTCACAAGAGGAAAATAAGTGGTTTGCTACACATTTCTTAGGGTTGCAGTCATATCGTGAGTTATTTTATTGCAGCTGGAGGACATTACATTTTTGTAATGTTTAGCCTGCATTAACAAGTCCCCTTTCATGCCTCTCAGAATTAATAAGTTCTCTTAAAAGCTAAAAATTAAAGGATGCAGAGGCCTAATTATTTTTATTTCTGAATTCTTCAAATATCAAACATTAGACCAGTGTGACTGGTGACCAGGTGTTCTGAAGCTGAAGACTATAAAAACACTACGAGACCCACAAAGGCTTGACCTTCAAAGTCAGAGCTCCAGCCAGTCTGCAAATGTAATTTTAAGACACATGAAGGCAATAGCAGACGTAAACTTACCCACTTATCAGCTGCCTGTCCAAATCCAGCAAGCATAACCATCTCGAATCTTTTCAAATTAGACACAACCTAAGTATTCAAGTAGAAATCATTATGCGCCTTTTTCAGAGTCTTTGTGAACCTGAACCAGCTTGTTTAAAAGCCTCACAATAGCTTCCCAAAGAAATACTGGCCTTGTGTGTATTTATCAAGAACAATTCACCCATATTCACCAATTTAAAACCAAGTATAGCCCCAGATTGGATGGTTGGGATCTCTTTTCAAAATGTAAACTTTTATACGTGTCATGATTAGTCTATTCCTTTGGTAACTTAGTTCTTCCACAACTGAAACAGAAAAAAAATACTACTTCATCCCTTACGTTCATTTCAATAGGAAGTTTGTTCAGCATCAATTTAGATTTCTTCCTGTTCTAGTTCAGATAAATAATCTTCAAAATATTACTATGAAAAGATATATTACTGTATGGACAGGCGGTCTCAGGGAACCTCGATGACTTTTGCAGAAAGAATGTTATTTGACTTAAATTTTTTCCCAACTAAGAGGATAGAAAAAAAGACAATGAGAGAGAAAGGGATGAAGAGAATGAGAGAGACAGAGAAAAAGAGAGAAGCACTCAGATTCCCCAGCCAGTTTGCCTTTGCACTTAGAGTGGGAAGTTTCATACAATTTGTCTCACACATTTCTTGATTTTAGAGGTATGTAATTATAATATGCAAACTCCCTTGTATTTTCATTTTTATAAATTTAACAAACATAATTGAGTATCTATGATGCTTTTACTCCAAGCTTAATAAATTATGAGTGTGATTACACATGGAAATGCATAACTGACTGTGGGGATCATGGGAAAAATTTTGTGGGCAACAGAAAAAGATTTCTGCATGAACAATGAACCCAACAAGGTAGCTCAGTGGATAAGGTAGCTGTTCACAAAAACTGGCAACCTGAGTTTGATCCCCTAAACCTGTTAAGGTGAAAAGAGAACTGACTACCAAAAACAGTCCTTTGATCTTCATCCATGTGCCATGGTATACATGTGCTTTTCTCTCTCTCTCTCTCTCTCTCTCTCTCTCGCTCATAAATAAATAAATGAAATATTTCATTAAAAAGCCTAGTCAGCAATTTTAAAAGTAAACCATTTAACACAATGCAATCCAAATGTATGTTAATTTGAACCATGCTGAGAAATAACAGTAGGGAACTATTTAAAAATTCTGTTTCGTTGTAATTAAAAGATTACACTTCTATAAGAGTAAAGTCCTTGTGTACATAATAAAAGCACCGCTCTTCATAACATTTAATAACCTCTAATCTGAGTTGTGGTGTATTTTGGGCATCGTTTCTTGATGCATAGTGAGAGGGCACCACACAGCAACTGTGATAGCTAAATACAGGTGTCAACTTGACATTGCAGGCCGAGTTTGGGGCACGGCTGTGAAGACCTGATAGGCAAGCCCTTGAGCAAACCTGGAGGATTGCTTAATTGATGGGGAAGACCCAGCCTGTAGTGAGTGGTATCTTTGAGGAGCAACCAGATAAAGTGAGTGCAAGAGGGAGGAGCCAATCCTTCTCTAGTCCTGTGCTGAGCAGTTTCCTGTTCCTTGCTGTCGCTCCTCGTTTCTCTTTGCTGTGACCTTCCTTGTGGCACCATTGTTGCTCTTTGCTGACATCAGAGCCCTCTTGCAGGACTGAGATTTGGGGATCTTTGGCCTCTACTGTGGCTGAGAGATGGTGACCCTCCCGGAATACGCTGGCCATAGCATTCGATTGGGATGACAATTGCTATATTGTGCAATGAGTTCTGAAAGAGAATGTGTCAGGATCAAGTCTTAGGCGAACTCCAGGTTTTTGAGAGAGATGAATTTTGAACTCAATGTGGAATGTTGGGTAGAAGTTTGCTTTGAGTGATGCAGGCAGATGGGCATGTGGAAAATGTACGATTCCTGCAGCATTTGCATTTCATAAATAATGGCACTAGCAACATCTCATTGCTGTATCAAAAAGGTACTTAATGTCTGCAGGGAATATGGGAGACAAGAATCACGGGGACAGGGTATGGGAAATCCTATTGCCTTGTGCTATACAAAGGAATGGAAAACCATTGAAAAGTGAGATCTCATTTATGTTCCCCAAAGAGCATCCCACCAAAACAGAGGAAACTGAATTAGAAGCAGAAGACAATGTTCTTCTTGAAGGTACAAAGAGAAAATGCCCTGAACCTCCATCACTGACAAATCCCCTGGTAATCCCCTTTGATTTCTCAGTAAGGAAAACTAATGCATGGACTCACAGAATCAGGGATAAATAAATCCAACAATTAAAGCTAAGACTTTTCATTTAAAGCAAAATCTACATGTACTTTTCACTTATTTGAAAGAGAGGAGAAGGGTAATAGTGGTTAAAGTAGTAGTAGGTGTGCATATGGAGTTCTGATAACAACTTCTGGAAACCAGTACTCCCCTTCCATCTCTTTATGGGCTCTTGGGTTCAAACTCAGGTTGCCAGGTTTGCTCAAAGTTTCTTTACCGTCCAAACCATTTCAGCCACCCATAACCCAAAAGTTATGCTTAAATAAGAACACAAAGCAAGGCATTTAGTATGTAAACTAGCAAATGTTTATTTAAATGTCCATTAAAAGTATTCTCAAGTAAAAAAATGTACAAAACAGGCATACAAAGGTTGTATCAACTAGAAGTGGAATGCATGTCCGTAGACAAAAATATAACTGAGATTAAGTTCAATACAAGGTGGAGTGATGTCATATTGCACCAAGATTTATTCCACATGAAAACACAAGCCCGGAGATTTTTCCCTTAGATGAAAGAAAGCACACTTCTTTTATAATGCCATACCACTTATACAAATAGCCCATAAATACCATCTGGCAGTGTGATTGCTGCGCCAGAACTGTCCCTGGAGGGAGATCATTTAGCTGTAGAAGAAGCCACTTTATTTCATGTTTCACATGCTAGTCAAGCAACAGTGACTAGGAACCCCAAGATGTGCAGTGCAATCCACAAATGAAAGAGTTCCTGTGCTCCACTGTCATTTCATAAGAAGGGACTTTGACTGTGAATTGTTCCCACACAGTAAAAGATACCCAGTGAGGTTTGTGCCAAATACATCTCATCGCCTTCACCAAGGTTCCCTGTCACCGCCAAGTGAGGAAATACTGCCAGAAGCAGAAACACTGAGCAAATTCCGTGTTCTTCTGTCTCGGCCCTATCCTTGTAATCCTGTGTTTTAGATCATCCAGCCAAGCCCAACATGCTCCTGTTATTTAGGAAATGGTTCAAGGTCATGACAAACATTCCAGATCCCAGGTTTTAGCTGGTCTGTAAATTGGAACTTGAGCTCAGATCAAAGGGACAGCTGCCAACATGACCCTCAAAAATAATCTACTACTTTCCCACTGGGCTAAATTGATTCCATTTATGTGGGGCTATTGCTGTTTGTAGAAGAATGAAAAAAAGCTTAAAGACTTCTATATATAGAACCTAATATGTCGTTATGAACATACCAACACACACACAATGTTTTTTGCAATAAAAGAACAAGTTAGAGTTGCCAATGTTTTAGACAAAAACATTCTTTACAGATTATCCATATATGGTTAAAATAAAAAGCCATGCATGATTCATCATGAGATGAATTCTGGATAAGTAAAACCCTCTTTTGCCAGTGCATTGCTTTCACATAACTCACTCTGTTGTAAGAACCAAGCTCTGTGACATTCAGAGATAAATGCTTATCAGAAAGGGAAGGTGAATGAAGTTCAGCTAGCCTTTGGTACAAAGGGTCATTTGTCTTGCCTTTCCTGGCATGTGCATACTGTAAAACCACAGGTAGCAAAGCATCCGGAAAAACACAACTACGAGCTTGTTCACCTGTTGGGCACAGGCAGAAAACACATTCTGATGCTTATGCTTACAAAGATCCTGAAAACTCATTACCATTATGCCAAAGTCTATCAATGGAGATGTAGAGATTTGGGGCCAATGTCTGCCCTCAAATGAAAGAAGTATTGAAAGCTAAGTAGATTCTTAACATTGCTATGGGTTCTAAGAACGGTGGTTCACTCTCTAAACATGATCAAGCCAGAAGCAAAATTCATTTTAGCTACTGACCTTCTAACAGCAGCAGCAACAATTCACAAAAGAAAACAGCTAGGAAATAAATTTCTCCAAGAAAAGAGTTGGGTGACTTAACAATAGTTGAAGGATTCTAGTCTGTGTGTAACAACCATAGTTATATAACTACATATAATCACAGATCTATACAGATGTAAAATTAACATGTCTATAAAGGTAGATAGAATGTGGATAATACAGGGTTGGTTTTTTGCTTTCAAAGCAAGAAAAAAATGCTCTTAGTTCATATTTGATAACATTAAACTGACTAATAGGTTAACATAAATCATTTCAGATCTGCTACAAACATGCATTCATTTGCCATAATATTTTTTCTCCAACACAGTACTCTTCTACTTTAAAAATGTTTTATGACATCTTTCAATATCCAGAATGAAAGAGAAATTCTTGGCAAAGACTAGTTCAGAAGTCCTTTAAAACAAGGCCCTTCAAACCTAATAGTGTGCTAGGGCTGAGCTTGCAAGATATTAACATCTGCATGTGAAGTCTACCTTCACAAGGCACATTCAACCAGACAACACACCACCCAATTGCTGCTGCAACATCCAAAAACTAAACACCTTATTCCACAAAGTGCTGTGCAAAATACCATCATAAAAGGTGCTCAAAATAAAGTCACTTCTACAAAAGAGATGACTGCAATTAGTCTTTTTTCCCCCTTCTGGCCTTCAATGTGGCCTTTAGTAAGTTTGAGAAGAGGTAATAAGGACTAGCAGGTCTTCTAACCAACAAGTTAATTCACTTAAAAGTCAGTAGTGTATATGCTAAGTTGATGGGGAAGGAGCATATTCCCTGTTGAAATCCTAAGACCATAGGGATGCTTGATGTACCACGGTTCCTTGAACAGTGATATCTATAAAACCATAAGGCAGTTATTGACTCAGTCAATGTACCCTGGATCTAAGCAGCCTGGAATGTGGACATGCAGCAGGTCGCTGTTGGGAGACCATAATTACCCTCTGTGAATTTTAAGCCAGTGGCTAATAAAGAAAAGGAAATAAAAAGATCCTAAGAGAGCAAATAGAAATAGTAAATTCCCAAAAATAAAAGTTTAAGAAGTGAGTCTTCATTTACATGTATACAGTTGCCATCTTGAAGGCTTAGTGGCAACTGGAATCAGTACTCAAATCAAACAGATATGGCTTAAAATATGAAGTCCATGCTGTTAAGAATCACTGAGGGAGGACAATGTCTCACAACATACTTGAGACCATACTGGATGCCTCTGGGAAACTGCATGTGACCAGAAAAAAAACAATTTTTTTTTGTTTTAGACACTGAATAACTTGAAAATGCACTAAATGGAAGAAAGGTTTACTTTTAAATATTGACTATTAAATTAATTTTATCAAAGTACAGTACTCATAAACAAGGCCTACCTAGAGGTCACACTTTTATGCATTACTTATATTGAGATAGACTTTTAAAATACTGTTTATGGGAGTGTTAAGCTAAAATACATATGTAAGCAATAATTCTGGAACCTACACGTAATGTAAACAGAGGCTATGAAGATGATTCCGACTATAGACACCAAGAGTTTCTTGCCAGTTACACAATGCCACGGTTAACTCTTGACTTGGTTAGGAAAATAAATGTAACTCCATAAACGTTATCATCAACATACACCATGTTAGGAAGCAAATTATATCCAAATGCAACCAAATTTCTTGAGTTCTCTTCATTCAAATCACAAGTCCTTTTCTTTCCAAACTAAAAAAAGAACTACTATTACAATGTCATTTATTGCTTTTCTGTCTCTCCAAAATGACACATCAAACTGACATTCTCTGAACTGTCACAACAATCTTATGAGAAAGCCATGAATCAGTATATACATATACTTCAATTCATGAATAGCTGAAATGTTTCAAAATCTATCTTGCAAATACCACATGCTGGTTTCTAGTGGAACTGTTTCATCTGCAGGCAAAGATGTTGTAGGGAGAGAAGCCTATGAAATTTTCCTAATCTTTAAGAAAAAATGCAAAATTCATCACGGGACCTTGGAAAGAGCTTGTGTATGTCAGACAGTGATGCTTACATTTTATTAGCTTTTCAGGATATTCACTCATTTTCAATAGAGAATTTTTAATACTTCTCTTTTTTTTGCATAGAAGGAAAACAGGTTACTCCCAACTACCTATTGCCTTTTGTTTCCCATTTCACAACTTAGTCCTCAACTATAAGAGAGCAATGTGAACAAAGCGAAAGCTGATTCTTTACTCAGTGCTACATTCAATCTGCAAATTAAGATAATGAATCCCAGCTCATGAAGACTTCTGTTATGCAACAGTACTCATGTTAACCATCTGTTGATCTGTATCAAATGGTATTTTGGGAAATCATTTAACTAGACACCTTAGACAATCTGGAAATCTGTTTCTGAATGGGTTTCTGAGTGGGCTTTAGCAAGATGACCTAATTTTATACCAGAAGACAAATCCACAATGCTTCAGGGGGTTCACACTCAAGAGCCTTACATTTGGAACGGGGGAGGGGGAGTGAGGGGGAGGAGAGCGCGGGGAGGGTCAACGTTCCATGACAAATCTTTAACCTCCTGAAGAAACACAAGGATAGGGTCTACTTCCAGCTTAAAAAAAAAAAAAGCTACCATTTAACAAAAGTCATTTGATCTAAAGGGAAAGAAACTAATGCATAAAAATTATGCCTAAGAAAAAAATATACTTAAAATATGTATTGACTTTGTGAGGAGAATCAAACTGTACTTTAACTCTGGAAGTCTTTATGAGAGTTTGCAAATCTAGTCAAATATTTGAGGCTTTATGTGCTAGTCAAAGGATATTTAAAAAACAGTATACTATTTATCTTAAACTGTTTTTACTGTTTTTTCATTTTGTGTTATGATAACTAACTCGTAGCTGGATATAAACACTCATATGTACATTGGTAAAGTATAATACATGTAGTAACATGTGTGTATACATATTACTCTCAAACTATCGAGACATTTATTTTGTATAAAAATATGCTATTCAAGAGTACAGGACATTTTCTAAATAAGAATGTTTATATTCTACTGTTTAAAACTTATAAATATGAATACTTTGATTTAAGACACTGGGTCTTTTTATATTGTTTCCTCCAAATACATGGAAGACACATTTGGAGGAATAGTCCTCCACATCCAAAAGAATTCCTCACTGACTTTCCGTTTGGTTAAACAGTATTATGAGCCCATTGTCTTTCAACAATACCAAATGGACACTGAAAACAAAGCAGGCATAGTGAATGTATTCTCTGGTTAGCCTGAACAATGATGCATTTTAGAGAAACTTTAGAAGTAAACAAACAAAATGATGAGTTCAACCTGTCATGATGGATAGAAGCACATTAACCTTAGGAAGGACCAAGTACCTCGCGCACATCTATCTTTGGGGACTGACAGTATCTTTTAAGAGGTAAGAAAAGGCTTGGGAAAACTTGCTCCCTTAGATCGTATGGATCTAGACAGTATAAAAATAACAGTATAAAAATTCAACCCCCAGCAATGTATACTAGGGAGAAATATGAACATATGAACAATATATATTGGAAGCAAGAACTATAGGTAAAATCCTGTGCGTGTAAAAATAGAGAGAACTGCTAAAAATTCACTTAGAGAAATAAATACAAAGATTGGCTAAATGAAAGAATCAACTTGGGGAATAGAGTAAATGTTATTGAGAGTGAAAAAAATCAAAATTGATGAACTGCTCCCATCATCATTTGTATTAGTGTTCGATTACTATCACTAGTTGAAAATTTCTCATTTTTAAGTAGATTAAAATCAAGTCATAGAATTTATTCTGACCATGCTATGCAATTAATCTTACATTAGTCAAATTTGAAAATACCACGTGTTTTCCAACTCTGCCATAACAATACATGTCTTCACACATGCATACACGCATGTGCACACACACACACATATGCACACACATGTGCTGATCCTTCTTCCTACAGACATGTTCTCAGCTATCTCTTCTGTGAGTTGGATAATAACTGACATGAGATTATTACTGAAACAGCCTAGATTTAAAAATGGAAATTTAAAAAGTTAATTTTTAATCTTACATAGCTGTGAACATTTCTTCTGCAATCTCTGTACAAATATACGCCTTTTCCTAATTGATCTAGAGTGTTTCATCTGAAGACACAGTTTAATACAACATACAAGAGATCACAATTAATTATCTTGCCATATAAAAAGTCATACAGTAAAAAATAAAATTCATCAAAATTACTAACATTGCATATTTTTGTGAAAGCCTAATGTTTGGGGTATTTTCCTGATGATTTTTCCCATGTTGATATTTTAATTCACACTCTTAAACTTGGCTATTTCTATTAAGGTATAAATTAATAAAGAGATTCTTCTTGAATTAATTAATATCAAACTTGACACATTTTCCCAGTCAAATGAACAGAGATTAGAAATGAAATGACATATTAAATATGTAATTTCTGATAGAGTGAAAAAAATTTAACATAATAAATCCTGAGTTCACCTCTAAACACAATAGCCCTTAGATGTGCTTCTTTAATGGATCCCAGAAAACTGGGGTATGGGGAAATAATAACTCGTGACAGGAAGTTTGCTTAACATGTGCAAAAATCTTAGAATCAGCCACCAGTTACACACATACACACACACACATATACACAGTCAGGGCAATAACCCTCTCCGTTTGTTCAGATGCTCTGGATTAAGTCTACTAAAATCTGGGTGATAATCAAGTTGCTATGTACGGGTAAGCAATGTAAAACCAATGGAAAGTAAAGATCTTTCTCTCTTCCTTGCCACAGTAATGACATATTTCTAAGAAGAACAAATAACACTTTTCACAGTATAGACATCTACAGTAGGTTAAAAAAAGCTCTGCTTACAGAAAACATCTCAATCTTCAGCTTGAATGCTCTTAGTCATGAGAAGTAGTCCGGTGGAAAACAACGGCGGATATAGCGGTCAGTTCCCTGGCTTTCCCTGACCAAAGTAGGTAGGCATCAGACTCAATAACTCTGAGAGTCATCAATACGGTGTACACATTAGCTGTCTATAACACATGGAATTATAACACATGAAATACCTAAATTCCTCAGCCATTAGTATGAGTGTACTTGAAGTCATGAACCGAAGTAGCTGATCCCTTTAGTTCACCACTGAAGTAGTGTTTCTTTTGCATTTTGAAGAAAAGGACTGAAGATCCACAGTGTAGGTCTGTCCTTGGACAGCTGTTCAAGCATCCAGTGATTTAAGTTCATAGTTTATCATAGTCTTCTGGCACAACTTCTAGTATTATTTGTAAGGTTCTGGTTACTCTCTCTGCAAACAAATAAAGAAGAGACCTCAAAATGCGTGGAAATCAGAACTATGCAGGAAAAAGCAAATTATGAATTATTCAGGGTTGAGTACTAAAACCACACAGCTACCTTCAGAGCACTTTCAAGACTTAATTACTTCATTAGAAACCCATCATGATCAATTAATACTCTTGTCACTCGTAACCCTTCCCACAATGGCTTTCCAGCAAGAATACATTGGTGTGTTATGTCCGCATACAAATTTTTATTATGAACCAGAAAGTTGAGAATAATTTGAGAGGATAGAACCTAAATATAAAGGAATACTAAACATCAGGATACTGAATACTGAAACTGAATGTCATTCCTTCTCAGAATGACCTCAGGTGAACCAATTTCTCAGAAACCTCAGGTAAAGATTATTTCCAGTGTTTAATTGTATTATCATGGAGCAACATAGCTCATGCATCAAAGGCCTCTCTGTCTCAAGAGGCTTACATTGAATCTGTGGTTCTTAAGATTTGGCCTATAGGCCAACAATCTTACCATCCCTAGAGTGAGAAGAAACGCATTTACTTTTCTAAGCTCAATCCTTAAGCTTTCGGATTAGAACCTAAAGGTGACATCTAGAAACGGGTAACCCAGAATCTCTGAGACAAATGATTTCTAAGGTCACTTTAACACACCATGACTCTGCTCTCAAAGACCTTCTAGTCCATTCTTGGTCATCAATCATTTCAAAATACTCCTAATGCTTAGGTATTCTAGCATCCAATCTCCTGACAGAATCAGACCCAAATCATCTCTCTTCCAGCTGTGGTCTTAGTCTTCAACAAAGACGCACTGCTATATAGTAGCCCACACAAACACTATTATACAGCTGTTTTTCATCCTTCCTTGTGTGATCATTGTGGTTTAAAGGTAAAGTATGCCCGGGCTGGAGAGGTGGCTCAGGGGTTAAGCCTCCGCCTTGCAGGCGGAAGGTCCTGAGTTCGGATCCCAGATCCCACGTATAGACGCCAGGCGGAAGTGGGGACGGCCTGCGCTTCTGGTCCTGGTAGGGCGGAGCCTGTGAATCCCGGGGCAGAAGGAGGTGGAGGCGTCCATGGTGGTTCGCAAATTCGTCCGTGGTTCTACACATACACAGACACACACAGACACACACACACGCGCACATACACACGTACATGCACACAATTGAATAAATAATAATAATAATAAAAAAAAACTTTAAAGGTAAAGTATGCCCCCATGGATTCATGTATTTAAACATAGCTTCCCAGCTGGTGGGGTTATGGAAACATGAGAGGGGAAGTCGATTACTAGCACTAACATCAGACCTTGAAATTTTATCACTGGGCCCCACTTCCCATTGGATTATCTTATCTTGACTTAGGCACCATGACCAGGCCTCACACAAGGTTCCTATCACCATGCTGGGGCACAATGCACAGTCTCCTTTCAAACTGAGCTGAAATAAATCTTTCTCTCTTGAACTGCTCCTTGTCAAGTATTTTGTCACAGTAACAAGAAAAGTAATGGATACAGTCACATTCTGATAAATCGTTTTCTTCTGCACATTGTTTTTTAGCTTATATTCACTCAAAAGAGCACAATGTATAGCACTAGCAAATAATATGCCCTATGTATTTCCCACATAAGTTGTATTTTGACAATTGGCTTTTTAACTTGAGAAGAAGAATCAAATGCCATATTGTTAAAACATGTTGTAAAACTAAAATTGCCCCGGAACAGGAGACTTTGTGGGAATATCAAATACATGTCAATGGGAGATAAGGTACCAAGTTCTCTGACAATGAATTCAGAAAGAAAGAGAGAGAGAGAGAGAGAAAGAGAAAGAAAGAAAGAAAGAAAGAAAGAAAGAAAGAAAGAAAGAAAGAAAGAAAGAAAGAAAGAAAGAAAGAAAGAAAGAAAGAAAGAAAGAAAGAAAGAGAAAGGAAGGAAGAAAGGAAGGAAGGAAGGAGAGAGAAAGAGAGAGAGAAAGAGAGAGAGAGAAAGAGAGAGGAAGGAAAGAAGGAAGGAAGGAAGGAAGGGAAGGAGGGAGGGACAGAGGGACAGGAAAAGGGAGGGAGGAAGGGAGCGCGGGAGTGAGTGAGGCAAACAGAAAGGCTGAAGGCTGAGAAGTCACTGGCCTTCTGCGGTGCTCCCTGCTCTCTCCTCCTCAGTCCCCTGAACAAACCGCAAGGGGCGCCTCCTCTCTCAGCCTCTGCTCCTCCACACCTGCTGTGGAAACCTTTTCCAAAAACATGATCCCATACTGTGGCATCCCTGATGTTTTCCTGAGGCATTTTGCTTCCCCGTATGGGAACTCAGCATCCTTTTCATATACACAGAAGACCCTCAGAGGCCACGCTCCTTGCATGCAAGTTCTCTTTCCTGAACAGCTCCATGAGGAGCCTCCACTGAGCACAAGGCAGAGTCCAGTCTCTTCTGACTCCCTTCTCCTCTTTCCAGCTCAGCCAGACCTGCGGACCATCTCCCGAGGTGCTTTCTACATGGCCTTTTGAGATTCAAATCATGCTATCATTTTCACCACAATGATGTCTTCAGAAACATGACAGACTTTGTCCTTAAGTAATCATTGGTGCCCCAACTTGTCCCTGTAGACTCTCCTACAAATGTTGGGTGCACTCCAGGGTGCTAAACAGAGCTAAGGAAACTAACAGCAGCATTGTAAAATGTGTAACTTTGGCATGCCATGTGTCCATTGATCTCACAGCAAGGTTTGTGGCTTTAGAACATTCCATCCCGTGTTACTACGTCAACCAACAAAGATGAGCCAGTAACCTGCATTTGGAGCTTTCAATAACTGCAGCCTACGGCCCCTCACCACAGCAGGGGTAGCATTTTTAGCTCAGTTTTTCATGCGTGCCCCCCCCCCTTGTTATTCTTGCAGCAGACCATAACATCAGCTGACTTTGCCAAACCTGATTTCCCCAACCATGCCTGGCAGATAGGGGTGCACTGGCCAAAACGGAATACATTTGTAGATTAGCACAAAGCCATTCCTGAAAATGTATTAAGAATAACAGTATGCTTTTTATTCTAAAAAGCTTTCAAAATCTACTCAGCATCTAATTTTATCCCTACATGCGGGTGGGCTGGATACCTCAGAAACTAAAGCAAGGTTAATTAATTGACAACATTGCCCCTCCCCCCCTCTCGTCCTCAGACAAGGTCTGTAAAAGCATAAAACAGTTACCTTTGGTGTGTGTGAATGTGTGTGTGTGTGTGTGTGTGTGTGTGTGTATGTGTATATGTGTGTTTGTGTGTGTGTGCGTTTGTGTGTGTATGTGTGTTTGTGTATGTGTGTTTGTGTGTGTATGTGTATATATGTGTTTGTGTGTGTGCGTTTGTGTGTGTATGTGTGTGTGTGTATGTGTGTTTGTGTGTGTTTGTATAAGAGGTAACCTGAGTGCATGTGCCTATGGAGCTCTACCTCCTTACTGCTCTGCTCTGGAGTTTTCTAGGCTCTGCCTTCTAAGACCAGAATTGCAGGCTGATGCTGCTTCTATGAGGGATTTGGAGATCTGAACTCAGTCCCTTTTGTTTGCAAGGCAAAAGTTTTAATCCCTGAGCCATCTCCCCAGCCCCTGGATGAAGTTATCATGACACGCCATGTACTTTTAGAAGGGTTCTGGAATTCCAAAGCCACTATCCACCAAGATGAATGTTAATAATCCTGCTGGTATGGTCAGAGCGGTTTTCAAAATCAGAAGTGTTTGATTTAAATATGGCTGCCCTCCATATCTCTCTCTGAGCAAGAAAGGCCCACTGCTGATCATTCCATTTTATCTCAGCAGTAACAGAATCAGGCAAATAAACACAGGCTGCCAAGTTCCAGACCACCTGAGTTTTCCTGGTCTAACTATTCCTGCATGTCCCTACCTATCAGAGAGAGACTTTCCATTTTCCTCTCATCTAGTGGAGCTAGTGCATCTGTAAACAAGCAAATAATATTCATGGATGAGCAGAGAATTAACGGCAGCTAGAGGAAGGTGGAAGAAGCTTTCTCTGTATCTGAGTGTACCCTTTAAGATAGGCTTCCTTCCAGTCTGGAAATGTTCTCACACAAAATGTGGTTCAACACTGGCATCCTGTGGCCAGAGGACCTCACGGAATCTCTGAACCATCACATCCATCCTTGGGTGAGGGCCATACAGACTGTCACCATTTCTGAATGTTCTTTGTTTACCTGTCACCTTTGCATGGAAACCATCCAAGTGAGATGTATTTTTTGCTAGACTACCATTTTCCCGGGGCTAATCTGTACCCCATTACTATATTATAGCTAAAGAAAAAAAAATCCCTGATATCATGAAAGCTAGAGAATCTTATAAGGCAAAACACCATGATGTTAAATTACTAAACAAACTGCTGGGAGCCAGGACCTCCTTCTTGTCTCCAAATGCATGCTGAGCTTCTCTCAAATGGGAAGCACATTTTGGGGGAGGGTCGGGCACAGGCCTAGCATTCCATTGTTGAATCTGTGTGTGTTTTGTTTTGGCCAAAGGCTAGGAAAACACTTCCTGGTATAGTAATAAATATTATGAATTTTCTTTATTTTACTACACCAATGCTGCCTAAGAGAAAAATCAAACAAGATTATAAAGGACTGGTTTTTCCCTACTCGCTTTCAGGGTGGCCATAAAGATAAAACGTTACAATGATCACAGTTTAAAACAGAACACCCATGTCCCTAGCCAGATTTAATGTTTTTTGTTTTTTCTTTTTTCTTTTTGAGAACCAAATCACCATTCAGGGACTCCTCTGCCATTGTTCTTTTCGCCAATGGCTGTCACTAAATTCAGGGGCCTTGGAGATGATCAGAGCATCATTAGAGGCAGAAAAATAGCAAAAAATCCAAAATGACAGGAGAATGGAAAGTCAGCCATGAAGGATCAAGCTTGAGAACTGTTGGGGTGGCCTGACACAGAAGGGGGTCCAGGACACATGTGTGTGGGTTTTCTAGAGGAAAGAATTAGAGGGTCATCTCCCAGGGGAATAAAGTGCCTGCCAGGCAGGAGGAGAACAAGGAACCTGCTATCCATTGACTTTGCTATCCAGGGCTACCAGCTCCTGCACCTTGGGCAGGGCTGAGTGTCTTCAGTGCTCCAGCCTTTTAGCTGTCAACAGCTGGAGCACACCAAGTGACCGTGCTCCTCAGCTGAAATGCAGACGTCAGCATCAGCAGCACTAACTACATGTTGTTTCACATGGTTTTCCTACCTAGTGAGGTTTGTCTCATAGCCGGTATCTCCAAAAAGAACAACTTGACTAGAAATATTCTCCAGAACACAAGTGTAACCGAACGAGAAAAAAGAGATCAAATGCTCAAAGTAATTAGCGTCGCTGTGTTTGCCTTAAAAATGCTAATTTACGTGACAATATTTCTTCCAGGAATAGTGTCTCCAGTTAGAAAGTTAAATCCAGAAGTAACAGAGTGCTTGAAGATATCAAGAAAAACTTACAGAAAAAGTCTTAGCAGAAAGACTGGCTTCCAAAAGATTGGCTTCTAAATGAGCGTAGATACAGATCAGCAATTCAACACATTATTGCTTTGGATCATGTTTCATATTAAACCTTACTCATATCACATCGATAATTTCTCTTAAATCTCCCTATGACTTTTAAGTGGTATTTTACAAGTAATTATGGCAAATGAAGTGAATTAAGACAAAATGCAAAAAAAAGAGGAATTTGTGTTTTGAATCCACCAGAAAGGCCAGGTCTGCCTTTCTGTATGTAGTCTATAGCCTCAGCCCTCGATGCCCTCTTCCACCAAGCACCTGACTTTGAAATGACGTAGATATTTTGGTTTGCTCACAGCATGCCCTCTTCGTGGGATGAGGGTGACTAGATACCCAGAGCAAAGCTAAACACAGCGAGGAGTAGATATGTAGATGAGTTAGCTGGGCCATTAAGAGCTGGGCCTGGTTGGCAGTAGCAGGTTGCTGGGGAGAGGCCCTGATAGATGTCTGTGAACCCTGGTCTCTTGCTCTGTGGCTCTGCTTCCTGTGAAGGCAGCTCACTCAGGTGCTTCCTGGACCCCAGGCCAGCTATATTCTGGAACCACTTAAATTGTGCTTGTCAATCCTTAGGACCCACATTCAATCCCCATACCATGCAAGGGAGAGTTTTTGTGCCGTCAGTGGGACCTATGGATTCCCCATTGCTATTTAGGCGATGGCATGCCCACGACATTTAAGATATTTGTAGGTTTCTCCTCAATTCCCCAACAAATCTCACATGTTATGATATGGGCTCAGAGGAGCAGTAATCACTAGACTAGAAAGAGCAAATGAGGTCATCCATGATACTGACATTATTCCATGAAAAAATAAACAGATAAAAGCTGTTCTCTAAGAAGCAAGTGATTGCACTAGCTCAGAGAAAGTAGCACTCTGACAGGATTCAATGGCTGTACCTACAAGTTCTGCCTCATTCCATCTCAATCCTGACTAAAGCGCAGCACCGTAAGCCAATCATCCATATGCTACTTCTTCAGCTTTTAAGACACGCACGTCAAGTGTTCCCACCTCTACAGACACAGTCTGAAAGGCTTCCAAGTCTTACCTGACATTCTTCTAAACCACTTGGGCTTCTTGTCCCAGATAATGAAGAGATAGTAAGCAGGGACGCCACTCAGCGTGATGACAAAGCCGATGCCGGTACTGAAGGGGTCGGAGTACAGGGAAAGGACCACCATGAAGAGGCAGGTGAAGGAAAAGAGAGCTGGGATGAACAGAGGCACCTGAAACACATCGTCACAGAAGGAAACTGTTATGCTGAGTTCCGAGGCGTTGAGGGGCAGGGGCATCCCCAGAATGTGCCCATCTGTCTCGTGGGATGCTTCAGACCTGTGACCAGCACATAGGTAACCCACCCGCTTAGCAGTCAAGATGCTTCACGCCTCAGTCCATCAGTGTGATTCATCCAAGTCTTTGGGTGGAATCCTATCTGAGGCTAGGAAATGGTGCCTCTTTAGAGATGGTCAGTTCAAGTGAGTTTACTGCCGAAAGTACCATTAGGATCTATGCTTTTGCTTTTGCTTTTTAGTTCTTTGATTAGGAAGATTATAATCCACTTTTACGAGGAGCGAAGAGCACCTGAAGACTTGCTACATGCTAAAGCCTTCAGGGCATATTGATTTCCTGTTACAATTCGCAGTAAGAACTGGCAGGGATAAAACAGGCCAACTCCTATTCAACTGCTAATGAAGATGGCTCCAAGCATTAGGCAGTGAATACAATTAGAAACAAATTCTGACAAGATGATGGATAGGCTCAGCCACGCTAGTTCCTAAAAGAAAATAAATAGTGAGGGCAAGTCGATCCAGGGACACTCAAGGCCGAGGAGGTGACATGCAAGTTCCTCAGCCCCCTAGAAGGAAATGGTGATGGTGGCAAGGGGTCGTTCTAGTCGTGGGTAGATTCATTCCTGTTTGTCTCTCATTTCCTTTTCTATTACAGTGTACAGCGACAAAACCGTGTGCCCGGTCACAGCCTGTATTTAGACTGGTTCTTGGGTAGAATGGACTCTTCTGTAGGGTTTCGGTTGATGACTTGCCTGTCTCGGTCTCCCACAACACAGTTGTGAGCACCTACTCAGCAGACAGACAGACAGACAGACAGACAGAGATTGCCCACTCTGTGAACACACCAGCCCACCAGGCAAGGACATGCATTTTACATGTCACATCCCAACATCCACAAATGTTTTCCCAAGTCAAATGCCAGAGGGAGGCGCTATCTGCCAGGGTTGAACGTTACCAATCACAGGACACGCCCCCTTCCTGCCCGCCTATCCATCATGCAGTTATGACCAAAGGAGGAGAACTGGACACCAGGAGATTTATGTCAACCTATCCAGACGGCCGGGGTTACCTTGAAAGGACGATGCATATCCGGGCGTTTGTATCGCAGATAAATCAGCCCGGCGACTGCCAGCCCAATAAAAAGCCACCTGGCGAAACTGAGGAAATTCAGAAGGCTGTTGAGGTCTCCCGAGAAGAGCATTATCATCGTTAGAGGATGCTGGGAGAAAGGGAGAAAGTCCAAAAGGGATGAGTTAAAAGAAAACGTGAGTCACAAACAGTAGTACCCTGGCTATCTCGCTATTGTTACCTTTTTCAAGTGATTACTTATAGTAATAAATTATCATCATGATCATCTAGACTGGAGAGATTAATGAGTAAGATGCCTACTCCCAAACCTGGTGTATGAGACCCAGAAGCCCAAATGGTGGAAGGAGAGACCTGACTTCTGAAAGTTTTCCTCTGGCCTCCACCTGTGTGACATGACTTGCTCTCTCTCTCTCGTCTCTCTCTCTCTGTCTCTCTTCCCTCTCTTCATCTCTCTCTTTCCCTTTCTACAAAATAAAACTTGGAATATAAATAAGAAAATCCTAGATGGTGTAAATGAGTTTTTTTCTCTCTCTCCCTCCATCCCTCCCTTCCTCTTTCCTTCCCCTTCCTCCCTTCATAAAACTTGAAATATGAAAAAGAAAACCCTAGAGCTAACTTCTTTTCCACATTTTCACTTTATTTAGGAATTGTATATGGATGTGCTGCTTTGTTCTTAGCTCCCTGTTTCTTTTTATCCTGTTGTCGATGATTTGTTTTTGTGTGTACATGAGTGTTCATGTATGTACAGGTGCACATGTACATATGTGTGTTTGTGTGTAGAACCCAGAGAACAACCTTGGCAGTTGTTTCTCGCTCTGTTTGGCTCCAGTACTTTCTTCCTTATGTTTTGGGACAGGGTCTCTCACTGGCCTGGAAGTAAGATTGACCAGCTGGTCAGGATGCCAGGGACCCACATGTTTCTGCCTCCCCAGAGCCGGGATCACAAGTGTGCACCACCACGCCCAGATTTTCTTGTTAATGTGGGTCCTAAGAATCTACTAGTGCTTGCAAGACAAGCACTTCACACAGTACATCACTCCAGCCCTGACAATCTGCTTTCCAAGTATAAAAGACAGGATATCTGAGCACTCAAAATTCATGTCAAACAGGTGATTTGAAACCAATCCAATCATATAATGGAAAATTCAAAGTCATCTCTGCAGATGACGAGGACCCGGGGCCACGAATCAATCATTTGTAGGTGAATCCATTGGGCTTCCAGGTGTAGAACATTGGCCTTTTCCTGCCCCACACTGATTGCCCCCGTGCCTGCTGCATGTGACCCTCAAGACCTCAGGAAAGCACAGAGGACAGCAAGGCAGGCTGGAGCAGCTGCACCTGTGCGGTGCTGTGACTGTTAGAGGCTTTGAATGAAAGCCTTGTTCAGGGAATAAGCCTCTATTCCCACCAGCAACGTTCCCCACCAGATTCCTCACACAGAAAGTGCTGCTCTGTAAAGAAGCTTTGAGAAAAACCTTCTGAGACAAACTAAATGCATGGAGGGGGAAAAAGTGTTCACTGCATTCTCCGATGCTCCCAACAGCACATTCCAGCTAAGAAAAATGCTATAAAATCCCAAGTTAGAATGATGACCACATTGTTCATGGGAATTGGAGGATTTCATCCCTTTATAATCTTTTGTGACTTGCCTACCATGAAAAACTTTCTCTCTATATAAAATTCTGCAATATCAGTTAATAATGCGGTGTGTGGATGGGGTCCTTCCTCCCTTCAGGTTCAGCTCCCAAATGTCTCACTTATAATTATCCATTCATTTCACTGTTTGGGATTTCATCAACTGTTTGAATTATTTTGTGCACATTTCATTATAAGGGACCCAGGATGAAATAGCTGAATGCTTTCCTGCAAAGTTGCTTTCAGCTTTACTTGGAGAAAATGGCTGAGACCTGTTCCTGGCAACTCTTCTTTTTCTTTTCCTGAGGCTCTCTGCCAGCAAGAGGAAGCAGGCTACTTATTCTTGTGCTTTTCAGTCTCTACAAAAGTAAGATACAAGCAATATGGGTATGCCAGTCAGATAGCGGTGTCAGCCATACAATTGAAGGCTGAGTTCTGGGCACATGAATGAAGAATTAGTAATTAAGACAAACTCTGAGTAAGTCTACAGTAGAGATTGTCTAATTCATGTGGGAAGGCCCAGCCCATAGTAAGTGGGACTGTTCCCTGGGCAGATTTCTTGGCAGACTTTTGGTCTGGGAAGTGAGGTTTGCCCCTCCCTCAGCAATCCCTGTAAATACGGTGTGACTGTTCCCTAGTGTTATTATGAGCTCTCCTGCCAAGCTGGACTATAAACTGTAACCAAGAATCATGAGCAAGAATAATGCCCCTTGTTCCCTTAAGTTGGCTGGTTGGATACTTATTGTAGACAAATTACAACAATGAAGAATGCCCCCAAGTGACAACTCTAAAACAGATACCGAGACCAGGCAAGCAATAGTCAATTCCCTTGTCTCTCCCACACCATATGCAAAGGGTCAACCGAGCTATGAATGAGAAAGTAAACCACTGTACAAATTCTATGTTCGGTCTCTCTTTGTTGACCTGCTACTCAGTTATATCTACTTATTGTAAAAATGCATTACCAAAACAATAACAGCTGGCAGAGGGGTGTGCTTGCGGACGTGAATCATGGAAAGGATTTCTGGAAGGTGACCCTCTCGAGAGGCGACGTAGAATAGCCTGATTGGGGAAAAGGGGAAAAAATATGTACAAAGAATTGACTGAAGGATCAAGCTTTTCAAAGGGGGCAGGAATAGGCCAGAAATCTCAGAAGAAACTTGCAACCTTGTACATATATTTTGGGACTTTTTAGCTCATCACCTGGACTATACATTGCAGATAACATGTACTTGGTTGTACAAGTCAGAATTCAGGATTTGCATGGGCAGAGGAGATAGCTTTTGCCTTCCAAGCAAAAGGACTTGAATTTGGAACCCCAAATCCCAAGTATAAATACCAAGCAGATATGGCAGGGAACAACAACTACAATCTGGAAGGTGGAGCCTAGGAAACCTGGGAGCAAAGCAGTAAGGAGGTAGAACAATCCAGGATGATTCCCAGTGTCATCCTTGAATTTCTCAGGCACACACACAAGTGTTCTCTTGTACACACACACACACACACACACACACACACACACACACACACACACATAAACACATACACACACACAAGATTTACAGCACCTGATAATATAGCACATTGTAAGCTTTGAACGGGAACAGCAGCCATATCTAGCCCAGCACACACACACAAAGGTGCACACACATGCCACATACATATTTATTTGACTGGATTTAAATCTTAGCACAGGCAAACTGAAAGGACTTCTCCATGGAACCAAAAAGGGTTCCAGATGGTGGGGACGGTGAATTTTGTATTTTGTTACTTTCCTCTTTTTCGTGGCACCTTCAGGAAAACAAAAGACTTTATCACCAGACATAAAAGGCCTTTGCCAGACTCTGTAGAAGCGCTATTTAAAAAAAAAAAAAAAAAAAAGCCACATGCCGGTTCCAATCAGGCACTGCGTAGGCACGCAGTGCCCTCTACTGGGCAGAATCAAATACGCCAATCTCCAGCCAACTCCAGGTTTGCAGATCCCTTTGAAAAACAACCATGACTTGCTCTTTCCAAAGCCCTTCTTATCACATACAATCTCGAAAACAGAAATGTGTTTCTGAAAATACGTGAACTCACTCACCTGGAGACAGCGAACACACCTCCGTTCATGGAGCCGAAGCAGGAGAGGGCCACGAAGATCGGAACTGCTAATGAGAATTTTCCCAGCAGCCGCTCAGAGAAGGTCTAGTCAAAGGAAGAACAGAGCAAATTAAGGTTTGCCTGGAGACCAGAACACAATGAAACAATTTAGGCCAAACTTGCTCTTTGACTTTCGATTAGCCTGGTGCTATGCGTGTGTTTTATAATCCTTCTTTTTGCTTAGGGTCAGATTGACCCCATACACAATAATCAGAAGGAAAGAACCATGGCCTCTGCTTGCTGCAAAACTATGGGCAAAGGTCTAACTAGACACCCTATTTCTGCTTTCAGAAAGCAACGATCCATTTACTGAATCTTTACAAACCACTGGGTAGATCATTTCTGGTTATGATAAGTCCCCACCATCTGGAACCCTTTTTGGTTCCATGGAGAAGTCCTTTCAGTTTGCCTGTGCTAAGATTTAAATCCAGTCAAATAAATATGTATGTGGCATGTGTGTGCACCTTTGTGTGTGTGTGCTGGGCTAGATATGGCTGCTGTTCCCGTTCAAAGCTTACAATGTGCTATATTATCAGGTGCTGTAAATCTTGTGTGTGTGTATGTGTTTATGTGTGTGTGTGTGTGTGTGTGTGTGTGTGTGTGTGTACAGAAGCTCAGTTCAAAAAGATGGAAACAATACTTTGCTTTTGCATAGAAAACCACATTTTAACAGGAAAATGTAGATTGACAGTGGGATGTGTTGCAGTCATTTGCTGCAAGCATCAGTCCCAGCTAGAGGAGAAAGAGAAAACATGGCTCAATCATTTATATATGAGCAGATCTGACCATCCCAAAATAATCATACTAGCCTAGCCTGTTTTGTGAAGTTACACACACACACACACACACACACACACACACACATAGCTGCAGCTTCTTTCATTCCCATGAAAAACGTGTGGAGCACAACTGTAAGTCTGACAAGCAGCAGAAAACACAAAAGGTAAACAAAGTTTTGAAATTTCCTGATCTACACACAAATGCACTTCATGTTTCCACGAAAGACACACTTTGATTTTCATTCTCCTTGTGGCCACTGAGGTTACATCATTAAGGGACCACATTATGTTCCCCAAATAGGTGCTGCCCTTTGGCTAGTGTGAAGGGACAACTGACTGGATATCAAAAAACTTTGTACATTTCACTGGGACCATGGGGCAGTGGACAAAGTCAGTTTCATTCCAAAGGACTCAAACACAGGTTCAGACAAAATGAGATAATTTACTCCCTGTGGACTTGCTGATATTAGCAAGGGTATTTGAAAGAGGGCAGAGTTTGGTAATGAGAGTGTCGCTAAACTTCATAAAAAATTTCTCCCTTCATGGAGGTAAGATCATAAGTGAAGTTAAAGGTTCATGCAAAATCAAAAGTATGTAGCACAGATTAGCATCCCCCATGGAGATCCTTGGAAGCAATGGTGGTCATGGTGTCAAATCAATTCAGGGAAATGTTTTCAAATTGCATGTGTATGCTTCTCAGGGAATTATAGTAAACATTAGTATCTTTAATATTCTGAGAAGTACATTTAACTTTTGATTTTCTAGGAATTCCAAAATTTATTAACATTCCAACACTCCATGAATACATTAGAAAAAAAATAAGTATTCATGGTCCACCTGAAATATTCTGAAATGACATTTTGGGGACGTTCATAGCAATGTTCATGAAGTGTATAAATGTGAATAAATACAGAATTTATTGCAACTTAAATATCAAAAACTCCATCCATTTAGACCCAGCAACTGTCCATCAGTCCTTACAAACACGTTAAAAGACTAATTCCTTCTAGTCAAAAAGCCTTGACAGATTTTTCAAGCAGTTACATGGGGAAATGTTTTTCAGGAAATTAAAAATACAGAGAAAACCACATCCAACTTCAGCCCTGCCGGTCACATAGAATATGCTAAGGTGTGCTCTGAATTTTTAAAATAGTCATTATCATCCAGGTCAAGAAAAGATCAGTGAATTTCAAAACACTTTCTCCTGGAGTGAAACACCATAAAACCGCATCAACTCATTAACCTAAATTCAAATTGGTGCCATCTCAACTTGGACTTACCACGGCCACTGCATTGGAAAGCAAGAGCTCATCGGCGCTAATGGTGGTAAAGTAGGCCACATTTGTTAGCACGTAGCCAACGGTGACAATGACCATGGAGATACATATGGCCAGGGGGATGGTTCTGAAACACACAAAGGAGTGGCTTGTTAGCTGTCTGCCAGTCATTCTCTGATACCCAAGAATACAGTAGACTCATGCAAATGAAAAGCACAATGGCATCTGCCATAATTACAGGCTCTGTGGGGGTACTTATAAACATTTCATCAGGACAAAGTATCACAACTCTTCTGTAATTTAATAAGATCCACAGGGGCAGATGCTATGTCTCGCTTGTCTAATGCTTTGCCCCAGAACATTGGGACAGTGCCCTTTCCTCTACTGTGCCAAATACTATTGCAGCATTTCTACTGCCTAATGTTGACCTGGAAGGCTTGTTAAACACAGACCACTGCTCTCTACCCTCACAGAATGAGTGCTTCTCCCATGTTCCTAAGGGTCTATGACCCAACTGACTTGGGGACCGCACTTGTAGATCCACTCACTGCACCACGCACCTTTCTACTCTTAATGACACTGTGTTGATACTTTTCTCAAAGGAACCCGCAAAAACATCCTTCACTTCCAGCAACCGCGGCCAAGATAATTTCATATGTTCACCATAATGACTTAGCGTGACCCTGCTGCGCGTTCAGACAAGGCTCAAGATCCTAAGTGTCTAATAAAGCAACAGGGCAGAGGAGCTCATGAAATTCAAGGTGACACACTTTGGAGTACAGACGCCTGGTCAGTGTAACACTGGGTGGCATCTGAAAGTTTCCCAGCACAAATGTGATATGATGTCTTCATTTAATGCGGTAGCAAAGGCAGAAAGTGGCTGACCCTTATAATTTGATTCCATGTTACCGATACACATGACTCGCTCAATATAATCGCCTCTTCGGACCCTTTCCAGTTCAGGGAACTCAAACCTCTGCTCCCTACACAGAGGCTGATCATTTTTTCTCTCTTTTTCCTCTTTATCCTGCCATCATGCTTAAGTCTTCATGGAAACCTCACCCCGTTGGGTGCCACTAATGAAGACCTCAGTATAATTTTTTTCTAGATGAAGATGTAGTTCAGAGCCAGAAGGGGAAAGGCATAGCTGGTCTGACTCTCTGAGCTGGGTGTACGGAGCATGCTCTGTTCCAGCTCATTATACCAAACAGCAATATTGTTGAGAATGGGCAAACCTGCCATTCATTAAGCTGTTTGCAGCCTGACACTTCCTCCATCCCCGAAGGCTTCAGCCTTGATGGGCCAATGCATTGACCTCTACTCCTGGCATCCAAACATGAAAGGAGCAGATGTTCTCCTTCCCTAGCGTGGAGATGGGCCTGAGGAACTCCTGTTAGAATCACGACAGGCCTTGCCACTTTTGACTGATACATGCCAGCTTCTGCGCAGGCAGTATGGTGTCTCTGAAGGTAGCTTTCGAAACTGATCTCAGCAGAAAGCATAGAAGCAAATCCTGGCCTTTGCTCGGCAGAGTAGAACAGGCCTGTAATCCCAATACACCGCTGGGGAGGGTGCAGCCAGAATGAGTGGGACTTCAAGCCCTGCCCTTCCTCCAAGGTGAATGGATTCCAGGCAGCCCGGCTGCCTGTGTAAAAAAGCAAAGAGCAGATCCACAAAGCACAGAGGCAATCTGACCTGTGGGTCAGCTGCCCTTTCTCAGTTTGGGCCAACACCATACAGGCGCAGATAATGGTCACTGAGCTGCCGCAGGCCCAGCTTTTTCTTAGGCACTTGGCATATCTGCCTCATTTTCTCCTTGGAAATCCTCAGGAGTTATGAAACACCAGCACTGTTTCATTTCAGAGGAGATGGAGGCTTGGAGCACTGTAATAAAAGCTCAGGGATATGCAGTTGGTGAGTAAAAATCCAACATTCAGCTGCAGGCACAGCCTCCTGTGAAATCAGGACTGTGAACCACAGGTCTCTTGCACATGCACGGGTCTCTAAGCTCTGCCTATTTTCATGGAGGTTATGGTGACTGAATACACAGCATGAGCAAGTCAGCTCAAGACCCCATTTCTTTTCTTTTTTTTTCCCCACTGTGTGTGTGTGTGTGTGTGTGTGTGTGTGTGTGTGTGTGTGTGTGTGTACCAGAAGGTACTTGACTATGTGTGCCTGTAGACCCAAGGATGACTTCGGGAATCATCCCTGAACTGCTCATCTCCTTATTGCTTTGTTCTGGGGTTTCCCGGTCTCTGCCTTTCAGACCGGAATTGCCGACCACCACTCTATCTGCCTGGCATTTTTATGTGGAATCTTGGCTGCTTTTGAACTCAGGTCCTTTTGCTTGGGAGGCAAAAGCTTCAACAGCTGATCCATCTCCCCAACCCAAGATCCCATTTCTTCTGACTGCTGCTGTAAAGAATGGGGAAACTTATTCTAAGATCATTGGTCTGAAATACATCAAGTGCAATGTCAAGAGAATATTTTCTTGCTATTATTATTATTGATTATTTACAAGAAAGGAAGTTCAGTTGCTAAATCTTCGTCAACAAGTTTTCAGATTGAGAGAAGACAGCAAACATGCTCATCGATAAGCTGAAATGGATAACTACCTGTTTTATTACCTGCTGCACAGATATTAGAAAAGACCATCATGGGCGCATCAAACATGAGGCAGAAGAGGGAAGATCTAGTGATGCTGCGTTATACCAAATGCCCTGTGATCCTCTCTGATCAGATCCAATGAAGCCCTGGGAATTAGAGAGGCTCTGGCTCAGGAGCTAACAGCGTCTGTCTTCAGGCTTCAGTTCACTTTGAGGAAAGAGTTGGGGTGGGGCAGTTTTTGAGGTCCCCTTAATGCAAACAGTGTCATTTGCAGTTGGAGCTTGGGGCCATGCATCTGACTCTGAGTTTCAAGCTCACTGAGTAAGCATATAGCAAGCTATTAGACCACCCCAGAACATTCTCTCTGGAGCCATTAAATGCAGAGGGCAGAGAGCAAGGTCAGAAATCCAACACTAAGGCCAATGGTACGGAAAAATAAAGGAAATTAGAGGAAGGAGCTGGGAAATCCCCAGTATTTCTGCAGATTCTCTGGGATCCACCATATCTCTGCAGATCCTGCACACAAGGAAAGCATTGCACTACTGATGCTCAAAATGTGTACACCCTACTCTCTCTCTTTCAAATGGTAGAATCTGTTTTGATGAATGAAACAAATATATAGCAAAGAGTCACTTCATCTTTGAGAGCTTTTTTGCATTGTACATGCTCTTCCAATTAATCAGCAGTAGTGAATGAGCCTAATATGGTTAATAGCTGCAAAACTGTCTTCCAGCAATTCTTGGGCAGTCTTCTTGTGGCTTAGTATAAAATGGAATCTCCAGAGTTTGTTCATGACACACATGAAGAAATATTTGATTTGGGGGAATCTATTAAATGGAAGTCTCTGATGCTTCTGTTTAGAAGCACTTTTGTTCTAACACAAGAAAAAAATCTCCCAGAAGTGATGAGTGGAGGCTTATGTTTGGAAAAAAGAAATCTACAAATTGCTCAGAAATGATTTTTAGATTTGAATATATACATGACACTTCAAATCTCTATGAAATGAGATATAGTATGAATAAATAAGGAAGTTTACAGCCATCCACTGCAATAGGAGGCAAAACCTCCATTTTTTTAAAAAAAAAAAACAAGAAAGCCAAGGCTCAGGGAGCACTGTGACATGAGCAAGGTCACAAAAGTAGGAAGAGGGCTAGAAGCTTAACTTACAGCTCTAGGTGTGCTTTTCTGCAAACATGATATCATTTGCCATAAGCTTGTGCCTACTTTTACCCTACCTGTAGATGCCTGAGGTCTTAATATGCTGAAAGATACATACTCTATTGCTTAAAGAAAGAGAGGTGTATACAAGGAATTATAGACACATAAAGATCAGAGAACGTTTGTTCTCTCCTTTCACCCTGTGGACTCTGGGGATCAAACTCAGGGGGCCAAGTGCCACCCACTTGCCCACACTTTCTGAGCCATCCCATTAACCCACATATTCTATTCTACTTAAGTTATCAACCATCCAAAGGCCAATTGTTACACCAAAAGTAATCTAAACCAACTCTTTGTCATCCCCATGAACCCGCCAGTCTATGTGAACAGACTTGGGCTAATGCGGTAGCTTTTAATATGCTCTGTGAATTGACTTTTCCAGTGTTTCCACTGGGTAAAATGTGATCATTCCTGTAGGTCAGAATGCACAATACTAGCTTGATATGTGAAAAAGGCAGAAAAACTCAGCAATCAGAAGGATTTTTTTGATGCTCAGATGACATGAATAATCCTCTAATCATCCAAAATTAGGCTATTCCAAGGTTCCTTCATAACTGAATAAAATCTCTTGTATTGGTGTGAATTAAACAGCCATACATTCTCTGTGTCACAGTGAGGTCCATACAACTCACCATCCCTGAGGGATGGGCAACCAAGAGCAATGACAAAAGCCTATATAGTCTGACCAACAGCACGTTGAGAGATATCACAGAGCCAGCACCGGGAGCTTGGTTTATTTGTCTATAGCTTCTGGTAGTAGCATCTCGGGTCAGTTTCCATTGTATCTTTTCATCTTCTCTTTGTGTAGCCCTTAGTAAGGTATGTCTTTACATGATTTTAAAAAGTATTTTTTACAAGCTCACAGTGCAGATTTCTCTCCAGCTATATCTTGCAACCTTGTTATTCCTTCAGCCATCTTCATCTTCCTCCCCACGTAAACTTCCCCCTCCCTTATGCCCACTATTCCCTCATCCACCTTTATATCTTCTGTGCATCCTGTTTCCCCTAGCAAGTGCCCACACATATGCCATTAGCTGTAATCCAAATGAGCCTCAGTAAGCGACATGCAAACGCACCGAGGTGACAAGCATATTATCATGTAAGTGGAACATGATGGTTCATCCCAGTATCTAGCCTGACCTGTGCTTTTCCCGCACTTGCTGAGGCTACAAGGGCTCTTGCCGTGATATTTCAGATGGAGTTTCACTGATGCCTAATCTAAAACCTCACCATCTTCCATGGTCCACAGATGAAGACAGAGAGACCTGTAAGGAGACGTGAGAAGGGAACAGAATAGATTAAAAGTCCGGAGGGCTGACAGAGACTCAGGAAGAAAAACGAAAACACATACAGGGAGACATATGAGAGGAAAAAACACAGCAAGATGGCTAGACAAGAACAAGTTTGCCCCAAACCACACAAAGAAACCAAAAACTTAGAACTCAGACACACAGGGCAATATGCCATCAGAAATATAAATAGAATTCTTTCATCTCTTAAATGCTTTACTAAGCCCAGCATAAATTTGTGACTAAACAAAATTATGCAGCAAAATGTAGCCTGCACATAAATTTTCATTTGCTTCTATTTCACACCATCTCAAAAAAGTTCTCATTGTCTGCTTCTCATTTTTTCTCATTTTCTGAAGATTTAATGTGTGTCTTCCAGATACATTATAGTTATCTATATTTATCATGGACAAATGCAAACATTTGTGGGTAAGTTCTAGTACATAATGACAAAATTGGCTCCAAATTAAATGCTAGCAATTAAACCATATGATGAAATAGTTTCATAGTAATAAATTTCACAGTAATGGTTAGTTCTTATTTTTGCTAAGTGTTATTACAATATTTTTCTTAAAATTTCATTATTATTCTTATGATTTGGTCTAAAGATCTCAGTGAACCATTGTTTACAGAGGTGCTCCTGAAATACAGATTTATGAATGAGGCAAAGAAATATAGGCTAAGAGTTTATGTTCCTCTTTCAAAAGTTTAAGTTATTCCTGAGAAGTAGGGAACAGAAAGAATTCAATTCCCAGGGATCCTCACATTGAAGTGGGGACCACTCCTCATCTCAACAGTAGGATGTAAGCAGATGATTTTAGATAAAGTTATGGTGGCTTACTGTCCCTCCCTGAACTGTAGTCTAGTTGCAAGGGATCTGGGTCAATCAATTTCCCATTGTTGTAACAGAACACTCGAGACAATCAGCATGTGAAAAGAAATGTTTTTGGCCTCATAATTTTGGAGGTGTTGGTCTACCACTAGTTGATCCTCTTGCTCCGGGCCTGCAGCAAGGCAGCATACCAGGGCAAGAATGTACCATGGAGAAGGAGCACTCCCTTCATGGTCACAGAGCACAGAGAAGACAAAAGAAGTCAAAGGGGCCAGGGAGATGATGACTCAGGGGTTAAAGCTTGTGCCCTACAAGCTAAGGACCCAAGTTCCCATCCTCAGATCCCAAGTAAAAATGCCAGGTGGATATGATGGCGACCTTAATTCTGGCCCTGGAAGGCAGAGCCTTGGAAATCTTACAGCAAAACAATAAGGAGATAGAGCAATCCAGGAAAATTCCTGAAGTCCCATAATCCCCTTCACCAGCATACTCTCAATGACCTAAATGGGCCCAACCTCTTACAGTTTTTACTGCCTTTTAACAGTAATGTGCTTGGACCCAAGCCTTTATGCATTGATGTTGGCAGGACCAGAGCCTTCGGGTACCTCAGCATAGAGGAATTGGGATCACAAAGTCAGTATGTGGAGGAAAAACCTACTCGGTAGCCAGACACACCAACAGCGATTTAAAACGTAAACTGTGGTTGTTTGAAGTGATGGGGATTTAAGGTTTGCTCATCACTAACCTAACTAATAAACTAATGAACAGCCTCTGTTAAATCAATATTTTTCTGTATGCTTTTTTCTTTTACATTTATTTATTGCGAGTGTGTGCATATATGCAGGTGTGTGTGTGTGTGCGTGTGTGTACTCAAGTATGAGTTCCTATGGAGGCCCAAAGGTGACATCATATCCACCTGGCATACAAGAGCACAACAGAATTTGGTAGAGAACCAAGGACTGCTAGCAGCAATCAGTTCTCTACTTCTACCTCTTCCACCAAGTAGGTTCCAGGAATCGAACTCAGGTCATCAGGTTTGTTGGCAAGTGCTTGACTGTCTGAGCCATCTTCCTAGCAGTTTTAACAACTTTTAATCAGGCCATATAAAGCTAAGGTGTCTCCTAAGTATATATTATTCTAGCTTATAAAATGATCAGTAAATGATTTTAAAAATCTGAAAATAATGGTTGACATTACAATGCCAAATAAAAATAGATTTCCATGTGGCAAAGCTAGGACAGAAAAAGTTATTACTCAGCCTTCCTGGAAGCACATAGCAAAGGAACATCTCATTGTTCTCTGTTTTTGAAACGCACAGTGTTGTGCATTTCTGAAAATTGCCACCAACCAATCCAACAAAAAGCAAGGTGCAATTACCTGATTCTCTCCCCAAGGAAACAAAATAAAATTCAGAGTGTTAAATCAATAAACTCTGGTGGCAAGAACAAGGCTATATGTGCTGAGCGCAGCTGTTCTGGTATGACCGAAGAAAACTGATGCCAGGATTCCCTTGGGTTGGCTATGTGTCCTGGGACTGACGACATACTATGCACAAACACACACACACACACACACACACACACACACACACACACACATACATACACACTCACACATGAGCCAGGCTGGTTACAGCGCTGAACAGAGCACAATAATACACAGAACAGAGTTAGAGACAGGGAGCCATTCAGTCAGGACATGTGAACAACTGCTGTTATCACCAAAATGGTTTCCAGCAACTCTGACCCACAATGACAAGCCACATTAACAGCAATGGTCTTATGTTCATATCTGGTGATCAATTGCTATGGCCTGTCTTTTATCAAAGTGTCCATTCCCCAGTTGCAAAGCAAAGGAAAAATGGGAAAGAGAATAAATAGAGTTGATGGGTAAGCGTCCTGCCTGTTTAGAGAGATAATATGTCATTGTCAAGACATTGATGTTGGAGACTCCTGGCTAAAACTGTTGACAGCTCCTTTGAAAAGGTCACAAAGGCCCAAGAATGGCAGAGCCTCCTACCAGCCTCCCTCTCTTTCCTTCAGCTGTCCTGTTATCAAGATTCACACCCTTGGCACAAATGGAATGTCACGATCTTTTAGCTTGCAGTCAGAAAGTAGAACCTTTTGAAAAATAAGCTGTCCTGCATTCTTTCTATATTTATTGATGTCTTTTCTTTTTTTATTATTTATTATTTATTCACTTGTGCGTATATATGTGTGTGTGCGCGTGTGTGTATGTGTATATATGTATGTGTGTGTGTGTATGTATATATGTATATGTGTGTATGTGTATATATGTATGTATTCAGGAACCACCATGGACGCCTCCACCTCCTCTTGTTTACTCTGCCCAGGGATTCACAGACTCCACCCTACCAGGACCATAAACGCAGGCCTCCCTCGCTTCCACCTGGCGTCTATACGTGGGGTCTAGGATCTGAACTCAGGACCTTCCGCCTGCAAGGCAGAGGCTTAACCCCTGAGCCACCTCTCCAGCCCCTGATGTCTTTTCTTAGATGCTAAAGTTTCATAGGCAAAACCTCTGTTCAGGAATAATACTGCCGAGACTAGTATATTGTGCCTTGGCTCAGGACCAAGAAACCTAAAGGACAGAGAAGGGATTACACAGAGTATTTGACCCTTCACTTCTCTTCTCTGCCTTGTTTCCCTGATCAGCTCTGTATCTCAAATTCCTAGCATCTCAAAGTTCTAAAGACATCATCTCCAAAATAAACTGACTTTAGGACTTTAAACCTTCCTACCGCTTTGCCTTTGATATTTGTTCTAACTCTACTTCATAGGACTATGAAAAGTGTCAGATTGCTAATCTGAAGGCTGTGTCAAGTCATCCGTTGTCACTAGCAGAAACGTGGTTTGTTGGAGTGATGTTATCTACAGTCCACTCACTGCTTGGAAATTCATTTTTTTGCTAATTTTAGCTTATAAAACCAATAAGGCCATGTTTATAAGGGGATTTCTTTGGAAATTTCTTTGGAACTCCTTCGAGTTCTTGCTCATAGCCTGACCATCTCAAGGATATTTCTGCTCCTGCTTTGTTCTGTCTCAAAGGAAAGAAGAGGTGCCAACTTTATCATCTATTCTCTAAAACCTGAGATGCCTCTCAGCCAGCAACACAGCGCATCAAAGCACCTTCCATCATTGCAACTTCAAAGTGTCAGCCCAGCTGGGAAAAAATAGATGGTAACAGAAGATAATTGAAAGGATAGGTGATCCGTCAGCCCTTCTACATCCTAAATAGCCTGTCTGAGATCAGGTCAAACCTCCAAAGCTGCCTACATTGCCTATGCTATCCCAGACTCTCAGGGAGGGTCTTCATAGGTCACTATATTTTATAACTTGGACATTTCTCAAAACCTTATTGTAACTATTGTTAAGTGAATTTCAACAGAGCATCTTGAATACTGTTTTTAAGGATATTGTCAGTTGTAGCTATCAACCTCACTGACATTGAGCTTATGCCCTAAACCAATATTTGTCAGGTATCTTTTGTCACTAGACAGTAAGAAGCAATGAAGATACCAAACATGTAGAAACTCACTCTCTCACAGAATCTAAAATTAAAATAGGACAAAGCATAGGAGGTGTCATAGTTAGATACCAACTTGGTGGTTGAGGGCTTGAGCTCTGGGTACATTTGTAGAGAACTAAGAGTTGAGTTAAGCCCAGAGTGAACCCATAGGAGATTTTCTAGTTGATGGTGAAGACCCAGGCCATGGTGGCTGGGACTAGTTCCTGAACAGGTGAATAAGATGGCGGGAACTGTTTGAGAAAGCTGGCATCCAAAGTTAGACCTCCAAAGGTCTATACTTGGACAAACATGCTAGTCTGTCAAATAAAGATTGTCCCTCTCTCAGTCATTACATGGATAAGGTGTAGCCAGTTGCCTCAGCCCTTTTGGTGCTGTGAGCTCTCTTGCTGAACTGAGTAACTGTTGCAAGAGAGAATAAATCCTTTCCTCCCTTAAGCTCTTTTGTCATAAATTTATCAGCAACATGCAGAATAAATGTGTGTCCGGGTGGGTGGGTGGGGACATCTGTAGCTCATTCCAACTTTCCCCATCCTTGTCTGTCTTAAAATTTTCTCCCTTCTTTTCTACGAAGGCCTCTGAGTGGTATTTTGAAGTATTTCTCTTTGTACTCATACTCACCAAATTCTACAAAGAAGGCGAGATTGCTGAGCATTCGAAAGCCCACCCTAGTTATTTCTTTAAATCTCCAATGCCAACATTGGAAGGGCAGTATCAGGACTAGCTGTCTACTTCGATTACAACTGAGATAGTTAGATAGATAGATAGAGAGATAGAGAGAGAGAGAGAGAGAGAGAGAGAGAGAGAGAGAGAGAGAGAGAACATGTGCATGCCTGAGCATGTCACTGTGGAGGTCCAGAAGACAGCATCAGGTGATGTTCTATAGATGTTTTCCATCTTTCATTTGAGTGTGTCTCATCAGTCTGGAATTTTGCCAAGGAGGCTAACTGAGCTGTCCAGAGGCCTGCCTCTCTCCACGTCCCATCTCAGCATCTCTGAGCTTATAAACTGATGCCATCAGACTCAGCTTTTTATGTGAATTCTGGGGCTTGAACTCAGGTCCTCACAATTCTGAGTCTTTATAGACTAAGTCAAATTTACTCAGCCCAAGTATAAACAACTTTTATGACACTTCTCAGCACACATGGGAAGAATTGAGTGCTTCTTTGTCCTCTGCTGACTTGTAAGCTTTTTATCTGTTCTTTCTAGGATATCTCCTATAAGAAACAGCTCATTAACACAGAGAAGAGATAGTCACAATTTTGGAAAATATACCTTTCTTTGATTTTCAAAACTGAATCAACAGAAATAAAAACAGGTTTATGATATCAATAGGAAGACACAAAACTGGTCAAACTTTAACCATTTGAGCCAAACTAAGCTATTGGGTTAACTGTTCTTTCCATGTGATAAATTGGTGTGAAGCTCCAAAAAGAGACTTCAAGAAAATAAACAGAAGCAACAAAGCAAAGAATAAAGTTATAGAGGTAGACCAACACAGAAAGGAAATGTTGATTCCACGAACTTCATGTGAATTCTAAAATTGTAAGTCTTTCAGAACACCTCATTTATGAACAGGACAATACTGCTCCTAGCCTAAAACATTTTTAATAAAAAGCCAGAACCGCTAAAGTTCATCTCAGCTTCAATAGCAAACATAGGAGCCACACGCAGGCACATTTCTCCATGAAAGGCAAGCAACTGATAGTCACCAGAGTGGACATCAGGGGTGCAAGCAGACAAGGCCCTGCAGTCCTGGAAGAGATGGGGTCTCTAAGACCTGGGAACAGCTAATGGAAAAGAGTCACAGACTGAAGGGACATCAGGGGCACAAGATCAGTCAGACAAATAACTCCCTCAAAATAGTGTACTTCCTTAGTTAGCACTGTGAGGCAGGATTAGAGCAGCCATGCTGGGATGGGTCTCTCAAGGTCTTTGGAATTCCTGAAGCTCATCCACCACTCTGGAATCACCCTGAAGGAACACTCCTGCTCAGGAACTGACTCCTCCCAGAGCTAAGATGGCCAACTTCCCTATGAAAGGATTATGGAGATGAGCTCTCCACATCAAACAACTTGACCTTTAGTCCACATGGGCCCAGGAGCAACTGGGTTGGGCCCACAATGGGAGTGAGCCAATGGGAAAAAGCCAGTTTCCTGGGCTTATCTAGGTGTATAAATATACCTGGCCCTAGCAGCCTTCTTTGGGGCCCTGGCCCCTCATGGTACTCAAGGTGCCAGGACTTCCTTTTCCAGCAGCCTGCTTCTCATGGAGGCGCCCTAGCCCCTCATAACACTCCAGTGCCATGAGTCTGTTTCTTGTTCCTTGCTCCTCATGGACTCCATGCCTAGGCACCATGAGTTTTCCAGGGCGTCCTAGCCCCTCATGGCACTCTACATCTGGAGTCCATGAGTTCCAACCTTTCTCTACTCTAATAACCTCTACCTTAGTCCTCTACACCATGTTCTGGTTTCAATCTTTGACTCTGGAACACAAGAACCCTACAACATTGAAATGGTCGAGACCGTTTCCCTGCAACAACTGGACTTCAAAATGGGTCTTAATGATAATTTTTGATAGATAATTTAAATTCTACCAAGGGTTGCACAATCATTGTGAGAAGAAGAAGGCTGGCAATGAAATCAACCAATATTGTAGTCTCATTTCATAAGGACAGCAACTGTGTAAGGTAGTCATAGAAATCTGATTAACTGATTTTCCTGTACATATACTATTTCCAGAGAGAAGAAAGATGTCCAGGAAAGTATATCGTATTCATTATGATACATAGTTAAATCTGTATTCCTAATTGCTTAGGAAATATGCTACTATTTTTACATGGTGAAATACTACTTTTCATGATTATAAATGTAACTACTTGTATATGTGTGAATGCTTGTACATGTATATATCATGTTTAATTCTATATAGGTATAATCTCATCAGTTACAAGGATCATAAATATTTCTACACATTGCCATTAACACTGCTGTTAATATTTAGCATATTATTTTGTTAAAAAGTATTTTGAAGGGCTGGAGAGATGGCTCGGGAGTTAAGACTCTGCCTCAAAAGCAAAAGATCCTGAGTTCAGATCCCAGGCCCTACATAAAAACACCAGGCAGAAAAGGCCTGCATTTCTGGGCCTGGTGGGCAGAACCTGGGAAATCCCAAATAGAAGCAAAAAGAAGGTAGAAACAATCCAGGATGATTCCTGAAGTCACCCATTGTCTTCCCCAGGGAACACAGTGCCCCCGATACACACATATGCACACACACACACACACAAAATAAAGAAAATTTAAAAAGTATTCTGAAAATAGAAAGTCATCTATTAAAACGTACAGTGCTGATATTCTGTAGTGATAAAAAGATTATAAAGAGAAACAAGGAGAGAGGGGACCATGTTACAGCAGAGAAAATAGGCCTCCATCAAGGAACGCAAGTAAGTAATGTGACACCTGGTTAAGTTCACAGATGTTCGTTCCTGATCATTTACAACTGAGGGGGTATGATCTCACCAGAAGGGGAGGGCATATAGTCTGGCAGATAAAAAGTAATCATTTTGCAAATGGGTGATTGACCCCTTCCTCACTGAGGTGTCCTACTTTTATTACATCTACCCTTGAATGTGCTATTATAACAAGACTCCAGTTTAACAGCTTTTTGTCTCTGACCAGGGGGTGACATACAGTGCCCATCAGGATGGAGTGAAGGGCATTGCAGGAGCAGCAAAACTGCAAAAGAAAATCAACAAACCACTATCCAGAACTTCAGAGACTCTATATCAACCACATAGAACTAGGCCAGCCTAATCTCCCCCCATCCTGAAGCTCAGGGCCATTTGCAGAAGAGGGGGCGGTAAGATTGTAAGAGCAAAAGGATGGGAGGAGCAATGATTTGCAAGATTCTCCACACTAGTTAGGGCCGAAGCAACCATAATAGGACTTTCCATGCCCTGCAAAATGCCCAACACACTGTTGACCTCACAAAGTCTAGCATCTGCTAAAGGCACCAAGATCCTTGGAGGCAAGGGATTGACAGCCACAGTAGTGTTCCTATGCTTAAGGGGAACACAAGAAAGGGTTCAGGGAAATGCCACTGGGTCCTTGTACGTCATCGAAGAGGAGGAACCAGAGGAGAGTCAGGCATACACAATAAAGGACTCTCTGGGAATTGAGGGGGAGGCACTGGGGGATGGGGAGGAAGGGGAGGGGGAGCAGGGGATTTGGGGGGAGGAGGAGTGAGAGAGGGAACTGGTCTACCTATTAAGTTTGTATGAGCGGAAATAATAAAAAATGTATATAAAAAAGATTAAAAAGAGGGAAAAAAAGATGCTCTGGGAAATTGCTTTTTCATTCATATCTTTTTTGCAATCAAAAAAGAAAAAGAAGTACAGTTAATTACTAATCATTGAATACGGAAAAAGAAAGTTCTGGACTGAAGACATTACATTATTAAATATACTCATCAAAATTAATATATTTATTAATTATATATTCATTAAATTAATATATTTATTGATTATATATTATATACTATAAAATATTAATATATAATATTATAATTAGCCACACAAAATATATATGTTTATATAGGACAGGTTCTATTATGTGAGATAACATTGGCAAGATCACTTGAGAAGCCATGAGCTTTGAATTTCAAAGCATTCTACAGATTTGAATATACATAAGCAGCTGAATGCAAACTTCATCCATAAAAAAATAAGCTACATTCAATATGGAATTATGTACAGAAAAGGTAGAATTGAGGCCACTTTCCCTATAGATAAATAGATTTTTACAACTTTAATAATGTAATTATTAATCGGCTGATAAATTAATAGAATGCTAACTTGAGTAGAAGAGATACCTTTAAACTTAAGTAAACACGTAGCATAAAATTTACTATGTAATTTGACAAGTACTATAATTTGTAAGTGTCATAAATCATAAACAGAAAAGTAATATGACTGTTCATTAATAATGAGTATATTTGGACAATTTGGGAAAAAACATCTTACGCTGGCTAAAAACTCAAAAGAGACCAAGGTTCAAATATAAAAAAGATACTGGAGTGAAACAAACAAAACATATGTATGAAAGTGAACTCATCTAGGGATAGAGAAAAAAAGCTATGCTCACAAAAGAAATATGCATAAAATCGCTTCTACATTAATACAAATTCAAATGTTCTGTAAGCTGACATTATAGAAGAAATGTAACGTCTTGAAGAGATGGAGTCCAAGGCTCTGGGCTGGGTCTTCACCACCACGAGGAAAGAAAAGGAGAACAAACTTCTACAAATAATATAAAAAACAGATAAGGGTAGAAGCCCAATGCTGGTATTAACTGTTGCTAATAGGAAAGAAAACGGATATCCCCTCTCTGGAAAGTATTTGGCAGTACACAAAGAGTGACCTTTTAAAAGTTCATTGCATATGAAATAGGAGATCTCATTCAGAATTCTGTACTAAAGAAATAATTGAATGTAAAGCTTTATATAGGAAATACATAATCCAGTATTATTACATTAAGCAAATTTTGAAATGCTTTCCATGTCTAATAAGAAAATGAGTAAATACCAGTAGACACGTCCATCCCGCTATTAAAAATGGTATTTACCAAGATCTTCATGATATGGAAATCAAGTGGAATGGCATGGAATGAAAAAGTGGAATAGCTCTGCAGTCAGGCTAGTCGAAAGAACACTGTGCTTCAGCGGCAGCAAGCCCCAGGCGGTGCACCTGGAGGAGCGGAGCGCACAGCGCTGGAGATGAAGCAGGGACACAAACAAGGTCCAAGCCCCTTTGGTGAGAAAACAGAGGAAGCATAAATGACAAGTAACATCATGCTCAAGTTATGAAGAGAAATACAAGTGTCCATTTACTCCAGTGATATAATGCCACATACACGCAAGCACACACACACACACACACACACACACACTCATACATATATATACACACATACTCATGCATACACACACACACACACACACATACACACACACCCCGGGAAACTGCCAAAGCCCTAACACTGAGTGCTTTAATTTGATAAAATAAAGCGCTACATGTAACTTACATTTCTCTTGCATATTAATTTAACATTTTCAAATGTGGCCATTTCTTGCTATCAAAAGGGGGTGGGGGAAAGCTGAAGAGATGGCTCAGAGGTTAAGCCTTTGCCTCAAAGCAAGAAGACCTAAGTTTAGATACCAGACAGATCCTATTTAAAAATACTTGGCAGAAGTGGCAGGCCTACACTTTTAGCTCTGGAAGGCAGAGCCTGGGAAACCCCAGAACAAAATAATAAGAAGGTAGAACAGTCCAGGATGATTCCCAAAGTCACCCTGGGACCACAGGGACACACAGTGCCGTTTTCTATACACATCCATACACATGTAGGCACCCACACCTTCACATGCAAAAATAAATAAATAATAATGTAAAGGGATAGGGAAGAGTATACATTGCCATATTGGAAATTCTATGAAAATCATTTATTGGAAATGTCACTTTCGTTTCTTTAAGGAAGCTTCCTGACATGGAAGACATAGAAACCTCTGTCATTTGAATAGATAGATAAAAAGATTTGAGTCCCAGGTACTTAAAAGGAACAAAAAGTATGCGTGGATTAGGAGAACACAGGAACTAAATAGGGTTCTCAGAGCCTCTAGGGTATAGAGCGTCCTAGTTCAGAAGGGTGGGGTGGATGGAACAGGCAGGGTTGAGAATGGATTATTTTTTGCTATTTACAAGCTAAAATCTGGACCTTATTCTGGTCCTTTTGTCCACAAACCTGATGCTGAACATAAATTTTAGGAAGACAGGTATGGTGAGATATTAGCCTTCTAGTTAAATGGCAGTGAGATATAACCATTAGAAGTGACCTGGGTGTCACTCGAGGATCAAAATATGTATATATGAATCAAAGGCTTGTATTTCATATATGAAACTGTCTGAACAAAAGATGTGTATAGAAGCATTAATATTTGCATTTAACTTTCTAAAACTTTTACTAGAAAGAAAAACAGATAGTCCTAGACTGGAGGAAGCAGATAATCTATTCCAAATCTCTTCTCTTACCAAAGTTCAGTTGGTTGCAAGATTAAAACAGAAACTTCATGATCAGAAGATACTGAAAAGTTAACAAACTATGAGGAAATCATCTCTCTGTAATCTACGTAATCTCTGTAATCTAAGTCTCTTCAGAAATGGTAACAGCAAGAGCAGTTTTGACACCATGCCTGGAGAGCAAGAGGTACCTGCCTTGTTTTTAGATTTGCATCATACACTCGAAAGTTTAAAAAGTATCTACATGTCCCAAGCAAACCCTCCTCCCATGCAGTCCACATTTATGACATGCTGTGGTTTGTCATAAAGAATTACAAGCCCCACAGCTGAGAAAGTGACAGCCACACATTCAGTGTGGAGTTGCCTTCTCCCAATGCTTGGCGTTGGGCCATCCATTTCTCGGCCAGAGAACTATGCATCATGCAGATTACAGAACTAAACACTGACCAACTGATGGCTGACATGCATTTAGCACATGTTTAATCTTTCTAACCCACTCCCTGATGAGAAATAGCCTCCGGGATTCGTGACCGTCATTGGCAGCTGCTTCCCTCACACATTTCTCTTGTCATTTTCTGACTGAAAACAAAAGTACTCTTGTCTTCTCTATCAATTTCTGCATTTTGCCCCAAGACAAAATGCAGGAAATAGAAGTTTGATTGTTTGACATTATCAGTAACAGCAAAATTAGATGCTACCCTCTCCCCACCCCCAAAAAAACACTATTTCATGAGTTAGGGTGCCTGTAGATTACAGAGAGGTGATTTCCTCATAGTTTGTTAACTTTTCAGTATCTTCTGATCATGAAGTTTCTGTTTTAATCTTGCAACCAACTGAACTTTGGTAAGAGAAGAGATTTAGAATAGATTATCTGCTTCCTCCAGTCTAGGACTATCTGTTTTTCTTTCTAGTAAAAGTTTTAGAAAGTTAAATGCAAATATTAATGCTTCTATACATATCTTTTGTTCAGACAGTTTCATATATGAAATATAAGCCTTTGATTCATATATACGTATTTCGATCCTTGAGTGACACCCAGGTCACTTCTAATGATTATATCTCACTGCCATTTAACTAGAAGGCTAATATCTCACCATACCTGTCTCCCTAAAATTTATGTTCAGCATCAGGTTTGTGGACAAAAGGACCAGAATAGGGTCCAGATTTTAGCTTGTAAATAGCAAAAAATAATCCATTCTCTGCAATTTCCATTTCTTCTTGGGGTTTACAAGAAAAAAAGCTGGAAACTTTGATGGCTACTTGACCTTTAAACTCTAACACCCTCACCTTTGATCTCTAACATCCTCATCAACTGTGCTTACTTTCCTCGAGGTCAAACTCATTGTGGTTTATCCATGACCATGAGAGCTATTTTAATAAGCAAAATCATGCCAATGTGCACATTGTAAAAAAGAGTAGGAACAGGACTATTTGTACAGACAGATAAGAGGAAAATCTTAGAAGAGTTTTGAGATTGGGAGACATTCTATTTCTCCCTGAGACAATGATGGCAGACAAGGAGGGAGGAAGGGGGAAATAACATCATGAAAAGCCAACAAACCTAGCACTTTGAAGGAGGTGGGAGCTTGGAGGCCTGAGAAAGCATTGTATGATGGACACTGTGTGAAACCTGAGAAACAGCAACATTAATGAGACCATACATTCTGACCCATGCTCTTTCATTTCCTACCACAATGTCATTTAGGTTTTAGTAGTTTCCATATTTTGACAAATTTGAGAGCTGCACCACAAAATTAGGTTCATAAACAAAATTCCACATGGTGTTATCCCATTGAATAAGCAAAACGATGCCCTTTGTATACGACTCTAGTACTCTTAGCTAGCACTGGGTACAATTATGAGATTATGCTTTTTTCATAGATGGAAGTATCTGTCCCACTTCCATAATAAGCAAAAGAGAAAAAAGTATGTCACAGGAATAAAGAGTCAAGATGTCCACATGATTTTTAAAAAGATGAAATTATGGGTCAGGGAGCTAACTCACTGGGTAAGACACCTGCACAAACCAAAGGTCTGAGTTTGATACCCAGTAGTACACATGAGAGAAGAACTGACTTCCCAAAGTTGTCATCTGACCTCCACAGGATATACCATGGCATGCATGTGTGTGTTTACTATCTATCTATCTATCTATCTATCTATCTATCTATCTATCTATCTATCTATCTCTATCTTCTCTCTCTAATAAATAACTAAAATATCAAAAACTTTTCAAATAACATAATAACAGATTAAAAGCATTACAGGCATTTAGATGTTTTGTAAAACAACTCCATTGCCAAGGAGTTGATACACTGAACTCAGAAGGAAGTAAATCCTGCTTCCTAGGGCAAAATTTTCAAATAAGTGCGTCATTTACCTTGCAGTAATTGACATCACCCTTAGGCTTCTACAAGTACACACTGTACCCATACATATGTATACATCCAGACCTACATGCTAAAAAAAAAAATTGCCTTTCAGATTAACTCCCATGATGATCTACTGTCCTTGAATTCTGTCATCCACAAGAGTGACAGGAGGTCCTGGGGTTGAAAGGAAACTTGGGATTTGCTATCATGACAGTCTTTTTCTGTAGCTAATAACCCAGAGTCTGAGAAAGGGTGCAGAATGCAACCACTGCCCAGAACTAAACATTTCTAGACTCACAAGACAAGCCATAGCTGGGCATGGTGGGACATGCCTGTAACCACAGCAGAAGAAGAGGAGACAACCTGGCTATGTGCTAACACCCTCTCTCAGAAAAGTAATGGAAACCAAAGATAGAAAAATCTAGAAGCATGACTCCCTGACTCTGTGTAGAGCTCTGATCCCACCCCATTGTGAGCCTCTCAATCCCTAGCATTGCCTATGATCTCCAGCCTGCCTCTTGTCTTGAGTTGATGGTGATATTTTTCTCTCCTCCTGACTCACTGCTCCTCTAGAACATGGATTGTATGCAACACAAACCTTTACTGTATTTTGTTTGACATGTCTCCAAATTCCAGCCTAAAATTCCTATCTGACTGTAAAAATCTGAGGGTGTCCTCTGTCTCACGAGGTACCTCCTCATTTCTAGGAACACAAGCTTTGTGTGACGTATGCTCAGAGATGGAGTCCTATAGGTTCACACATCTAAAATAGAACAATAATATCACAGAACTGAAAGCAAGGCTAAGCGATCAAATGCCCCATTTTATCATCATGAATATTGCTCCTGAGCAATGATTCTTTCCAGTTATGTTTTCTGGATATTTATGCCTTAACCACATTCTCTGGTTTCAACACTTTCAAACCATAAATTGTACATTTTATTTTTAAAGGAACTACCTTATCAACTTAATCTCAATTGCTCATTCATTGGCATAGAGAACAGATGATGACCTGTTTTCCATTAACGAAGAAAGAACAATGAAAACAACCCTATATTTCAGAAGCTCTATATTTTGGAAGAAAGTATGCGGATACAGAGTGGATTTGTATTTCTCTCTCCTGTCAGTTTATTCAACCTATTCTTTGGGCCAGGCAGCATGGCCATTATGTTCTTTATCAAAATTTCTGCCACAGGTTGTCACCTCCTCTGACTTTAGCAATGGTGTGAGTGCAGGAAGGAATTAACTTGTCAAAGACAACATTTCATAAGAAGCGAAGCATCATCGTTGCTATAACTCCCAAGCCACCACATGTGTCCCAAAAAGAAAATCCACCAAAGCTATCATCATCCCAGCCCTGCCCCAAACATCGCTTTTCCCTCTTTTCTTTTCCTTGGTTCTTCTCTCCCCACTTCCTCTTCTACAGAGAAGCTGCTTCCTCGGTCACATTAAGCCCCCTGTGCAGGGATCACTTCTGCTTTGCCTTCAAGAATACTGGTGTGTTAGAGAAAGTCTAGGGTCCAACACCCAGACAGACATGATCAAGAACCTGATCTTGCTGGCTTATTACCTGACTGTAAGAAGCTATTTCATTTCTCTGAGTTTCTGCTTTCTTCACTGAACTCAATATGCATTGAGTTCATCTGACAAGCAAATAAATCCCCACAATTAGTGTCAGATAAAAACTGCTTACATTTCTTAATACAGACTTTGTGATTTTAGCTGGGTATAATAACATATCCATGATTCTGCTGAGGCAGAGGGATCCATGAAATTGAGGTTAATGTGGGCTATAGAGTTGAGATCAATGCTTTCCTGTGCAAAAAGGGAGAGACACTGTCTAAAAAAATGAAAAAATACTTTATATTTTTAAATGTGACAAAAATTCCTAAGAACCACCTAAAAAGTAAGCTTTAGCTTGTGTTCTCCTACGCTGACCTAACTCAATACCTTCTTCCCTGGGAGGAAAAACACAATGTTATCACAAATGCTATTAGTCACTTAGATCAGAGCCTTGTCTATCAGATTTCATAAAGGCATTTGTTAGTCAGAGAGTGAACCTAAAAATAAGTGACTACAATAGAATGAGCCTGTCCATTAATATCAAAACAGTCAGCCAAACGTGTGAGAATGAATGTATCAGGGTAGACATACATGTCTTAATGCACAAAGAGAAAGAGGCATGCTGCAACATCCATACTGATTGTTCTGCATGAGCAGTCAGTTATCTGAGGAAGGTCAAACTCTGCACAGCGAAAGGCAATCGTCATCATCCTCTCAACCAACTAACTCCCAATCATCAAGCTCTTTGCTGATGGTATAGAGCACTCCTGCAAGCAGATGAACAGGTCACGTGTATAAAAGAGGCATTCCCTGTTCATGAAATAATTATACTAATCCTCTGATTTTTTATCTTCAAAGCGTACGAAATACTCTAATCTTCCAAGAATATGTTTGCTGCAGATGGTGTTTGTATATGACTTGTTGGGCTCATTCACATCTTTTTGAATTTCATGTATTTATCCTCACAACCCTAAGACAGCCATGCTGGAGGAATTATTACCATCCATTTGCAAGTAGTGAACAAAAACTCAATAGGCAATTAAGAGGTTTCCCAAGGTCAAAAATCAAGTGAAAAGAGAGAGACAACCTTGGAATTTTGATTACTTGAACTGAACAGTGCTTCAGTGACTTGGCAGGTACGTATGTGCACGGTTTCTCAAAGTGAAGGAGATGTATCTTTTACAGTGGAAAGTCTCAAGTCCACTTGCTTGATTGCAGATGGTTATAGCGGCAATGCAGTTTAAACTTATGCTCACACAAATGCAAAACGTATTCATTTCCTGAGTGGACTGACCAAGCGAATCAGTGTTTGAATAACTAGAATGAAAGTAGCAAAATGATCTTGAGGCATGAACTGTATCTACACACTGAGCTGGAAATATGTTGTCTCTGCGCTACATGTAGGGCTGGCAAGATGGCTCAGCAGGTAAAGACGCTGTCTGTGCAAACCTGACAATTTGAGTTCAATCCCCATAACCCACACAAAGGTGGATGGAGAGAACAATTTCCACAAGATTGTTCTTTGACTTCCATACATGCACCATAGCATATACATACCTGTACACACACACACACACACACACACACACACACACACACTAATAATTAAATAAAATTAAGCTTTAGAAATGAACCATTTGCAGCATCATAGTATTCCAATGAGAATCTTCAACAACCTTGGATCTATATTAGTGTTGTAGGAACTAGCCAGAGACTAGACTTTAGAAGTCTAAAAGATTTTTCCCACATATGATCCAGAATGCAAAATTTACTTCTGAGCTCCATTTTGCCTGACTTTCAAATACAGACACAGAAAAAAATAAGTAGAATTCTCTTACTTCAAAAGTAAGAATACAAATGTGGGGCCTCAGATTCAGAGACAATTAAGGACTGACTTAATGCTTCTCAATATTGAAGGTATTGTAGATAAGAGAGTGGGAAGTCCAGGGGAATGCTTGAATTATACAGCACCACCCATTAAAGTCCAGAAAGTCTAAGTCCAGAACCTCAAAGGTAAATTATATGCCTCTCTGCTTGGATTACATCTATTGTTGTCCAGACATCTGCCAACAGCTATCTCATGCCACTCAACTGACAATTTACATGAACTAGAAATGATGATAGTCATTAACACATTGATACCCAACATCAGCAAGTCATAAATGACTTGTTCAGGAAAGCAGCAGCCAGTTTTTCATTTCTGCCACAGGAATAATGTTTCAAAACACGTGTCTTGCTTTGCTTACATGTTTTTACAGCAGAATGCCCAAGTCAAACAATTTAGGAGGGAAAGGGCTCAACCAGCTCCCAAATCCAGTTGACAATCCATCATTGTGGGAATGATACACAGGCAGGAGCTTGAAGCAGGTGGACACAACACAATTTACAAGATCAGAGGATGATAATTCATGCATGCGTGATAACTACAACTCAGAACTGTAGTATTTTGAATCCTCTTCCTAGGAACACAGTCTTGGCCGCTGTGAGCTGGGTTTTCCCACATATGTTAATCAGTTGGGACAATCCCTCACAGACATGATCAGAAGCCAACCTTAATCTAGAAAACCCTTCTCAGATGGGCTAGGATACTTGGCTTTTATGTGTAAAGTTGATGACTAATACTATCCACCAGAATATGATTAAAAAAAAAAAAGTGGTGGGTTGTCTCAGTTACTCTTCTCTGTTGCTCTGATACAATACTTAATCACATCTTTGGGAAGAATAGGTTTTGTGACTCACAGTTCCAGAAGGAAGATACGGTCCGTTATGGTGAGAAAGGCATGGCTGGCTGGCAGAAGCTGGAGGTGGGTTAGTTCACTGCAGACATCATAGAAGCTGAGAGAGCTAACTGCAGGCTGCTAACAGAAACAGGGCAGAGCTAACCAACTTCAAGGCCCACCCTCTGTGACCTGCTTTTCTCCAGCAAAGCTCCATCTCCCAAAGGTGCCATAACCTTCCCAACACCAACATCAACTAACAGAGGAGCCCTGTGGGGGACAAAGTACATTCAAGCCATGATCCAGTTAGCAGTTAGATTAAATGACCTGCGGATTTCCTTCTAACTCTTAAATTCTGGAATTCTATATTTCATTCAGTCTAGCACTCATGGTCTCTTATTTGGATGGAAAGAACAAGAAATTGGGTAAAAAAAAATAGGCATTGTTACTGACCCCAAAACATGACTTTTCTATTCTTAATTGCAAATATGTTTAATATGATTAAAATTAGAGCCTATAAACAACTATAGTGAAAGGAGACGAGGACACTCAAAAGCATTGCCCTTCTAATGCCACCTCATGATGGGGTTATAATCTTGAAAAAAAAATTTAAATGTTGAATGGCTTCCACGAAGCTCTTGAAGAATTATCACCTGTCTTCTTTGAGTACCCCATAATAAAATATTACCATATAATGCTGTAATTTCTGCACCACTTATTTGACACTTTAGTTTCACATGAACAAAGTGTCTTAGAGCCAAATGCATTTTTTATGCATATAAGAAATGCAATAATTTGGATCCCAAGGTACATCAACCACACGTTCCATTAGTAAGAAACTTGTAGGTTAAGTATAAACAAGGAAGTGCAGCTTGAAAACCTTGTTCTCTAAAGGTAGAATGGTTTCCTCACAGTGACATGTGCACAGATATTGGCCTTCTGACCACTGCTTTGACTCCACCAATATTCATACTCCGTCCATGGAACATACTGGAACTGGCTTTTCAAAGCATTGTGCACATTTCCAAAGAACACACAAAGCACTATCGCTTTCATTTAGTCATCCATCACTTCAAATTCAAAGAGGACCATTGTCATGTCTTAGGTCTAATAATGTGAATTGCCATAAATGAACAGAGATTACATTTTGCCCAAAGGAGGATGTTTGTAAATTGGATGAAAATTTAATTTTGCAATCTGTAAAACTTGTGAAACTCATCACGTTTTGAATTTCATGTATTTTGTACTTGTGACAGCTATAAGAGTATTGTCACCCATTTAAAAATGGTTAAGAATAATGTTCACAAGTAGTTAGGTCACCTCATAATGGTATTAGAATCCTTAAAATCCTGAAAATAGGAAGAGTTAAGAAATATCATGCTTTAAGAAATTTATTTGGCAAACACTTTTGCAAATTAAATTGGTTTAATGATATATATGTTCTGCATGTACTTTTATACAATTAGGAAACTTTCTATGAAATCAGTTTATATAACTTAAGAATATATATTTACATATATAATAATTCAAAAATATTCTAAAAGTAAACAAAATTGTCTGTAATGAAGAATTCTCAAAACTTTGTTGCAATCACATGTATATATTCAAAACATGACATGTAAGTATTTTATATTTATAGTAAGTTAGATATCTTTTACTAAGTCACACAAAAAAATGATTGAGTTCCCTTATGGGAAGGCACTAAAAACATTAAAACATAAGATGAAAAAAACTTCAAATTCAGAAGTGGGAGGTAGTTCAGGGGTTAAAAGCACATGGTGCAAATTTAAGGAAACCACCAGAGTTTTCCACATAAAATGCTGACAGGTTTGTACCCAAGTTTATAATTGAATCCCTAGAAGGAAGAACCTTGGAATCCACAGAGCTAACAAACTAGCCCATCTAGTCCTATTGACAAGTGCTGTGTTTGAAGATCCAGCATTAAAATAATGAAGTGGAAGAGCAATTGAAAATGATTCTAAGATAACAACTTCAGGTCTCCACATGCACATGAACCCATGTGAGGCACACCTACACATCTGTGTACCCACACACAGGCAAAACATACATGCACACATATACGTAGAAAATAAAAGGCTTCTGTGCTTCACCTTCTGTGCTTTGTCATGCAACTATCTATCAAATATTTTACCATAGCAAAAATATTTTTCATTTGGTTTGTTTGGCTCTCTTTCATCTGGTTAACAGTTTTTTATACCTGTTCTTTATTGACCATGAGAAACAGTATAATAAGAGATAAGAAATTAAAACATATATACTGTAAATTTAGGACTACATGATGTGAACTGAATACAAACAGTGGGTTTGGGGAAACCACCAAAGACCATCGGATGGCTCATGCAGCTTTGAAGATCTCTAGGCATTTGTCTCAAAGTTTCTCCTCTAAGTTATCATTGATACAAGGTGTGATGACTTTGAAGCACCAATTAATATAAAGTGGAATCAGAAGAGATATTAATTAAACATGACACTCTGATTACTTAAACCTCCTATTACAGTTGATTATTCAGAGCATGCTGATCACTTGCTCGTCAAAATGACTGATGGCATTGAGCTCTATCAACTCCCTGGGAATCTGCAACTTCCAGCTCTTTACAACAGAAGGAATCAATGGAGGGAGAAGAACATGGGAACAAGTCTAATAGACACACAAGGTCTCGGACCCACAAGGGCAAAGCTGAACAATTCATTTCTCAGCTTTCTTCAACACAAGACATGGCTTATCAATCTGAGAATAAGATCATGGACATTACCTACCTCAATGATATGCTCTTTGCACTGCACAACTTTTGAACAATGACAGGTTGCATGTACATTCATCGCAAAAGTAATCCATAATGCAAACTTTTACTTCCAACAGCACTGATTTTCTAACCAATGCAATCTGTTATTATCACTACACATGCCATTTGGGGAGAAAATGACATTTTAAATCTTTAGTATTCTTCAAGATTCTATCATCTTAATAGTCTAAACATTAGACGTTCATGTCACTCAATAATAGCATTCTTATTATGATACATTAATTTTAGGAATAATGAGATCATTATTAATGGAAATGCTATAAAATTTTACATCTTATGTTATTATAAAATTTCGGTAGGGGCCAGTAAGATGGTTTAGTAGATAAAGGCATTGGCAATGCAAGCTTGTAAACAGTTCCATCCTGAGAATTCATGTTAAGACAAAAGGAGAGGCCTGGCTCTACAAGTTGTCTTGTGATCTATGCACACACTCACACATATACATACACCACACACACATACACACAAATCTGTGAGTATGCCATGCCATGTGTATGCTCATACATATGCTACACACCGATGTAATAAATAATAATCTATTTAAAATGTAATGTGTTTAGTTGGTAAAGCACTTGCTGTACAAGCATGAGGACAGGAGTTCTAATCTCAGCATCCATATAAAAAGTTGAGTGTTGTGGTGGTGGGTGTAATCCCAGCACTTGAAGGTCAGAAACAGGCAGAACTTTAGAGTTTATTTGCCATTATATCAATCAAAAAATGAGAAAAGCAACTAAGGAACACATCCACTATCGATCTCTGGCATGTGTGCCTGCATAAGAACATGAACACACACACACACACACGTACGCACGCACGCACACACACACACAGGACAATTACAATACATGCAATCTTAGAAAAGAAAGTCCATGAGACAGTCTCATCACTTTGACACTATAAATGTAATCTCATATACTGAGATTTTTGTCAAAGCCTTTCTCTCACTTGTTACACACTTTAAAATTGTTTTATGAGGCATGTCTATGATATCAGATTAGAAATTATTTCATAGGGTCAAGCTAGGTGCTTTGAAAGATGCCTCAAAATGAGGTTACATATGAAGAGCTAGCAATGAAGATTTCGAAACCCCACTGTGCGTTCTATGCATTGAAATCACACTTCTATTTTCACTGATGTAAATTAATTACCATCCTTTTCCAGTAGGTCACAATTTTAGGAAGACTTTATTGCTGACATGGGGAGGGCAGTAAAAGGTGTTGTGTCTTTGGCTGATGATTCATTGCACCAGCTGCCAGCGAGTTGCATGCTCTGGCACACCTGGACACACACCCCCGTGACTGATGAGGAAACACATTCATCTTGGCACATCACAAATGGGAGGGGATCATAATTATTCTCCCTCGTAACCAAAGGTATTTTGGAACTGATTTTACCTACAAAATAATACAAATTACACATTTGGAGTAGAGCCATGTAATTCTACCATCTGTTCTTGATATTTATCCCTGAATAGTTCCCAAATTATTCCTGTGTCCTAAAAATAAAATCCAGTTTTAAAAGATCTAAGTTGATTGGTAACGTTGTCAAAAGATGTCACTTTAAAAATTAAGACCGACGAGTTGCCTCAGTTGGTATTAATAGAATCTGACATTAACCTGTCCTGTGTGCTCAAGAAATAATGTGGATTTCTCATATTTTGTCTTTGAGAAACTAAATAGGCTTGCTGAGTTTTGCAAAGAATCCTACAAACAAGAATCAAGTAAGTGGGTATTCTGTGTGAAAGAAGAAGCAGGTATCAAAGGTTTCTTTCTACAGTGTCTCTCGTTACATTGACCTAAAAATATGGAGAGTCTTGATCTCTCCTGTGAAGTTCCATAGTTTAAAACCTTAAAGTAGTATATTAAAATACTAGCAATCTACATAAAATTAATGAAGCACATAACATCACCACTTCCAGAAATCGAAAATTATTGATCCAACATTCTAAAATTCTGGCATTTCTTGGAATTCTATGATCTTCACAATCTGGCTTTCAGACCTTCATGTCCCTCAAAATTTGTATTTTTAATTTAATGCATATCCCATTTATAACAATATTATCTGAGTACTTTTAATTAGTTACTTTAAATTATTGTAATTTTTATCTTATTTTTCAGACACTGGAAAGTTGGTATTTTCCCCTGAATGTAAAACTTAAACAAAACTGGTATACATGAATAAAAGAGATGTTGAAATGCATATTGAGCTTCAATGATAAAAAGAAAGAGGGTTTTAGAAAGTTTTGATAGAGAATAATAAATGTTCAGACTTCTTCCAAAAGCACTGAAGAAAGATAATTGCTTAAGGTACCAAAATCTAGAAAACCCTCTTTTGTGAGTAACATTTCCCTTGTTTGAAAGAAAGCAAGACTCCAAAAATAATAGTAACAACCAGACAATTATGTGGGAGATTGGAAGATAAGCATCAGTAACCTAAAATGCATATGAATACATCAGGACAGTCCAGATAAGTAAGGTTTCCATTTCCATTTATCTAAATAAACAAATTTCTTTCAGTAGACAAACAATCCACTGAATCAATACATCACTATCCCTATTCCTCAGTGTATTTCTAAATACTGAACTGTGGATTTATCAGTCTCTGAAACTAAAAGATGAAATGGAATTTAAAAAGAAAGTATGAAAAGTAATCTTTATCTGGCAAGTCACTTGGGTGGAGATCAGATGCTTAGTTTGGTGTAATAGTGTCAGAAAAAGTTTCAAGATATCCTTAATATACATACATAAGGAAAATGCATATGGCAAAAAAATCTATGTCTAAATTGTGACTGACTCTACAGAGGATGGAAATTACTTCTAAACATCCCCATATTATACTAAAGATCACATCCACAAACTATAATATGCCATTTTTCTTGAGAAATACTCTCTTACATTAGATAATAGTAATTTGTCTCTTTAAATGTTTTTAGATTTAAGTTATAAGAAGCTCCAGTTATTTATTACAAATAATGACTCAAGAAATGTTCTATATAAAATCTAATATGAGTTTTCTCTGTGAAGCCACAGATGTATAAATTATTCTAAAAATATACTTATGTCATAATCAATAGGTTTATAGTTATAAGGTGGCTTATCATTTCCAAGTAGTGTTAGAACTAGCTCCTGATAAATGTTTTCTGCCTCCAATTCCAGTTGCAAATATGAAATTACTGTTATAAATTGGCAAAAAATAAAAATATTTTTAATAAGTATAGTCTTCTCCCGTATTGAAATTTCGTGTGGATTTGCATAAAAATTGAATCAGATGCTATGAAACATCATGTTAACATCCATGTCTGGCTTATATGCTCAGAGACTCATATCGCAGGTCCTTGACCAAATGAGATCAGCTTCCCCCCTCTCAATACCCCCCTTCATCTGAACCGTCAACTCTTAAGACATGTTTTCTCAGTTCCAGCTTGCTTCACAATGGTGTGTCTTATCTATTAATACCATATGGACTCTGGGCTTATTCCTATTCCCAAAGGTAAAGTGTCTCTCTTTCTCTCTCTCTCTCTCATGTCTTCCATTTCCCTCTCTTCTCTACTAATATCTATCTATCTATGTGTCATCTTTGTATCTACATAACCTATATCTATCACAGTCAATTATGTCTATCATCTTTATATATTGGCTAGATTTCTGTTATCTGTCTTCCATCTATCATCTCTCTATAATTTATATCTATGTGTAATCTCTACCTATTTATATATCCATGTTATCTATGTCATCTCTATCAATAACTATTTCATTATCATCTATCAATCACCTATGTATCTACATAATCCACATGCATCATTTATATGTCTGTCATCTTTATCTAACACCTATAGCTATCTTATGCATATTATCTGTCATCTGTTATTTATCTATAATCTATATCTCTTATATGTCCATCTTAACTGTATAACTATCACTTCTTTTGCTGAAATTTACTGATATCTATTTAATCTGTCTGCCATCAATATCTATTCCTCTCTCTATATCTCAGTCTTTACATTTGCCTAGAGCACACTTAATCATTTTGAACTCTGTAGAAACAACATTTCTCTGAATGAAGTCAAGTCCCTCTCTCTTTTCCTCGATAAACTTAATAAACTTATGGTGTTAATCACACGATTATACAGTTTTTTACATATTTGGTTCATGGGTTGCACAATTCAAGTATTGATGATCAGCCTTATTCCTCTTGCAAGATGCTCCTAACATAAAAGTTGGAACAAAATTAATGCTGGAAGAAAGTGAGATGAATTAGATAACCTTTTGTTTATATTTTACATTATATTTCTTATAATTTTCTTTTTTCGTTCATCAATTTTTACAATGTTTTTCTATACAAAATTAAATGTTCATCCACAAGTAATAAAAATAATTTATTATTCTTCATAGATTTTGGTACATCACATAAACCAACATCAAATAATAAATAATACATTTTTAGATAAGGTAAAATGATCACTTGGCTCCCAAATTTGCAAGTTCTGTTTTGTAATTAATTCCTTGTTCATACTATTATTCTCCCTAATTGCATAGTTATTTTTAAAAATACATACATTGTGAGAAACAATAAATTTTTTTAGTTAAAACCACACATACAGGTAGCTAAGGATCCATGCTAAATTATATATGTATGTATGTTTGCATAATAGGTAATCTGAAACATAATTGCACTCTCTCATTTTCAGATTTTAAGGCAATTTGGTATTTAATACAGAATTTACAGTGATGTATAGATAATTTGTTGCAGAAACAATTGAGTTCGAAGTAAGTAAGAGAATAATAATGATGGTGGCAATAAAATTCACTGACTCATGCAGGGTCTTCCTTCACATCTGTCTTTCCTATTACACCACCTTAAATTTTATTCCTAAGAAATACTTCATGGTAAGTATATTTACTTACTTTTCGGGATTATCCACTTCTTCAGTAACGAAGTTGAGGTAAAACCTAGAAACATATCAATAAATTACTGATAGTGAACATGTTTTATCACTGAAATCCAGGGCTTCCCATTTTAAATATTTTTAGTTAAACTCCCAATTATGAAAGCTGCTTAAAACATGCTTGTAGAGAGATGAAAGTATCTACCAACCGAAACCAAACAGACATACATCATTTTTCTACTGAACTATATGTTTTGGGGGGACTTCTGTTGTGCCAGGGGATATGAGAGCAGAAGGTCCATTCTCTGCACAAGAAGCTCATAATTCACAGGTTGGCCCACAGAGCAGCGCACGCAAGATGCCAGACAAGGTGTGAGGACCTGAGGGTCGATACAGAGATACAGAGAGGATCCCAGAGGAGCCGTCCGGCAGCCTGGGTCATTAAGAATACATAGCGTTTGGCCGGAGAGGTGGCTCAGGGGTTAAGCCTCTGCCTTGCAGGCGGAAGGTCCTGAGTTCGGATCCTAGACCCCACGTATAGACGCTAGGCAGCCCGCGCTTCTGGTCCTGGTAGGGCGGAGCCTGTGAATCACCAGGCAGAGTAAACAAGGAGGAGGTGGAGGTGTCCATGGTGGTTCCCGAATTCGTTCCCTCTACACACACATGTACATACTCACATATACATACACGCGCACACCACATACACATACATACACGCGCACACCACACGCACAATTGAATAAAAAAAAAAAAAAAAAAAAGAATGCATAGCGTTTGGTACCGGTGAGGTGAGGTGAGGTTGTTCCAGGGTGAATGCAGGAGACAGCACAGGAGAGCAGCAGGGAAGTTGTGCAAAGGGAAAAAGAACAGGAAGAAGGATTCACGACAAGATGACCTGTGTCTGTCACATCTGAATTATAGAAACAGAAGCAAGCAGCCAGCTGCGTAAGGAGTACCACACCATCCCTCAATGTAAGAAACCATTATTTACTTCCTGCTCAGACATACAATGCTCAAGGAGGGACCCAAAACAGATTTGCGCAAGTCAAAATTACCGTGGGAACAAATCTCAAGAGTTCTACCACAAAGACTTAAAGAGAATCTTTGGCTATGGAAACATTAATCAGGTTATTTAATTATTTCACAATCTATTCATAAATCATAACTCACTTTGTAGCTCATGAGTACCTTTGACTATAATTTGTCAATTCGTAATTTAAAAATTGAAAGAATTTTTTCCTTATAGATAAGAATTATATCAGTGTTTTCTAATGCATGCTTTATGTAGAACAACCCCATTCCGCTAGCCTCCATAGCTATATTTTCTCAGTTTGAATGTTTGATTGCTTAAAATTAGCCACACCATTGCTCATGATGTATAAGTTGAGGGGGAGATTGAAAGTCAGGGAACTTTGACCATTTCCCAGGGCCACAATACTTTTCTGGTTGACAGGAAGCATCTTGTCATGTAATATTTCACCTCCAAGTGCTACAGGGTCACACATTTTACCCTAATGTCAGGATAATGCCAGGCCCATAGGGAGATGGAAATTCCTTCCTTCACTCCACCATTCTTCCAACCACACAGAAATGGTGCTTGGTTCATCTGCTGGGTTTGATTTTCCAACCCAAAGCAGCTGCTGAAAACTGTTTCCCATCCTCGAAGGATCTCCTTAAGTGTCTCTATTGCGAAGTTGTGAGAAATTCCAGGTCCAAAGGTTCATCAATGTTTGGATCATGAAAGTAAAGCACTTAAGATTTATTGTAAGGACAGAAGAAGAAAAAGAGATGCTATGTATGCATTCCTCAGGCTTAAGAAATTTTTACACATGTGCACATGCACACACACACACACACACACACACACACACACACACACAAATGCCATACATTCGTTTTGTCATTTTATTATCCCTTGGGAAGTGAAAATAACTTTTTAAACAGGAGCCCAGAAGGATGGATCCAATGGCACAAATTTTCCACAATCTGAAGCCAAAGATTCAGCCTATAACACACTTAAAACTTTTCCCAGCCCCCAAGAAAGAATGCCTGCACCATCTTCTTGAAAATCTCATCTAAAGTCACCAGGAGGCAGCTGAAGTGCAAGGGTAAGTGGTCTGCAACTTTAAAACCTGTGCTGTAAGAAGATAAAGTGTGGAGGGAGGAGCTGCGATAAGGTGACATAAAATGTGTATAATCAATGGCATCTTTTAATGACTAGGAAGTTACAAAATGTAGTCCACAGGTGCTTGCTACTCTTCCGGAGCAAGCAAGTGTCAGAAACCATCATGGGACTATGCTCTTTGAGACAGAGTTGATGAGTCTGCTGATTTATTTACATTTATTTGGAGAGAGAGAGAGAGAGAGAGAGAGAGAGAGAGAAAGAGAGGTGCACATCCAACACAAAATGTTTGGATCACTCAGAATCAGTTCTCTCTTTGCCCCAGATGGATCCCAGGGATCAAATTCAGCTCATCAGGCTTGGCAGCAAATGCCTTTACCCCACAGTTATTTCATGATAAACTTACTATAAGACTGAAGCAACAAGAAATATGGGAAGACATTTAAAAAAAAATAAGGAAATGGCACCAATAAGCAAATGCATCACATGTATTAAGGAATTATTCTAGATCTCTTATGTGCAATATATTAAATTGTTTCATAATAGCCACTTGACAAATGGTCCTTTTCTGATGATATCAGGCAATGGGTGGAGAGGAAACACAGCTTGGAACATCTTCCCATGGTTCCAGAGAGCAGAGCAAAGCAAAAGGGTTTGGAGTGGGAGAAGAAGAAAGAGGAGACTGATTATTATTGTATTAGCATTCCATTCTGTGGAAATACCCTGCATGTTCTCCCAGCCTCTACAATTGCAGCTATCATTAGGTTTACATCTCTTTGAGCCCCTTGGAGAATGTTCCCTAGCTCTGTCCTTCCAGTTTTTCCATGACTGTGCAGGCAATTCCTGTCCTGCACTCTAGCACCCACCCTCCTGCATTATTTGAAAAGGAAGCAGACTTCTGAGGTTAGATGTGGCTCAAAGGTATGCAATAGTCCCAGTAGAGGTTTAAAAAGCTTAATCCACTGAGAATAAGTTTAGAGGGAGGAAACATTTCTTACCACACACTTAAAATAAAATGTAAAGAAAAACAAAATCCCAGCACAGGACTTTTAGCTTTGGCTCCACATAGGGATTGAAATGGATTGATTCTCCCCAGAGAGAAGGGCAGGACCTTTCGCATGTGTTTCTCTGGATGCAGACATTAGCTGTGACATTACAGTTGCTCTGACCTCGCCCTCGTGACTTGACTGGGTTCATGATTTCTTTTCCCTTAATCTTGCTTTCTTTTTTAAAAAAATTTTTATTATTAATTCAACTGTGCGCATGTACGTGTGTATGTGCGCGTGCGCACGTGTGTGTGTGTGTGTGTGTGTGTGTGTGTCTGTGTCTGTGTATGTGTAGAACCACAGACGAATTCGCGAACCACCATGGACGCCTCCACCTCCTTCTGCCCTGAGATTCACAGGCTCTGCCCTACCAGGACCAGAAGCGCAGGCCGCCCCCGCTTCTGCCTGGCGTCTATACGTGGGATCTGGGATCCGAACTCAGGACCTTCCGCCTGCAAGGCGGAGGCTTAACCCCTGAGCCACCTCTCCAGCCCCCAATCTTGGTTCTATGAGGGAGTTTTTAGCATTCTAGAAAGGTGCTGGGCTCTCAGAGCCCAAACATAATTCGGGCTCCCCAAGTTCAGTGGTGTCTCTTTTCTGCTCTGCCCAACAACTGCTGGTGGACTGACCCCAAACCAAGGTCTCCAAGAGGACAGAGGACTTCCTGCTTTTCTGAACTACCCATAGCCTAACCAGTAGCCCCTGGCTCCTCCTCGGGGGATTTCTTTCTTGGTCAGATATTGTCCCACAGCACTATACGGACTAGTGACTCATTTACAGTTGCCATTTGCAATTCCATAACCCCAGAATTACATTGCAAAAGATAATCCTTTAGCTGGGCACAGATCGCAATGGGAAAGTGAGCAGATGCCCTTGTTCTTTGGAATCCTTTCAGCCTGTACCATGTTTCATTTGCATCCACATAATAACGTTTTCTTTGGCTCTCCAAACCCACACACTCTTTCTTCTCAACACACTTCCTTTATGCTCTGACTGATGGCAGAGATTAACAACCACATTATCTGTGGTCCTCACAAAGAGGCATTCAGGTCAGGTCTCATAGCAAGGAGAAGTTGCCTTATCATCCTCTGCATGAGCCACTTGTATCAGATAACATCCCACTGAAAATCCTGAACTACTTTCCAATACTGACATTGAACCCTCGAGGATCCGAGGAAATTGATGGTGCCTTGCTCTTTAAAATGAGGCGTAGACACAAGGATTATGTGGGCAAAGCATGAAGAGAGATTCCTATAAAAATCTTTTTTATGGAGTGTAAACAGTAACATTTTGAACTTGCATAAATCCAATTCAATATTAATACGATAATTCTAGATGAAAAGACTCTTTATTCATAGAGAAATCCATTGTCCCTCAAAAGTCTTAGAAGTGCAGAAAGCTGGCTCTCTAAAAAGTAGGTTACCCCAGTACTGGGCAGTGGCCAAGTAAGGGGTCAAGGGGTGGGCAGAGGGATTTTAAGGTTCTGGGGAACCGATGCATGTTGCTCACAGGCAAGAGAAACTTCATTCAACAGAATTAATCAAATCCCCCTTGTAAAGATCTCCCCATTCCACATGCTTGATGGGTTACCACAGGCTCTCAGCACCATGCAGTAGCTAAAAGCTCTGGGTCCCTCCAGACTGTTCTTTGGGGCTCTCAGGAACCCCAGGGCCTCAAGTTCTGATCCATCTGAATAGCCACCCAGAGTCAATTCTGTTTCTGAGCCTATGAGCATACTCGGGTCATTCTCTGTCTGCACCACATTTTACTCTAGACAAAAGACTAGGGGCTTCAAAGGCACTAAATGTTTCAGAACTAATGCATACGCACAATGGCTGTGAAAATATTCTGAAGATTTACAAATATTTCACACTGGTCTCCTAGAGCTATATCCTAACAACCCTCAACCATATTTTGCTTTACATAGTTTTGCTAAACTCAAGTCTCTCTACACATTTCCATAATTACCATGGTACACTCTCCATTTGTTTTGAAATACATCTTTATATTCTCTGCCTTGTTGGCAGGTAAGATCCCCAAAACTAAAAAAAAAAAAAAAAAAAAAAAAAAGGAAATAATATATCTGTGTTACCTGCGCATTTACATAATTTTTAAGCTAGCAGTGTTTCCTGTTGTTATGTTTAGGCTCACAGAATGTCCTCATAGTTTTAACTCTTAGTTTTACATATAAATAAAAAGAAGCATTGTCATTATTTGCTCCAAAGCAATGCAACTTTCATCTTCCTGTAATGATTTTGGTGCTTATATAACTCTTTTGTGCCTACTGGGCTTTCTTAAAATAACAGTCATTCCCATGAAATCATGCAAAGTCAGTAAAATTTTGTTGCAAAAGATTCCTCTCTCATGCTAGATTATTGTTATTAGAGCCCCTGAATCAAACATAAGGTGTACAGGTAAACTTCTAAGGCCCCAGGACAGGGGGCATCATGGCGAACTGGGTTTTAACTTTTCAGTTACATATTGGGATTGTCATTTAAAAGAAAATATACTCATGGATTGATGATTGCTTTTCATTTGTATATATGTGAATGGGGAAGTATGGTTGTTGTGCATGTTTCTAGGCACACTCAGAGGCCAGAGAAGAACGTTGCCCTGTTCTATCACTCTCCTCCTTATATCCTTGAGACACAGGTCTTTTACAACAACGAGGAAGTCCCCAATAATCCTTCTGTCTCTGCTCCCCAAAGGGCTTGGATTACAGGTGAGTACATGACAATACCTGTCTTTTTACTTGGGGTGTGGGATTTGAGCTCAGACCCTCATGCTTAAGCACTCTTACTAACTCAGCTACCACCACCCCCAATTCTAATATTAAGAAGATTTTAATTATCTCTGCTGTGCATTTCTGTTTCCAGAATTAGACAAAATTTTAAGATAACCTGTGTTCCCTGAATACATCCTACATGTTTGTTGTCATTGATTCCATTATCTGGTTGCTCTTCTCCTGCTTTCATTGTGCCATTTTAATATCCTGGGTACTTCATCTTTATTTCTGAATCCTAATGACTTCTTTCTCATAAGACAGTAGAAAAAATTCATTAATCATTGTTCCTAAAGACCCATGGAACTTTGGTTGAAAGGCCTTTTGACAAGTCAAGGACCAATCTCCAGTAGCATTCTTCTGTTCTTGCTGATAAGAAATTGCTGATAAGAAATTAGAAGTGATTGATAATGGCTGTTCATGTTCAAGATCTAGAATTCATGTATGTTTATTATAATACCAAGATAAATTTAATAGAGACCTTGACTATCTGGGGATTCAGAAAAAATGGCACCTCAGATTATGTCACACTGAGTATGCTGAAAGGAAGGATCTTGGAAGTAAGATCTGGCAGAAGAAAGATGCTCTTTCTCTCCACCCATGGTAAACCATAAAAACTAATCCTATTCCCAAGGTGAGTCAAAGAAATTGGAACCTTTTTCTCCTCCAAAGCCAGCTATAAAACCTACTAATAGTTCTGCAATCTCTCCGGCCTTCCTGTGCAGATGCTATAGTCTTAAAGAAAACCTCTGATCTCTTTGTCTGATGGAAGAACATATAATCCCAGCTCCAGAGGACTCTGCCTGCTGCTCAAAGAATCCCAGTAGAATTCGGACAGACAGGCCCTCCTGGCTGTCGCTTCTCAGACTCTTACCAGTACATCATACCCTTTGGCCATGAAAATTGTTTGCCCTGGTTCTGGGTCTCCATTTCTGAAGGTTACCATGTCACCTGCAACGCTGAAGTCATGGGAACCTATCGTTGGGACAGAGAGGTACAACAAGTTCCCTCAACCTCCACAAGAGCCACAGTTGACATTCCTATGACAGATGACATATTAACAAGAGAAAAGCACAGCAACATCATTTAATTGGGGTTTCCAGAGATACTGACTTACCATCCAGCATATGCATACATCCCATAATAAAAAGCCAAAGGCAGCCCCATGAGACTTGCATCTTTTCCTGAAAAGGCATCTTTGAAGTGTTCTGTTTGTCCTGCAAGTAGAAGAGGAAGATCTTAGAACTTTGCAAAGGTTTGACATTTACTCCAACCGTAGGCATGATAGGGGGTGCACTATCCTGTTTTAGGCTTAGATTTCTTCCTCTCCCCGTGGTCAACTTTATTTATTAATTCTGCACCCATTCTAGTGAGAATCCCCAAACCTCCTGGATGATCAACAGGCTATTTGTAACTCCCGTACAGACAGATTCGAAGATGAAAGAAAGAAACCGATGCGCGGATGACCTATTCCCCTTGTTTAAGTGTGGCTGTATATCAAGCATGAGAGTAGACTCAAGAATTTCCTGTAAATTGAAGTCTTAGGAATACAACAACATCCTTAGAAGATAAGCTATAGCTTGGAAGAAATACAAACAACTGTCAAAGAGTCTGGCTTTGATGAGAAAGCATCAAGAAATTCCCGAGCCTCAGCCCCACGTCCCTTAAGTTTGCTTTCTGTTGCTCCCTTGAAGAGCATTAGTCACCTGTCTCCTGAAATCCACATTGGGAAAATCTGCAAACCAAATCTGCCTCTCAAACCTACAAGGTTTAAGACGTTTTCCCAGAGCACAGTCTCGCCCATTCCTAGCAGTACTATCTGGCCGATGTGGCCGAACATCAAAGCGTAGTCACGGTGACATCCAAGGCCGTCCTGCCTGTGAGTTGAAAACATGAACTCTCTGGCACTTCACAGCGAAAACCTACTGACTCTCTCCTGGTGCACATGACCCCCATTTTCCCCTAGAAGCATGAGAAAGAAACAATCCCAAACTCTAAACTAAGTTTTAGGTAATTTGGCATCAACATGCAAGTTAAGCACTTTTGTCCATCACACTTTTTCCTTTATTTTGTGACAGATCTTTTGTTCCCTATGTTTTAAAGAGTTAAAAAAAAAGTTAAAAATTGAGACTCACATTAGCTAGCTAAAATAAAAATTTGAACAGAACATGTTTCCATCTCCCAAAGAAAGTGGCGACTGAGACTAGTCAAACAGGATATGACTGTTTCAAAATTAGTTTTTACATAAGTGAAAAAGGGGATAGGTATTGTATGAATGAAGTGTATAACAAAATGGTCTCTGGAAGTCAAATCTCATGTGTGTGAATGTGTGAATACACACACACACACAGCCCTAATATGCATCCCATAATAAGCCATCAAGGGCAGCTCTATGTACACAGTAAGGATGAGGACCCACATGGAAGATGTTCAATTACACAGTAAACAACTTTCCCCTCAACTTCTTAGTATAATTCATCATAAAAATGGCATGATGAATCAGAAATGCCCATTTCACTAAAGCATTCCTACATCTTCACAGGAGGGAAGTAAACATACGGGGCTCAGATAAGGACCATCTACTGAATATTCTTTGATTAGGATATGTGCTCTCTTCAGCTTAAAGAGAGGCCGTTCTTCAGGGTGCAGGGATGAATAATCAATAAGAGAGAGAAGAAAAAAGAAGCATTGATGACTGAGCCACAGATCTTCAAAAGGGCCACTTTGAGACCGTTACAAAAAAGAGGTGCTTTGTTTCCTAACTTTAGGAATCATTTGGCAGTATAACACAGGCCTCTGGAAGATTAAAGTGGAATATTCAAAGGAAAGTTTGATATGCACAGCATTCACCTGCAATCAGGATTTGATTACACTAGAAATAAATGCACAATAATTATTAGTCAAGTCTCAGGATTTCAGATTAATGTGAAAAATACATATACTGTGCTAGTGATAGGAAAACATCACAACTTCATGCAATTTTGTAGAAACACCAAAAGCATCTGCTATGAAGGTCTCCAAAATATCAAATTTATTTGAAATACGGTAGTATCTCCAGGAAATGTCTCTGTTATGTGAGAAGCAAAAAGAAGGCTGATGCTGTGAGCCAGTGGTCTCTGAAGGATTAATTGAAGTATCACTCCATTGTAACTGACAAGGAGCATTCGAGAGTTCCGTCAAGACTGCTGCTCTCAGGGGACTTAAGATGCAAATAAATTACCATTTGGCAAACAAACTCCATCTCATGTACACACAAAAATCAAAATTGACCATGTATGGGCTGGGGAGATGCCTCAGAAGGTTAAACTGTTGCATTATAAAGCACAGGGACGAGTTCAGATCCTGGATACCACATAAAAACACCATGTAAAAATGGCAGCAGCCTGCATGCACTTCCAGCCCTAGTAAGCTGAGCTTAGAAAATCCCAGAGCAAAGCAGTAAGGAAATAGAGCAATACAGGATGATCCCCGAAGTCAACCTTGGGGCTCCACAGGCACACACCTTGCCCTCTGACACACACCTCACACGTGCAAAACAAAAAAAAACAAAACAAAAAAGCAAAAACCAACTGACCATATGCTGTTATGCTATATGTCATGTCTGACATGCAATGAAAAAAGAAAGAGAGAAAGATGAATCTCAGCTGCAAAGGAAAAACTCTACATGAGATAGAAGCTAGGACCAGAAGAGCTATAACCCAGACCTTCTGAACTTTGCAAAAACTTCTATCTGAAGACGAAAGAGTTGGCTCAGAGAAAGAAAACCCCGTTAGCACAGGCTCTTCTGCCTACACCCACAATGACTAAGACAAAGACGAGCCAGCCAGCCCTATGAAGGCCAAGGTGAATCAGAAGATGAGCGCCTGTGTTCCAGTTTTTCACTGTTTATTCTGGGTTGGCTGAGGTTGCTGGGTTTGATGAATGCATGTGGCCAGCAGGACTCTCAGCTCTCCCATCAAGCTAATTGAAGAGACCCAAGCAGCCCTGTCTCCTCCGCTCTTTGCATGTTGGTTTGCGTCTGATGCTTCTATGCAGCTCTGACTTGATAAACTTTGTGGTTTTGATTTCTGCAAAGTCATTTAATTCCTCTATAAATTCCCCTTCTTGGAGCAAACGATGCCAAGATAAACATTAAACATGCCCAAGCTATAGGTCACTATTTTACAGTTCCTTCAATCTCAGCATTTCCTACCATAATGTCTTGTGGCAAATTCAGTAATCTGGGGTGACCTCCTTCTCTTCCAACCACTTCCGGCAAACCCAGCCTGGTGAGTCAGATTTCTTTCCAAAGAAACAACTGAAACTAAGTGACACTATTCCTCAACTTTAAACAACAAACTCTATAGGGAAAAGAAAATAATCCAGAAACTGCCTTCTACATAGAATCTGAATTTGACATACAAAACAATGCAACAATAAAAAACTAACTTATGACAATTGTTTTTATCAGTGTATATATATTTTGCTGTTAGAAATACTGCTTTATTTATTTATGTGCGTGTGTCTGTGTACACGTGCAGGTGCGCACACCTGTGTGTTGTGTTTCTTTTTTTCTAAATCTCACTCTCTTCTGGGGATATTAATTCGGGATAAGGAAATATTAAAAAGAAAATGTAAAAACTATCCGGTCATCTTTCATTATTTTGAAGAAAAAGTTTTTGTCTTTGATCTTTCTCATCATTGTTGAAACATTTTACATTACAAAGTATATATTATATTGATCTGTACTTAATGAGCACATCTTTTTCCTTCCACATTGGTATTTAGGGCTAAGCAGTTTAGACCAAGAGAACTCACTGATGCTTGTTTTCCTTGCCTGGCCTCGTCTTAATCCTCTGGCTGCCGTTCAACTATAAATACCAACTTACCCTCCATGTAGCTTTTCAAATCAATTAGATGACAGTCCAGCATTTGAGTTCCACAAGCAAAGACTAATTAAGGATTCTGCTGTACTTGCGAAAGTCAGTGTGAGAAGAGACCAGAGGCAGATATGCATTTAAAAAAGCATTTACTTTTCAGTCCATACCTTTAATTAGCTGTATAACTCCAGGGACTATAATTATCAGAATTGCAGTGAGCTTGCAAAAGGTTAGGAAAATCTGGATCCGGGTGCTCCAGCTGACACTCATACTATTTAGGACCATCACTGCAGCTGCAAACAAACAGACAATGTTACAAACAGCAAATCCTCACTATCACCATGGCGACAGTTACATCTTCGTCACTCAGACATGAACTATATGAGCTTGAGCAATCCAGTATCCTCAACCCTGGGCTGGAGAGATGGCTTAATGGTTAAAGCCTTTGCCTCACAATCAAAAAGACCTGAGTTCTGATCCTCAGATCTCATAGAAAATTTCTGGAGAAGTTATGGTGGTGGCCTATAGTTCAGGCCTGTAAGGCAGAGCCTGGGAAACCCCAGTGCAAAAATGTAGAAGAGCAATACGGGATGATTGCCAATGCCACCTTAGAAGCCTTCACAGGCACACACACTTAAGTGCCCTTTAATATCCTTACCTACTTGCAAGATACACACACACACACACACACACACACACACACACACACACGCGACTCCTAGACACTGCTCAGATGCATTTCTTCAAGACTTCTTGGCTGCACATGAAGTATGAGAAGGTTGGACAACAGGTCTGGCTGGTTAGAATTCCTCCCTTGTTCTTTGTCCATGAGCAAGGGTGGACACGCATGGCCATGCTCTCACCATCAAATCTCACTCTGCTGTGATGTGATAACGAATCCCTACTTCATGGACAGAACATCTGTCTGTGTGCCCATTCTTTTTTTTTTTTTTTTTAACATTTTTTATTATTATTTCCGCTCATACAAACTTAATAGGTAGACCAGTTCCCTTCCCTGTGTGGCCCATTCTTAAGAAGAAGCAAGAAGTGCAGTTGTCGGGGATCCAGGGATCTCTTTCCCCATCTTCCTCCCTACCTCCCAGCTGGCACCTGAAAAGCTGTGCAGGTTTCTCACATGTCTGGAGAAAGTTGAAAGGCGTGGGTGTTCTGCAGCTGGGAGAGGCCCCTCTTCTGATACTGCACAAGCTCCCCAAGCAGTTATCACTGTGCACCTTTCTCATTTGTGGAGCATGCACATTTCAAGGACAGGACAAGGACTGTTCAGCTCTGCCCTGTGTATTCCACTCCATACCTGGCCCGGGTTCAGAGCCAACACATTTTGTGACTGAATGAAGGCACAAGTGAGGAAAGTGGGTTCACAAAACCTGCAAGGCAGGTTTATGATGATAAAGGGCAGTTTAATGATAGTTCTCTAGACTTTCACTTTCTACCTGATGACAAGTTTGAGGTTGTCCTACGTGTGGATCTCAGCTTTGTGCTCTGTCTAAGCTTTGTGTGGAGTGTGAGGAAATGTATACGCTGCAACTGTTTTATTCCTGAGGCTTATGGTTATGTTCTATAAACTTCATTTTTATAATGAAGCATTCCCCTGAAACAAAGATCAAAAGTGTACAATGTTATTTGTCAGGAGATGAAACCAAATATTCTTATCATTTGAATTGGGGTTAGGATGCTTTCCTTTTGTAAAATAATAGGAGTTGTCTATATAGTTTCTCTTTCCTAAAATATTAATTAGCTCAGTATTTAAGAATCAGTGAAATGCTAGTAGTAACATTAAATAAATACCATTAAATAATGGCAAAAAAATTTAAAGCAGTCCATAGCCTAAAAAGACTATTCTTTTAATGCATTCTTTTAATGGTTTTGTACGGCCATTTAAAATGAAGATATTCTCAAGTATTATTATATCAAAGGATGTTTATGATATATTACTAAGATAGCAAATTAAAAAGATATAGATAGATGGATAGGAGAGTGGATGGGTGGATTGATGGATAGATAAACAGATGGATGGATGGATGGATGGACAGATGGAAGTATGGATAGCAAATACAGGTGCAAAGGAAAAGAAGAGATCTGAAAGAACAAATAGCAAAACAATTATAAATATCTATAGATGAAAGACCATCAAATATCTTTTCATTTTGGAATTTATTTTTCAATAATATTTCAGCAAATCTATAAAATCTGAGGAGGCATTTTGGTGACTACAGCTAATAAGTGACCCATATACTTAAAAATTGTGTAAATGTTTCAGCACAAGACTAAAGCTAAAAGAAGTAAGTGAACTAACAAGTAACTACCCTGATTGAGTAAACACCTCATAGAATCAATGCATATCAAATCACAATATTACATATACTAAAATATTATATATTTTATGTGTAATATATACATATATATAGCGAGTTAAATTGTAAAGTTATATATACATGACAAAAACACATATCTTTATACACATACATACACACACACATGTACACACACACATACACACACACCATGCCTATACACAGAGATACACACAGTTCAATAAAGAAAAGTTTTAAAAAGTAAATAAAGAACTGAATCAAATATTACTGAAAACAATCAATGATGGCGAGAAGGACAGAAGGAGGACACTTTCCCACAGAAAATGAAATCAGGAGTCAATGAAGAAACATTTTGAAGAAGTAATAGAATGATGAGAACGACTAAAGCTGGTGCATCATATTTTATCTGCTTTGAAGCTGAAAGCATAAAGGAGCAGACAGGTCTATTGTTAATGGCCAACTGCAATATTTTTGCCAGGAATAGCAAAAGCACAAGTCTATGTGAGTCCAAGAGAGCCCTGGCACAGTGACTCGGGGAGATCAGCCCTGTGTCTCTCTCCCCTGCATCTACTGCTTAATTTTTCTATGCAAATTCCTATGTGATAAATGAGTCATCACATGAAATGATTTTTTTTTAATTAAGGAGGCCCAACTTTGACATGAAGGTGGGGGAAAAAATCAAATGACCTTAATTTCCACCAGCAACAAAAGAGCTCTTTGTCTGCTTCCAAATCACCCAAAGTACCAATTCCCTGGTGGGGGGAGAGATGCCCTGGGAAAGAAGAGGGAGAAGGAGAGAGAGAGACAGAGAGAGAGAGACACACACAGAGAGAGAAAGAGACAGACAGACAGACAGACAGAGAGAAGCAGGCAGTTAAGTAGGCAAGGGAGAAAGAAGGAAGGAGGGAAGGGAGGGAAAGCAAAGGAGGAAGAACAGGGAGGGAGGGAGAAAGGTAGGGTAAGAGGAAGGAAGGAAGGGAGGAGACATTCTTAGCTGAGGACCAAAGAATAGTTTGTTACTTTCCAAAGGGTATAAGTACCTAAGCATGCCTCTGGAAGTGATACAGGACAGTCTTTTGGCTGTCCCTTCCTGGTCGCCAAATGATACAGGGTCCCTGTTCAGGGGCCAAATGTTACAGGAACGACTGTCTCAATGATGCAAGGTTCTTGTGTACCAGAGTCAAAGACTAAAACCAGACCACATGCAGAGGATTAAGGTAGAGTTTATTAGAGGATAGAAAGGTTGGAACTCATGGACCCCAGACATGCAGTGCTATGAGGGACTAGGGTGCCCTGGAGAACTCATGGGCCCCTGGCATGGAATCCATGAGGAGCAAGTAACAAGAAACAGACTCATGGCACTAGGGCCCCAAAGATGGCTGCCAGGGCTAGGCGTATTTATACACCTAGACATACCCTGGGAAACTAGCTTTTTCCCATTGGTTAACTCCCATTGGGGCCCAACCCAGTTGCTCTTGGGCCCATGTGGGCTACAGGTCAAGTTGGTTGTTGGATATGGAGGACTCATCTCTATAATCTTTTCATAGGGAAGTTGGCCATCTCAGCAGGGATGTTCCTTCAGGGAGATAGCAGCATTGAGGGACAGCCTTCCAGAATTCCAAAGACTTTCAAAGACTTTGAGAGACCCATCCCAGCTATGCTCTAATCCTGACTCAGAAGTATGAAGAACCATGAGTATTTGGAATTTTACTTTCTATTTTGTGAAGCTTTCTCAGGCAAACAGGAGACAAAATCAAGCAAATATCAGAAATCCATTCTCTCGACTGCTTTCCCCTTAGCTGAGGCAAAATACCTGACTCTCCTCAAAGGTTTTATTTATGTGGGCATGGGACGTTTCACTCACAGGCTCTGCTAGGTGCATAACATTCCAGAATGGGGGACCCAGAGGGACCACTCAGCAAGCAAGGAGGCCACCCATGCCAGGTACAATGGCATTCTCAAGCAACTGGAAACTGCTGTCTAATCACATGTCTGATGTCCACCCAGAAATATTGAAGAGGGACATGGGATTCAGTAAATGCAATGGCTCTCTAGGCTTCTGAAATAAGCAATATCTAATTCTTAATTACTTTCTCCCCTATGTAATAATAATAATAAATATATATAAATAACATATATAAATATATAATAAATAATAAGAAATCAGGTTTCTCAGGTTTCACCAAGTCCTTTGAGAAATTGCAGAATTTCATAGGAGGGAGCAAATTTTTTGTTTGTTTTCTTGCTTGTTCTAGACTTGATTTTTTATCAAAATGCAAAGGCAGGACCAGCAGTCTGCATCTATCAATCCTGGAGATAATGAACTTTCATTTGGAAAGAATCCTGTTGGAAAGAGTGTGTTTAAGGAAACACAGGGGCTGATGTTAATGTGGTAAGCTAAGGACTGGCCAGTAAATATGTCTTTCAACATTCTCCACATTGACTCTGCCTTTCCCTTTGAGAAGAGAGCTTTGAGGCATCTAAAATTCCTGAGTTTTCTTTTGGATTCCAAGTCTTGCCCCGCTCCAGGCTTTCAAGTGTTTGAGGCTCAGCTGAGGAAACAAGGATGCTGGGTAGGAATGCTTCCTGGTGAGATAAGTGAGTGGCTGTTTGTTTTGCTCTCTGGTTTGTTTTGCTCTCTACTAGGTTCCCTCTATCTTTTCACTCACATCATTTCCTGGATGCACTGATTTTAAGAGGATGAATAAGAAGAACTACTTTTAAAAAGTAGACAGCCACAGTGTGGAATAACTAACGTTAAGGAAAAAACTTTGTGTAGAAACTGATGGTTAACCCTCAAGTTTCTATGACACAATTACTGCTATTGTCATAGTTTTCAAAGGGGCAGATGCAACCAGTACTCCCTGGAAATCACTTATGAAGATAGGATTGGAATGCAGGTAAAATAGGGGCCTTTACCTGCAGCTCACAGGTAAAACAATGAGGAAATAGATCAAAGACAGATGTGATTCTGCTGAGGTGATCTATTCTTTCTGACTCTCCTGTCCCTCTTACAAAGGTTGCTGTTTAGCTTAGCTGGGATTTCAGGCCACTTCAATTGCATGTTTTATTTCTCATTCTCCTACGGGACATGGATATTATTCTATGTTATTTGCATATTTCACTGCTATACATACACACCTCAAAATGAGTTGAGTTGGTAATTAGCCACTGCAGAAAAGGATTTAAGGATTTCAGGTTCAAAGACAGCTACCCTGCATACCATGTTTGAAGCACCAACACAAAATTAGCTATATATTTTCTTTCATAACATTTAAAGATACCAGGAAAACAAAGTCATGAAAAAGAAATTACAGTGATAGATCTGTAGAGTCAGGTCGTGTGTGTGTGTGTGTGTGTGTGTGTGTGTGTGTGTGTGCACGGACATGCAAGCTTGCATGCATGCAGACCTGAGTGAATTGGTGCTTGGTGTCTTCCTCTACTGCTCTCCATTTAATTTTTGAGGCAGGGTTGCTCACTGAAGCTGAGGCTCCCTAATTTTCCACATAGGCTGCTCAGCAGAGTCCCAGAAATCCTCCTATCTCTGCCTCCCCAGCTAGGATTTAAGACTAGGAAACAAATTCACATCCTGATGTTGGCTCTGGGGAGCCTTTACTTACTGAGCCCCAGCCCCCGACTCTTCATCAGGACACAATGAAAATGTTATTTTGCTTTCACCTACGAGTTCCCCCCCCCCCAAGGTTTAAGAAGTACAGGACAGCTCTTACCTCTGTAAAGTAAACTATGACTAACAAAGGATTTGACACTCAGAGAAATTTGTGAGGGATAAACCCATCAGTAGATCTCACTAAAGCAGGATTAGACCTGGTACACCTAATGTCTCAAAAGGTCTTTGAGGGTCTTTGAAATTCCTGAAGGCCATCCCCCACTTCTGGGATCACCGTGAAGGAACACTCCTGCTGGGAACTGACTCTAATCCTCCCAGAGATAAGATGGCCAACTTCCCTATGAAGGGATTATGGAGATGAGCTCTCCATATGAAACAGACAACTTGATCTCTAACCCCACCAGGGCCCAAAATCAACTGGGTTGGGCCCCAATGTGAGCTAAACAATGAAGAAAAGCCATTCCCCCTGGTTTATCTAAGTGTATAAATATGGCTGACCTGGCAGCCATCTTCGGTTTCTTGTTCCTTGTTCCTTGCTCCTCATGGATTCCATGCCTGGAGTCCGTGAGTTCTCCAGGGCACCCGATGGCACTCTACATCTTTCTCTCCTCGAATAAACTCTGCCTTAATCCTCTACACGCGTTCTGGTTTCAGTCTTTCAACACAAGAACCCTGCAACATTGGGACAGTCTTTCCTGCAACACTTGGCACCAGAACAGGGACCCTGTAACATTTGGTAACCCAGAAGGGATATTTGACAAACAGAGAAAAGACTGTTCCGATAGCATCACCACTGAAGGAAAAAGCAAGTGATAACTTGCTTCTGTATGGTCCAGTTTCAGGAAGGCCAAAATAGACTCAATATTTTAAATATGGAACTACTTCAGTGTTCATTGAAACCATAGGAGTTGTGAAATTTCATGGTCTTCCACAAAAGATAAACCCTGTATTGGGTTATGAAAGAAGACCCTAAAAGAATGTAGAAGATTTTTCTAGTTGTACCTCTGTGCTCCTGATAGTTTTTCTGCAAAGGACTAGATTTTGGATAACCACTGAGTCAGCCAGAAGCTGGTTCTTCAAACAATAAAGTTAGCTCACTCCCTCCACTGACTACATTGTCATTTCTCAAATTACTGCTTAGTATCTCACCAAACTTGAAATTCTTCTCTGATATAGCAAGACCCTTCAGGTTTGACCTTTTTTTCTCTACTTAACTAGAGATTTTTAAACTCCCTATTTCCCTTAAAGGGCCCGGGGAAGCAATTCATACAATTAAACTCTATTTTCTACATCTCAGTACCCTTGCACCCCCAACAGAAGGAAAATTACCTAAGGCCACTATGAAAGAGACAAGATGTGAGAGATTTGCCACCAGGTAAATTCTCCTCCCCTGTCACAATCTCCACCCCCTGTTGCTCCATTAAAGCTAAATTCTTCTTAAAGACAGTTTGACTTTTGCAGTTAAGTCATTGGCTTAAATTACTTTCCACTGTATCCTGAGGACATTTCCTTCTCTCTTTCAGTGCTTCTGGTTGCCAGAACACAACCCTTATTAGAGTCTCAAAAGGAGTTTAGAGTTTACAAAAGGAATGTCAAAATGTATAAACTATTATTATCACTAATAGCAAAGATAGTAGGAAATGGTTAGGTTTATCCAACACTTACTTAGGCTGTTTACTACCTGATCTATCCACAAACTCTATGACTACTATTTTGTAAATCTCAACAGAACTTACTTACCCTTTCTCATAACTGATTTAAAGTTTTGCATTGAAAGATTGAATTCTCTAAAACATAATGGTCCCTTTAAAAAGACTAAAGGGATTGGGATAAATCAGAATGGAGTCATAGGCTATGGTGCTGGATTCCTTTGTAAAGCACATGCGGCACAAGCTCAGAGACCTGAGTTTGGGTCCCTAGCACAGTAACATGCTTCTGTATCCACAGGGCTGGCCAGACAGAGACAGACAGATCCCTGTAGCTCATTGGTCAAGCTGAATCAATGGACTCCAGGTTAAGTGAGGATCCTGTCTCAAAGAATAATGTGCAGATAATGAGGACACCCACCTTTGACCTCCGGCCTCCAACACTTGCATAGCCATCTGCACACTCCCACACAAAAACACACACAAACATGTACATACAACACTCACACAAACACACATAAACAGATACACACCGCACACACAGTCATCTGCACTTTTAAATATAGAAACATTATTATTATTCTTTCCTTTTCAAGTTCAGAACAGAACTTGTTTAAGTTTATTTAAGTTTAAGTCTACTTAAAGACTTCTGATTATACATTTTAACATAAAACTTCTGTTTTTTCTTTGTCTATAGAGTTCTTAAAAATACTACCCCTCAATTTTAACAAAACAATCTTGATATGATACTATTTCATTGAGTGGAAAAGAATAGGGTAGCTATAAAAGTCGCTGTTCTTCCAATCCTTAGTAGAATACCAGATTTATCAAGAACTTTCTATCTGCAAAAAACTCTCTTAAAAGTTTATAAAAACTGGGGCTGGAGAGGTGGCTCAGCGGTTAAGCCTCTGCTTTGCAGGCGGAAGGTCCTGAGTTTGGATCCTAGATCCCACATATAGACAGACGCCAGGTGGAAGCGGGCGGCCTGCGTTTCTGGTCCTGGTAGGGCGGAGTAAACAAAGAGGAGGTGGAGGCGTCCATGGTGGTTCCTGAATTCGTCCCTGGTTCTATACACACATATACATACACACACATACATACATATGCACACACGCATATACGCACAATTGAATAAATAATAAAAAAAGTTTTTAAAAACTATTTGATATAATTTCATGTTTCTATAACCATTCAAAATAAAGTATTCTTCTTAGGGATATTTTATTAATCTATCAAATTGAAAATAAATAGTTTTAATAGCAGGAGACCTCATAACCTACAAACTGGGACACTTGGTCCTCACTGCAGGTTGCTAACATCCAGTGAACTAAAACCAACACAAAAGATCACTTATCCCACAAAATCTCATGAAGCTAAATCTAAACATCTTGCAAAACAAGCTGCTTCATTTTACCACCACTTTCCCTGTTTCTGGCCAAATTGGAGCTATCTAGCCTTTCATATGCAGACCATTAGATTTTTCTACTAGATTAAAAGAAAAATCCTTAGGTTTCTTATCATAAATTCCATCAGTAGCAAAGATTAAGCATACAGGAGCACCATGCTAAGAGCTATATGATAGGCTGGAGTTAAAACAACAACGTGAAGGCACCTGGTCTCATGGAAACTCACCCACACAAGGATAAATATTCATCATTTCTATTCTTAATCCACTGCAGGCATTTTCTCCAATACTTTATGTGTGATTTAATCTTCACAGTTCCATTACACTGGCACATTTTATAAGAAGCCTCCCAAGGTATAGGTGGGGAAGTGACTATCCCCTAGGTCTCTAATCTTCAGTGTATGTAAAAGGCAAGATGTTTTAAGTAGCTACATCACGCCTCCCCAGAACTCTGAGAGATCTCATTTGAGTAATTTTCTTTGTCTTTCCATGTACTTCATAAACTAAATGTATGTGCATGTTTGGCCACTGAAGTAGGAGATTTAAAGCAAAGCTATAAGAGCTCAGAAATATATGTACAAAGTACCAGGGATGCTTATATAGCTCCTGACAATTCAAGGCAAACTAACTCCTCACCCTTCTTCTGTCCCAAAAGTTCATTGTTATTTTTCTCCTTTTTTAAAATTTTTAAGTGAATATATGTGTGTGTTTGTGTTATGTGTGCATGTGTGGGTATATATGTGCATGTATGTGCATGTGCATGGGGAGACCCAGGGTTCCTATTAGGAATCTTTTTCAAACAGGTCCCAACTTATTCACTGAAGCAGGTTTTCAGTGGAACTGAAAGTCATAGGTATGTGCTAGTCTGACTAGTCCTTGTCCCAGAGACCCCCTATCTTTACCTCACAATTACAGGCAGGCACCACACTTGCCCAGAATTTACATGGGATCTGGTTCTGATGCTTATACAGCAAGCATTTGATCCACTAAGTTGTCTTCCCTGTCCCAACATCGTTATTGCTCTTGTTCGTTGAAACATTCTTCCATGCAATCCAGTTATTCCTGTGGAGCTTTCTGTAGCTGAATTGCTAAACTTCATCAAATGTAATCATATTGATTCCGAAAACAATGATTCATTTAGCATTCAGAGTCAGTTAACTTTTTGAGTGGAAAATTGTTCTTCCTTAGTGACATGTTTAATTATAGCTCCTACACGACTCTGGAGTTATAATAATGTGATGGGTGTGTTTGTTATGTTTCTGCAACGTACAGTGATAGTAGTTGTCATTCTCTATCATTTCACTGCCTTTACTTGGCTGCAATTAAGACTTTTCTTTTTAATATTGGATAATTAGCAGCATTTCTCAACTAGGAGATGCCATTATGGGCTATATTCAGAAATTTTTTGTTTTCTATTAATGGACATAGACTTTTAGAAATTGAAGGAAAAGAGGAACTAGAAAGAGGAACGGACACAAAATTACGTAAGTGATATGACTGCAATTTCTTAGAAAATTCTAGAACGTCATAAAAAAAAGTTAACTGACACCTCCACAACACAGCTAGGTCTTCATTCTCAGGAATGCCTTTTTATGCCAAACCCATCCACCATTTTACTACTGGAGTGTTGCTTGCCTGCTTCAAAAGCCCCAACCATGAGGTTTGCTGACCTGACACACAGCCGGTGTGTTTCCTAACAGCAGATACCACTTTGAATCCGTGTGCTTGCCTCTACTTTCTAACACAAATTCCAAACTGTATGCCAAACAGAACCCAGTTTGGAGTCTCCATGCAAAGCACCTGAAACGAATGACTTTTTTCCTCTCTGCATCTCTCTCTAGTACTCACTTATGCCCACAGCTGTTACAAGCTTGATTGCGAGTTCAGGGATTTCACAGTGAATAAAAAATGGCTCCAGAATGTAACGTCCAAATGCCAGGGATATAACAGCCGTTGCTGCAGGCCTGCAAAACAGTATTTTCAGTTTAGCTACAGGAAAAAAAATAACAAAAAACATTTTCACTAATTTTTTTCTGTCTTCAGGTCACCTAACATACGGAAGATGTTCAAAATTAAAGCCCCTAATTTTAAGAACTCCATATTTAATTACCATAAGTATTCCCAATGAAATATTGTTTATACCAGTAGTGGCTAATTTTTAAATATCTTTGTTAAATGTTACATTGGCAAGTGTGACTAACACATACCTAAATACTTGAGCTTGTTTAATTCTCAATTTTCTAATATAAAAGCTCAAAGCCAGGTGATTAGTCTTAATTCCATAAAAATACATATACCGAAAAATCAAAACTGCAGTTGTGATTTCATATAACTAAGAAATGCATAGAACAACCAAGGCAATGCATCAAACTATATCAATATTTTCAATAGTTCAATGAGAAAATTGGGTATCCATTTCATCTTAAATATCAGATTCCTGACTATACAAGGAAACCCACAGAAGCCTCCAACTTCTCAAGCCAAACTCCCCTTTCAGCTTCTCTTCCTGCCTGTGGTTACCTAACCCCAGGTTGATCCCCCCCATTATCAGAAAGCTAAACAGTCATGTGCTTGCAGACTCAGTTTGTTCCCCAAAACTTGTAAGTTCTTTACTTTCTTCTTCTCCAAGAGGCCCCCTTCTGTTTGCCTCCAAAACAGAGTATTGTGCTGTTCTCTGTCACTTTGCAATTTTTTTTATCATAAACTAAAATCTGACCATATTTAGCCTTTGCACAGTATGCAGTGCACATGGTAAAACCTGTCACTTGCTGTCAACCCTGGTCCAAGCTGCCGCTGTTGCTGCCTCTTTGTCTCGATAGTTTTTGTAACAAGGATCTGAAAATTCTTTCTATCTGGGGTCTTTTTATCTTTTACTCCCCCTTGGCATCCTGTGTGTGTGTGTGTGTGTGTGTGTGTGTGTGTACCAGAGAACACTTGAGCATATGTGCTGGCGGAGGCTAAATTGCTCTACCATCTACCACTTTATTGCTTTGCTCTGGGTTTTCCAAAACTCTGCCTTCCAGGGCCACTGTCTGTTTTGCCAATCATGTTTTTTGTGCCAACCAGGGTTCTGAACTCAGGTCCTTTTGCTTGTGAAGCAAAGGCTTTAACCTCTGAGCCATCTCCGCAGCAACTCTTGGAGCCTTTTCTATTCATTGTTTTCCTTACAGTTTGCATCTGGGTTCAGTGTTTTTTACTCCAGAGAAGCTTCTCCAACCCTCTCCCTGGGTCAAATTCCTCTCACATCCTTGACTGAACTCAGTAGATAGCTGAAACTTTGCCTTCCACATTGCTCACCACAGCAGAGATTTTATGATTGCCTTTGTGATTCCCAGACTGATAACTCTTTCCCCTGTTGGCCCTGGAATCTATGAATACAAGACTGCGTTCATCTTAATGGTGATTTTTATCCCCAATGCCATGTTTAGTCCGATGGCTATCAAACAGCAAAAATTCAACACATATTGCATCAACTGCAAGTCAATGAATCATATGTAATAATCTCTATTATGTTGTTGGGTCACTTTTCATTTCTCAAATGTGTTCCACAGATTATTTCTAGCAATACCTTAATCCGAATGCATAATTTTCTAATGAACTATTGAAATACCCTGAGTACTAGTAACAGAAGAGAAATATTATTTAGGAAACTTCTCTTTCCTCAAGTGATTGATCGTTTCACTTATTTGAAGATCAGATGAGCCACATGAGTCAAGTGAACAGTGAAACATTTTGAGGGGTCAGAGGTGGCTCAATGGGAAAAGGCGTCTCTGAGCAAGCCTGGAGACCTGTTCAATCCACACAGCCCATATGGTAGAAGGAAAGAAATGATTCCCAACAGTTGTCCTTTGACCTCCACAAGTAACTCCATGATACAGACACATATCTGCTTCTTTCCCACTCATAAATAAATAAATAAATAAATAAATAAATAAATAAATAAAATATTTATAAAACACGTTAAAATGCTTCTAGATTTTTTTTTATCCCCAACCCCCGCTTCTAGATTTTATCAAGGTAATTTCATTGCACATGCAGGTTCGCGTGCGCACATGTGCGTGTGCGCGCGTGCGCACACACACGCGCACACACACACTATAAGCAGTTCTTTGAAAATTAAAGCAGCATCTGATTATCAGCTGTTTAGCAGCAGGAATTGTGACTCATCCCAATTCGGATCTCTTTATCTAGCCATTAACCACTCAGTGGCAATTTGTAGGAAGAATGAATTAATGAAGCAGCACTATGTCTGTGCTATTGCCAATGGAACCATCTTGCTTATCACATCACCCAGCAATTAGCCTAAGTCACATGGCAAATACAGGAAATAAGAAAGCTCTGAAGTTCAACAGTCTGACTGTCCTGCACCCTAAAATTAGGAAGTGCTCTCACTTTAATGATGGGAACATTATGTTCAAAAGAATTCCATCTTAAACTTTCTGACATAGATTAAAAAAAATTTTTTTAAATCAGGATATATAGAGCATTAATGGTTATAACAAGGAAAAACAATTATAAAAGGCATAAATCCTGGTCTTAAGTACTTGAAGTGCTTGTAATTTTAACAAGAAAATACATCATAGTCACTTAAAATATTAAGTAAAACACAAGACATTCTGTTCAATTTCAAATGAGAAACAGAGACTCTATCTTTTCAGAATTAATAGAGGAAAGAATTACTATGAACTTGTGTAAAGTGGAAATTAACTGTGGAAAAGGTAAGATTTAAGTGCAGCTTTGAGCAGTGTGCATTACTGAGATTGGCAAAGATGGGGGATCCCAGGAGCAGAAGCTTCTCAGAGCAATAAATGCTGTGTTCTCATCACGTAATCAAAGCTATTGCTAAGCAAAGCAGAAAGGCTCGTTTTGAGAACAGAGTTAACAATGAATTACTCTGAATTACTGTGAAGTTCATTGTTAAAAAACAAACAAACAAAAAATGCTAATGAAAATCATTGGTGCTCACAGACACTTCTTAGCTCTCCCTTTGTCACTTGTGTAAATACCAGAAGGAAAATTTTCTTTATCTATCAGCTGGGAATGTTTGATGTTTATACTGCTTGCCCAGCTCCTACTGATTTCTAAGGAGCTTCCTGGTCAGAAAGTGCAAGTCACATCCTACAAAGCAGTGAGCAAACCTCATCTGGGACACCTTCAAACCGCACCTGTGGCGTCAGAACTTCCCCATCATGTGGAGGAAAGTTTGCTATTCAGAGTGACTTAGCAGTATTCCATGCCAAGACTGTCAGGAGGGAAAACACATTGGGACCACAATAAAAATCAAAAGATTTTCGCAACTGTAGATCACTGATTTGTTTAATATGAGGAAATGAGTCATTCATAATATGCAAACTTGAATTCTGTACAGGGTAAGACTTAATGAAATGCTAACTTGTTTGACACAGGTACATATGAGTCACCAGAGTAGGGAGAAGTGAAATAGTCTAATGACATAACCTATGATAAGGAGAAGCTCATTCGTTGTATTGGGACAGTTTACAGGCTGGCTTCAATGCTTCAACCCCTTTGAAGTAAGCATCTTTTCTAGAAAGATGAAGATAAAACAATAATAAATAACACTACAAAAGAAGAGTTTTATTGCAAAAGACCTGCATTGATGCTGGGCCGTCCCTTCCCCAAGATGAAGCCATATTTTTTAACAAAAGAAGTTCACCCAGGAAATCTTACACCCCAGTTCTCACATCCTGAAATCCACAGGCTTTCAACAGGGTCACCTGACACAGACATTTCTAACTTGTGCAATAATCAATCAATAATCAAATAATCACGGTGATTAAGAAAAGCAGTATGATGAGTAGTTTCTTTTTTATTTAAGTTTCTTCATGTTCTTACCTTATTATGAGCAGCTCCACCCAAACTCTGACGAAAGCTAGTAATGGCCCAAAGACCTCCAGGATGTATGTGTAATGACCTCCAGATTTCTTTATACTTGTTCCCAATTCGGCATACGACAGGGCTCCTGTGAATGGTTATAACACAAAGGTACACATTGAAGACCTGATCAAACCATCTCCCTGTAGAAACTATCCAACCTTTTTGTTGTGTGCTATCTCTTTGATTGAATGACACCCTTATTTTCAAACACTCATCTTCTAATTATTGACACCCACAAGTTCCTCTTCCAACTTCCTCATGTCTCAGGCCTGTTTCCTTTAAATAAAAAGTAAATGTCATAGTACTCGTAAAGGTTCATACAAGCTTCTAGAACAATAGTATGTAATTGTGAAGCTGGAAAGCAGAGGGGGAAAAAAGACAAGACAGATGTCAATGACTTGGATGAATACTTTAAAGAAAAAAAAACTCCCACCAAAACAAGGAAATTTCTCAAAAAGACTTCATTGTGTTTGACCTCTATTAACAAATGCCTGGATGACAAATCAAAGTAAGTAAGAGTTATCTTTTATTCAGCAAATATAGGCTTGAAGCCTTGTAAGACTTCAGCTCATTTATAAAATATTTATTAATTCTACCCCAGCTTTCTTGCTTCTACACAAGGTTTTCATGAAAGTTCCTCAAATGCATATCTGGGTGGTTGAAAGAATAAACTTCATACACAGAGATGTTCTAATAATATATAAACTCTTAAAACCTAAATTTCATTCTCTTTAAAATGAAATATAAATTTTCATCTCTTAAGAAAGTAGTAGGCATTTTACATGTGAGAGACAGGACTGACCCAAGCACAGGGCAAGAACCACATGAAATAAGGCTATGCTTGAACATTGGAATGAAGAAAGTGAAATTCGATCTCAATGTCTTGTGAAAAATTCTGTCCACATTGCAGAGTGAAGTGTGATGCATAATTTCTGTCCATGGAGCTTAAGAGGCTATTAGATGAAAAACTGTAACTAATTCATAATATACCATATAGATCTGTATATATGAACATAAGTTGAAAATTTGGTAAAATCTGGGCATCGCTTGTCTGATTTCTGAACCTAGCATTCCATTGGAATTGCTTTACTTTAGAAGCAATCAAATGGAAAAGATGGAAAGACCATAACCTAAAACCTACTCTCCAAGTAAGAGAGTTTAGATTTGACTAAAAGATTAATCCAAAGAGCAATCCAAGAATTTTTATCAAGTTTTCATTCTCATAGATGTTTCTATAGTAACCAGTTTGCAAATGGATATTTAGAAACCACTGGCATATTTTGTTCATTTTGAAGTAAATACAACGAACTACAGTTCACCCTTTTCTAAGAAACACCCACCATGTGCTAGATTGTTCAGAAAAGCATCCAATATAGCATGTTATTGGAAAAAGTCTTAAGGACCTCAGAATTTATTGTCAGAGTATCAATACCTAGGCCTCTGCATGTTGAAACACCAGGACGATTGCCCTGGGTTTAAATTGAGTTCTAGGGGAATAAGATTTTCATTCCCAGGCCTCAAGTTCCACAACATTGTGCCCAGATGAAAAAACTTCAAAGCAGACTATAAACTCCATGAATTGACCCTGACACTCCAAAAAGAAAAAAAAGTAAACCAAATTCAGATGTTCTTCCACTTACAGAGAGGGGTGATATTCCCCTACCAAATCATGGCAGACTGTAAACATTATTCAGTGAAAAATGAATTTAACACACCTGGTCTACAGAACAGTCCATACATTTGCCTATAGTTTGACTAAAGTTGATCTACAGAAGTGTTCATTACATAATAGAGTACTGAATGTCTCATGTAATGTATTGACAATCATTGTCAGGTCAAAAAAATCATATGTGGAACCATTTGAAGCTGGTGACCACCTAAATATATATTCTTGGCAGTCAATCCAAATTTTAAAAGAAAAAAATTTCCCCTCTCATTTTGCTTTGCTTCCTATTAATGAAGTTCTATCCAAAAGCTACTCCAAATAACTGGTACTTGCAATGCAAGTATAGATAAGTATACAAATACAAGAGCCCATTTCTTTAAGTTAGTAGCTAAAATATCATCTCCCCCTATAATCTTACAACCCACCTTACCTGTTAACTATCTTTTCTTGAGTCTGGGCATAAGATGATATACTTAAAAATAAGGATATTTTTTATCATACAAGTTGACATCATATAAACTAGCTCAACATTCAGTGGAATGCAATTGATTCCATCTGAATAACCATTCATTGTGTGTGAGAATCAAATCCCATAGTGGAAGCTGCATGGATGCAGTTCTGCACAATCCAGGAGGCTGATTATAGTTTTTTTCTGATTAGATAATGATTTATTCTCCATAAACCAATTGCTGAAAGACGACGAAATCCCCAGGGGTACACAGAGTCTGTCAAGGTCAACAAGTGGGTGTCTCTTCATATGTCTGTACCTGAATATGCCAGACCACTTACATATTAATAATGCTTAGCAGTGGAGCTTGTCATAATCACATTACTCGACGTATTCTGCAGGTCGAGAGACAAGAACCAGGAAGGAGGGTCACAGCTGCTACATAATATTTTACAAAGCACAATCTGCTCATGTACAATCCCACAAAGTCTTCTAAACTCTTAAAAAAGAAGCCCTCCATTTATCTTTTTATAATAAGACTTGAAGGTAGCCAATTTTGTGTCAAACACCTTCTTCCCAAACATAGAAAAAGGAATTCTCTGGATAACTGCTTCCTTACAATAGATTAAAAGTTCAGAAGACCTTGAGCAGAAAAAAATGAATGGATTGGTGCAGGTGGGTCCTAAGACTTGGTAACTTTAAAGTGTCAGATTTTTAAATGAAAGGCATATTATGAGACGAGCAGACAATTACTTCATAGCATTCATCAAATGAAAAGTATTGTTGACAACTTGCTAATCTTGTCACCTTTCACTGGAAAGGTAGCTGGCGGGTAATCCATCTAAGCAGGGACCGCTTATGTGCTTTTCTCCATTAATTCTCAAATCCATAGAAAAAAGAAACCCAAAACTTTTTGAAGAAAATAACACTCATAATTCTCTCAGCACCCTTCTGATGAGCTGAGTGAACAGGTGGATAAATTATCTGTTTCCCAGGAGACCAAGTAAACTACAGATGAGGAAAACAGATCTGGGCAAGAGGAAATTGGCAACTGAAGCCTGGAACGCACATTGTTTAGAAGTCTGAAGGAAAAAAAAAGAAGAAAAAAAAAGAGAAGACTTCATGTCATTGCAAGAGCTGATCTTCCAGGGACTGAAAGTTATCAGTCATCTGCCCTTCCTAGTGTATGAGTTCGAAAGTATGCTATATATGCATCAAGTGCCACCTACTTGTTTCACTAATACACGTCCCTGAGACTGCTGAACGTGGAGTTCTGCGGGTGAATAGGCCAAGTCGGATTGACCTGGCAGACTTTTTTCTTATCTAGCCCTCTAGCTGCCAGAATACCCCAAAGAGATCTCAGTAAGCCCAAGGAGTATGGGTGCAGAAACCTGCCAGGAGTTTTTCTGGATCACCCAAATTAGTGAGTTAGTCCTTGCTCACATCACCACCGGGAAACCTCAGGAGGAAAAAAAAGTCGGTCTCCTGCAGAAAGCATGTAGCCTGCAGGAAGATATTTGAGAGAAGTCAGGCTAATGCCAACAGCGGAGGCTCTGTTTGGGTAGTGCACATACCTGAACCAGAAAAAAGAAACAAAACCAAAACATTCCGTGTAGTTTCCGCTTTTCTTTTGCTCTTCAGAAATAAGCCTCTGCTTTCTTTCCCCAGCCAGCGGCACAGCCACACACACACACCCAGAAGGGACACTCACCGAAGAGTGACAGGACTCCACAGACGGACCAGACGGTCAGTGACATGCCCACGGTGCCCGTGTTCTGCAGCACCCCCTTGGGGGAGATGAAGATGCCCGCTCCAATGATGGTGCCGATGATGATGGAGATCCCCCTCAGCAAAGTGATTTTCTTCTTCAGCACCACTTTCTCTTGCCCAGGGGTCTCCTGGCCCCCCATGGAGGGTGGCCTGTCACTCACATGGCTGGGCAGGCAGTTTCCTTTGGAGATGGTGGTCACCACGGGCTTTCTGACCATCCTGACCACCCCGGGATGAGCACAGAGAAAACAGAGGGAGGAAAAGGACGAAGCAAAACCAAACTTTCAACTTTGGTGGTGTGCCTAGGTATGCACTGGTCACTGTTGGCTCCGGGTCTCCTCCCTCAGCGCTCCTGTGCTCACAGGTGAAACCTCCAAGGTGGATTTCAGCCTTCGCAGCTCTCTAATGACTGCTTTCCCGAGCACCTGTGTGCTCCGGGCTCCCCCACCTCCCTGCGCGGCCAGAGGAGCTGCAGCCTTCGCCCTATCATTACAAACCAGCTCAGCTTCCTCATGGGCTTGTATTTAAGCACCCGCCTGTCACACCAACTTACTCGGGCTACACATGATGATGCAAATTCTCCAGGTTTGCATCAGCCACTCCAGAAAGCGCCAGCATTACTCAGCTCTTTTTTTTTCTTTCTTTCTTTTTTTTTTTTTCAAACAGTAGCAGCATGTTGCTCAACTGACCCAAGTTCTTCCTCGGAGAACAAAGCACAAGCTTCAAGGATCTCCACCAATCCAGAGAAAGTAAACTCAGAACAGACTTTCAGATTTTCCCAGTGACTGAAAGCAACTCCGTTCAGATTTGTGTGAGACTTAATGTAACTCCATATGGAAGGACAGAAAGCTCTCTCCAAACCAGAGGAAAAAAAGAAAATGAAACAGGAAGTGTTTACTTCACTTTGAAAAAGTTCTTTTTTAAAACTCTACCTCAGGCATAAAAATGTCTTACAAACAGCTATTTCTAACAATGGAAAGGGCTGTGAAAGAAACTGCACTGGTCACAACAGCAAAATGTACATTTTATAATTTGTATCAGGCTTATATTTTGTGCGTTTCCTAGCGACACAGTCAAATCCAATATTTACAAAGCCAGGAAGAATCTACACAGGAGCACTCTGGGACAAGAACTGTGAGGTGTAATTGCAGAAAAAAGGATTAAATCATGTCTCGTGATCCAGAAGAAACTGGTATGAAAGATCTTCATTGGAGTGTGACAAATCTAAAAATCACAGCACTTCAGGAAAGAATGATTTGATTCCCATCAGCACAAGGTGACTTGCCTGAAATATGTAGAAGATGTGAATTCTTTGCCTAGGCAGGTGCTTCATTAAAAGATACAAAAGCTACTACTTAAATTTAAGTGTATTGCATAAGACATGCCCAGAGCTAAGGCGTGAGGAGTAACTTGCAAAACAATAGTGATAGAAAGTAATGATATTGTAAAAGACTTTTTTTCTGGATCTATAAATTTAAAATCACCAAATCGACAGAAATTAAATTGGACTTTGTTCAAAGTGAGGAGTTACAGGTGACTATAACAGTAATATACTGTACATTTCGAAAAGCCAGAAAAAGTATTTTTTTTCATAAAGAAATAAGGACAGGGCTGAGAAAGTAGATGTTTTTAACTTGATTTAAACACTCCATGAGTGCACATGTGCAATGAAATATCATGTGCCGTCAATATGTAAGTTGTTTTTCTGTCTCAGTTAAAAAAAATTAAACTCAAAACATAAAATACATTCAAATTGCAAGCTACAATTAAAATATTAATATTAAAATAGACGGTGGAGCATATTTATTTAAGAAAAAGAAAATGAAAAAAGCAAGCACATGCCAGAGTTCATGCATGGAGGTTAAAAGACAAATTTCCAAAATTGTTCTCTCCTTCTGCAGTTCAGGGGACAAAAATCAGGTGACCAGGTAAATCCAGGCACCTTTACCCATTGAACTATCTTGCTGGCCCTAAAAGTCAAACACTTTCAAACTTTTAGTTTTGCATTTCTCACAAAGTGTGTACCAAAAACAAGTACCCAGAGAAAAGAAATCCCAACTATCAGTTTGTGGTTTTGAATTGAATAAGAAGAATTAGATGTTATCATGAAACTACATTGACAGCCACTTAATAAACATGCTTTTGAACCTCTGAACCAAAACAAGTACAGTGAGGCAGGATTCCAGCAGTTATGCTGGGATGGGTCTCTCAAGGTCTTTGAAGGTCTTTGGAATTCCGGAAGGTCACCCCCACTGCTGGAATCACCCAGAAGAAACACCCTGCTGAGGAAAGGACTCCAATTCTCCCAGAGATAAGATGGCCAACTTCCCTATAAAAAGATTATGGAGATGAGCCCTCCATATCCAACAAGCAACTTGACTTCTAGCCCACTTGGGCCCAAGAGCAACTGGGTTGAGTTCCAATGGGAGCTAACCAATGAGAAAAAGCCAGTTTCCCAGGCTTGTCTAGGTGTATAAATATGCCTGGCCTTGGCAGCCATCTTTGGCACCCTAGTCCCTCGTGGCACTTTTTAGCTGCCCATTTCTCATGGTTCTCATAGGTGTCTTAGCCCCTCATGGCACTCCATGTCTGGAGTCCATGAGTTCCAGCCTTTCTGTCCTCTAATGAACTCTACCTTACCTGCATCATTGGAGTGGTCGTTTCCTGTCCCCGCATCATTAGCAGCTGGGTGGCCAGAAAGCCCAGTTGGAGAGGGATGATAGAGGCTATGTGGGGATGGCAGGTCAAGGAAAAGGTATCAGGGAAGCTGTGCGCACCTTGCTAAGCTGCTCCCAAAGAAAGAGAGAATCTCACCAATGATTTCCCACGCACAAGGCTGAGACGGCCTGACTTTCTTTTTAAGTCATCTATCTAAATTCTGCTTAATTTACTTTGGAGATACCAAGTCAGCATTTTTTAAAGCCAAAATTAATACTTTTTTCTCAGCAGTTACATACTCTAAAAACATTCCCACATTCCCTCATTCAGTCTTGTTGAAACTCCTAAGAAAGGAAAATTGGAAAAGGTTTCTCTTCCTGGCGTTCTTGGCATAAACCTCCCATCGCTCCGTTCACTTGGATAATGAACAGAAGAGGAAGGCTGAGGCTTTATTTCCCCCCAAAGGGGGGACTATTTTAGTGGTGAAGAAATATGAGTTAGAATGGACCTCTTGGACTTGCAAGCGACAATGTCCTGTGCCTACCACAAAGCCACATTTCAATTTCAAAATTCATTACAAATGATGAGTTGACTTCCACTAAGACCCCCACTAAGACATCAAGTCACAGAAATTCTAAACGAGGAAAACAGTGTTCTTTCAACATCAAACAGCATTCTCCTTAGCAGCCTTGGCAAGTCGTAAAAATATTCATGGAGAAAAATTGCTGAAGTTGGAAGAGTGGCCAAAAGTATTGTGCTATCCAGTACAAGAGACACACTCTTGAACTTTTTCAAAACTGCACACATCTTGACAAAAAACATCGACATCTCTTTGAACAACCTTGAAATTTGAAAAGAAAAATGTTGCAAGTGTCTTAGAAAATATTGAATTCTCATTGTTAATGTGTCTTTACAATCACCTGTACTAATCTTGTAAGCTAAGAATTCAGTTGCTTTTCAAACATATGCATCATAAAAGTGAATTCAATGTAAGTGAATTGAGAGACTAGCCGCTAATAATTGTTTAGTGTTTCCTGTGTATAGTCCCAGTCTCCTAAAACCATCTCCTGACTGACACAGATGTGATATGACACGGTAACTACAATTTTAGACTCAAAAGTATCCCCAAAGTAGAAGTATGAGCACATAATTCGGATATGGCCAAAAGTGATCACTTTACTAACTGCATGACAATGACTTATGTTGGTACATTTCTTTTAGGTACATGACCTAAGTTGTTATATTTCTTTTTTTCTTTTCTTTTTCTTTTTTTGGAATTTGTGTCCTGTGTCTCTGTGTTTCTATGTTTATCAGAGGGTATGTGCCCAAAGGTGACTGGTTTGCTTCTACCTCTTATTTGCTCTATTCTGAGTTTCCCTCACTCCACCTTCTAAGACCAGAAGTACAGGCTACCATCATTTCCAACTGGCATTTTATGTGGAATCTGGAATCTAAACTTGGGACCTTCTGCTTATGAAACAGAGGCTTAACCCCTGAACCATCTCTCTGGCCCAATGAGTTGGTATACTTCTAAACAGAGTTAGAATGATCATTCTTATGTATTGAAAGAAATGTCTCTGGTTGTGTTGAAAAAGTCCTTGTAGAATGAGGAAAGCAAGCATAAGTTAGAGATATTAGCAGTATAGGGTTATCATGCTGTGTTCGAGTTCCCAAGTTGGCCAGACTGGATCCTGAAGGTCTTCCTTCAGTTTCCTAAGCCACCTGATTTCCTCGCCATAAATTCTGACTTGCTTCACGTGCAAAGGTCAGTCACAAAGAGCCTGCAAGGCTGAATGTGAAGGCTCCTCACTGAAGCTTCCAGAGCCAGATTGAACCACATGGGCTTATGGGAATTAAAATGTGGTTATAATCTGAAGTTGTATAAAACACTCCTACAAGAAAGGGATTACCATTTATTTGATGACCCTCTGGGAAATCTTGAGTATAAGCAGATGGGACCCCATTCCACTGATTCCATTTGCATTAAGGTCTTCTTAGAGTTCCTTCTTAGAGATATTATTTCAAAGAATGACAACAAATTATTTTAAAGGCAAAAACTGCCCCACTAATTTTTGTGACTCTCACTTTAGAATAGTAGTTACTGGAGTTTCTTGTCAAGAACTCAAAATGCTACTGTAACGGTTACTCTTAACTATTGCTGTGAGAGAACACTCAAAGTCAATCAACTTAAGGGAGAAAGGGAGGTTTATTCAGCTTACAGTTCCAGAGGGGAGGTACAGTCTCTCAAAGCAGAGGCGGCATGGCTGGCTGGCCAAAGCTGGAGGAGGCTAAGTCACTGCAGACATCTTGGAAGCTGAGAGCTGCAGACTGCTTGCTGCAAAGGCAGACTTCTCCTGGAGGTAGGGTGGGACTAATCCACCTCAAGGCCCACCTCTTGTGACTGCCTTCCTCCAGCAAGGCTCCACCTCTCAAGGTGCCATGACCTTGCCAAACACATGAGACTGTGGAGGACACATTTCAAACCATGACAGCTACCCTCATATTCATTCGATTATAGTCACTTTATGTTCCATTTAAATCTCTTCTTTTATCTTGTTTTCTGATTTTTTTTTCTTATTCTCTAGTTTGTGATTCTTACTTATAATGAACAGCCTATCTTTAGCCTCCTTGATACATGCCCCTGGACCAATGAGGTGACTTTTCCCATGGGAGCACATAATGAGAATTCTTGGAGGAGCATCCATTGAAGAAAACTAGCCACTAATTCTCTGATCTGAGAATATGAAAGTTTACACTGATTGTAAGGCATTATTTACCCCTAAACCCAATTCTTCCTGTGAGGTCAGTGTGAAATGATATTTTTCCTTGTCTCATTTCCCCTCTTGCCTCATTCTTGCCATACATGGCTAGAATCTATGGGATATTTCCACAGCAAGCCATTCACAAAGGATTCCTCCTTTTATGGTTGGTTTAGACTGCAGCTTGCAAGGAAAGGATCTGTAGTTTATACACGTTCACCTGTAATTGAAAGGATCCTTCACTAAAGGAAGGTCTCAGGACATTTCCAGTTCTGTTGGGCTCTGGCATTGCAGCTAACTGCATTGAAGAGGGCCAAGACAGAGGGATGTAAGATCTCTATCTTCTAGCATTCTGGAACCCTAGCAGCATTCCTCTTAATGCCAGGAAGAAGGACAATCCATTGTCAATACTGTCCTTTATCACTTATGAATGAATGTTCTAGCCATTGTAATTGCACAGCAAATAGAATTTAAACATGAGAGGCTACTATCCAAGAAAGGAGACAAAAGGCAAAATGTGATGGGGCATGACTGCAATCCCAGAATTTAGGAAGCAGAGCCAGGAGAATCAAAAGCTCATGGTCATGAGGCAGAATTAGAACACCTATGCTGGGATGAGTCTCTAAAGGTCTTTGAAGGTCTCAGGAATTCCGCACGGTCATCCCTCCACTGCTGGAATCTCTCTGAAGGAACACCCTGCTGAGGAACCAACTCCAATCCCTCCAGAGATAAGATGGCCAACTTCCCTATGAAGGGATTATGGAGATGAGCTCTCCATATCCAACAAACAACTGAATCTCTAGCCCCACCAGGGCCCAAGAACACCTGGATTGGGTCCCAGTGGGAGTTAACCAATGAGAAAAGGCCAGTTACAAGTTGGGCTTGCCTAGGTGTAGAAATGCCTGGCCCTAGCAGCCATCTTTGGCACCCTAGCCCCTCATGGCATTAGTACCATGAGTTCTGTTTCTTGCCTGCTTCTCATGGAGGCTCCCTAGCCCCTCATGGTGTACTCTAGTGCCATGAGTCCGTTTCTTGTTCCTTGCTCATAATGGATTCCATTCCTATGCTCCATGAGTTCTCCAGTGCCCTAGACCCTCATGTCACTCTGGTCCCATGAGTTCTTTTCCAGATATCTGCTTCTTATGAGTTCTCCAGGGCACCTGCCCTTCATGGCACTCAGGTGCCATAAATCTGTTTCTATCTCCATGAGTTCTCCAGAGTCCTAGCCCCTCAAGGCACTCTACGTCTGAAGTCCATGAGTTCCAGCCTTTCTCCCCTCTAATAAACTCTAATAAACCTTAATCCTCTACACTGTTCTGGTTTCAATCTTCGACTCCGGAATGAAAGAACCCTGCATCATTGGGATGGTAATTTCCTGTCCTGTATCATTTAGCAACCCAGATGGGACTGTCCCGCATCATTGGTAACATGAAAGGACTGTTTGGATTGTCCCACATCAATCAGCTCTACATATGAGACACTGTCAGGAAGGGAGAGAGGGAGGGAGGGAAGGAAAAAGGGAAGGAGGGAGAAAAAAGAGAAAGAGAGGGAAGGGGAGTGATTAAAAGTCACATTATTCATATATCTGGGCACAAAACAAAGTCCAGCTGTAATGAAAATTCCACACTGCAATGAGTTGTAGATAATAGATTTTAGAAATATACAAAACCAATGCACTTCATATACACAATACAGCGAACTAAAGGAAAGACTGAAAGACATCATACCTTTCATAATGTAAAAAAGAATTTAAAACCTAAAACAAGTAATTAATGATTAGTATTTTCAAAAATCAGCTTGATCAAACAAAAATTTTCTGTTATGCCCTTGTTCAGGGTCATTATTCAGGGTCATTAATATCATAAAGCATCTATTTCTTTAACTTATTATTGGTTTATCTCCCCAATTATGAACGCCATGTGAGACAAATGAACTTATCATCAGTTCTTCAAAGCAGGAAAAACAATTCTGCAACTACATATTTTAGTCCTCCACAAATATTGATAGAAATTAGTATGAGAATATAGCAAAATTCTTCAGAGATTAAAAATTTGAAATCTGGATACAACAAGATAGAACAGAAAGTAAGACACCTTCTTATAAACCTAACAATGTGAGTTTGATCCCTGGATGACACATTGTAGAAACAAAGTTGTTCTCTGACCTCCACGCATGCACAGTGACAGGCATGTGTCTCTCTCACTTTCTCTCTCAAATAAATAAATATAATATTTTAAAAAGAGTAGTCCAAAACAATACAAAGCCCAGAAGTTGACTTAAATTCTGTATTTTATCAACTGCTATCTCAAAAATGAACAGCTTAGTATGATGTGGAGAAATACGCATAGACTTTTAGAAAATAGGAGAATTAAGTTATATCCCATACAAGAGAAATAAAATCATACTGAATCAACATAAGAAAACCATGAGAGTCTTCTCATGAACATGACAGAATGTACTTAGAATGTGGGGCATGGAAGATTTGTCTAACTGGCAAACTAGAAACACCAGAAGAAAATCTTTAATCAGGGTACACACAATGGCTCAGCAGGTCGGCATGTGCTCACACTTCTAGGGACCTGAACCTCCATCACCAGGAGCCCACATGGTGGAAGGAGAGAGCAGACAGCCAAAAATTGTCCACCATACAACACAGGATACATGCTTGTGCTTCTCTCCCTCTGTCTCTTTCTCTCTCTCTCTCTCTCTCAAGTAAATAAATACATAAATACATAAATAAATACTTGGAAGAAAATCTTTAACTTGCTAAAATAAAGTTTAAAAATTACATAAAGTAAAAAAAAAAAGAAGTAACTTGGAATGGTCCATTTGGCCTCACCGCTGAAAATGTCTTGTCTTTTTAACACTTCAACAATTTCATATAGGACAAGAGGAGAACAAAAAATAGCCCAGCAGAAAATCAGCAGACAGTATTAATAAATCCTTCGCAGTAAAGAAAATGCAAATGAGTTTCAATACACGAGACCATATTCCGCCTCATCCATTGTGAGAGGAACACACTTCCAGGACTCAAACAGGTGCCGGGGCACCAACCGAACTAGACAGAGGGCATCCTGTGAGAAGCTGCATCCATCGGCTGGATGATGTAATCTAAGTATCAGAAGAGAAAATATAATGAAATGAGTTATCACTGGTATCGGGGTGTGTGTGTGTGTGTGTGTGTGTGTGTGTGTGTGTGTGTGTGTACACGATGCATTTGTATGTGAGATCACAGGCACTCACACGCCTCAGTGTACGTGTGGAGATCAAGGACGACCTCAGGTGTTCATTCTCACCGTCCACCTTTATTTGAGTCTGAGTCTCTTTGCTGTTCACTAGTGTAGGTCATCTGGCCTATGCACTTCCAGGGATTCTTGGGCTCTGCTTCCCGTATCCCCAGAGGAGATCAGGATCACAGGCATTTCGACTCAGATGCAAACTTACATCCTCATCTTATACACCCCTTCATCCACTGAGCCATCTGCTAGCCCTTCCACACCTTCTAAAGAGAGTTTACTTAGGGAGGAGAGGAAATAAGAAGGGGAAGAAGAAGAACGGGAAGCACTTGAAAGGATCACAGCTAATACAGGTGATATGAACTTAAAAAGTGGGTGTGTTGAACCATACTCCAAATGACCAGCACTGATATTGGAGGACTGTAGCCTGGGCTACAGAGGAAGGAAATAACCACACCAAAAGAAGCAAATGATTTAGAAAAATCTGTGATTTATTTTATGTCAATGCAATCATTGATTCAAGCAAAAAAAAAAATGAGAAATCATGAGTATATAAAAATAACACTGTATGAACAAATCCAAATTCCAAAACCACATGATACTCTTGATAGATGTAGAAAAAGCTTTTGACAAGATCCAACATCCTTTAGTGATCAAAACCCTAGGGACAAGTGGAATGGAAGGAACGTATATCAACATACTAAAAACTATATACAAGTATATAGCAAGGATTATTCTAAATGGGGAAAAAACCTGAAGCATTCCCACTTCAATCAGAAACTAGGCAAGGCTGTTCAGTCTCAGCTCTTCTATTCAATATTGTACTTGAAGTCTTAGCTAGAGCCATAAGACAAGAGGAGATAAAAGGAATTCAAATCAGAAGAGTCAAGATATCCCTATTTACAGATGACATGATCTTACACCCGAGAAATCAGAAGAGTCAAGATATCCCTATTTACAGATAACATGATCTTACACCCGAGAGATCCTAAAAACCCCACCAGGAAACTCCTGGAATTAATACAGAAGTTCAGCAGAGTAGCAAGTTACAAAATTAATGTTCAAAATCAGGGGCCTTCCTATATACACCAAGGATGAAAAAACTTTAAGAGAGAACAATCCCATTTATGATAGCCCCTTAAAAAATGAAATATCTTGGAATAAATCTAACCAAGAAAGCAAAAGACTTGTATAATGAAAACCTTAAAATCCTAAACAAAAAATCACAGAAGACACCAGAAATTGGAAAGGCCTCCCATGTTCCTGGATAGGTAGAATTAACATCATAAAAATGACCATCCTACCAAAAGCAATATACAGATTCAATGTTATACCAATCAAAATCCAAAAACAATTCTTTAAAGAAATTGATCAAACAATCTCAAAATTCATATGGAAACACAGAAGACCCAGGATAGCAAAAACAATTCTGAGTAACAAAAACACTGCTGGAGGTATCACTATACCAAACTGTAATTTATACTACAAATCCATAGTAATAAAAATAGCTTAGTGCTGGCTCCAAAACAGACTCATAGATCAATGGATAAGAGTTGAAGACCCAGACATAAACCCACACAATTACAGTCATATGATCTTGACATAGGGGCCTAGAAAACTCAATGGAAAAAGAACAGCATCTTCAACAAATGATCCTGGCAAAACTGGATATCCACATGTAAAATATTAAAATTGGACCCGAACTTGTCACCATGCATAAAAATCAACTCCAGATGGATCAAGGACCTTAATATTAGGTCAGAGACTATAAAAACCTTAATAGAAAGAGTAGGGAATTCCCTCAAGCTAATTAGACAAGACCAACATTTTCTAAATAGAACCCCAACAGCACAGACACTAGAACCAACACTCAACAAACGGATCTTACAAAATTAAAGAGCTTCTGTTCAGCTAAAGAAATTGTAAACCAAGCAAAAGACAATCCACAGAATGGGAGAAAATCTTCACTAACCACACATAGACCTAATAGAGGTCTATTACTCAGAGTGTACAAAGAACTTAAAAAACTGAACTTCAAGGCGATAAATAGCTCAATTAGAAAATGGGCCTCAGAATTTAAACTCTTCCAGAGACAAAATTGAAATGTCAAATAAATACCTTTAAAAACATTTCACTTCCTAGCCATCAGGGAAATGCAAATCGAAACTACCTTGAGATATCATCTCACCCTGATCAGGCTGGCAAAAATTCAAAATACAAACAACAACAAATGCTGAAAAAGATGTGGGCAGAAGGGAATTCTCACACATTGGTGGGAATGCAGGCTAGTACAACCACTCTGGAGATGAGTCTGGAGATTTCTAAAAACATTAAGGATTGAAATACCATATGACCCTGCCGTACAACTACTGGGAATAATCCCTGAAAATGCATCATTTCACTATAGTAATGTGAGTACATCCCTGTTCAATGCAGCACTATTTACAATAGCAAAGCCATGGAATCAACCCAAATCCCCAACTGTTGACAAACAGGTAATGAAATACGGTACATTTATACAATGGAATATTACTCAGCCATAAAAAATGAATTAATGAAAATTTCCAGTAAATGAATGGAATGAGAAGAAATTATACTAAGCAAAGTATTCCAGGCACAGAAAGTTAGACATCGCATGTTCTTCCTTATAAGTGGATTCTAGTTCCAAACCCTCTTAATGACATACTTAAAAGTAAATCTCCATAATACCCATCATAACTCAAAGGATTACAACTAGGAGGGAAGGGGAAAGAAGATCTCAGAGATAGGAAACAAAAGAACACAGCCCAATAGAGAAATTAGGGCACAGTCATGTATGGCTGGTAAGTAGCAGAACATCAGATACAGCTCACTCTCACTTCCCTTCTTGTTCACTAGGGATTAGATGGGTTTGAAGAGCTGGGCATACCTCCCCAGTCATGGAGGGGATGGGAGCTGGCAGTTAGAGGGTAGCCAACCAGCAATCAGGAGATTAACCCCACTCATTACACTGCCTATTCCTATTTTTCCCTCTACCTTTAAGGTCTTATATTAAGACCTTCTTTTAAACAATTATCTTTGGTTAGGAAAAGCTCACAACATCCAAACAAGATGCAGCCAAGTGCAGTGCAGGAACCACAAAATTGAAAACAACCAACCTTAATTCAGAATACCAATGACCTTACAATATTCACCCAGAACCAGACCAGTTAAATCTCTCCCCACCCTAAATCTCAGGGAACCTTGCAGAAGAAGAGGCACCAAGATTGTAAGAGCCTAAAGATAGGGAAGTCCACCAATAATGGACAAGATAATCCATCAAGTCTGGACTGTAGCAGCCAAGATCTCACAGCAATATGACTGGACCTTACTTGACCAGCATAGTGGCTAACATGTCAACAAACCCCATGGATTAGTGCAGATCTCAGGGGAGATGGCTTCAGGCCTTCAGGCAGTAGGATACTTAGAGGCAAGGGTTTAGACAGATATAATAGAGTTCCTACATTAATGGGCAGCCCAAGAAGGTCCCCAAGATGTGCCATAGAGCCCCGAATCTCCACTAGTATACGTGACTCAGGGCCAATATAAGCTCAAGTTCTGGAGGATAGAAGGGAGAAGGCAGGAAACACCAAGAGGGGAGGAAGGGAAGGAGGAAAAGGGGATGGAAAAGAGGCAGTGTGGGAGAAAGAGCAGGATAGGGGGATAGAAGAAGAGAGAGGAGGGAGGAGAGGAAGGGAGGGGGGGTGAGGGTACCTACCCATTGAGCTTGTATAACTAGGTAAAAAATAAAACTAATTTAAAAAATTTTAAAAACACTATATAAAAACTTGTGGAAAATGAATGTTCTCATAATTTTTGATCATGTGTGTAGAGATTATTGACAAACTGTGAAAAGGGAAAGTTTATCTGGACAAAGGAGCGATATAGTTGCCCTGACTTTGGCAACCAAAGTAAATATTAACATTGCCTATCCACATGCCAATATTGACAAATCAGTATCATCTGTTCACAAGTCTTGCCCAAAGTGTTGAATATGAGTCGAATACAGAAAACAATAAAAGAAATCCAGAAGATAAGGAGAATTCACTCAAAAACTGATCTATCATTTTCAAAATACCCAGTGTGATAATGAAGAATGAAGGGAATGTTGTAGATTAAAATATATGAAGCTGACATACCAGCCAATGAAGTTTGGAAGATTCTTTGATCTCTGGATTTTTAAGAAAATATGCTTTAGAAAATTAGGAAAACATGAATAAGAACTGTTGTACTGCTGGCACAAGGCATTCATTACTGCCAATTTTCTTCTCTGGTAATAAAATTGTGGTTGCACAAGAAAATATTAGTCCTCAGAAATACATATGAAATATAGGTAATATGTCACAGCACATGCAATTTATTGCAAAATGGCTTGGCACAAATATCTATAACAACAGATAAGAGAAATGTTATCATAAAATATTATAGTTGCATCAAAGGTCTGGAAACAGCTTCAATAATTATCAAAAAGGGAAAGATGAATTGTTCCAAAATACATTGAAGGTCTACTAGCTTCTCTAAAAATGTTAAATATTTTCCAAGATGTTAATATGCATGGAATTTTGAAAACTAATACATATGATATATTAATATGAAAAGAGAACAAAAATTATGTGTACATGAGCAAGACTGCAAAAGATTTCTGTATAGATGAATGGATGGGTGTTGTGTAGCTACAGAGGAAAGAAAGAAGTTAAATGTCAGAAGTCTCACAAAGCTCACAATGTTACAAGCATCACAAGGCCCCAAGGTTATAAAAAATAGTAACCAATTGTGGTGAGGAGCTGAGCTGTTACGGATTCTCTGTTGGGGATGTCTACAACCTGCGCTTCAGGGATGTAGCTTTTGCATAATCCATGGTGGAATGAACTTGTCAATGATATGGCTGCCTGTGAATTCTCATGTGTTCATAAGTAACCCCTCACCAGTAATTTCACCAGCTCATTAGCTAGACTTTTTAAGTGGTTAAATGAAGGAATAATTATTTCAACAGTATAGTTTTAGAAAGAACAAGGGGGAAAGTCCAAAGACTGTAGAGAAAACAAGTTAATTACAGAAAGGGACGTTGTAGGATGATGAGAGGCCACATCATTTTTCTGAAGAGCTAGTAGCTGAACATATTTGGAACAGGTTGGATCAAGGTAAAAAAGAGACAAGGCATAACAAACCTTAAAAGATGACCAGCAACAAAACACAGGCTCAAAGCTACAATGAAGATCAAAGTTAACCAAATTTATTGGAAAACTAAATGGATGATGCTGTAGTAAAACATCCAATATTTCTAATATGATCCAGGATACATGGAAATTTTGAATGAATTTCTCTACTCTCTGCTGACCACTACCCATGCATCTCTTTCTCTTTTTCTCTCTCTCTCTGTCTCAATAAAATACTTTTAAAAAGAAAACTCAGTCCAAATCTTCATTTTGTAAAATTTCTACAAAAATCATGCATATAAAAACATGCAATTTACATCTTATAAAGTAGAATGGACAAGATAGAAAACTTATTAAATTGCTTTAATTATTTAATAATTTCTTTAGTTATTTAATACTTTATTTATTAGAATTTGATAAAATGTCTTATTAAAAGATAACAAAGTCTACATTACCTTCACATGTATATATAATAAAAATATACTTATATTATTCACTATTTTATCAGAAAGACAAATAAAAGAATTCTAAAAATTATAAGAGGAAAAAAGAAAGAAATTGTTCATTACAGATCACATCTTTTCACAGTAGATGAGACTGTATCAATAACATGTTAAAAATAATGAGTTCAGTAAGATTTCTAAAGGGGGTCTCATTGATAACAGAAGGACCTATGAAGAACCCAAAAGCAAACAAAATCTTGTTTTTTTTATTTTTTATTATTTATTCAATTGTGTGTGTGTGTAGAACCACAGGCGAATCGGGAACCACCTCCTCCTTGTTTACTCTGCCCAGGAATTCACAGGCTCCGCCCTACCAGGACCAGAAACGTAGGCCACTCCCGCTTCCGCCAGGCGTCTATACGTGGGTTCTAGGATCCGAACTCAGGCAAGGCAGAGGCTTAACCCCTGAGCCACCTCTCCAGCTCCTGCAAAGAAATCTTGTAAGAAAAGTATAAGCTTTATTAAAGGACTTAGAAGACAAACTGAGATACGTTTCCTCTCCTCAGAAGGTCTAGCTCAGCATCCTGTCATTGAGCAAATAAGTACATCAAGGGAAAGCAAAAACTTGGTGTTTTCTAAAGCTAGACTAGTTCATTGCAGATTAATTTGTGTGATGGTTAGTCTTCTTACCAATTTGATTGGCTTGAGAAAAACCTAGATTAGTGAAACACTACTTCTGGATATGTGGGATGTGTCGAGAGGGAGTTTCTATGACAACTATCATTTGAAGCAGCCGCAGAAAGAAGACTCACTCAGTCTGAACCTGGTTCCAGCATTCAATGAGATGGGAGCATGGACAGAGCAGAAGAAGGAAGAATGCTCATATGAAACTCTCTCTCTCTCCTCAAAGTGCCATGAGAGAGCAGTCTTCCCCCACCACACATTTCTGTAGCCCAGACATCCTGCCTCAGTCAAGGCTCCAACCAATGGATCCAGCCAACCTCCGAATGGAACTCCTGAAGCTGAAAATGAAAATAAATCTTCCTTCTTTTAAATCATGCTTCTCGGGTATTTAATTACAGCAACAGGAAGTCTCACTAGTACAGTCTATTAAGGTGAAAGGCCAAGAGGAAACAAGTCCAACTAATTAAAAAAAAAAAAAAGGTAAGTGACCAACATGAAATCATGAGCAACTGGAAGTCAAGACTTGCTGACTCGTTACAAACACATCATAATGAAGCTGTATGATCATGAGGCAGAAGCAAATGGAGCAATGGAACAGAATAAGAAGTTTATTGGTTTATTTTTTAGGAGTCTCAATTATACATGGACTTGATAGTTGACATCAGTCAACATTTTAATACATAGATTTATTTACTACTCAATGACGTGACAGCTGATCATCCATATATCTAATAATTTCTTCTCACCAAACACAAAAATCAGGTTTACTAAAAGTCCAAGCATGAAAAGCTCAAGTGTCAATATTTTATGAGAATGTATAGTGCATTTATGTTGTCAGAATACAGCAAAAGATTAATCAAGACAGATGTGTGTGTGTGTGTGTCTTGCTTTCTTGCTTAATAAATTCTGTGCTTCAAATTCACTATATCAAAAGACTTCCTCTAGTACACTAGATGTAAATGGAATGATTTCTACATTCCTTGCTCCTCATTCTCCATCTTCTCCTCCTGCTGGGTTTCCCTCTGTAGCAATAATCAAGGTCTCAGAGATGGGAGTGAGGGCTTTTCAGTGAATTTAAAGCCATATCTTCAGAATCTAGCCTTCGACATATGTCAACTCATGAATAGAAATAACATCCAAGTATAAAGGAAAGTATTAATATACTTGTGATATTAAACTAAAATTTTCCTAGATGATAAAAATTCCTAAGGTGTGGAAATAGGTCCTATCTATGGAATCAGGTTCATTTTGCATACGAGAGAAAGTATTAAAGTCCAGAATCTATGCAGATTACATATGCAAATAAGAAAGCAAGTCAACACTGGATTGCTCAGAGATGACTCACAGAAGGGAAAACATGCAAAAAGTTAAGTTATTAGACTCATAGTCACTGTGTTGACCTTTGTCGATTGTCAGTACTAAATAGATGAACAGTACAATTTGAGGGAAATCAAACAAGATGGACCTTCCTGACACACAGAGAAGGAGGCAGCCGATCAGACAGGATGGGTCTCCTGACGCATGGAGGAGGTAGCAGGATCAGGTGCACCATGGCGGTCTCAGCAGTAGCCTTCAGCAGAGTCTGCAGGGAAAGCTCACAGCCGTGATCTCTAACATGGATGAGATGAGTGAGGTCCACAGCTGTCTGTTGCATGATCTCTTTGCAGGTCCAATCTACAAATCCGTAGAATGTTCCAGGATCTGCTGGGTGCGCACTAGTCACTGCTAGGTCTACAGGTTTGGCTCATCAGCCTCAGGAGCCCCCGATTCACAGTCTGATTCCAAGGCACACTACGTTCTATCTAGATAGAAGCAGAGCTTCTCAGCTTCTTCCCTCCTCAGCCTCCCCGGCAACACATACCATCCCTGAAGACGTAGCTGGAGGAGAACAAGGAGAAGACAGCACTTCTCAGACGCACGTGGCAGACCCCATAGTGGATCACAAGCTCCAACCTAAAAAGAGTCTCAAAAGTCTTCAGGAAAGAGATCACACTCTTTAATAACATTGCTATTGAAAAACCACAAATAGGAAAAAGAATCTCTCTATTTAGAATGTTGGGGTCAAAAAATGATGATAAATACAAACTTTTAAAGGTGAATGAAAGCAATTTTTTTAAATTTATTTTTGCACTCATACAAACTTAATAGGTACCCCGGTCCCTTCCCCCCCTCCACTCCTCCCTGGACCCCCTTGTTCCCCCCCTTTTCCCTTTGATTTCACTCCTCTCCCTCCCTTTCTCCCAGTACCCCCCCCCACCAATCCCTGGAGCATCCTTTAGTGTGAATGTCAAACTTCCCTCTGTCCTCCACTCTAATGAGGTTAAGGACTCAGCAGCATTGCCTAGAGCCCTTTCTCGTGCTCCCTTTTAGTATGGGAACACTATTGTGACTGTTAATCCCTTGCCTCTAAGGTTCCTAGTGTCTGTGACCCATGTTAAACTCTGGGGGGTAATTGATATGTCAGTCATTGCACAGGTCATACAAAGTCTTATGGTTACTTGTGTGCAATGTCTTGTGTATCATTGCTCCTCCCCATCTTTAGGCTCTTACAATCTTACCGCCCCCTCTTCTGCAAATTTCCCTGATCTTTAGGATGGGGAGAGATTTGGGTGGTCTGGATCCAGGTGATTAATGTAGGGTCTCTGATGTACTGAATCATGGTTGGTTTTTTTTTTTTTTTTTTTTTTTAGTTTAAAGCATTGTTTTTATTAAGGCCACATTAGAAAACAAGAATATCTAAAACTTAATGAACAGGTCTTTAAAATGAAAAGTTAGAAACAAAGAACCCAAAGAGAGACAAAAGGAGATAATTAGATGGTGAGATAGAAAATAAAGCTAAAGTAGAGCTCAGTGGACTTAGTACAACCTGAAAATAATCCTCTGATAATATTCATGAATAAAAGAAGACATTATGAGCAATAAAGGAGGCATAATTATAATGATTTATTGTGGCTAAAATGATAAGATGGATATGCCATTCAACACAACCTTATTCAGATTAGATCAACACGTGAGGAAACTTTCAGAAACTTACCTGACCAAACTGACTTGTGACCTGAGATTCCTGCATGGTACTGTCCCTGTCAGACAAAACACTCGGCACAGGCAACTAAAGGAGGGATGTGTTTACCTGGGCTTCAGATTATAGAGCCCATCATGGCAAAGTAGGCATGGTGGAGGGTGGGACTGTGAGGCAGGTGATCATGTTGGATCTGCAGTCAGGAAATTTGGTCCTTGTTCACTTCCTCCATTTTCTCTTATTCATACCATTTGGGCTCCTAGTATTGCTCAGTTAAACCTCTCAGGGAACATCCTTTCAGACATGTGCAGAGCTGTGTCTCCTAGGTGACTCCAAATCCAATCCCGATGAATAGTCATCACATGTAACTTCTGGTTTCATAATTACCAATCTTCTCTCTCTCTCTCTCTCTCTCTCTCTCTCTCTTTCTCTCTCTCTCATACACACACACACACACACACACACACACACACACACAGTAAAACAGACCAAACCCAGGGTCTTATACATATTGGGCTACACCTCTGACTTATACATCATATTCTAATAATAAATCACAACCATTTATTTAAGGAAAAGCAAAAAAATTTTGCTAGTTCCTCTCACTGGTTGACAAATGTTTATAATGGATAATCCCCACATGTTCATAAGAATATGTGCAAAAACAAATCTAAATTTTGGTCCAGAGCACAAATTTATACAAGAACTTTAGTGAGTCATCTAGGAATATCTAAAAAAATTACAATTGCAGGCATGCCATGTGTTAGAAATGTCACCAGAATACTCCATTATAGAAATTGCCAGATTGATGTTCAAGACACAAACACAAGCATGCCTTCATTGCATCAAAAAACACCATAGGAGAATATACACAGTGTGGCCTAGGTCCTTCTGGTAAAGAACATGAACTAAATCTACTCCTGTTAATATCCCCAAAGCATCAGATTAAGTAGAAAGAGCACGGCACACACAGTGTGATCCTAGTTAAGCCTCCATATTGTTTATGAATCCACTCTGTCGTAAAAGAACAAGAACCGGAATTTCCAAAGAGTGGTTACTTGTGAAGGGTTGCAAAGACAAGTGCTGAGTAGGGCCTTTAAGTTTAATTGCTTTAAAATAAAATAACTTGAGAGAAGTCAGTGACATGACTCAGGGTGAGTTAAAGTCTTTGTCTCACAAGTAGAAGGACCTGAATTCAGATACCCAGATCCCTCATTAAAATGTTGAACAGAAGTGGGGGTGGCCTGAAATTCCAAGCCTGCAAGATGGAGCCTGGGAAACACCAGAGCAAAGCAATAAAGAAGTAGAGTATTCCATGATGATTTCTGATACAACCCTTGGGCCTCCACAGGCACACACACTTAGTGCCCTCTAACGCACAGAGAGAGAGACAGAGAGAGAGAGAGACAGAGCAGAGAGACAGAGAGAGAGAGAAAGAATGCAAAATAAATAAATAAATAAACAATAAATAATTAGTAATAAATAAATAAATAAATAACTTCTGAGTTCAAGGAAACAGGCCAGAATGATATCCGTTGATTCTAAAGTCCACAGCTTGTATCGCTTATACATTATTTTTTAGTTTTGCTTATGGTGTGGGACTGTGATATGGAATGGTAACAGCCATCTCGTCTCCCATCAGTACCTCTGCTGAAGTTCTGGGAAGCACAGCCGATCCAAGAAGGACTCAGCACACACCAGCACAGTAGCTCCTGGAATCCACTGGAATCTTGCAATGTGTTGGGTCTTGCCTGAACTAATTAGTTCACTCAACTAAGCCAAAATTCCAGGAAGGAACTTTTAGGGAAAGCACCCAGCCTCCTTGGGTACAGCCTTATACCCATCTTGAGAGGATGTGTGCACTCGGAACAGATAGCTGAGTTGTGCAGTAAACACGAGGATCATGTTCACAATACTTTCAGTGAATACAGTGCTTAACATCTTGAATTTGGAGTACCATCATGAAAAGATGTGAAACCCCATGGAAAATACACAGAAGACAGGTGAGAAAGATGATGAATAAGAATATTAATGTAAGTCATATGGCTCTTTGTGGTATGCCCCTTTGAAAGCTTCAAACTAGTAAGGAATGACAGGCTTTGATTTCCAGCAAAATACTGAGTCATCTCAATCACAAACAAGTCTGCACTTGGATTTGAAATCCTTGTTCTTTTGAGAAGCAGGAAACTTTTATAATCTGTGAGACAGATCCACCCTTCATCACTATGGGGAGCATACAGACAGTGTGACTAATGGAGTCGTTTGTCAGAAGCCCATACATTTCATACTTCAAACTGGCAAAATACTTACTGAAGGAATTTATGAGAGGAAGTGATTGCAATAGAAACCTCATTTGAAGGGAGTGGGGGAGGGACTGTGGGCATTAGCCTCTAACATGAACAGCTTCCTACCTAATAACTGTTAAACGGCATAAGTAACACATGTGAGTTCAAACTAGGCAAAGTATTCATGACTTACACAAAAACTGCAACATGAAATTCAGGACCAGAATTTCACTAAAACTACAGTTTAGTAGAATGACTTACTAGGGAAAGTGTTTTGAAAAACTCCAAACCAATTCTAACGTGTGCAGACATGTAAAAAAAAAAATTGTATTTCTAAACGTGAATTATTTAAAAAAATCTGTTTATGTTAATAATTAATGGATGGATTTATCTCACTAAGCAAACTTTCCTTCAAGTTGGACGTTCTTTAAATGGTACATGAAGTCCTTCATGTTCTCCTAATGCTCGCTCTGAAGACAGCCATGAGTCCCAGAACCTTTTCCAATGTGTGTTTCCTTCTTGGGCATCTGCGAGTTTATTTCTTCAAATATTTGGCAAACATTTAATGGCTGGTCACCACACAGAGGGACTTACCTGAGGTGGAAGCACTCATTTGTCACAGTGATAAGCACATGGGTCACACTCTTGGCACCACACCAGAACTTTCCAGTTTCTGCCTTTCTGAACTAGTGGGAAAGAAGCAAGTGATAAGCTGATAAGCTGATTATCATTCTAATGAATTCTAAGAAGGCAACCTGTAGGCGGCTAAGTGGCAGGAGTGACCCAGGGGAGGGGCCTGTGTCTTTTAGAAAAGACAAGCACACAGGCAGCTTCCGCCGACCCCTTTCCCATATTGTCCCACTCAAGACTTCTGTGAGAATGCCCCAGAGAGCGCTTGAGTGTGTGTGTCGGTGGAGGCCTAGGGGTGACACTGGGAAGCATCTGGATGGTTGCCCTGGGGTTTCCCAGGCTCTGCCTTCCAAGGTCAGAATTACAGGCAGCTGCCATGTCCACCCAGCATGTTTATGTGGAATCTGGGGATCTGAATTCAGGTCCTTTTGCTTGTGAGACATGAGGCTTTAATCCCTGAGCCATCTCCCCATTACCAAGACAGCTTTTATCTGAAGACTCCAGCTGTCTCCCCAGGATCCTCTCTCATCCTTCTCGTTCCTTCTCAACCACCCACCTTGTGCTCTTCAAAGAATTCAGACTCTGTCAGATAAATGAACATTATCCCAGAGACATGCAGGGACACAGTCACATGAGCACACTGCACCGCGCATGGAAAGCTAAAGAGAGGGCCGATCTTGCTGTTTGAAGCTGTCTCTCTCAAGTCACAGTCAGGGACTTGCCCTGTCTAATAACAGAGCAAAAAGTGAGAGTATGATGGAAGGACTAAGAGATGAGAAGAAAGAAGAAAGAGGATCAGAAGGAAAGAAGATAAGAATGTCACATGCATATTGAAAGTTCTCTACAAACGGAATTATCCATTTTTATACTAGAATGTTCTTAAATACCTTTGGAGTATTTTTAAGTCATCACATTATAAAGAACCACCTCTTCTTCAAGAAGCTGCTCTTTCCATACTATGAGGGTCTCCAAATGTAACCCAGCTAGATCTCAAACTCTGGGCAGCCCTCCTGCCTCTGTTTCCTGGGTACCAGGCATCCAAGGGGTGCCAGTTCACCTGGCTTCCTAATCCCCCTGACAGTGACTGTCAGGCAGGTGAGCAGGTAGAGATGGTGTGGTGGCAGCCATCCCCAACTAGATGGCTCTCGATCCTGATTCTCACAAGGTCTATACTCTTACTGTGGTTCAAGGGAAGTGACATTGTGACAGCAGCCTCCAGTCTCCACATGGGAGGAAAGAGTGAAGCATCCCTTCATAGACGACGTGTTCTTTGTGACCATTTCCTTTGTGTCTTTGTTTGTGTGTGTGGGAGGGTATACTGTGCTATGTGTGTATATGTGGCACTCGTGTGGTGTGCCTATGTGTGGTATAGTGTGGTATATATGGTATACATATACTGGAACATTCTGGTGCATCGCATGTAGTGTGTATGTGTGTGTGTATGTGATGCCTATTTGTGTGTGTGTTCATGCATTGTGTGTGTGGTATATGTGATATCCGTATGTGTGGCATATGTGTCTGTATGTTTGGTATTTTTGTGTGTGCGCGTGTGGTTCATGTCTGTTAAGTAGTATGGTTTGTGCATAGCATATGTGGTATATGAATGTCTATATGTGATGTTGATATATGTGTGTGTGAATATATTTGGTGTATATGTGATATATATATATGTGTGTGTGTGTGGATATGATGTATGCATGTGTGCATATTTGTGTGTGTGAGTGAAAAAAAAAAAGGAAAAAAAAGCGTGGGCCCCTGTGGAAGTCCAACTTACCTTTTACCTCTGCCTCATTTTGCTTGTTCTTTTTCCCTTACTTTTTGTGTTTCTCTCCTGGCTATCAGCACACATAAAGAACCAGAGGTTCTTCCTTCTGCAGATTATTTTGCAATTCAAACATGGATCTCTGGATGGTGAGGACGCAGAGGTCATTTTAAGGAACCATGTGACAGAAACTCAGTGGGTTGCACATGTGAGAAGATTTCAAAATAGGATGGAATCTGACAGAGATTCTAAGGAGAAGATGAGGGGCAATGAGATTGGAAATTAAGGCGTGAAAATAAATTCAGTATATTCCTAATGAAACCCTAAAAGAATAAAGATTGTGGAAAAAAGAAAAATACTGAAAATTAGAAAGAAACTTTTTTCTTATGTAGACATAGCAAAACAATTGCATTCAATGTCAAATAACCTTCAATTCCTTTGTCATGTTTCCACATTTTTATAAAAAAAATAAAAAAGAGGACTGGTGAGATATCTCAGCAGGCAAAGTGCTTGCTCACAAACCAGGGAATCTGAGTTGATCCCTGGAGACCCATATGGTGGAAGGAGGAAACAAACTTCTAAAAGATGATCTCTGATCTCACAGGTGTGCCATGGATGCACAAATGTAGCTTTCTGTGTGTGTGTGTGTGTGTGTGTGTGTGTGTGTGTATTAAATGTATTATTTAAAATCTAGAAAGAAACTATAAGCTCATATTTCATAAGTGCTTCAGACTTGGAGACAGCCACAGCAGTGCTTGCGTGTCTACCCATCATCATGACCACTGAGTTTTCACTTCTGCTGAATTTTACATCATTTCCTGTTCTCACTTTTAGCTTACACTTTGACTTCCCTCACTTATCCATCCTCTGCTTGACACTGCCTTCAAGTCATTCACACTCACTCACAAAACAAGCATTCAAATTGTACACAACCATTTGGGTGGCAGTCAGAGAGAAGGGAATGTCATCCAGAGCCCCAATGAACAGTTCAAAAGGAACAACTCAGATGTCTGTCTACTCCACCGTGTATTGGTTGATATGACAAAGCTCCCAGGAGCTAGGTAACTTCTAAGCTAGAGAAGGTTATCTGACTCATAATTCTGGAAGTTACAAGGTCCAAACAAATTCTTCCAGTAAGCTGCAGAAGCCTCCAGTGCTATGTCACAACATGGTAGAGAAGAAGAGGAGGGAGTCACAGGCAAAAGGAGCATGCATTGGTCAGTGTTCTCTACTGCAGTAGAAATATTTTATATATATATATGGAATTTATTAGATTGACTTACAAAGTATAAGCTGAAGAGTCTATCGATAGTTGCCCATAGCTGTTCAGTCCAAGAGCTATAATAGCTCAGCAGTGGTGGTAAAGGTCAGAAGGTCCCTGGAAAGTTTCCCAGTTGTCCCAGTCTGAAGTTAAGGCCAGAAGATTCCTGGGGATTCCCCGATCTGCCATCATGGAGAATCAAAGAGGCTGGGCACTGATGTCAACCAAGAATAGCAACTGTAAAGAAAGAATGGCAGGGTGGCAGCAACAGAGGAACAAGGAGCTGGCCAGCACATCGCAAGAGAAGGAGTATCCAACTGTTGCCTCTTTATCCACTTCACCACTGGAAGGCACCATCCACAGTGGATTGGGTCTTCCACATCAATTAGATGCTCTCCTGTAGGCTTGCCGGACTATTAGTTCTTCCCTACTGCAACTCAGGCTGCAGCTGTCAAGCTGACACTGTATTGCCTCTGGCAGGTAGGCTCACTCTTCTATCAATGTGCTCAGCAATGCATCCACTCAGGAAAGACCAGCATTAGTCCTTCCTCTCATGGTCTAATCACCCTCCACTAGGCTACATCTCCAGAAACTTCACCTCATCCACACCAGCACCTCAGGGTGTAATATCCAAAACATGACACCTTTGGTACAAACCACATTCAAACCACAACACCTGTCCTTGAAGTCTCTCAGTCACTCCTGTGGCTGGGGACTTTTTACTCATCATTCTCTCTTTCCTCATAGAATCCTCATCAATGAAACTCCTGGGCCACTTTCATCTCAAGCTGTAAAACATCCTAAAGAAACCACAATTATGCTCATAGGCCCATCAAGGTAACATGCTTGCCTTTTCTCAGTACTAGCCCAGCCTGTCCCTTGGTCTGTGTAATAGTTACTCTTATCTGTTGCTGTAAGAGAGCATTTAAAGTCAAGCAACTTAAGAAAGGGAGATTTATTTAGCTTAGTTTCAAAGGGGACAAACCATCTTTCATGGCAGAGGCAACATGGTTGGTGGCTGAAGCTATAAGCAGGCTAAGTCATTGCAAACATCCTGGAGGTTCTCTTTTTCTAAGTTATCTGGTCTACTACCTATTGATCTGGATAATCTTTTCAGGTAGTCTGACAGCTGAACTCAGTTAATGTCAGGAATGGTCAAGTTGACACCCAGAATTAATTATCACAGTCTGCAAACCAAACCACCCAACTTTGGCTCCTCTTAAGAGCCATATTTGGGGGGCTGGAGAGGTGGCTCAGGGGTTAAGCCTCTGTCTTGCAAGCAGAAGGTCCTGAGTTCGGATCCTAGATCCCACATATAGACGCCGGGCGGAAGGGGCGGCCTGCGTCTCTGGTCCTGGTAGGGCGGAGCCTGTGAATCCCGGGCAGAGTAAACAAGGCGGAAGTGGAGGCGTCCATGGTGGTTCCCGAATTTGCCCGTAGTTCTACACACACACACACACACACACACACACACACACACACACACACGTGCACAATTGAATAAACAATAATAAAAAAGAGCCATATTTGTAGTACTCAAGGGGAATATTCTCCCTGTTCTCAAATGAATAGGTTATTTTTCTCTCTTTATTACAATTTTGGAAATACAACTGTGAAATTTAAATGATGCAAAAGTCTACAAGGGATGTAAAAAAGGTAAAGTGTGTTATAATGAATTGTTCAAAAAAACCTAACTTGTACCTTATACTAACAGTGCTTTATTGAAGGCATTGAAATATAGCTTTTATTTAGATCCTTTTTTGTGTGTATATGTCCATCATTTTCTAAAGTGACAATGAAAATCTGATAGATTATATATATAATACAATGTGGGTGAAAGGGAAAAGAATGTTAGACTTTGGCTAAATTGAAAGGCAAAGAGCAGTAGAAATTTTAGGAATGTAGACATAGCTATAAGCCTTGAAAGTCAAATAGATGGCACATGTGTCAGTGTGAGCGTTTAGTGGAAGAGCAGGATTGAACTAAATTTTTCATCCTTTTCCTAGCAATACTGAAAAATTTAAAGATAGTACATCTCCTACCGCCACTAGACCCTGAAAAATTAGGAAACACATGATACAACCGTAATGCATTCTGGCTGCAGAAGGGATGAACATGTTCAATGTCGATGTTAGGAAGATGGCCACTCCAACGTCCTAGAGGAATAAAATGTTGTGTTATTGGCCGGTATGAAGATGGATAAGGCAGGTCAGTTAAACATCAGAAGAGTTCATGGAGAGTCATTATGGATACTAAGAGAAATTTAAAAAAATAGAAAAGTGGTCACAATGGCCTTAACTGGCCAGAGAGAGGAGACTTGGCACACACATGTGATCCAAGAATTCAGGAGACAGGAGGATGAGGAGTTCAAAGTCATCCTCAACTTGAGTTTGAAGTCAGCCCAAAAAAAGCAGAAAGAAAAAGACGTGGATCTCATTCAAGTGGTAAAACGTGAGGTCCACGTGGCACATTTACTCTGCTTTCCACTAGAACTCTAAGCTGTCTAGTCTGCTAAGCAAATGAGTGTGCAGAGATGCAGTGCTCTGTCCTATCCAGCCATGAGGATCAAATGCTCGGCAGCTTATGAATGAACTGAGAAGGAAGCAGGCTGTAGCCCAACAGAAGCACATGCCATGTGAGGGAAAAATACCAATGAAGATGAGCCAAGTCTTTCTGGAAAAACAAATTCAAGGAAAAAAGGCTCCATGGTAGATTGTGAGCAGGCAGAGGAGGGGGAAGAAAGATCGATCTAAAGAGAAAAAAACCTGAATAATGTGCTCCTTGTGCCCTACTTGAGAGTAACGTCCTCAAATACAGAACAATCTATAATAATCTACATTTTACAAATCTTGAGGCTGTAGGTAAGTTTCTAATCTGAGAAGCCTTTTGCTTTCATTGACATAATTGAGTATAGTCATTTCACTTAAATGGCCTGCTGTTTTAGGTAGGAAGGACCAATTATTGTGGTCTAGATATTTGGATAAGAAAATAGCACACTGGCCCAGATGTGCCTCCGATGTCTTGGTGTTTAACGAGTCAATAAAACAAGTGTTCTGACTCTGATTATTCATGACTATATTGTTTTTATAGCAAATTTTATCAATCATTAAGAGAAGGAAGGAAAGAAAGGAGGAAGAGACGGAGGGAGGGAGGGAGGGAAGGAGGAAGAGAGGGAGGGAGGGAGGGAAGGAGGAAGGGAGGGAGGGAGGGAGGGAGGGAGGGAGGAAGGAAAGAAGAGGGAGGGTAAAAGAAGAGAGGAAGAGAAGAAAAGAGGAAACAAATGAAATCACTCTTTGAAAGTGTTCATATTAAGGCTAGAGAGGTGACTCAGGGATTAAGCCTCGTAAGCAGAAGGACCTGAGTTCAGATTCCAAATCCCAGGTAAAACCCACAGGGCAGAAATGTCAGCAGTCTGTACTTCCAGACCTGGAAAGTCAAGCCTGGGAAAGCCCAGAGCAAAATCAAAAGGAAGTAAAACAAACCAGGATTATTCCTGATTTCACCCTTTAGCCTCCAAGGCACACATACTATCCTCTGATACATGCAGAAACACGCACATGCCTTCCCAAAAAAATGTGTGTATCGCTGAGTGTTTTGTGGTATTTTAGGCTGAATGTGTGAGTTTCTTAGAAGGTCATCCATGGAAAACCAACTTGCCAACACCTGGGTGCTCAGTGATGAAATCTCTGAGAGGCAGATACCCCTGGAAGTGGAATCAGTGCTTCCTTGTGTTAGTCACTTTTCTTGTTACTGTGATAAAATATCTGTGAGAAGCAACTTGAGGGAGGAAGGACCTATTTTGGCTCAAGGAGTGAGGTGTCACAAGCCACCATGTCTGGAAAGGCATAGTGACAGCTGTGTTTGCAAGAGCTTACTCATATCAGGCCACACTGGGAAGTAGAAAACCAGACAGGAAGCAGGGCCAGACTGGGGCTGGATGAAAGCCTCAAGTCCTACTCTCCTAAGGACCTATTTCCTCCAGCTAAGCTCCCACATCTAAAGGTTCTATAAATTCTATAGACTCTATAAACTCTGTAAACTGTTAGTGCCAGGGACTAAATGTTTAAACACTGAAGTCTGTGAAGACATTTCACATTCAAACCACCTTTTAAAAGAGAGGTCACAGAGAGACACTTTGTCCCTACTTACATGGGTGAACACAGGAGAAAGAAACATCTGTGAATCAAGAAATAGTCCTCACGTGACTTTAAACTTGCTTCTAGGACTTGGACTTCTCATTTTTCAGAACAATGGGACATGAAGAAATAAATTTCTTCCATGGATTAAGGACCAAACTATGGCAGCCCAAATAGGCCAAAACAAAGTGGCACTTTGAAAGGACTAGAACTTTGAAGGAAAGAACGAATTACAATAACTCATATTTGCATGACACTTGTTTTAATGTGAGAGAAAGAAATAGGAATCAACTATTTGTGTGGGCCTGACAGAAATGAAACATTTTGCTGTCTTAAAAATGTGAAATGTGGGCATCCGTAGCATGCAAAGTCTGCCAAAGAGGAAAGCTTCAACAATAACCAATTAGGAAAGCTGTGTCCCTGGAGTCATGTGATCACCCCGTGAATATTTTTTTATGACTTGGACTTTTTATTTCCTCAACTAAATCTGCTGAGGGCCTCTTCAGAGTCCCAAAATAATCCTTTCCTCAATGTAAACATATTTATTTACAGCAATAAAAAATGATTTTATCAGAGAAATTCATTGTCAGTATGAGTGACTGAGATAAACCCAGATTCCAGAAGAATATTTACTATTGAAAATCAATTGTGGTACATGAAAGTAGAATTTCTATTTGTTTATTTTGTTTACTGTGGCACAGAGACATTCAAAGCACAATGCTTGCTCCACGGGAGAGTCTTTCATTCCATGTTGTTGTAGTCCGGCACAGGTGTCAACTTTTTTTTTTTTTAAGTAGTAAGAAAACTTTATTCAAAGCAAAACATAGGACAGAACAGAAAGTCCACTGTCAAGAGTGACAATGGACCACACGAGCAAGGCCCTGATGATCGTTTGGGGCTTCTTTCTATGGGGCTAATGAGAAGGAGGAGCTTGATCACCACAGTAGTATAGTTTGGGTGATTCTCTACTTTTTAGACTGAAAAACTTGGATTGCATAAACTCCTGCTCACTGAAAATGCCCTGTCCTATAGTGCATCTAATTTTAATCATATGTATGCCAAACTATGCATAGGAATAAGGAGATTAACGGGAGATTCTTTCTAAAAGTTCATTTGAGGACACAGTTTTACCCTGTTAGCATATACCCCAAGCCAGTTCAGAGGGGAACAGATTTCCCATTCTTGTTTTTTTTTATATATAATACATTTTTTATTATTATTTCAGCTCATACAAACTTAATAGGTACAACAGTTCCCTCCCTCCCTCCTCCCCCCCAACCCCCTGCTTCCCCTCCCCTCACCCCTCCTGCCCCATCCCCCCCGTGCCTCCCGTCCCGATTCCCAGAGTCCTTTCTAGTGCATGCCTGACTCTCCTCTGGGCCCTCCTCTCCGATGACGTACAAGGACCCAGTGGCATTTCCCTGAACTCTTTCCTGTGTTCCCCTTAAGCATAGGAACACTACTGTGGCTGTCAATCCCTTGCCTCCAAGGATCTTGGTGCCTTTAGCATATGCTAGACTTTGTGAGGTCAATAGTGTGTTGGACATTGCGCCGGGCATGCAAAGTCCAATTATGATTGCTTCGGCCCTAACTTGTGTGGAGTATCTTGCAAATCATTGCTCCTCCCATCCTTTTGCTCTTACACTCTTACCGCCCCCTCTTCCGCAAATGTCCCTGAGCTTCAGGATGGGGAGAGATTAGTCTGGCCTAGTTCTAGGTGGTTGATATAGAGTCTCTGAAGTTCTGGATGGTGGTTCATTGATTTTCTTTTGCAGTTTTGTTGCTCCTGTAATGCCCTTCACTCCATCGTGATGGGCACTGTATGTCACCCCCTGGCCAGAGACAAAAAGCTGTTAAACTGGAGTCTTATTATAAGAGCACATTCAAGGGTAGATGTAATACTTATACCCAAAAGTGGAATCGCAGGGTCATACGGTGTTAGGCAATGGGAGGGATCAATCACCCATTTGCAAAATGGTTACTTTTTAATCTGCCGGATTATATGCCCTCCCCTTCTGGTGAGTTCATACCCCCTTAGTTGTAAATGATCAGGAACGAATTGTGAACTTAACTAGGTGTCACATTACTTTCTTGCAGTCCTTGATGGGGGCCTATTTTCTCTACTGTAACATGGTCACTTCTCTCCTTGTGTCTGGTGTGGCCTTCCAACCCCATCCCTCGATCATGACTGATAGTTTTGCAGGGTAAATCAGCCAGGGTTGACATTTTTGCTCATTCAATACTTGAAGTATGTCTCTCCAAGCTCTTCTTGCTTTTACTGTTTCGACTGAGAAGTCATTTGTTATTTTAATAGGTTTACCTTTAAAAGTGACTTGTTTTTTCTCCCTTGAAGCTCTCAGCACCAGTTCTTTATGTTGAATGTAGAGTGTTTTAACTATTATTTGCCGTGGCGTGCTTCTGTTTTGGTCGTATCTGTTTGGGGTGTGGAATGCCTCTTGTATATGGATGGGCCTCTCTTTTTTTAGATCAGGAAAGTTTTCCTTGATGATCGTTTGAAAAATTTCCTCAGAGGTGGTATTTTGAGATTCTTGCTCTGGTATTCCATGGATACGCATGTTAGGCTTCTTCAGGGTGTCCCATATCTCTTGGATATTTCTCTCAAGTATCTTTTTGGCTTTAACAACCTCTTCCATTGAGCTGGTTAGTACTCCCACTTTATCTTCAAGGTCTGAAATTCTGTTTTCTACTTGGTTAGTTCTGTTGATAAGGCTCTCTGTGGAGTTCTGGGTTGAAGATAACTTGTCTTGTAACTCAGTTTTAAACTCTGCTTGAGTCTGTTTTAACTGCTCTATGCCAGTTTTTGTTTCTTGCACTGTTTTTCTCAACTCCTCCAAATGTCTGTTGTGTTCCTCTTCAAAGCGATTGATTCGATTATGTAATTCCTCCCTGATTTCCTCTTTCATAGTATTGAACATGGTAATGATCATATTTTGAAAGACATTATCCTGGGTCAGGCTTTCTTGGCCTTTTTCCGCGGGTTTGTTCTGGTTGGAGTCTAACATTATGGGATTAATTTCTTCAGTGGGAAATTTGTTTACTTGAGTGTTGCTTCTCATGGATTTGCACTTTGACTTTGGCATTGTCGTTTTAACTCTTAAGATCTTTCAATTTCACTAAACTGAATTATTTGGCCTGGGGTTCTGGAGGTGGGCAGGGACAGAGCTTACCTAGGTCGTGGGGTGAGGCCCGGCTGGACCACGCGCATCCCGACCAGCGGAGTGGGGTGGGGAATGGGAGGATGTGGGCATCGGCGTGGAGTTATTTAACCCGAGGGCAGCTGGGGCGGGGCCCGGGCGCAGGGGGAGATCCTCCTCGTCCCTCGGCCCTGCGCGCGGCTCCGGCTGGATGGTGGGAGTCAGAGCCGGGTCCCTTTGGGCTGACCTGGGGTCCTGGTGGGCAGGCGCGGCCACAGGTGTCAACTTAACAGTTGAGGGTTTGAGTTCTGGGCACATTCACAGAGAATTAGTGGTTGAGTTGGGCACAGAGCAAACCTGCAGAAGATTGTCTAGCTGATGTGGAAGGCTCACCCCATGGTGAGTGGGATTAAGCCCTGGAATAAAATATTGACAGCTGTTTGAGAGAGTTGGCCTCCTTGTGTATACTTGGCCAGACATGCTGGTCTGGCCAAGCAAGGATTGTCCCTCTCTCAGGCATTACATAGAGATGGTGTGGCCGGTTCCCTAGGCCCTAGTGTTGGTGCATGCTCTCCAGGCAAGCTGGACTATGAACTGTAACCAGACTGTTATAAGGAAATAAACCCCTTGTTCCCTTAAGTTGTTCGATGGTCATTTATCAGCAACTATGCAGGTGAACTGCAACACATGTGTTTTTTAAATAATTACACCATGTCATGGTTTAAAATATGAGTTGGGGTTCATGTGTTTGAATCTTTAGTTATTTGGGAAGGTCATGGAATCTTTAGGAGACAGAACCTCTCTAGAGGAAGGCAGTCACAGGGGGTAGGCCTTGAGGTTGGTTAGCCCTATCCTTTTTGAGTGAGTGAGTCTGCTCTTAAGATAGCAGTAGCAGCTCTCGCCCTTCATGATTTAAACCACCTCTGACTTCTGCTGCCATTCATGCCTTTGCTGCCATAGAGGGCTGTATCTGCCCTCTGGAACTATAAGTTGAATGAATCTCCCTTTTTCCCTTAAGTTGCTTGAGCCTCAGTTGTGTCTCACAGCAACAGAGAAGAGTAACTGGCACACACCACAATCTAACAGGTTTTCTAATGAGCTGCCCAACCTTGCTGCAAAATAGATAACACTCATCCTGCTTCTAGCACAGAGACATCTACTGTTCTCAGGGTTCTCGGTGCCCTTGCTGGATTCTCTAGTATATAAGGAAGAGTTCATTTCTCCCAAGCCCTCAATTGAGTTATATTGAGGGCAAGCAGTGTACAGTCTCATTCAATCAGACTTGTCACTACACCCACATGATCATGGTCTAAGGTCACCCACATGCTCAGTAAAGGTGGAGATGGCTGTGCTGTCATTTCAGAGATCTTTTAAATCAGCTAGAACTTTAGGGTCAAGACTTCCAGAGAAGCATCTGCTCACCCTGAGCCAGCCTCTGGTGCCCGTGTTGCAGCACGATGCCCTTGGCCCCCACAGCCCTGGTTGCCCTGGGAGACACAGGCCATGACCCTCAGTGGCGGCATTGTAATGCTAACTCAACTGGCTTGCAGAATGCTAGAAGGACTAAGACAGGGTTCCTTCCACATGTAATTACTTCAAAGTTGTCACAAACAGCTTTGAGGAGGAGGCTAGCTACATACCCTCTTACTAGGATAATGCCTGGAGGAACAGGGCTGTTTCTCAGACTCTATAAGCAAGGGACCACCAGCAAGACCCTCCACCTGAGGAGCACTAAGGACCCACCATCAGGGAACATCTGCGAAGTGGTCTGGGCCAGCAAAGCCCTGTCAGCTAAATTGCCAGTTTCCCAATCTGGGCCACCAGAAAACAGAACAGGAAGTAAAACAGATTTAGCATTATTTCCCATGCTGCTTTGGACTCTCTCCAACCAGTGCCCACCCTTTTCCTTTACTACGGGAATGCCCTCTGCCTGTCTCCTCATTGGATCTTAGAAGTCATGACTTGCTTTCACCCTGTCTCAGAGCTAGAGGGAAGTTGTCTCTAGATGAATCATGTTTGAGCCTCTCCCAGGTTTGAGTTACAAGAGACTTGGCAGGTTGGACTTTGGAGTGGATACAGGAATTAGCTAGGATGGTCGGAATAAAATAAATACATTTTGCATGTGGAAAGGACTTTAGTTTGGGAGGAGTAGCCAGGGCTATAATGCTGCGTTTTGAATATGTACGTGTACTGCCTCCTAAACAACATGCTGGAAATTTAATCTCCCGCTCAGCATGGCTAGAAAGTAGGACCAAATGGGAGGTGTTCATGTTATAGAAATTTGCAGTGACGAAAAGGTTCTTTTAAGGCTGTCTCTTAGTCTTATACTTGTGATTTTCCCTTTCTGCATGATATAGGATGACTCAGCAAAACAGTTCCTCCTACACTCTTCCTCTTAAACCTAGACTCCCTGAGCTGGAGCATTGTAAGACATAAGCCTTTTCATTTGATAAATTACTTAGTCTCCTTTGTTTTGTTATCACAGAAAGTACATGGAGATACTGTTCTTATCAGTTCCCATCCATGTTCACATTGGAGGATTTTAAACAAGCTGTCTTTTGTCCCATCCTCACAGATCACTGAAGACCAGGCAGTTATGAAGTTGGAGTGGTTTTTGCCCTAAGACATATAGTTGCTCCACTGGTTTACTGACCCAAGTTTTGCAATTTCCTGGACACTCTTTCTGTCCTTCCCTGACAGCATTTATTCATCTTGCCCCTCAGATGATGCCCCATAAAAACTTTTGAGTTAGTTTGGGGGCAAATCACCTCCCATTCTGCCTTCTGGCCTCAGCACACTAATCCTTACACTTTTCAAGAACAGTTCAGAACCAGAAATCAATGTCTCTCTCTCTCTCTCTCCTTTCTTTCTACTTCCTTCTCCCTCCTCTCCAATCTTTCCAGGGTTAAGATTTGATCTCACAAATGTATCCTGTCACAATGCTTCTGTTTACCTTGCTCAAGTTGTTAGCAACAAGGCCCTTCCTGGCCACTCGGAATCTATTAGCCCTTTCTCCTAGAGACCATGCGCAACGATTTCTTTTTTTTTTTTTTGGCTTGAGCTTTTCCACAACAATGTAGCCCCTTTCTATATATATTACAAATTGTTAATTTATTAAGTGTATTATCTGCCTTTCCTACCCATATATACACTGTAAGAAATCATGGCATTTTGTCTCTTTTATTTGTTACCTTTTGCCCTTTGCCTGGAATAGTGCCACATAGATCTAAGATGGTCAGGGATTTGTTGAAACTGATGCTCTAACTTTATTTCTGTTGAGTGAGATCTAAGGCCGAGCCCATCATTTGTGGCAAATCTCCCCTGTAATTCTTCAAGTACAGGATTTTTCCTTTCCTTCTCCATCATCAGAAACAAGCAGTTGACCGGTTCTCTCTCGTAATTGTGCACATGTCTGGATCACAATCTCCATCATGCACTTGGCTAATCACACATCATCCCACTGGGGAGATGCACAGCAGACTCTGGCAAGGTACTTACTGCCACCCCTACGTTATAGATGAAGGAACTGATTCTTGGGGAGCTTAAGAAACTGACAGATGTTGAGGAAATCCCATGGGGCAGTGACTTGAACTCAAAGATGTCTTCCGCCACAAGCTAGTGACTTGTCACTTGCCTCACTGGAAAAATTGTCATCAATTTCCAATTGTCTTGCAGTCTAAAAGCCACAATCATTTTTTTCTGTGATCCCTAGAGAAAAATGAGTAGCAGCGATGAATATGAAAGTATTTTTCCTCTGTTTATGTTCCAGTAAAGATCAATGTTTTCTTTTTATATTCCTCATGTGCAAACTCTGAATGTAACTTCACAGCAGCCCATCCCCCTCAGCGCTCCTGTTAATAAAAACGTGGCTTAGAAATCATCAAGATATTCACATAAGATTTTGGTCACACCCAAGATTTGTAAAGTTGACTAAGCAAGTGAACAAAGAATCATTCTCAAAAAACTCTCTCCTGCTAGAAACAAAAAAAGTATCATACCACAATAGAGTTAATATAGGTTCTCTCTGCTGAGAAAGAAATTAAAATGAAAACAAAAAAATTCAACATTCTCTGTATGATAAAAAGTAAGAACTGTGGATGAATAATACCATTTCACACCTAATACTCTCTGAGTGGCATTGAATTGCCATCCATAGATCCAAAGGGGCTCATTTTCCTGACATATCAATGTGTCTACTGCATCTTCCTCAGGAACAAATACCCACACAGGAAAAACATCATTTGGAGCCCAGCCAAGATTTATCAGTTCACAGGAGCAGCGCCTATACTTTATTCCTGCACTTTATTGAGATCATTATTTTAACCTCATGGAGACTTTGCAAAATCTTTTCCCACCTCTTCTTTCTCTTTGGCTGTCTGAAAAGTAGCAAAGCTGACTTCCATGGCTTTCACAATACACTTTTTGATTTAGCATAGATTTAACATGTGCTTTAACATTACCTGTGAAAACGTGTATCCGATCATGAAAAAAAAATGATGGTTTGTTGAGTTGAATCTGATGCACAAATAACTTCTGGTGATTTCTGAGGGTGTTTTGCACTTGGAGACTTTTGTCATTCTCTTGTTGCAAAAATGCATCTAAAGGGAATTCCAACATCTACCCAAATATAGGTTCTTGAAAAATGGGAATTGTACACATGCATAGCTAATTGATTCATTGGATAGTTCACGCTGCCCTTCTTGATTAATAATTCTACTATATGAAACTATGATATTGAAAAATTATGAAAATCTAATTATTTTAAGACTTCAATTATTCTTGAATGAAAACCCATAAAGTCGGGGCTGGAGAGGTGACTCGGGAGTTAAGCCTCTGCCTTGCAGGCAGAAGGTCCTGAGTTCAGATCCTAGACCCCACATATAGACGCCGGGCGGAAGCGGAGGCGGCCTGCGTTTCTGGTCCTTGTAGGGCGAAGCCTGTGAATCCTGGGGCAGAGTAAACAAGGAGGAGGTGGAGGCAGTCCATGGTGGTTCTACACACACACAAACACATACATACACATGCCCACACACGCACAATTGAATAAATAATAAAAATAATAAAAAGAAAACCCATAAAATCTAATAAGAGTTTTCTCACTGCCAAGGATAAGTCTTCAGGAGAGATGGCTCTTTCTCCAGTTGCAATTAATGCAGACACAATTCTCTCTCTTTCTCTCTCTCTCTTTCTCTCTATCTCTCTCTCATTTCTATGTATCCTTATCCATAAGTCAAACTCATGATCTTCTTTCCTCAACCTCCCAAATGATGGATTAAAGGTGTGTGCCATTATGCCTGACCAGCCAGATTATTTCTGCAAGACTCCTTTAATATAGAGTGAAGTTTGTATAACCTTTACCATAGAAAACATTTGAAATTCCTGAAGTGTGATAAATTCTTACAAGATTGAAGAATTTCAGCCAGAATGTGAAATACCACTGCATCCTTTATGTATTCTCCTATGGCATTTATTTCTAACAGAGCCAAGTACTCCAAACCAAATGTCTTCATTAGAAAACCACTCTCAAGGCATACTATGCAAATTAGCTTTCCATAGCTCTCACAAATACCTGATACATCTTAAAAAGAGGAACAGTTTATTATGCCTAAAAGTTTTGGAAGTTTCAATTCATGGCCGATTGACTTGACTATGTGGGACTTTTGGTGGTGGGTACCATAGTTTGCACACGAGTGCCCTCCACAGGCTCATCTGTGTGCATCCTTAACGGATGCGCATGTTTGGGAAGGTTGTGGCACCTCTTGGAGGCAGAGTCTTGCTGGAGGAAGGCCCATCTTGAGGTATGACCTTAAGGTTTGGTAGCTTAACTCTGTTTCTTCTTGAAGTTGATCTCTCTGCCTCCTGGTGGCCTGAACCAGCCTCTGGCTTCTACCTCCGGCCACACCTTGTGCTATGTGATCCATAATGGATGTATAGTTCCTGTCTGGAACTATAAACTAAATATATGACTGTTTTTCCCTTTCCTTTTGTGTCTCAGTACTTTTTCACAGCAATGAAAAGAAAAAAAAATCCTGTCAAACCACAACTCTCATGAAGATCTGCTACATCTACAATTTCACTAGTGTCAATGCTTGACTGATCCTGTTCTGTGTGTTAGGCTTCTAGTGGTGAGAATCCATGGATGAGGCCCACTTACCACATTGCTAAGACAAAGAAAAATGAATCAGCACAAGGCCCCACAATGTCTTTAGATGGATACTCCCAAATACCTAATTTCTTCTAGGTAACAAAGGACTGAAGTCACTCCAGATCCAAATCTACCATTTGTTCAGATTCCTCTGAATGGCATGGAACAAACGAGAGCTAGTCTATGTATATCATGCATACTATCCTACATAAGATGAGGCTTATTTCTATTTGTCAGATATTAACATGAGGCTTAAGTTCACAAGATACAACTGTTCATTTCCTCTCTCAACAGTGTTCTTATTACAGCAAACAGTAAGGCAATTGTTAACAGGTCTTGACTAAACTTACGTGCATCTTGAATAACCAGCATCTCATTAGACCATCCCAATGGCTAACTTCTGAAACACTTGACATGTTCACTTGAGCTAATGGTATTTCCTGGCTCATTTGATCCTCAGAAGAGCACCAGATCTTACCTCAATGGATTATCTCAATGTCCAGTGGGTGTTTGGATGTAAAGTGTTTGGTTCCTGGCACACAATAAGAATTTAATGAATTCTAAACATTTGGCAAGTAATTTAGCCATACTTTACAGTCAGGGAGAACCTTTAAATTCTAGATATATCATCATGTTGTCATCCGTGACTCTGTGCTAACTGAATCTTTGTGAAATTAAAAGTCATATGCATAAGAGGACTGTACAGTGCTCTTCCCAAGAAAATCTGTTCTCTAGTCTCATCTGCTGTAGAGCTTTCCTCCAAATAGAAACACTCCTTCTGAAGAGAAGAAGAAAACTCAAGGCCAAAGAAACTTCCAAACAAAACAAACAAAACTTACCAGACTCGGAAAACTCAGAAAGTTAAAAAGTTTGCAAGGTCCCGCTTGAAGGCTAGAAAAGCAGTAGACCACAGCTGGAAGGAGAGAGTTTCTGGTGGAGTTATGTTGTGAGATGGGCAGGGAGCAGGATTTATGAATTGTCCCTCATGCTGGGGTAGCTTCTCCCTTAATGCTAAGGCCTTTGCATCCAATAAATCCATGGGCTCACCAAGCTGAACTGCAAGGAATCATTTCCTAGATCTGCCATCAGTACTCTATATGAGATAAAGAGACATTTCAAGTCTGCACATAAAAGGAGACACACATTTCCAACTAACCCTCTGTTTAGGCCCTCATGGACCAGACTCTTCCCAGTCTCAGAGTACCTTTTGAGTCTCCAGGCAAGCTAATTCTTACCTGAAACAACCTCCACTAAAACATCTTGTTTCTGATAAAATAGTTAATTAATTAATTAATTAATTAATTAATTAATTAATTTAATATACTGTGTGTGTGTTTGTGTGTGTGTGTATGTGTGTGTGCGCCTGTGTGTCAGCAGGGAACTGTGTGTCCCTATGGAGGATCAAGGGTGAAGTCAGAAATCATCCTGGATTACTTCTACTGCCTAATTGCTTCACTCTGGGATTTTCTAGGCTCTGCCCACAGTGCCGGAAGTGCAGAGTGCTTGGCGTTTTTTACATGGGATCTGGGACTCAAATTCAGGACCTAATGCTTGTAAAACAGAGACTTAACCTCTGAACCATCTCTCCAGCCCTAATTCTTTTCTTTTCTTTTCTTTTTTTTTAACTACTGGAATCCTGTGGTGATAAGTGACCGTAGCTGAAGTCTCAAATGTTGCTCTGTACAATGCCACCAATGCATTAGAAACGATGAGCTTCTGAGGATTCCTGTGTCAAAGACACAACGTGTATAAAAGAATGATGAGCCAATCCATCAAGATTTTTCAAAATTGATTACAAAATTCAAATTCCTATACATGCTACTGATTGTATACTGAGGAAACATAATTCCAAGACTCGAATTTCTTCTTTTCCTCCACCGAAAAGGTCTGAAGTTCAAGAATAAGCACATGCTCTTAATAAAGTGGGTGCCGGTGCCTAACAGCGGAAGTGTCAAATGCACTGGTCCAAAGACACCATGTTGTCCAGATAATCGATCATCTTGAGACTTAGAAAGCATTGTGATACAATTCAAAAGCCTTATTTCAGTTTTGGGGTGGTTCCGTGGGTGAAGCCCTTGTCATGAAAGTGGGAGAACTTGAGTATGAATCTCCATAGCCCTGAGTCTTAGGAACCCTGTGAATTTCAAGATATGCCTGATAGTATGAGATGATGACTTCCTGAATCTCCGGGACCTCCCTGAGGGATAGAATGCTTCAAATGACTATACCTCCTTAGGTGAGACTGGGGGCAAAGGTCAAGATGCACCATGTGATGCCTGGAGAGAAAAAAAAATATTCCAAGAAAATCTAGTATAGAGGAAATTTTACATAAAAGTTATGCTGAAAGTAGTATATTATTTTACAGTTCCTCTGATGTAACATAATTAAGATTCCTTATGATTCTAATAAAGGTATTTTTATGCATGAATGTACATACACATGTTTGCGTGTGTGTGAGTGCATGCACGTGCACACGTGTGTCTGAGCGTGTGTTGTGGGTGTGAGCACAGGTGTTTACACAGCTTGCCTGTGGAGATCAGAGAGCAGGCATGGTCATAGTCCTGACCTCCACTTATTGGAACAGAGTCTCTTGCTGCTTGTCAGTGGGCACACAGGAATAAGTGCCCCAGAAATTCCAGGGGGAATTTACTCATCCCTGCTTCCATTTTCATCGCAGAAACACTGGGATAGAGATTCGGGAAGTCATCAGCTCATACTATCAGACACATCTTGAAATTCACGAGGTTCACAAGACTCAGGGCTATGGAAGCAGTAGCAACTGTTGGGGGAGGAGTCTTCCCAGACAAGTGGAGATGCCTGGAGGAAACTCGGGCTAGACAAGTTGACAGAAAGACGTGCAGGGAGCACCATGGGTAGTTTCCATTGACGTCACTTTGTGGAGTGAGCTATGAACTTTTTGATTGTAGTTGCCTTTGGGTTCTCTTTGCTCTACAAGTAACCCATCAATCATCCTTTAAGTGACTGCATAAACCCTTTGGTTGGCCAAAGTGAACTTGGCTTTATTTGTTTTCTTCTGTTGTTGGATCCATTTCTCTGTTGAAGAGACATCTGTGTGGCATCTCCCCAGGAAAAATCTTACACCATAGCTACATTTCAACATGATGGTCTTGCATTCTAGAAAGGTCCCTGAAGAAAACATGCATATGATAGAGTGAAAATATTTACTTAAGACAGTCCCTCTTTACCCAATCCATACTACCTTTTAAAAGAACATTACACAAATTAGGTCCAGATCTTAATTTTATCATCTATAAAATAAATCTCCTTTGTTCAATCATTTGGAACTCTACCAAGGTATTTTAAATATTTCATATACTTTTAAAGGTTGGGAAATATGTTGTGGATTTATTTATCTATTTATTTATTTATTTATTTATTTGTTGTGTGTTTGTGTGTGTGTGTGTGTGTGTGTGTGTGTGTGTGTGTGTGTGTATTAGAGGGCACTCTGTGTCCCTGTGGAGGATCAAGAGTGACTTCAGAAATCATCCTGAATTGATTCTACCTCCTTTTTTGCTTTACTCTGGGATTTCCCAGGCTCTACCCACCAGAGCTGGAAGTGTAGGTTAGGTTACCATCATTCATTGCCTTGCATTTTTTTTAAATGGGACCTTCTGCTTGTGAGGCAGAGTCTTAACTCCTGAGCCAATTCTCCAGCCCCCAATATTAGGAAATATTCTTATATGAATGCTCCATCAATCACCATATTCTATCATCAATGTCTATGTCATTCATAATGTTTGACTGAAAAATGAATGCTATCATGCAGACTACTGATAGAATTATGTTAAAAGCTATCGTACTCTGAGCAGTTTTATAATTTATTCATTAAGCTTATTTCTGAATAATATTCCAATAATCTATAAATAAAAATAATCTCTATTAGAAAAATATTAGAAGGAAAACTGAAGATATGCAAATGTTACACCAACTTTTCACCTGGGTGCCATTACATAAATTAACTAGTAATTCAAAGTAATGACAAAAAAGCAAGATTTTTCTGAGAGGCAGGGTCAGAATAATATCATTTGAGAATAGTTTCTTCTGCTTTTAGGGTATAAATGCTTCTTGCAAATTCTCCCTCTTCCCTATGGTTCTGAACCTCTGTTTTTCTACTCTCAGCTTAGAAATGCTAAGTGAACTCGATGCAGGTCAGGAATCAAATGTTCCTGTACTCTCAGTAAACCACGTCCATTTTCAAAACAGGGACTCTGATCTGGATGATTTGAATGGCATATTTCTTTGTAATGACCTTTGACAATGATGACTATGGATTTCAATAGTTGCTAATAACATGTTGAGACCTGAGAGACGTTCATCATTGAAGCCCAAGATGCCAGGAGCAAATAATGACTTATTATAGATATTTTAATTCAGCTAACACTGGAGTTTTATTCAGCTACTGCCTCCTGGGTTCCAGCACCTCACAGTTAACCGAGGTGTAAAATGACAACCGCTTCATGACGCCCATCACAAGTAAAAAGCTTTCAAGCATTTTTTTCCTTCAAATGGCTTTTTCTAATAGAAAGGAACATATCAGGGAGACAGGAAATCAAATTATATTCTGCTCCTCCCTCTTAACCACTTGGAAACAGACATATACATTGTCTTGTGGAGAAATTTCCTAGCAACATAGAAGTATTTTCAAAGCAAAATGAATGTGGACAGTACACTTATAAACATGTCACCTATCTTTCTGGATTTGTCCTGATTTGTCTCATCACTCATGTCATGGATGTCAGCATGATTTTTTTTATTTAATATATTTTTAATTTTTTCCTAGTTTTACAAGCATATTGAGTACTTATCCCTGGCTCCCTCCTTACCCCCCTTCCCATTCCCTTCCTTTCCCTTCATTCCATCCATCCCTTTTGCCTGTCCACTTCTATGGACTCCAGAGTTCTCTCTGGCTTGTCTATTTTTGTGGTGTGTTCAGGCCTCTGTGGCATACTAAAGTGGCCCCTCCTCAGGCCAACCCACTGATTGGGGCATTTCCCTTCACTCATCCAGCTCTAGTCCCTAACGTTTCCACTGTATGTTTTTATTTATCTTGAGTTACTTGATAGTCTATGAATGTATGTTTATAAGTCAGTCATTATGTAGGTCTGGTAAGAACAAATCTCACTGCAGTGAGTTCCTGGATGCAGCAGTTCTGCCTTGAATATAATGGTGGACCTTTCCATTTTTAGGTTCTTGCAATCTTATCGTTCCCTCTTCTGCAAGGTTCCTCGAGCCTCAGGATAGGAGAGATTAGGTAGGCTTGATTGTGGGTGAGCGTGGCAGGGTTACCAGTACTCTGCAAGTATGATGATTCTTATGAATACACCAAAGACAACCTCATTAGAAAGGGAAATCAAAGGGAATAGCCTGAAGGCCTGAAGATTGAGAAGAAAGCAGACATTTGGTTCCATTGTTTTTCTTCCTGGGATAATGGTCTTTCTTTGCTTGCATACACACTCACTACTAGAAAGGACATGACACAGGATTCTAACTCAGCCTTCCATTTCAAAGCAAAGGAATCTTTGCCTTGTCAATGAAATGTGAAAGTCACTGCTATGCAGAGTGTAGTTTTTCTACTATTAATGTGCCTTGATTCCACCTCTCCTCACTATTCTCAAAACAATTTTTTTGATAAAGTAAGACTTCAGCATTGCATAACAATTGGTTGCTGTATTTCAAATATACTAGCACATAATATTGCCCAACTTTGAAGCCCTAGACCTCTTGGGCATAGGTATATATATATATATATATATATATATATATATAAATCCAGTGATTTTAGGACAGATCACACTTTATTAGACTAGTCACATTAGTCTGATCAACGTCCAGTCTGTTGAATCAATTAAACAAGATATAACTGAAATATGGGCTATGACTTGCTAGAATGAAAAAATCAGATGTTAAGCTTGGTGTTTTTTTTTTGTTGTTTTTTTTTAGTTTTATACACACCTTTGATCTTTAGCTGTCAGAACAACATTGGGGATTACAGGCTTTTATGGTTTTAAGAAATATTTACATATGAGACCAAAATTCTTTTAAGCCAAGAGTGTATTTCATCAAAATTAAAATAATATAGTAAGTTAAATATCTAGTGCATAACCCTATTATTATCATGGAGACAGCTCATCATAAAATAGCAAAATGGATAGCTAATACTTTTATGGTCATGTGTTAAAATTTTATATATATGTGTGTATGAATATGTAGAAAAATATATGTAACTATTAATCTAGTGTACTTGAATGTATAAATGAATTCCAAATCACACAACTAAAAACTACTATACATCATATAATATTAGATTTTTAATCAATGTCTGCAACTTGAACTCAAGATTGAGTCACAGGTTTGTAAACTACAAATATATACATACAGTCCCTCAAATGGAGATCATATTTCCTCCTTTTTTTCTGATAGCAATTCTCTCCAGTTCATTCAGAGTATCAAAGAGAAATTGGGGAGGGGTGGGGGAAGAACCAGTAACCAAAAATATCTGTGGCTTGCCAATATCACCACACTTAGGTGAGAAAAACAGAGCGAAAAGTACAAAGCACATGCATCCTGTCAGACTTTGTGCATTTTCTTTCAGGGGTTTAATCAGGGTTGCAAAGAAACATACTCTTCTTTGATTTGCATTTTCTTTTCAGTGAAAATTTTTCAAGTTATTTTTGTTTGGCTAAAAATCTGCATTTCTTCAAAAATATAATTGTACTTAATGGGCATAAAATTAGAACCAGAAGATGCCTGAGTTTTTGAAAAACACCCTCAAATTTTGTTTTTTTTTTTTTAAAGTAGGAAGTCCTGATACGCATAGATTATTGGGTGACTGTGTTTAAACAGAAAGAAAGATAATTGTCAAAACAACATTATTATGTTTGGTATGGAAGTATACATTAACTGATTCCATCTGGTTTGCTTATCAACATGACTCAAGACCACAGTAACCTGCTTATTACTGTGTGTCTTCTGCCCAGCAGTTCCTCTTCCTGCTTCCACCTCACACTGTGTTTTGTACTTTCCATGACAAAAACAATTTTTTTAAAAAAGCACATCCATTCATTCTGGCATGCTGGCCACGAGGAATCCATGTGTGCGCATCGACGTTTGCTGAGGCTAGTTTTCCTTCAAATGCTGTGAGACGACACTCATATATAACCAACTTAAGGGAGAAATGAGTATTCACTTGACTTCTGTTTCCACAGGGGATAGTACTCATCACGATGGGAATCACACAGAGAAGACTTGGCCGGAGGCAGAAGCAGGAGGCCTGTGCACGTCTCCATAGTCATCATCAAGGCAGAGAGAGCAAACCTCAAGGCCCACCCCCTGTGCCATTCCTTCCTCCAGCAATACATTATCTCATAAAGGTGGCACTACCTTTCCAAACATCAATATCAACTAAGGATTTAAACACATGACCCTGTTGAGAGACCACTCACATTCAAACCATGAAGGTGTTCCAAGTCACAGTTGAAATATTCTGGATGTAAACTGGCCCCTATTGTAATTATCTGAATACCAGCATGTCCAATTATAGGAGAAGAATGCTTTTCTGACAGCAAGTCATGATATTGTATGTTAAGATGTCTAAACAGGGGGCTGGAGAGGTGGCTCAGGGGTTAAGCCTCTGCCTTGCAGGCAGAAGGTCCTGAGTTCGGATCCTAGACCCCACGTATAGACGCTGGGCGGAAGCGGGGCGACCTGGTCCTGGTAGGGCGGAGCCTGTGAATCGCAGGGCAGAGTAATAAACAAGGAGGAGGTGGAGGTGGTCCATGGTAGTTCCCGAATTTGCCCATGGTTCTACACACACACACACACACACACACACACACACACACGCGCGCACAATTGAATAATAAAAAAATAAAAAAGATGTCTAAACAGATAACAATACTTTTGATGCCTTTTGTGCATAAAAATTTATGTCCATAAGTATATGTATGTGATCTTTTTTTATATTTAAATTCAAAACCACAAAATAACTTATTAGACTGGTGAACATTTTATTTCCCTCTTGAAAAAAACGAGGGCTTTTGAACTCAATATTCTACCCACTGTTTAGCAGAATGAATCAAGAATTATAATCTCAAGTTTGTCCAATGGCTGCTTCATTTAAGCTACAACTTCTTCAGGTGTCTTGACAATAAAATTGCAGTAGTTCAAAAGTAATTTCAATATTTAATTCCATCTAAATGAGTAAAATGAAATGAATATTAATCATGTGGACACAAGGTTTTTCTGAACCATTTCCAGAGCCAGAGTTACATTAACAGATGTTTCTGAAGACTTTCAAGTAATCAGAGAGTGAGTGTTCCAGGTGTCCGGGTCTCAGGCATCCTGAGCTTTTCTCTGGTTTTCCTACAGCAAAAAAAAAAAAAAAAAAAAAAAAATTAAAAAAAATATTTGCCACGTTCAGGTGGACATTCCCCAAATGCCTAGCTGTACATGTTCATTTATCTGGAACATAAGGTGTTTTCTAGAGGAAAAAACAAACCTAAAAATTTGTCATTCTAGATGCTTTCTAAAACCTCTAGGGTCAGGGGATAAGAAGCCAAATTTCCCAACAGCTGCAGAGGGTGACTGTGTTCCCAGGAAGGTAAACATCCATACCCACTCCCACAGTGAGCTTTGAGAGCATTCCAGCATTAAGAAAAAAAAGTGGTGGGTTTATTATTCTAGAAGCAAATCATACTCAAGGTTCAGGGGATGGGATTAGACAGTATGGGTTCAAAGTTTCAGAAATTCAGGAAATACATAATGTCTCTATTCCAAAGGCTAAAGACGATCATTTATGCAACCCAGTCTGTACTCTGGCAATAAAGTAGGTTGGACAGTAAAGCCTAAACTTAATATGGGATAATTTTGTTAGGATTAAGAAGTTATATTTCTATGGTTTTCAGCCACTTCTCTGTGTGTGGAATAGAAACCCAAGAATATGACACTAAGTAGATATGCTCAGTGTTAACACATTGGAGACAGGTCCAATAGTCAGTTCACAGTAAGAAGGAATTCTGTAGCATCTGAAATCAGAGGCAAATAGGGAGAAGCGGAGGAAGACACATGTAAAGAGACCAAAGCTGGACCATGAGAAACTTTTCCAGTCACTAAACAAACTATACCACAATTTAAGCACTTGATTCATATTGGTACCTTGTGACAATGAATTGAGTCCCTGTCAAGCTTGTACCTGATAAATCGGTATAAACACAATAAGTGCATTCGATTTCCCTAAACAACATAATTCTAAAAATGAATGCAATGGTATTAGCAAGTAGTGAAAAGATCATTAGAAACATTCTAATTGCTACTCCAAGAGGCAGAACGTTCTTTGAAAACAGATGGAAGAGTTTTGATGTACATTCCCAGAGAGCAGTGCGTGTTTGGGAAATACCTTATAGCTGAGAGGATGTTGGAAACCAGCACTCCCTAGCTTCTTTGTTAAAGTTGTGCTGCAGACAGAGTGCTTTCTAGAAACCTAGAGGGAAGCTCATGCTTGCAGTGTTGATGGAGGATGCTGGGAATGCTGTTGTCTCCGCGGTCTGCAGGGAGTGTTTGTGAAAGAAGAATGTCCACAGAGTGATACTTAAACACAACCCAGACATTGAATTTTACAAGCTGTCCCTTGTCTTAAAGAAAGAAGGGGGAAGTCATATAAACATAAATGGATCTTAGAACTTGTCCTTCCCTGGAGATTTTGGGAATGGCATTAAAGAGACAGACTCATGACCTGTAATTGACAGAACACACATGAAAGTGGAAAGAATTGTGGATTGTCACAGGGAAAGTGCGTTTTGAGTCCTGAATACAATAGGACATTGAAACTGACATATTCTGAAACTTCCTCTAAAGAAATCCCTTAAGAAGGATCAGAGAAGAGCTGTGGGAATAAGAGGCTTAAAATAGGAAACAAGAAGAAGAAAATTCCCACACAGGACTCATGTTCAGAAACCACATTCTAAAAGGATGTCTAGAAATTGATCAATGGTGTATTTACGAATGAAATAATAAAAGAATGATTAAAAAAAGAAAGAGATCAATGGGTGATCCCACAGGCAAATATCATGCCTATGGTCATAGCTAGGAGTTCTGAAGACAGAACCTAACTAAGGGAGGGTGACCCTGGTGGGCAGATACTTGTGCTTCAAAGTTCATTTCCAATACACCAGTGTTGAGAGCCACGCGTGACTGGGCTTTAAGGCTCTGCCATCAGGGACAGATACACAGCATGGTGGTGAAACTGGCCAGACTGTAAAACATGCAAGTAGAGTTCTCTGACTACTCTTCTTTCTCACCTTCTTGCCTTCTGCCAGGGGATGCCATGGGAATAAAAGACCCTTATTTGTTCTGGACCCTGGGGACCCCCAGGAAGGGTCCCCAGGGTCCAGAACCATGAGCCAGGAAATTTCAATAAATTTTAAGTTACCTAGGCTGCGATCAATTTTTAAGAGCTGCCCTAAACAGAGGAAGGCACTTGATGTTAATGCCCCTCGATCCTGTTGTGTTTCTATCTATCAATACGATACCTTTTAGAAAATAAGTCTTCAGCTCAGGTTTGGATCACGTCATGAGATGAATAACTTCCTAAGAGGAAGAAGAGACCCCAAGATTTCCTGGTTTCACCATGTAACATGGCAAGACACAGCAAGAAGGCTTTGATTTACAAACCAGGATGCTCTCACCAAGAACCAAGTCTACCAGCACCTGCATCTTGCTCTTGCTAGACTCCCTGGAGTAATTAACATCTGCAGTTAAGCCATTGAGTCTATGCTATTCGTTGTACAGCCGCCAATAAGACTAAGATACCTATCCGTGTCCGGCAGTTAATGAAGTTAATTTGAAAAATTAACCTGAGGAGCTGCAGCAGGTCGAAGCCATGCAGACTGGTGGAACAGAGCAAGCATCCAGGCAGGAGCGCAGCATCCTCTAGCTATTTAGTAGAAGCTTCTCAATTAGAAGATGGCAAGAGAGCAAGCTGCTGAAAAGAAGGTAAAGAGGCAGGCGATTAGTTGAGTCATAAATAAATAAATAGACAGATAGATAGTGCAACATTATAAATTTCTTTTTTAAAAGAAGTTAAAGAAGGAAGTCATAATTGATCCATAAATAGTTTTACTTTATAATTTCTTTTAAAAAGTGACTACTTCTGAATTTGAGACTATCCAAATTTGGGGATATGGGAAGGCAGAAAAGTTAGGATCAAATGACACAAGGTGAGGAAGACTTGAAGGACCACTCTTGACTGTGAAGGTCAAACAGGGCTAACACCCAAGCCTAGGAAGGCCTCTCTGGACATCTCACTTCTAGATCTGTAAGTTGGTAAACCTGGGTGTGCTAAGCCACCAAGTGAGACAATTTGCTGGGCAGTCGCGGGAAGCCAGTAGATAGGACACGGTAACATGAAAGCATTTAGGTATACGAATAACATTAAGTTAACTAGAGTTAAGAAAACAAAATCATTGGATATGGGAATGAACTTCTCAGCAATTTCATGCCATATATTCCAAAGAGGAATCAAAGTAAATTCAGCTTCTGAATGAGCGTGGGAGAAGTAATATATATGTACATGGTATGAAACTCACTCCATGCTATGTTACTCCAGCCCCAACCTCCTTCGTTGCTATCTTTCAGATGACCATCCCACGGTCTTTCAGAATAATTATTGTTTTTCATATTTCTTTCTTTTTCTTTCTTTTTCTTTCTTTCTTTCTTTCTTTCTTTCTTTCTTTCTTTCTTTCTTTCTTTCTTTCTTTCTTTCTCTCTCTCTCTCTCTCTCTTTTTCTTTCCTTCTTTCTCTCTTTATTTCTTACTTGTTCTTTTTAATCAAAGTCTCAGTGGCTCAGGCTGGTCTTGAACTAACTGCACAGCCAAGAATGACCCTGAACTTCTGATCTTCTACCTCCCAGGTATTGGGATTACAGGATTGTGCTAATCCTCCCCCCCCCCCCAGTTTGTGTGGTTCTAGGGATCTAGCCCTGTCTGATGCTGGGCAAGCACTTTACCAACTGACTTATACCTCCAGCCCTTGACATCTGCTTTAAAAAAAAATCAACCTGTGTCATTTTAGTTGCTCACATCTTCCAATTAAGCCAGCTCACTGTTGTTGAGCTCTTTCTGTCTGGTTTTCCTGACCATACTTCCCACTTAGGATGTACTAGTTGTATTGTACACATGAAGAAGAGCTATCCTAACAACAGAAACTGAATAATTAAATCAAATACAGAATCAAATACAGTAGTTTTAGAAGATTTTAATATATATTGGTGTAAAACTTAATAAAATGATGTACTATGTGTGCACACACGCGTCTTTGTAGGCACACACTTGTTCCTTTGTGCAATGTGTCTGTGGAGGTCAGAGGACAGCCTCCTTGGGTTTTGGTCCTCATTTTTCCACTTTGTTTGAAGTGGGTTCTCTTCATTGCTGTGTAAGCCACACTAGTTAGCCTGGAAGTTGCCAGACTGTTCTGTCTGCCTCCCGTTGTTCTTAGGGGCATGGGAGACTGCAGACTCACTTTTTTAAAAAATTTATTTTCTATTCTTTTAGGGTTTTATAGATAAATGCAAGGAATTTCTATCAGTTTCAGCCCATACTCTCCAAATCACCTCCCTCGTCTCACTGCAGACCTAATTTCACACCTTTCTGTGACACTAAGACCACTTAGTGTCATCTGGGTAGCCTTTAGCAGCAAGTGCCTGGCATTTGCTGGCAGACATGTTTCTATCCACCTACACTCTCCTGCCCAAGATGATATTATTATTACATACTAAGGGTTGGGATTAAGATTACAATATCTAAAAACCTTCAAAAACTGGAAATATGGTCATAGCATTTGGTATATATATATATGCCTATATTTTAGAAAACTAGTTTTATTTATTTGTGTACTATGTAGTGTTGATAAACGAGGCTCACAACTTAAGCTTTTGCACCCTTTTTCATGTTTTATATTTTAGCATCTGAAATTTTTGCTTTCTTATTTGTTTTGTTTATTTCTGGTTCTTTATTAGAGTCTATTTCAGAACACAAAAGAAATATGTTCTGATTTTTAACCAAGAGAATGAAATCAATACACTAAAGGAAAACGACAAATCATATGTTTACACAGTCTTCTTCACAATTAGATTCCAAAATTTACAGCTTGGGATGGTCTTCCTAACTTCTACCTATGTTAAATACAAACAAACAAAAATTGTCCCTAAGTATCAGTGTACGCTGTTGTTATTGCTATTTTTCTAAAAGTATATCCTTTTGTTTTGCAAATTAATCTTTGTCTTTCTTTTATCTCCTTTCTAATAGTTCACTGATATCAATGTTATAAATATTGCTCCAAGCTCAATAATATTCTTCAGTTTGGATAGTAAACTATACTGTAATTTCATCAATATTTCCCTATTGAAAAACATTTTAGATGGTTTGCAAGTCTTTTTCACATAACACAATGCTGTTTTGAATATCCTTTTGTATACATTGTTCCATATTTGTGGTTTATATTCTAGAGGTAGATTTCCAAAAGCATACTGCATTATCAAGGGAAATGTACAATCTTAATTTTAGTAGACAATGCCAAATACATCTCACAAGTTGTGGGAATTTGAGCTCTAAGAACAATGCATGAGAACACACATTATTCTACTGTCTAAGCAATTGGATGTTTTAAATGTTTTATTCTATTGCTACCCTATGATCATAACAAAGCACCATTTATCTTTTATCTGAATTTATTTCATAATAAGAGTCTTTTATACATTTATTTTCCATTCACTTTCCCTGTGTGGAGAATGTTTTTGCATTTTATTTAGTTTTATCCGAAACAGGTTTTTTTCCCCCATAACTTGTTGGAGAATCTTACTTTTAGTGACAATTATATTTATTTTACCATGTAACTTGCAAACAGTTTCTTAGACTCTTTGATATTTTGATTATGGTGCCTTTCATTGAGATAAAAAAATAGTTTTTATATACTCAAATGTGCTATTTTCTACTTTTTTTCCATTTTATACTTTTGAAGTTCCATTATAATTTTTGAGAAGAAAAATACTTATTAAGTACTACTTGCATTCTTTTTAACTTTCTATTCACTTGGGTTCATATGTTTACTTGTAAAGAGATGAATATATGCAAAGAGAAAGAGAGAGATATCTAGTCTAGATTAGGAAGGGTAACCCCACTAACACTTAATATTTGAGAAAACGTCTATTCAATGAAAAGCTTCCATACATATATATGTGTGTGTATGTGTGTATGTGTGTGTGTGTGTGTGTGTGTGTGTGTGTGTGTGTGTGTATGTGTATGTGTGTGTACATTCTAGGCTATCTGAACCCCTGCTATATATTATGGAGTAAGAACCATCTTGAGAGCTTGAATGAATGAATTTATCCTGTGCAGCAAAACTTAAAATAAAAGTATTATTAATCATATTTCACAGGTGAAGAACTGGAAGCAACATAGACAAAAGCATGTATGAACTCCAAGTGGATAAGGTGTGGGTGTGGATGTGAGTTTGGATCCAAAAAATGTGAGTCTGGAGTTTAGGTCTTTTAAATAACAATATTTAGCACAAGAATAGGACAGATAAGAACAACATCAGATCATTCGCCTTTCGCAAAAGATTGTCAGAGCTAGCTCTTTCCATAATTTGGAGAGAGGAGAGGGAGAAGGAGAGAGAGAGAGAAAGAGAGAGAGAGAGACAGAGAGAGAGACAGAGAGAGAGAATTATTTTTATGCATGGAGCATCAGTAGAGATCAGAAGACAACTCTCAAAAGTTGGTTCTTTCCTTCTACCATGTTTGCTAGGTTTGCAGGCAGGTTCCATATCCTAATGCCTAACGTCATCAGTGTTAATTTTGATCGTTAGTAATATAAATTATTTGCAGTATTTTCATACTGTTAAGACATCTGCATGTAAGTTTACCACATAACAATTCCATCTCATTTTAAAGACATAGCTATTATTAAAATCAGTTGGTGATTTGGACTCTTCTAAAATTATATTAACTAGTTTCTGTCAGCTCCTCTAAGAACAATGAGAATTATTGTGTCAACCATTATTAAGTATCTGCTGTTAGTTCTGTTACAGAACTAACAAGGAATTCATGGATTTCAAAGCTAAGATCTAGAATAAAGGTACAACAGAATGGCAGGGAAAGTAGCTTTTCAACCTGAACAGCATAGGAGAGATTTCTGAGCTAGAATTCCTCTCAAATTCAGTTACCCATGTAACTGACTAGGAGAATTCACTTATTATAAAATTACCTTCCAAGAAGCCCGGAGGATAAAATGTTTTAGAAATCATGGTGAATCAGAGAAGATACATTAGAGTACATTGTGGTAAATTTTCTGATTCAAAATAAGAACTGAAAGGCTACCCCTAGACAACATAAAACATATGACATTAATCTATATTCAAAGAACTGAAGCTAATGTAAAAATGGAAAAAATGTGTTCAAGTTCTAGGTGTGCTAGAATTTGCATCAATTTGCCAGAATCCATAAAATATTTTATGAAGAAACCTATTAGTGTCTTAAGGCTGAAATTATTTATAATGATTTTCATAGCTAATATATAATACTCAATGACAGAAGTCATTGGAATAGACTGACTGACTTGGTCAGAAATAAAAATGAACCATAAACAATAGAAAGAGATCTTCAGAGAACCTAGATAAACAAAATAAAATTACAGTAAATGTGCTGTCTAAGTTCAAGACAATAAAATATGTCTATGAACTTTGGCAGAAATCTAGAAATGTTAAAGAACCAATGGAAAACCCAACTGAAAATGACAGTAACCCAAGTACAAAAGTGAAAAGATGGATGAATAGCAAGTGAAACAACATCTAAGATAGAGTTAGTGAATAAAAGACAAGGGAGAGGAAATAAGCAACCAAAAACTGGAACATACAGGGAAGACCACAGAAGATTTGAAGAGTCACAGATTAAAGAGTCTATTATGTGTATAAAACTGAAGAGAAGAGGGGATAGAGAACACAGGAAGTATTAGAAGGATACTATATTAAAAATTAACCAAGAATTATGAGTATGAGTGTAACCAACTACTAAATTCATACACTGAGATACTCTAAACTAGGATGAAAAGATAGTTATTGTAGTGAGAACATCATGGGTTTATCTCAAGCACATAAATTTGAAGCAATGAAATTAAACCCAAAGTGTACACTGCAGAGTTCTACTAATACAAAATTCAATAGCAGACTGATTTGGGTTGAGGTAACTCAGCCAGTAAAGTACTTACTGAGTCCATAAACGAAAATGAAATCAGGAGGTAGGTAATGGTTACCTAATTCTGTGGTTAAAGTTTTTGCCTCACAGCAAAGGGACCTGAGTTTGGATGCCTAAATCACATGCAAAAATATTGGGTGAATACGGCCACATTCTAAGATTCCGGCCCTGGGAGGTAAAGCCTGGGAAACCCCAGAGCAAAACAATAAGGAGATAAAGACACGATTCCCATTGTTACCCTTGGACCTCTAGAGAAACACACACTCACGTATCCTCTAGTACACACACAGGGACACACACACAAAAATCATGCTTTGACACTTTACGTAAGCATTTAAAAACAAAGCAAAGATAATAATTGTGGATTAAAAAAAAGAAAAATATAAATTCCAGCCTGAAAATTCTTGATTAGACTATTGTTGTCTACTTTAAATATTCCACCCTCTTATGCTTCCTCTACTTGAATTTGGATGCTCTAAATAATGCTTCAAGTTGCTTTGCTTTATTAAAAAAATCTTGAAGGTTAGCGAGATGGCTTAGTGGGCAAAGGCACTTGCTCCCAAGCATGACAACTGGGATTCTAACCCTACAGCCCACTTGGTAGTAGGAAGGAGAAAACTGGCTCCCATTAGTTGTCCTCTATCCTCCACCTGTCCATATGGCATGGGTACACATACATCACACACACACATACACATCACACACATACAACACACTATATATATACACACAAACACACACACACACACTAAACCACATACTACACCCAAATACCATACAAACCATGCATACATACTCACCACACACATACAAACCACACACACACACACACACACATCACATACACACATATGCACCACACATACATAACACACACACAACACATACTACATATATACACAAACTCACAGGCACACACACTACACCATACATCACACCACACACACACACACACCACATAACACATACACATACACTATAAATAAATATTTAAAAAGAAAACCGAAAATTTTTAAAGTGCTTTTATGTTTCTTGTTTCAAAATATATAATATATGAAGTCTCCATGCAAATATCTTTACTTTTATGATATCATGACTTCTTTCTAAACACAAATGTAGAACAAAGCTGTTAGGTTTCACTTCCATTCTGGTTTGAATGGAAGAAGACAACTAGGTAAAAGTGTTGCTACTCAATTATTCAATTAAGTTACATTTTGATTGCTGGCTTGACATTGAATTACTGTTGTGAAACAATCTTGCTGATGGTATCTGTGACCTTACATCATGTCTTAATGAGACTTGGAGAAAATATACAAAATCCTAAATAGCTGAAACTATTTAATGGTTTTAATGAGAACACATCAGCGTGCCAAACATAAGCAAATGTGTGAAATTACTTTCTCATCATTAAGTGTGAATGCTGAAATTGAGGGGTCAGCTCTATGTTGAACAAACTCTGGAGGAGTTGGAAGACCTAATCATTTATAATTGAAACAGTAAGTAACAGTTAATAGTCAGAAGAATGAATTACTCTGAGATTTGCCAAGAAAAGTCTGAAAAAAAAAACATTTCCTTCATCAGGTGTAAGAGAAACAATGACTATCATTTTATTATAAAAGAAGAACATTACAAAATACCAGAATAGTGGTAAGACCTAATGGTGCCACTTTATTCCATGAAGTGCGAATGGCAAGAAATTAACCAAAGTTAAATGTACATCGCTATAATATTTTCTTTCTCTTTCTAAAAAAAATTCATTTATTTGAGAGTGAGTAAGAGCTATTGAGAGAGAGAGAGAGAGAGAGAGAGAGAGAGAGAGAGAGGGAGAGAGAGAGAGAGAGAGAGATCAAAGGCATGCATGCATGCCATGGCACATGGGTGAAGGTCAGTGGATAACTTTCATAAGCTGATTCTCTTCTTCTACCCCATGAGAATCAAACTCAGATCTCCCAGTTTGTGAGCAGGTGCCTTATCCTCTAAGCCATCTTGCTGACCTTTAAGATTTTTATTTTCATATGAATCACTAGGTTGACATCATCATCCTGAGACGGTCTCTTTCTTTATTCTTCTAGCACACTGCAAGCACCCTGAAGGCAAGAACAATGTCTGATCTCATCCCTGTGCACTGCCACCTTGTAATGCTCAATAACACGTGTCCAATGAAACCACAAAAGGAGTTATTCATACATGCCCACATCGATATTGCATCCTAACAGAACACCATAAGGCCAGCCCCTAGATAAGGTTTGTAAACATAAAACAGTGGAATATGGCCCATGAAGATATTTCTACTTGCCTCCACAGATTTATTCTCTTTCATCTTGAAAGAACAACCATATTGTGTATCCGCATCCTTGACATTTTTCCCCTGGAGAGTCACAGTAGAATAGATGGATGAGTAGTTTTCTTTCTTCCTTCATTGGTTGCTGTTCTTATCATGGAATATGGGCAAAATGGCTGGAGCTCTTGCAGCTTCATTGGATGAAGTAGAACCATGTATTGATTGAGTTTGTGAAGCAAAAATAGAAAAATAAGCATTCCTTTCCTTAGTGGCATAATGAAGTCACTGTAGAAGTCCTGCTATGGAAGCCTCCAGAATTAATCAGCAAGAGAAAACAAAATATCTTTCTCATTTAAGCTACTGCTATTTAATCTTTTTGAGTTTCATTTCTGCTGTGTTAGCTGGCACTAAACCCAACTACACAAGTCATCCTGTACAGAAAAAGAGCAAATTATCACATAGAGTGTATTGTTGGATGAATACGTAATGATTGTTATTGTCAGCCTGTCACCTAGGAGACTAGCCTTGTGGCCCACCTTTGAGAATCTCAAGATTAAGCCTGGCATGGACACACCTGTGAAGATTGAGCATCTTGGTTCTTCTAGCTGATATGGGACAAGCCAGCCCGTTGTGGGTGGGAACATTCCCTAGGAAGATGGTCTAGGACAGTGTGAAGACATACAGATGAGCAGTCAACACACATCCATTCCCTCTCTGTGTCGTGGCTGAGGTATATTGTATTCATATCTCTTGGTTTCTGTTGCTGTGATTTCATGGCCAGGATGGGCTCTATAACTTGGAACTGTGAACTGGATTTGAACCCTTTCCTCCTGAGTTGCTAGAGTCAGGTATTTTTTACTTTATAACATGCAATTTTGTAACATGTATGAAAATTGAAGCAACACAACTTCATGATGTCACTGCTTCTCAAATTTTCCATCACTTGATATAAATCACATGTCTGAAAATCAATCCCACAGCTTCTACCCAGCTACATGCAGTCACTCACCCTGTCAAATACTCAGCTGTGAATCTCTCTTATGTAAGATATCATATGTGTGCAAGGAAGAGTATGAGTGCTTCCTAGCAGAACATTTCTGTGGACCAAACCCGCTTCACAGAGAGCACAGTGTCAAACAAACTCTATCCCCTCCCCCCAAGCATTCTCTTCCTGCCCCATTTCTGCCTTCAAGAAAGCTTCTCTTTGGCTGCACTTTTCTTTCCTCTGTTCTGTAGCTGAGCTTATCGCCCTGCATCTCACTACACCTAGCCACGTAAAGCAGAGCAAGATCGCAACAATGTCTGCTATGTTTTTACTTCAAATGCAGAGTCAAGGGATGAAGACTGTAAAGACACAGCTGTTGGAGCAGGTGCGGCAAAGGATGTCCAGGGGTCCTGGCACTGGCTGGAATCAAGCAGGTCAATTGAGCATTTTGGTCTTCTTTTGTGAAGAATATAAAAATGACATAGAATCAAAAGGAAGGGCTGTCTGCACAGCTGGGTACATGTGGCTACTGACTGAACAGGAAAGAGACCAAGAAATGGAATGGAGAGAAACAGACATTCAAAGCAAGACAGCCCTGAGTCCACAGAAACACCAAGGACAAAGTGGCCTGCCCCATGTCATCAGAAGTTCAAGGTTCAAGGTTGTCAGGTGCTAAGCAAAACCCTGGGGATGACTCTCCTATCAACATATCATCTAGGGAAGGCTGGGTTGTGCTCTCAGGAGACTGGGTTGAATTAGGCTCTGAGCAAGATTGTAGGAGATTGTCTCATGGCTAGGGAAGCACTAGCCCATGTGGGTGAGATTTTTTTCCCCAGGTTAGGTAGATATAATGGAGGGAGATGTTCAGGGAGTTGGCAGACATGCTGTCTGGCAAGTAAGTTTTTTCCCTCTTTTAGGTGGATATTGCAGGTGGATATCTGTGGATGTGGTGTGGTCAGTTCCCTTGGCTCATAAACAGAACAAGATCCCTTGCTTCCTTAAGCCGGTTGGTCATACATGGGCAACATACAGACACACTGTGACAATGTTCTTGCTTCATGCCCCAAAGTGAAATCACCAGACTTCTGCTTTTAGGCTGCATCTCTGAGTGCTCACTGACCACTGGACTAGTTCCTCGGGTCTCTGTGGACTCCAGTTAGCCTGTTCTGCCACTTACAACTCCATTCAGCACTTGGCTCCGTAACTGATACCTCAAAGGAACATTGTGCCCTCAAATACCATTGTCCAGTGAGACTGAAATTTCCCTTTATATACACAGCTAATAACATCTCTTTGGGATAAGTTTTTCCTAATCTAGCTTCCTACCAGCCTTACCCCGACACACCTATATAATTAGATTTCCTGCATATTTTTTCTTGATTTCAAAGTGACTTGAAGCATGAAGTAAATTATTGCCTGGTGTTGCTTCTTGCTTTGGGCATGTATTGTGGAGTTCCTGTCTGAGTAAATAGGTCAAATGTCACTAGATTTTAATAAACCAAGCATTGAAAAAACTTTCAGCACTTGGTATAGTGATAGGATATATATTGTGGAATTTTTACCCTTTAAGAAATTACTTATCATAAGATTAGCATGTTGATTTGTCTCTGTGAAAACAGCTGTACTTTTTAAATATTTATTTATTTTATTTATGTGACTCTGTATGTGTGTGTGTGTGTGTGTGTGTGTGTGTGTGTGTGTGTGTGTGTACCAAGGGAGACTTGGTAAGCATATCCTGGATTGCTTCTAGGATTTCCCAGGCTCTACCCACTGGGTCTCGAAGTGCAGGCCACTGCCATTTCTACCTGTTATTTTTTACTGGGACCTGGGATCCAAACTCAGGACCTTCTGCTTGTGAGCCAGAGTTCTTAACCCTAAGCCATATCTCTGGCCCCAACAGCTGTACTTTTTACAAATCCATTTGACAATGCAGCAAAGTACATTTATTGAGTTTCTGTTTTCCGTGAAGTTCAAAAGGAATCTTAGTACAAACAACCAAGAACAGGCATTAGAAATGACTTAATGCATATTATCAATTAATTAAAAATAGCTATCGAGGGCTTACAATACAACGTACTTACTACATGAAGGTAATAGTCACAACAAAGGATGATCCAAAGATATGAAAGATGGTACATCTAGCTTCAGAAGTTCAGTAAGTTATAAAATAGAACAATTGATACAAGAAAGTATGCTATCAAAGTTACCTGTAAAAGAAAGACTTCTTCAATGAGAAATAAGCTAGAAACAATTTTTTTAAAAAAAATCAGAATAGAAAAATATTGGGCCAATCAATTAATCAAAAGAAAAACATATTTTCGTATGTATATTTTCTGTTTTCCTATGTATATTTGTGTGGTATGTGTGTAGCTGTATGTGAGTTTACATGTGCATGGATGCTCTTCTACTTTATTCTTTCAAGTCTGTCTAATTAAACCAGGATCTCACCTGTAAGACTCATCTAGCTAGCCAATTCCCAGGCTTCACCTTCCACAGCTGGAATTAAGGTGATTTGCTATAATCTCACCAGAGATGTTGCTTGGGACCTGGGAATCCAAACACCAGTCCTTTCATTGTGAGACAGACACTTTGACTTCTGAGCTATCTTCCCAGCCCAAGAAAAACATGGATTTTTTTTTAATTCAATTATGCATGTGTGCGTGTGTATGTGTGTGTGTGTGTAACCACGGGCGAATTCGGGAATCACCATAAACCGCCTCCACCTCCTACTTGTTTACTCTGCCCGGGATTCACAGGCTCCGCTCTACCAGGACCAGAAATGCAGGCCGCCCCCGCTTCCGCCTGGCTTCTATACATGGGGTCTAGGATCTGAACTCAGGACCTTCCATCTGAAAGGCAGAGGTTAACCCCTGAGCCACCTCTCCAGCCTCATAGCACAGTTTTAAATATGCAATTCTAATTATATATTAAATATTACATAAAAGCTCTGCAGTGATATGGCTGGGAATGCTTAAACCCTCACTCTCTGAAGGGCACAATGCCTACATATGGCATTTTCTACTGTCTGTATACTACTATATTACAGTACCAATGTACTATACTATGCACAGTAGAATACTGTAGTGCTGTAGTATAAATTCTTTCACCATGGTTCATTGTAAATCACCAAGTCTCTCAATGCCATGGAGCATTAGTTTGGGAGGAGGACTCTCCTTGCCTGTCTGGCATCTTCTGCATACCTCTGATTATGTGCCTAACTTGAAAAAATAAATTCAGGTAAATCTTTTCATAACAATTTGCCAACATGTATCAAAGTTCTTCAAACTGTGTCTACCACTTGACTACATAATTTCATTTCTATAACCCATCCGAAATTATTTCAGATCATTTTGGACACTATGCAGAAATTTGGTCATAATAACTATGAGAGTGCCAATAACTAGGGAGTAAGTGAAGAATAACATGAGACAGAGTGGTAGCAATTAAATGGGTTTATAAAACTGGTTTTTATATTTATAAAATATGGTTACAAAGCTTTCGGGACAACAGGGAGAGGTTTTGCTACTTAAATGAAGTGAAAAGTGAGAACCGGTGCTCCTGTGTGGGTCTGTAAAGTCTTCTGAAAGTGCACGCAGAAGAATAATGTGACCATCTATTTAAATGACAGTGACTGAGTGTTTGAATAATTTTTCTGCAAACCTAGAGCTCAGCACACACAAAATACTTGGCATATATTTATTCCTCTTTCATGTTTTCTTCTGCTTTTCTGTATTTTCCAGATTTGCTTGCATGAAAATGATTTACTTATATAGAAAATATCAGCATAAAATGGTAGAATCTTTATTGTGCTAGGTATCAGAGAAATATTAAACCTGGGCTTTTTGCTCATGGGGATTCTGGGTAACTAGTAATCAAAACGACTGGTGAATAACACCATAGAAAAAGGATCACAAAGCCAAAGTGAGAACATTTTCTTCACCACACTGTCTATCAAGAAAGATAAGGTCAGAGAGAGAAAAGTTTTTCAAGAGGGAGAAGCCCTCTGGATGGGGCAAGATACTCATTTGAATCACATCAAGGAGAAAGTGTTTGGCAAACCACAGCCCAGGAATAAAGTTATCCCACTTTCCATTTCTGGAAATCTGGCTCCATTGTGCTCGTGCATTTGTGGTTAAACAGTTGATACAGTGATTGGTTAAAGCCTGAAACTCATGAAGCACAGGGCATCTGGTCCTTTGCAGACAAATGTCAGCCTTTGATCTAGAAGAGAAACAATTTCAATAGTAAACGTCTGTGAAATAAGATCTATCCAATTGTTGGAAAATTACTCTTGAAAAGTCAATGTGGTTGAATTTCTTTCTAGTTTTCTTATTTGTGTGTGTGTGTGTGAGGGGGGGGGAGAGAGAGAGAGAGATGGAGACAGAGAGACAGAGACAGAGACAGAGAGACAGAAAATGAGAAAGTGAGATAGAGGAGAGTGAAATGAGACTGGAGAAAGATGCATGTTAAATACACCTAATGAGTTAAGATCATGCTGTTAAATTACAATCGGAAGCATAAATACACAATCCTGCAAATAAAATGGAGATTAATTACAAATTCAAACGCATTAGCATTAGGTGAATGGCCAATTAAATAACTAATTATCTTGAAAAATTAACTGCCTGCTTAAGTAGATGGCCACACCTCGCCACATCTCCTTCCACAGTCCACACAGGTGTCTCCTGTCTCCAGTATTTCACTGACCTGGTGCGCCTGTATACCAACTGACTTACTCATTCAACTACCTGTTCATTCTAGAAACAGAAAAAACCATTTCACATCAATTACTATGCTTGTATCCTGAACTAAAGTCAGGAAAGTTGTCTACTCACCTCAAAATTCACTCTGTAGCCAAAAATCCTCCTATCTCCACCTCCCAAGTGCTTTGACTGATTTTCTTCATTTCACTGTATTGCCACTTTTAGGAATTTCTGGACCATATTGTACATGATTCACAGAATAAATCAAAGTGGCATTAGGAACACCTATTTTCTCTTTACTTGACATGCAAATATATTTTCTTCCTTAAAATCATTATCTTCCTAAGTTTGAAGTTTTGGTACAAAGCCAAGTTTCATGTGAATGTTTCCTCCCCAACACTGATTCTTCCCACCCTTTATGCTTTCAAAGTGAAAGAGAATAGATAAATAAATACTATGGTCAAGGATACATAGAGAGATAAAAGTGATAAAAAAAAAAAACAAGGAAGGAATCTTGAAACTAAAACATGCCACAAATTACAAGGCTGAAGAGATGGCTCAGCAGAAAATGTTTAGAAGCCTGATGAAATGGATTCAGACCAGATACTGGGCTAGAAGCATTGGTACCAAGTGTCTGTAATCCCAAAATACCTCCAGATAATGGAGCCACAGCTCTCCAGAAGCTTCCATGCCAACCAGCAGGTAGAAGAATGATGCCCAAAGCTTATTCACTGCTTCCACATGCAAGCCTGTGCCTGCAATCACACATGCACACACATGTACACTCACCCATCATACACGTACACATACACATACACATACATCGTACACAACAGAAGAAAATGAGAACTAAATTTTTCCATTGCAAATCTTCCATATATGGAGATGGTGGACCCTTTAAGAGTCTGGGTCCCAAAGGTGGCTCTGAAGTCCTTGGGGGCTCTACCCTTTGAAAGGAAAGAATTAGGATGGTCCTTCAGCGACTGCAGGAAGCTCTCGCGGAGCAGCTGCTCAGTAATGAGGCTTGCCTTTACGCTTGCCTCTCTGTGTGTGGTTGAATCCTTTCTTTTTCTTAGTCATGTTGTGAGGCAGCCGAGGGCCTGTGTCAGGATTTCAGAACTCTATTTAGTTCCAGCAGCCCCCAGAATTGTGGACCAATTGTGACCCTCTTTTCCCCATAGTTCTAGGCTTCAGGCATTCTGTGACCACAACAGAAAATGTATAAATACTAAATACACATACCTCTAAATGCCCCAGGATTATTTACTAATAATGCTTTAGATTTCTAAAAAGATGCTAACATTGTGACCTAACTTTATCAAGTCAATGTCATTTAAAAACATTTGCTCTTTTATTTCTAAAAACACATGGAGCATTCTAATCATAAACCAAATGACTGGTGTGTGCAGAGTCCATTTCCCACATCTCTCCTCGAGTATCTTCTATTTTTATCATGAACTCCCTTTTAATCAACTGTAGGTTATTTAAAATAAATTCCTACAACTTAACGGAAAAAAAATAAAAATAAACCAAACAACTAAATTTAAAATTAAATTGCCTGGGCACATCCGTGTGTACTGAAGAGGGCTGTAACTTTCCAAGTGTTTATCTTCGACAAAGGGCACAGTACTAGAACTGACTGAAACACACAGAGAAGACAACAGAGCTCCTTGAAGACCTTGTGTACCAGAAGCTATCTCCTCTAGATACCACAGTGCCAAAGAATATCCTGGCTGTTGAAATCCAGCTGCTGGCTGTGAAGAAAACATGGACCTCTCCAAGTCCTGCACGGGCAAGCAAAGCCAGAATGCCTAATTTTAACTTTCTTATGCTTTTATAAGTGATTGCTGTGAAATTAAATTTTAAATATTTTCTAGAATACAAAATATTTTCTTTATTTTTTACATTTATTTGTTTCTTAGTTTTGTGTATGTGCACGTGCATATGTGTATGGGTGGCATGCATACACATGTATATGCGTGTCAGTCAGAAGACAGCTTTGCAAGAATTGGTTCTTTCCTTCTGACAGGGAGGCTCCAGGGATAGAACTTACCTCATCAGCTTGGCAGCAAGCGCCTTTGCCCACTCACTGGCTCCATCCAAAGTGCTTTAAAGCACTGAAATGTGTCTAAATATAGAACTTAATGGGCCATGAATATTACAGTCCAGTTTTATAATTTTAATGAATATCGAGGAATATATTTCTTAGAACCACGATAGTATTTATCTTGTTTCTCCTGTTAAAAAAATTGAGCTGATCTTAGTTCATCTGAATCACTCTTTTATCACTTTATGGCAGCATATGTACATGTATCCATGTCATATACACATCATACATACAGAGACAATCTATTTTACAGAGTCCTCGAAAAGGACATCCTTCTCCAACATCCAATATTCCATGTCTCTGTCATTTCTCCATTTTACTTACCACCATCTACTTCAGCATATATATGCTTTTTTCTTGTTTTCTATCTGTTGCCATGAAACTAGGACCATGACCAGTTTAACTGACACCTGCTCTGTTTCTAAGACTGAAGCGATGCTCACCTGACTGAAGCAACAACTGGATCAGTAAATCTGAGGGTTAGAAGGAACTCAGGTGCCTCTGAAAGCTCAATACCCATTCAAGGCAAAACTCCATCTGCACAGACTGGTTACTGGACCATTTTATTAATCTAACATACAGAAAAGAAGAGTTTGCATGTTACCAAAGGAGGACTATTTATAATTTCAACCTCTATAGAACAGACAGCTCTGTGGGGAATGAACGGAATCTCATACATAATGAATTTGCTTTTACAACACCAAAAAGTAATTATTTTACTAGGGCAAATTGTTCATCCATTTACAGGTTGGTCCTCATTAACTTAAATTATATATGCTATAGACGTATGAATTACTTGTGTTAAATATATAAGATTTGTACATGTATAAATTATATGCTATGCATGCTTGAGTCGCAAATGTGTGTGTGTGTGTGTTTGTGTGTGTGTGTATATACCTTCCTGTTGTTGAATGGATAGATACAGAGCTCAAGCAATTCAGATGAACTAGGACTTTATTCTTGACTTACGGTTCCTGGTCATCAGCATGGCAGAAGAGTTCATACCAACACCAACAACTAAAGGAACTGACTCTTCTATAGAAAGAGCTGGGGGAAAGGCATATACTCCAACGTGTCAGTCCACTAAGGCCAACCAGGTCTTTCTCCATCTCAGTCGCCTGCCCAGGGAAGGGTGCCACCATGGACCAGAGTCCTCCCACTTCAGTGAGATTATCTCCCACAGACTTGCTCAGAGCTGGCATTAATTAATAAAGACTTCATATGTGTGCCTAATTCTTCATTGCCAATTTGACACTGAGGACCTAGCCAATGTGTACATTAATTATAAGTGCATGTTTATACATTATGTATGTACCTTGTGACCACTGAAGAGTCCTGCTTGCTACAGAAGTAGAAAATGGGGACTGGAGATGTGGCTCAGGGGTTAAGCCTCTGCCTTACAGACGGAAGGTCTTGAGTTCGGATCCTAGACCCCACATATAGACGCCGGGTGGAAGCAAGGGTGGCCTGTGTTTCTGGTCCTAGTAGGGCGGAGCCTGTGAATCCCAGGGCAGAGTAAACAAGGAAGAGGTGGAAGCGTCCATGGTGGTTCCCGATTTTGTCCGTGGTTCTACACACACACACACACACCCCCACATACATACACACGCGCACACATGCATACATGTACAATTGAATAAATAATAAATAATAAAAATATTTTTTAAAAATTAAAAGAAAAGAAGTAGAAAATGACTGCTGTAGTTCATCTGCATGGTTGCTGGTAAATGACCATCAAACGGCTTAAGGGAACAAAGGGTTTGTTTCCATAGGATGGTCCAGTCACAGTTCTGAGTCCAGCTTGACAGGAGAGCATGTACCAACACTAGGGCCAAGGGAACTGGCCATACCATCACCACATAATGGCTGAGAGATGGACAAATCTTACTTGCCAGACCAGCATGTCTGGCCAAGTGTATAGAAGGAGGCCAACTCTCTCAACCAGCTCTCCATGATTTATTCCAGGGTCTAATCCCACCCACAATAGACTGGGCTTTCCCCATTAGCTAGACAATCTCCTGCAGGTTTGCTCTGGGCTCAACTCAACTACTAATTCTCCACAAATGTGCCCAGAGCTCAAAACCACAACTGTCAAATTGACACCCATGCCCAACTATGACAATAACTATCTCTACATAGAAAGAAATGGTCAGCAGATCACTTGGTTTCTGTGAGCTAAGCTAGGGTTGTGATATATCGGTACTGCTCGGCTAAAAATCTGTCCCATAGTCAACACTTTCACATTTTTAGATTTTAAAAAAGTATAAATTTTATTAAAAATATGTAGAAGTAGTGGGATTTTTGCATTGAATAAAGGCTCAAGTTCTCAGGGAAGATTTGGTCGCATTGCTTCATCTTAGACTCATTGATTTAACTGAGTAATCACTACATTTAGATGTTGCCATGGAGATTGGCACTCAGTAAAATAAATTATGATCTAGATAGAAATCAATCTCCGAATCAATTAAAAAATTGGGGAAGATGGAAAATCCCCTTTCAGAATTCTGAATGTTTTATATCAATACTGCTTTTTGAAGGGTTTGGAAGAGAGTGCCTCACACTCCCTAACTGTGGATTATTTATCATCTGTTGCAGTCCACCTGCAACATTGCTGATAGATGACCATCATACAGCTTAAGGGAACAAGGAGTTTACTTTCTTACAACAGTCCGGTCACAGTTCTTAGTCCAGGTTGAAGGGAGAGCATACACCAATACCAGGGCCGAGGATACTGACTGCACCATCACCACATAACAGAGATGAACGATCCTTACTTGCCAGACCAGCATGTCTGGCCAAGTGAACAGAAGGATGCCAACTCTCTCAACCAGCTCTCTGTGATTTATTCCAGGGCCTAATCCCACCCACCATGGACTGGGTCTTCCCCATCAGCTAGACAATCTCTTTCAGGTTTGCTCTGGGCTTAACTCAACCATCAACTCTCTACAAGTGTGCCCAGAGCTCAAACCCTCAACAGTCAAGTTGACACCTGTGCTTAACTATGACATCATCTTATTTCTTTTCCTTCAAGAATAGAGGGTACAGACCTGTATAATGACTGACATACCAACATGCCCCCATAGACTATCAAGGAACTCAAAAGAGATAAGAACATACAGTGGAAACCTTGGGACTAAAGCTGGATGAGTGAAGGGAAATGCCCCATCAGGGGGGTGGCCCAAAGAGAGGTAACTTGGTATGCCACAGAGGCTTGAACCACCACAAGAGTAAACAAGCCAGAGGGAACCCTGGGATCCATAAAAGTAGAAAGGCAGGAGGGATAGGACTGATGGAGGGAAGCAGGAATTAGTACTCAATATGCTTGTAAAAGTAGAAAAAATAAGAAAAAGAGTAGACAAACCAGAAGAAACCCTGGAGTCCATAGAAGCAGACAGACAGGAAGATGGGAGGAAGTGAAGTGGGTTGAGGAAGAGAAGTGGGCAGGGTATAGCAATTCGCCTGCATAGTTGCTGATAAATCACCATCAAATAGCTTAAGGGAACAAGGAGTTTATTTTCTTACAATAGTCCAATTACAGCTTATAGTCCAGCTTGAGAAGAGAGCATGCACCAACCACACTATCATCGCATAATGGCTGAGAGAGGGATGATCCTTATTTGCCAGACCAGCAATGTCTGGCAAAGTATATACAAGAATGCTGACTCTCGGGCGGCAGCGGCGGCGTTGCTGGAACGAGGAGGGGGCGGAGAGAGCCCGCGGCGGCCGCGGCCACAGCGAAATGGCGGAGACCGTAGCGGACACCCGGCGGCTGATCACCAAGCCCCAGAACCTGAACGACGCCTACGGGCCGCCCAGCAACTTCCTGGAGATCGACGTGAGCAACCCGCAGACCGTGGGGGTCGGCCGGGGCCGCTTCACCACCTACGAGATCAGGGTCAAGACAAATCTTCCTATCTTCAAGCTGAAGGAATCTACTATTAGAAGAAGATACAGTGACTTCGAGTGGCTTCGAAGTGAGTTAGAGAGAGAGAGCAAGGTAGTAGTTTCCCCGCTCCCCGGGAAAGCGTTTTTGCGTCAACTTCCTTTTAGAGGCGATGATGGAATATTTGATGACAATTTTATTGAAGAAAGGAAACAAGGGCTGGAGCAGTTTATAAACAAGGTCGCTGGCCATCCTCTCGCCCAGAATGAACGTTGTCTGCACATGTTTTTACAGGATGAAATAATAGATAAAAGCTATACTCCATCTAAAATAAGACAGGCCTGAAATTTGGCAAGAAGAGGGGGAAAAAACGTGACCTTTAATGATTCGTATGCACCAGTGAAGAAGTTGTAACTAACTTAGCATGCTGCACAGAAACTGGTATAACATGCTCAGTATACTAACACTCACGCTCCGTTTTGTTTAGTTTCTTTTTGTTTTGGCAGTTGACAAGAAGTTAATTTGCTTTAGTGATAAATCCCTCATTCAGTCTTTCTGAAGAGCTTCCTTGCTACTTTAATGTGCGCACTGTAGCCTCACAAGCCGGCCCATATGGTCTGTAGTGTCTTAACTAAAGTTGCTGACTTGGTCTTATTTGCACAGTTTTTGTGTCACGTTTGCTTCTCGGGTCTGATTAAGTAGGATATTTCTCTCCCCCTTTCAATGTGCAATGTCACCACTCGATCCAGTCTGCGCAGGAGCACTGCTCCATTCCTTTCCAGTGCCGCCCTAGAAGATGCACCTTGTGCGCAGAACGCATCTTCCTTCTGGCCTGTACTCCCCTTCACATGGAAGATTAATGAGGGAAATCTTTATATTCTGTATAAAAACAAAATCAAATTTATATACTAAAATCATTTGTCTACAATTTTAAGTTGTTTTCAAATAAAAATGAAAATGCGTTTCTGATATGCACTCTCAAAAAAAAAAAAAAAAAAAAAAAAGAATGCTGACTCTCAACCAGCTCTCTGTTTTTTATTCCAGGGCCTAATCCCGCCCACCTGGGCCTTCCCCATCAGCCAGCCAATCTCCTGCAGGTTTCCTCTGGAATTAACCCAACCACTAATTCTCCACAAATGTGCCCAGAGTTCAAACCAACTTTCAAGTTGACACCTGTGTCTAACTGCGACACAGGGATAAGTACTCAATCTACTTGTGAAAATAGAAAAATAAAATAATTTATAAAGAGAATAGAGGATACAAGGAAAAAGAGCAACTTCACAGTGGAGAAACCGGGCATCCCACTCCTGGCAGGTGATCGAGGTGGGCAACATCGATGTTGGGTGGTGTGGACAATGGGTGCATCAAGTAGAATATGAGGAGAGCCCCTTCCCCAGTCTTCCTCTCCCCCAAACACACAAGTCTAATCATGAAAAAAAAAAAAATAACCCTCAGATACACTCAATCTGACAGGACACCAAATGCTTGAGCAGTATTCCTTAAAATGTGAAAGTCACCAAAGTCAAATAAATGGATCTCACAGGAAGACAAAGAAACAGGACAGAAAATATTATGTATCATTGGTAGGATCCTGGAACAGAAAAAATACTTTTTTCAGTGATGAGGGAATGTAGTTCAATCATGAACTGAGTTAGTAACAGGGTTGTATGAATGTTGGTCCCTTCATCATGGCAAATGTGCCACAGTAACATAAGGAAATGGGAAAGGGATGGATCACAACACTGTGTATCTTGTCACTACTGTACATCTCAAGTTATGTACTCAGTTTCTTGAACAAGAATGCAGGAGGTTATATTTCCATCTTTTTGAAATACATTTCTTGACCCTGAAAGAGACACCAAATAGACACACACCTCTGAGGCATTCAAACTGATCTCAGTAAGGTCGTGCTACTGCTTGCAAGAGGGAGGATGACTATGGGAGGAAGATTCTGGAGAGTAATTCCAGGGTGATCTGGGCCCTTGTGATTTCAGGACCAGATCCAGTCTCAGCTGAGCACGTGAGCATAGAGAAGCATTCTGTCACAGGCTGGAAAAGAAACTCATTAAGACTGTGTTACTCAAGATGAGACAGGACGAGTCACATGAAGATTGTGGATTCCAAACGGGAGTTTTAGAACAGTGAACTATAAGCAAGTCACGGCAAGAGACCTGGGGGGGGGGCGGTGAGGAGGCAGAACGTGTCTTGTGCTCAGTGGAGTGTGACAAAATGAACCCAGGCAGTGAGTCGTCACTGCTGGAGACATGCAGGCCCAGAAGTCTCTATAGTCTCTAAGGTATCATAGGGGAACTGGAGAGCAGCTTTATGGGTTTTTGTGGCTGTTAATTAAATCTGTCTCTAAAGCTCATGTTAGCAACGTGTACTGGTTAGAATCTGTACTCTTTCTCCTCTGGGACAAGACAGTGAATTTTCATCATCTCTATCATGGTTTGAACGTAGGTTGCTCCCCACAGAATCATGTGCTTGCATTCTTGGCTGGTGGTGATGAGTGAGGTGGAGCCTTGCTTCAGGAAAGCAGACCACAAGGGGTGGGCCTTGAGATTTGGTAGTCCATTCTTGCTTCTCAGTTTGCTCTTGTCATTCTGCCTTAATAGTGGCTACAGTATGATTTGACCCTAGCCTCCTGCTTCTGCCTCCAGCCATGTCTTCTATTATGTAATTACTATTATAATGGACTATACGGATCCCCTCTGGAACCATAAGCCAAACTAATCTCCCTCTGTTCCTTATGTTACAACTGTGTACTTACTGTCTCTCATCGGCTTAAAAAACAACTGCAACACTTAGACAATGTGAACTTGCATGCTTCCTTTCTGAAATGCAAGCATGCAGGAGGAATGTGCACTAAATATGAAAGAAGCCCAAACCTGGAGATGAGGTTACCACAGACACCACTGTGGAGGAGGGCATTCAATTTTGTCCTTTGATTGATTGGTTCAAACCTCTTACTCTACCTACGTAAATCCAAGAAGTTGAAAAAGTATGTCTTTTACTTTGAAGAGAAGATCTGCCTTTCTAGAAAAGAACCAAAAGAGACACATAACTTTGGTTAGCATAAAGCGTCCATGCCTTTCTCTGGGCACTGACCATCCACTGTTCTTCAGTGGGATTGTTTTTCCAGGTGCCATAATGTATTGCCTATTACTTCACTCTTCGGCAGGCTCAATTTCACTCTGGCTGCATGGGTGACTCCATTAGTGTTAATGAACTGTGGCATGGGTAATCACACCATCAGGACCTCTCTACCTTCAACCCCGAAGCCTGAAACCTCAGTTCTGACTCCTGCAGAGAGAAAAGGAGGTGTGACCCACAGAAACAGAGACCCGAGACCCACTGGAGATATTAGGTTCACGCTTAATAGCAAGTCATTAATAAATAAGATGCAGTATAATTATCAATGCAAAGCATGGTTAATAATTAATATCTGGCAAACAAAAGAGAAATGAAATACCAAGTGGAATTAGAGGTTATGTTTAGCTCCTCTTGAAGATCCTGCTTCGAAGGGGAATTCACGAAGTGTTTAAAATTATGAAAAGAGCCATCTCTCCCAAACCCCAGCCAAGAGCCACTTCGCAAATAGTGTTCTGATCATTCATCTACTTCTGAGCTTATGTTTTGCTACGTTTCATTCTAGAAGTACAACTTCTCCCAGTTAGTTAGAACTTTTCGTTGAAGTAGCAAAAGGTTTAAGTGCATATGCATGATCAACAAAAATTGTAAATAGGGCCAGTGAGATAGCTCAGTAGGTAAGAAGCCTGCTTGTAAACATGGTGACTTGAGCTTGAACCCAGAAGCTCACATAGTGGAAGGAGAGCCCTGACTTCTGAAAGTTGTCCTATGACCTCCATCTATGTGCCATGGTATACATGTGTTCTCTCTCTCTCCCTCCCTCCTTCTCTCTCAAATAAGTGGATAAATAAAGTATAAATTGTAAAAATATGAAATATACCCTTTTTCATCTGCTTTCCTTGCTATCTGGATTTTTAGGCTATTAGTTTGTAGACTGCAAATGCCAGTGTCTACTGACAATCCTACCTTTCACTGAGCTATGCTCTATTGAGTCAGATGAAACAACTAATATATATTGACTATTAACCAAGGCAGATGGATTGCTGCAATGATTGTGTCATAGAATTCTCTAAAGAAGCCCATGTTGACCATTTAATTTACCTCAGTTAATGGAACAGAGGTTCCTTCCTGAACAGGCTAAGACTCTTAAGATCATAAGTAACTGACGAGAAATGCCTTTCTTGATCTTTCTGATAGTGAAGCATTTCATTTTTCAGTCCTGGTTCCTAACTCCATCTGTACACATGACATGAATATCTTCTTGGCTTTGTGAGTCATTTTATCTAAAGTAATATATTTGTTTATATGCCATTTTATTGATTGTCTATAATATTTAGCAGTTAGGCTGTCAACAGGTGAGAGCGAAAGAGCATAGCATTTCCAAGTCGCTGGTTCAGAAAGAGTTGAGCCAGCACCCAGTTTTGCTGGCTGGTCAAATCCACTATGATAGGAGAGAAGCAAACTTTTGTCAGCACCACCTCGTCTGTGCATCAGTTGCTCAACTCTACTAAGACCTTGAATGGAAAGTCTCATTCCACTGTCTCTAGCTTAGCAAGAGCTATCCTAACCTTCACCTTGACTTAAGTTCACTTAGAATAGTATCCAGAGAGGTATACTTCCACTTCTGGAAGAACAGCCACTTCCAAGACTGGAGATTTTTTTTTAGGAGTCAAGCATTCATCTGGTCTAAGCCCACACCTTTATTATCCATGCATTGAAGAACCAATTTCACTTTCTCCCAATATATACCATCTAGCTCACCATGAACACAGGAGATATTTCATGCTCTTTACATTGAAAATGTGGGTTTTTACTTAGATTTCATACTTTTGCTTAGTACAGTTTTTAATTCTATTATCACACTGCCTAAATTTTACAGTCAGATTTTACTAAAACTACATTGGAAGACGATATAATAATTTTAAAAATCCAGTGGAAATTATTTTACAATAATATCAACATTCAAACTTCAAAGCTTAAGAGTCCATACATAGATTATAACTTTGTAATAAATTCTTAGTAAGTGCTGGAGACTAGAAATGAAGTAGTTCATGACATGTGCATTTAATAGCAATTAAAATAGATTTTTATTTAATAGTGATATATCTGAAAGCTCCTTAAAGACCCAAATATAATCTTAAAATGATAAAAATGAAGATTAGAGCAAATATTCTGTTTTATTAACTATTAAATTTTAATACTCAAGTGTTAGAAAAAGGACACAATGCTTTTGATCATGAAAAATTTGTCCTTAATAAAGTTCAACAATACAAGGAAGCCTTAGATTCCCAAAATTTTCCCTGCCTCAAAGGTCAGATAGAAGTCAGAACCATCTACAATGGTCAGAATGAAAATGAAAGAGAGACAAAGTCAACATGGGAAATACCAACTGTGATAGTTGGATGCATAAGCATCAACTCAACAGTGGAAGGCTGAGTGTCAGGCAAGCCAAGGGAGACTGCCTGATTGAATGGAAACATCTCCTGGGCAGGTGGATAATATGGTTGAATAAGCTGGTATTGTCTGACATACTTTGAATAGACTTGCTACCTGGCAAGTGAGATTTTCCCCTTTCTCAGCAATCCTTTAAGTGTGCTGTAGCCAGTTCCCTCAGCTCCTGGTGTTGGTGTGAGCTCTACTGCCAAGCTGGACTAAGAATTAAAACCAGACAATCATAAGCCAGAAAAAAAATCCTTTGTTTCCCTAAGCTTTTTGATGGTGAATTCACTAGCAACATGCAATATCAACTTGGCATAAACTTGCTTGAAAGAAGTCATCTGTCCAAACAGAATTAAGTTTGGGTCACTTGTATTTATAGCCATCCATGAAAACAGCCACCGAACATTCAGAAGATCAATTCTCCCTCTTGAAGCTAATGATTTTTCCTCTGTTCCCTTCTTCCTTGCCTAAGGTCTTGGGAAGGTAAGCCTGTATCACAAATGCATGATTCCTGCATATGGTTTACAACTTAAGGTAGTACAAATGATTTCACATGACAACCTCCTCTCTCACATGTGACTCTGAGATTCTTGAATTCAGAACTATCTCCTCCCTGTCTCTTTTGTCATTATTAATAGCCATGGGAAGGCACATATTATTCTTAATAAAGACTCGCAGATTAACTATTGGGAGAATTAGATTAGTTTCTGTTTCATGTATACTTCCTTTAACGGTGTTGCATAATCATTTTTGTTTTTGTTTTTGCGGGGGGGGCTTACGTGGGTGTGCAGGCATGTGTACAAGAGGGCTTTTGAGTGTATGTGTCTGTAGAGACTCAAGGGTGACTTTGGGAATCATTCTGGATTGCTCTACCTCCTTGTTGCTTTGCTCAGGGGTTTCCTACGCTCTGCCTTCGAGGGCTGGAATTGCAGGCTATCACCATTTCCTCCTGGATTTTCTATATGGGATCTAGGGATCTGAACTGAGACCCTTTTGCAAAGGCAAAGGCTTTGACCTCTGAGCCATTTCTTCAGTCCAGAATAGTCATTTTCTCAGAAGAGTTCCTGCCATTAGAACTCAACTCCTGAAGTGTAAATATGCTCCTCCCTTGCTACCTGGTCCACCCAGAATACCTGCATCACATCTACCCTGCATCCTTCCAGTGCATTGCAGACTTGCGGTGCTGTCTGAGTTGCACCACACAAGGGGGAGCTGGAAAGGTGAGTTAGGTAGTGCTGCAAAGCTTTCTGGGTAATCTAAAAAGGGGTTATCTTTCCCCAGATCTTATCTCTCTAAGTGTTAGTTTGATTGGTTGTTTGATATTGTTCCAAATCACATCCCATAAGCAGTTCCTTCCTCCTCTTTCTCCCTGGGGACTTGCCTGAGGCCTCTCCTTGTCTGCCCCCTATGCTGACCCTCCAGGGTGAGGCAGGACAGAAAAATAAGAAGAACTAAGGATGGGGGGAGATAAGAAACGCTGTCTATAGAGGCTGGTAGAAACTTCCAGCAAAGGGCCAGTTGGCAGGTGGCTCAGTTGGCAAAGGAGTCTGAACACAGTCCTGGCAGCCTGAGTTTACCCCCAAGAGCTCATGTGATAGACTTAGAAAATGTCCTCTGACATTTTTTTTCTCTCTCTCTCACTCTCTTGCTCTCTCTCTCAAATACAATGCTTAAAAAATTAAGAGTTCGATACAATCTACAAACTTTTGTTTGAAGTCTTCCACCTTCCATAGCTGTAAGCCTGTGATTTTTTTCTAAGAACTTTACCTGAAACCCATTTTTCAATTAAAAAAAAAAAAGTGTCCTAAAGCAGATGTACAAACCTGGACAAACCTGGTCTTGGCTCCTGTGATCTTTGTCAGGTTATAATCCTATCCCAGACACCACTTGAGCACTTATCCAAAAACAGTGAGAGAAGAAGAGAAAAATTACCAAAGAGCCCTCGGCAATATAACCTGAGAGTCAACAGGATGATAACTAGTAGATGCTAAGACACTTCATTAGAACTCTTCCTAAAGAAGTTCACCCCCACACTTGGATAAGTTTTGGGCCTCCCCTGAGTCTCTCTCTCTTTCTCTCTCTCTCTCTGAACCCCTATATGTAAAATCTATGCTGAAATGTTTTTTTTTTCTAAACCATGACTCTTGAAAGCCTTCCTGCAAGCTCTTTGAGTTCTTTTCTGTCAATTTTAATTCAATCCAGTTCTGCTTCATAATGGCTCATTCCATGTCAAAGCCACAAAACTCATGTTGCTTGTGCACAGGTATCTGAGAAGAATCCCCAGGCCTGCTATGGAAGGCAGAGCTGCCTTTCTCCAAGGCAGCTGGCAAAGCCTTCTCACAAATTCTGTTTCTCCTTCTGGGATCCTGTGCCATGATTTTTCTTGATACTTTCCACCACTCACAAATTCCCCATCTTTCTCCTTGGAGGCAAGGGATTGACAGCCACAGTAGTGTTCCTATGCTTAAGGGGAGCACAGGAAAGGGTTCTGGGAAATGCCACTGGGTCCTTGCACCTCATGGAGAGGAGGACCCAGAGGAGCGTCCGGCATGCACATTAAAGGATGGGAGGGGGATGGGAGGGGGAAGCACTGGGGGATGGGGAGAGAGGGAGGAGGGGAGGGGGCACAGGGCAGTGGGAGGTTGGAGGAAGGGAGGGGACTGGTGTACCTGTTAAGTTTGTATGAGTGGAAATAAGAAAAAAAAGAAAGAACAAACACACAAACAAACAAAAAAAAAACCAAATTCCCCCCCATCTTTTATACAATGCTGACACCCAACCACATCCTTTGTTAGATTTTATTGTGTTGCTTGAATTAGAATATTAAACGCATGCACAAATGAATGAAGAATGACAATATTGAACGCAGGCAGGAATGAATGAATCGCTGTATCCATAATAGCCCACCATTCTCCTCAGAGAACAACCTAGACTTTATAGTCTGGTCCTAGATCTGCCCACTTTTCCTCTCTAGCTTCCTCTCCTATAACTTTTCCGGGTTGCCTGCTCACTGAATTGGGCCAGTCATGCAGGATTTATCCTTTCTCGTGTGGGCTGTACTGTTCTACCAGAGGTCTGCAAGGGTCATTCCAATTAAAATCCTTTCTGTTTTGTATGCAGCAAAAATCAAGGTCAGGCTTAACTGTTGCTCCCTCTGCACTCCCTGTGCTCTTTGATCATAACACGAATACAGCAGGGATCGCCTGGTGTCGTAGCCAGTGATCTATCTTTCCCACCACACTGAACCCTCTAATGAGCGAGAGCCCTTTGCTTTGTTTCTATACCTTCAGAAAGGTTAAGTGATTGGCTTCAGATCAAAATGCTGGCAAAAAAAAAAAAAAAAAAAAACAGCTAGTAGCTAACCCTACCAGCTGCCCCCAAAGCCAATGTGCTGGAAATATTTCTTGTGAAGTCCTTTTCTTCTTTAGACAGATTCAGAAACCTTATCTTTTTGTTTGTTTTGTTGTGTTTTTTACTGCTATTATTAACCCTGGCTACAGAGATACATATGCAATTTAGGTGTCTTTTTTTATGAAGCATATATTGGAGAAACTCAGGAAATAAATAAACAAATAAAAATGATAGTGGTAAGGTTTGAGGCCTCTCTCAGGGAAAAAATGCTTGGTGGAAAGTTCCTCTCTCTGCCAACTTCTGAATTGTCACTTCTCACGCTTACAAGGCCTTGTTTATTAAAGTTTTGTACTCCTACCTAGAGTTCTGGTGCACAGGATGAAGGCTAATGAGGGTTGACTAAATCGTCTTCATATGCTTGCGTGGAAAGAAAAAAGCTTCAAAATACCCCCATATGAAAAGCAGTTTTAGAGGAAAAACTGTCCGTGAAGCTGTCACGCAGGCTGACACTAAGCAGCTGATAATGCTCTATTTCTCAGGTCAGGCCTTCAGCTCCTTCGCAGCTGCTGAGAGCAATCCAGTGTTCACCAGAAGGCTTTGGGGGCGCTGGGAGGGAGGAAAGCAGGGCTTACTTTAAGGAGGCCAAGCGGGCTTGAAATAAATGTAGTGGTCTGAGCACAGGTCCAGGGTTTCCAAGGCTTTCTGAACTGTAATCCTAGCTCAGACACTGATCCCTCTTGTGACTGACGATAAATTACTCCACCTTTCTACCTGCCTTTCCACATCCTCCAGATAGGGGTAATAATCCTGACCCCAGAAAGCTGACGTATGCATTACACATCTGCAAGACCCCATCATTAAGTCAGGCTGAAAGGCAACATCGGGTTTCTAACTTTTTCAATGCAGGTTGACCTGAACTCTCTCTGTTCAGGGGGTGGAAGAAAATTGACTCTGGAATGTAGATGCGGCCTCAAAAGGAAGCTAGACTCATGAAAGGAAAGCAAGGCTGAAATGAAAAAAAAAAAAAAAAAAGCAAAATAAAACAATATGAACAAACAAGCCTTCAAAAAATCTTGTCCTACAAGCTGAACACTTACTTATTTTTTTCAATGTTAATTGCCTTATTTTTAGGCATACGTAGTTGGAGAAAGATTCAAGCTATAATCACCCAAAGTTCCAGGACATAAAGGCATGTTGATATCTGGATTCCACTAAAAGTCTCATTTGGGGCTCTGCACATAAGATCTTATTATCTTAGCAAAACAATGAAAATATAACCAAATCAAATTGGTCTCAGAGTAAGCGAGAATGCATACTGGAACACCAGACATAATTCCAACTTTATCAGAATCAAGCTTAGTGTTTCCATGGTGAGGAAGAAATGTCAAAGGAAGCTAACCTGCTTTTAGAATTATGTTTCTGTCATAGGACACAGGTCTGCTCTCCTCCATGATCAATAGCATGATTATAAAGGTGTTTGTCCTTTGTGTGGTATTGGGAATCTAATCCACAGTTTCACACATGCGAAGTAGGTACTGTACCACAGAGCTACAATTCCTGGGTACTCGTCCTTCAATGAGTTATCCATTGCTTTGCAATAAATTAACCCCCAAACTTAGCAATATTTGTTATTCCACATTTTTTGTTGGTCAGGAGTTGAGTTAGTCAGGGCATACCTGGGCCCCCCAGTTAGCGTCACTCAAAAATCGTAATAATCAAGAGGAGCTGTGACCCAGCAGATTTGGAATGTGGTTTGATGGCAGGTTGTTCACAGTCAAGAGGAATTATACCAGAGACTTAAGCATTAGCTCATTTTGTTCAAGATGCTACTTCTAAAACTACCTAGTTTTGAGAGAGAAAAACTGAAGCCTAAAAGGATTCTCCTACTCTGGATTAGCAGTATGTGAACTGGCATGGTAGAATCATGTGTGAGTTTGTGAAGAATGTGGAACACACTGGAATCAAAACATGAATCACTCGCTTGAAAACAACTCAAGTTATATGATACAGGAATGATCAGCAGCATCATTTGCACCTGTCTCCTCTCCAGTAGTCGTCTCCTGGGAAGGGAAATTCTGAACTGAGAGGCACATCTGTTTGTCTCTAGATAGTTGACCAGAAAAATACTCCCTCTGCTATGTTAACTGAAAAAGTCTCTTTAGAGTTATAACAGAAACATTTGGTCACTAGCAGCTACTTAAGGAAAAAAAAAAAGAAGACTTTTCCTTTATTCTGCACTTTTTGTACTTGCTGTTTCCAAACACATGGCTGTCTACAACGTCTTCGGTTTAGTAATCTGTGGCAAGATGGATTACTAAAGACATACTTCCATTTCTGCGTCATCAGAGAGACGAGAGAGAAAAGTGGGAAGTTCATTTTTTTTTCCTTAGCAGACATTGTATCTATGATGAATTAGCTGCTGACTTACCGGCAGGAAAAATTCCCTTCCACAAGGCTTTCTGAGCATCATTTGTGCGTGTGAAAAGCAGAAACTCGTTCTGAGTCAATAGTTTCAGTTGCTACAACTCAATGCATCATATAGTGAGTGTTTTAATTGAAGAATAGCAACTCTTAAGACAAGAAAGATAGAGAAAGCAAATTATCCACAGAGAGAAAGGGGGAGAGATAACCCTCTTCTCTTTTGTGTTTACTTTGTTAGACCACTAGACCACATCTTCTCGGTCTTGGCATCAAATTATGAGAGAGACTGACACACTAGAAGGCTTGTGGTCAGAACCCACTGAGATAACTAGCCATGAGACAAGTCAAAACACCTGTGACTATTGTGTTAATTAGCTAGGCTGTCACAACAAAACACCAACACAGTCTTAGGTGATTTCAGCATCAAAAATGTATGTGTGTCTATTCTAGAGGCTGGATGCTTTAAATCCTTCCTAGTATTCACTCCAGGCATTTTCCTAAGCTTGTGGATGTATTCTCCCCTTCTTGCTTGGCATGACTGGGTCTAAATTTCTCTTATAAGGATATCAGTCATGTAGGTTTAGGTTGCATCCCAATGACCTGCCTTGTCTAACTTGATTGTCTCTGTGTGTAAGCATGTAGTAACAAAATAAGATCACAAGACCACATTCTAAGCTATAAAGGATGAGGCCTTCAATACTTGAACTAGAGAGAATCTAGCTCAATCTGTAGACTTTTTTTAAAGACAGGATCTTTTTTTCCCCCACAATATCAGAATTTATTGAATTATAAAAAGGTATGTTGATTTCATGGGTAGCAATTTGCCAAGTAGTCCTAATTTCCTGGATAACTGGTCAAGGCAGAGACAAGTCCTCTTATTCCAGTCCTAATTACCAATACTAGTTCTCAGATTATACATCATACAAACCATGATAAATGTATCCTTAAACATGTATATATGTAGGGTTTTTTAATTATATTTATTTATTTTCCCCAATCATACAAGTTTAATAGGTACCCCAGTGCCCTCCTTTCACTCCTTCCCAGTCCCCCTTGTACCTTCCCCCCCTTTTCCCCTTCCTTTGACCCCCCTCTCTCCCCTTCTCCCAATGCCTCTCACTTTCTCCCCCTCCTATTCCCTGGAGCATCCTTTTGTGTGAATGCCAAACTTCTCTCTGAATCCTCCACTCTAGTGATGTGTAAAGACTCAGTGGCATTGCCCAGAGCCCTTTCTTGGGCTTCCCATTAGTATGGGACTGTCAATCCCTTGCCTCTAAGGATCCTACTGCCTGTGTGTGATCCATGCTAGACTTTGGAGGGTCTTTGACATGTCAGTAAAGACAGGGTCTTAAATACTTTCCATTTGCCTCAAACTTCCTGTGTATCTGAGAGTGATTTTGACTTTATGATGTTATAGCTTCTACCTTCCAAGTAGTGTGCATTGAGGAATGTACCACTACATCCTATTTATGTGGTGCTAAGGATGGAACTTAGGACTTCATGCACGGTAGACAAGAACACTGAGTTATACCCAAATCCCAAAGGATTGTCTTAATCTGTGCAAGGTGCTATAGCAAAGCACTGTGCACTATATGATTTATAAACAGCAGGGATTGAGTTCTCAGAGTCCTGGAGCCCACAAAGTCCAGATGCTGCTAGCTGGTGGTGGTGTCTGGTGAGCAACTACTGCAGAGATGGCTGTGACTTTCACTGGGTCCTTACATGACAGAAGGGACACAGAGGCCTCTTCTGAAAGGGAATTGATCCATTCTTATAGTGAAGTATTAGAAGGCATGCAATAATTACTTTCAAATTTCTCAAGGTTGGATAAGATGTTCTACCTACTTTTGGCTTTGTTCTGGGCATATTCTACCTTCCTGAGCCAGAAGTACAGGCCTCTACCATTTCTCCCTGGTGTTTTTTACATGGGATTTGGGATCTTTCTATTTGGGAGGCAGAGACTCAACATCTGAGCCATCTATTCTGTAAGATTAAAAAAAATCAAATGAACATACGATTTTAGGGAAGGAAATATATCCATCAGGAATGAGGAAATACATTCTTTGAGAATCTGTATGATATTTTATGATAAAGACTTGAGGGTGGGAGTAATTGAAATAACAGAAATTCTCACACACAGCAGTGACTGCCTGCTGTAGACATGAACTTCATGTTTAATCTTTCTATCTTGGCCACTATGCTATAGTTCAAAGAACAGTAATATCAACCACTTGCCATGATTTCTGTGAGAGCTGAAAAAAGAAGATGACTATTGAGCACCCAACATTGTGTTCAGAACAGATTACAACCTCATGAATGGAACTTATTCATACTATTAATTGTTGGGCTAGAGAGATGGTTCAAGATACCTCGAAAGCAGAAGGCCCTGAATTTGGATCCCAGATCCCACATAAAAATTCCAAGAGGAAATGTGCCAGCCCGCCTTCCTGGCCCTGGAAGACAATGCCTGGGAAACTCCAGAGCAAAGCAAAGAAGAGGTAGGACAATCCAGGATGATTCCTGAAGTTACCCTTGTATCTCCACAGACACACACACACACACACACACACACACACACACACACACACACACAAATAAAAAGAATTATTATTTATACTCATTGTTTTCTAATGATTATGAGAGGATAAAATAGTTCCAGAGAATCAAACTTAATTAAACATATATTAAAATAAATACAAAAATAAATTAAAGATAAAAAACAAACTAATGATGAGTGGCCAAGACTTAGGTATTACAAGATCTCTTACACCACTTGAAAGCTACAGGGTTTTTAAAGTAGCTTACAAATTAGCATTTTATGATTCTAATTTATTATGATTCAATATGATTAGTATTTTATGAAGAAGACAAGCTGGAGAGAGACTTGGTAGCTGGGATTTCCTATCTACATACCTGAGCTAAGCTACAGCTGCTATTGCTTGCTTCAGTGGTATTATAAACTCCTCAGATACTTAATTTTGTAAGTTGCAGTGATGTTTTCCCTTGTTACACTTTTGATTTGTGCTGAAAGATATCTGTGCAAACACCAGCATCAATTTTAATGTAATATTATCACAAAAAATGTAACTAGCACTCAATATAGGGTACAAGCAGCTGATTGGAATTCAATATGTTTCTAAATGAAAGGCTCTTGTGGTTTCACTGAAATAAGTATAAACTAACCTTTCCCTTGGATGAAAAGTTAAAGAGAACACATCTTTCATTCATTTATTGATTTCCAGGTTATTGAGATATCCTTGTGGAGCTGTAATGTACCCAGAGAGTGGTAAGTACTAGGAATATGAAAGAAACAGGATAGATGTCCTTCTATCTTCAAGAGGCCTTAGTTTTCTTCTGCAAGCAGGCAAGTAGCCATTCATTTTCTGGAATTCTGATGGTAAAACACAGTTTAGCAAAGGACTTAGTAGGATAGGCATTTACACAAAGCTTTGGTTGCAAAGGTTTTGTTAAAAAAGCAAAAAAAAAAAAAAAAAGTTTCCATGCCTAGCCCTTCTCACAGTTACTCTTCTCTTGTCATGAGACAATACTCTGACCCAGGCAACTTAATGAGAAAGAATTATTTATTTGGCTTGTAGTTCCAGAGGGGATAAAGTTCATTTAAGATGGAAAATGCATAGCAGAAAGCATGGTGGCTAAAGCAGGAAGTGGACTGTTAGCTTGCAGCCCTCAGGATACATAGAGAGCAAAGCAGAAGAATGAAATTCTGCAGAATCTTAAGGCTCATCTTACGTCTGTGCCTCCTCCAGAGAGGCTCATCTCCCAAAGTCCCATCACCTTTCCCTACACTGCCACTACCTGGGGTTCAGGATCCAAATATATGAGTCCATGGGGTTGCAACTCACATTCAAACGACTACAGAGGCCAAAGATTAGTAGATAGTCACAGATAAAAAGAAGGAAAAAAGAAGGTTCTAAAAAGTAACATATACATGATGCTCAAGGTCAAGAAAGGCCATGTATCAAAGGAGGGATAAGGTATACTAGAAACATCTCTGGAGCCAAGAGGCATGTTAAGTGGTGGTATCCCAACTCCCATTCATGAATACCAACCAGTTTTACAGTCCATACATTATTTAAAATCATTTATGCAAGCAGGTAAATGTGAGGAGATCATGGTACACAATGAGATACAGACGACTGTGGTTTGCTATCAGTTGAATTTTTAAATGCCAAATCTCTCTTTGCCCTCGTCTTTAAACTCACTCATAATAGCTATCACTGTGAAAAACACAGTTCTGAATGAGAAGATACTTCTCACTGCAATAGGAATGAAGGAAGGTGCCATTCAGCAAGGGCTGTTCTTTCTTTTTAATAGAGAAGTGAATGGGAATGAACTTGCTTTATTAAGGAGCAGAAAGAGTTGTCTTTGGTGCTTGGACAGCATCCCGGACAGAAGTGTGGGAATGTGACATACACACAAACTTTGTGGACAGAACCAAGTACATACTCAGTACACGGGTCTTGTCCTAGCTTTCCAACTTCTTTCTTCACACCCATGAAAAGAATCACAGTGCATCGGTTCATTACAAACCCCCTTTGTTATCAACTCTCTCTTCTGGCTTGAAAGGCTCCTGCCCTTGAAATCCACGGTCTTGTTTCCCAAGTAACTGACCACACATATTGCATGGCTCAGCTCTGTTCAGTTTCTTCCCTGCCTATGCCTGACTTGATCGTTCATTTCTCAGAGCCTTTATTTTTTAATTACATGGTGGTTATGTAATCAGATCCACATTTCAGCACTTTATGAAAACATTTCTTCACCCCAGGGGCAGTATTTGATATAACAGTCTATCAACGAGTGAGCTTTTCACTATGTGAATGAAGGAACAACATCTAGTATAGTGTGTCAGGGCATGGATACCCTTCAGATGTCTCAGTTTCTCAGTTATAAAATGGAAAAGATACTACCAGAAAAATCAGAATGAGATTGTGTACTACATACATACACAATAGCCTTATTTTTGATATGTGTGTGATATATATTATAACCTCAACGTGGTTTGCTTAAACAACAAGGTATATATATGACCATGTTCAATGGTTCAAATTTCAATTACTTAGAATATATTAGCTGCAATTATACTTTATAAGAAACTTATCTGGGACTGGAGAAATGATTCAGAGATTAATGTCTCTGCCTCACAAGCAGAAGGACCTGAGTTTGGATCCTAAGTAAAAAACATCTAATAAATGGTGGTGGCCTGCAATTCCAACCTTGGAAAGCAGAGCATGGGAAACCCCAGGACAAAGCAATAAAGAGGTAGAGCAAGCCATAGTCCAGAATGATTCCCAGAGTCACCCTTGGGCCTCCACAGACACACACACTCAGGTACCCTCTTGTGTGCACGTGCGTGCGCACACACACACACACACACACACACATACACGCACACACACACATCAGAATTTCCTAATACTTCCTGACTTACTAAGCATACAACAAACAACTTTTCCTTCACTAGAAGCTAATCATGATCCCTCTACACTGGAATCAACTTCTGGAGTTTTATTCTTCATTTTTAAATACATCCACAGGATCTTGAGTTGAAGATTTCCAAGCCAGCATGGCTTCCTCTAGGATAGCTCCACCCTGATCTTCATGACTATTTTTCTCATTAATGATCATCTTTCTTTCCCCTTGGGCTCCATCTGCAGATAGTCCTGTGGCACCAGGCCACCATTTCCCCGGGTACTCTCTTCTCACGGCACCAACTCCACACCCAGAATTATCGCATTTTATTATCTCATGTATTTGCTGCATTCGTATCTGTTATGTGATTCCCTCTTTCCATTTTGCAAAACATCACAAGAGTTTGATCATGGAAAGTCGTGGAAATGACGCTCTTCATGGGTGGCTGGCTAAGGAAGTGATGGATGTATGATAAGCACAGGGAAGTACCCAGGCGCACCTGGTGTTTGCACAGTGATTTCCAAGCTGAGACGCTACCAGGGAACTGTGTCCCCACTTATCTCAAGATGCTGCATTCCCAGTACCTTTCCCACAGACCAGGAGAAATGCAGATGACCAAGGGAAGAGAGCTGGGTGGCCCCAAAGCCACCTGGGAAAGATTCTGTATGCCTGCCCTTACCTCAACTTCTTTCCCTTCACCCATCATCTTCCCTCCCTTCTTTCACCTTTCCATATTTATTTTTCTTTCTCCCATAATCCCAGGTCTGTCTTGATCAAGTCTTCAGAGGTTAGCATTTTGCTGTTAACCATTCATTCTGAAATCACAATAGTGTTTCCTGCTCCCATAGTCTTCTGCATAGCTCTACTTTCCTGTGTGTTTCTAATTCTTCAAATTGGACTATGTTAAATAAAGTCACTTTAGTAACAAGAATCTTCTTTCATACCATAGCTGAATATGCAATACTTTCATATTTCCCCTCACAGTGTGAACCAAGGAGAAAAGCAGAGATGCTGAGTCATCATTCTTTTGGGCAAGGAAATACTTATCACTCTCAGAAATACTGAAAATTGAGAATTGGGATTTCATGAGAACCCATCATTTTTCTGAACACTGTTTCAGAGTTTAAGAGTAAAATATAACTGAGAGCTGCAGGACAGAGACCAGCTAGACCAGCACCCCACGATGCATTTCCCTCGGGTACTTCTGAACTAGAATCCTGGGTCTTATTTTAAACCCCCTAGGTTAGAAATGAGAGTGGATGGAATGGAAGGAGAGAGCACTGGGCATGCGTGTCTTTAGCAACTTATCTAGGTGGTGCCCATGAAGGCTGAAATTTGTAAATCATACCTTGCTGGTCCTCAAGGACTCATTAGTGAGAAAAGCAGCATGATTTCCAAAGTATTGCCTTTGATCCACAAGGCCTCTGAACAGACTGAGGGGGACAGAGACCATGAAGTTCACCCAAGAGCTCATTAATAGGCCCCTCCCTGGGGGAACAGTATGGTCCCCTATTTTTCCTTCTGAATAATTTGCATCACTTCACCTTAGGAAAGGCCCATACCACAAACTGGGGAGCTCTTCACACCCCAGTTGCGTGACTCAAGATGGCCAAAACAGTTTACGTTTGAACATCCAGGCAGAAGCTTTAAGAGTCACATTGACTTACTTCCTTCTTTCCTTCTTTCCTTCTTTCCTTCTTTCCTTCCTTCCTTCCTTCCCTTCCTTCCTTTTTTTTCTTCTTTTCCTCCTTCCATCCTTCCTTGTCCATCTTTCAGCTGTTATGTGGTGATGGTGTGGCCAGTTTCCTCGGCCATGTTATTGGTACGCGCTCTCCAGTCAAGCTGGACTGAGAACTGTAACCAGGAATCATAAGACAGAATACATTCTTGTTCCCTTAAGCCATTTGATGGTCATTTATCAGCAACCATGCAGACGAACTGCCACAGAATTTGATACCCAGGAAGTGGGGTGTTGCTGATAAAGCTGACTAAGTGGATTTTATGGCTTTTGAACGGTTTCGCTGGACAAAGTTGGAAATGTTTGAAGATTTTCACTTTGTGGATTACAAATACCATTCTTCAGAGTTTAGTGGGCCAAGTGGATAATGTCAGTGCTGAGAGAGTTATGGATTGTTTGGGCCCCATTTGTCATGAGGGGGACATGGACTTTGGCGAAGTTGAATTTGGAGATGATGGACTGGTTTGCTTGATGGAGGAGAGTTGTGTTGATGGTCATGAAGCTCTGGATGTGGAAAGGGCAGGCAGCAGAGCAGCTGCCATGGTTGGAGATGCCAGAACCATGGGACTGCTGCTGAGGATGGTTGCCGGTGGAGATTCAGCCTGGTTCAAGGAACTCTGCTTTTACAACTTTGAGCTGCAAACAGGGACTGGGAATGCCTATAATCTTTGAGCCACCTTGACCACATGATGAGTGACAGAAGATGAACATTGAAATATTGGATGCAGTAACTGATTTGCTGGACTTGATTTTATTTTATTTTATTTTTTATTTTTATATTTTTTATTATTATTTCAGCTCATACAAACTTAATGGGTACACCAGTTCCCTCCCTCCCTCCTCCTCCCCCCCGGACCCCCTGCTCCTCCTTCCCCCTTCCCTTCCCATCCCCCAGTGCCTCCCGCCCCAATTCCCAGAGAGTCCTTTCTTATGCATGCCTGATTTTCCTCTGGGCCCTCCTCTCCAATGACGTGCAAGGACCCAGTAGCCTTTCCCTAAACCCTTTCCCGTGTTCCCCTTAGGTATAGGAACACTGCTGTGTCTGCCAATCCCTTGCCTCCAAACATCTTGGTGCCTTTAGCAGATGCTGGACTTTGTGGGGTCAATAGTGTGTTGAACATTGCGCAGGGCATGTAAAGTCCAATTATGATTGCTTCAGCCCTAACTTGTATGGAGTATCTTGCAAATCATTGCTCCTCCCATCCTTTTGCTCTTACACTCTTACCGCCCCCTCTTCCGCAAATTTCCCTGAGCTTCAGGATGGGGAGAGATTAAACTGGCCTAGTTCTAGGTGGTTGATATAGAGTCTTTGAAGTTCTGGATTGTGGTTTGTTGGCTGGACTTGATTTTAATGCAATGTTTTCTTGTTGTATTATAATACTTCTATTTGATATTTTATCTTGTTGAAGTATTTAGCATATTTTGATCTGATAGATTTGAGACATTTTTTAAAACTCTCAGTTCCAACATTTTAATAAGTGAACTTTTAATGACTGACATTTTAAATTGAGTTATAGAAATTTTTAGTTTTGGACTTTTAGGATTAATAAAATTAAATGTATTCATATTTTTAAGATAACTTTTAACACCTATGGAAACAAGGATTAAAGGTTATAGTTTAAAAGTGCTATGTTTTTATGTCAAGTTGACAAGGGGTGGAATGTCTTAGTTAGGCACAGGTGTCAATTTGACAGTTGAGAGTTTGAGCTCTGGGCATATTCATGGAGAATTAATGGTTGAGTTGGGCCTAGAGCGAGCCTGCAGGAGACTGTCTAGCTGATGAGGAGGGCCCAGCCTTTTGTGGGTGGGACTAGTCTCTGGAATAAAAATACCAAGAGCTGGTTGAGAAAGGCGGCATCCTTCTGTTCACTTGGCCAGACATGCTGGTCTGGCAAGTAAGGATTGTTCCTCTCTCAGCCGTTATGTGGTGGTGGTGTAGCCAGTTCCCTCGGCCATGGTGTTGATGCACGTTCTCCCATCAAGCTGGACTGAGAACTGTAACCAGGAATCGTAAGAGAGAATAAACTCTTGTTCCCTTAAGCCATTTGATGGTCATTTATCAGCAACCATGCAGGCGAACTGCAACACTCCCTCTTTTTTTCCTTCCATCCTTTCTTCCTCTCTCCCTTTTCTCCCTCCCTTCCTTCCTTCCTTCCTCCCTCCCTCCCTTCCTTCCTTCCTTCCTTCCTTCCTTCCTTCCTTCCTTCCTTCCTTCCTTCCTTCCTTCCTTCCTTCCTTCCTGCTGCACATTCAGAAAACCCTTTTCCCTCCACCTCAATCTTGAGATGCAGACAATGCCTAATGTGGAAACACAATGCTCCTGGCACATACACTGAGAGAATAGAAGGTAAACATTTTCTGTTGTAAACCGCTGAGATTTTTGGTCCTGTTTTAATTCTTTTAGATACAGCACAACATAATACTTTAAATCTAGGAGCATAAAATAATTTTGTAGGTTCCTTTCTTGCATCTAAAACAATGGCAGGTGTGGCGGCCTAAAACCAACAGTGTGACTTTTGCTGCATGTAAGATGCTGTATTAAGAATTTCTGCCAATAATGAGAAGACAGACATGTGTGTGGCAGTCTTTCCCACACAGCCTCTCTGGAGCATCATAGAGACAGCTCTGAAACGTACATCGTCCCACTGGAAGGAGGGCAGACCTGCCCGTCCCCACTATACATAGGACCAGGTGAGCTCAAATGACACCAGTCAAATTCTCTTCTGCAACAAGGTTTCCTTTTCCTGTCTTTTCCTGTCCCGTTTATTATATCAGGTCACCCTCTTCTCTTCTGTGACATGGCACAGTAGGGTTACTTCAGCATCTGGGAGGTGATTTCTCAGGCAACATGGTGCTACTCAGCAGCTCAGCCCTATTCCTGACTGGAAAAGTCAACTTCTAACACTTTTCCATACGTTGGTTGGTAAATGCATTCCAAGGGCAGAAGCATTGGGAGTGGCGATTGATGGTTTTTGCCCATCATCCTCATAAATAAATTCATCAGCGCTGATTAGTGCAAGCCTTGAGGGTGTGATTTGCATTTCTTCTTCCTCCTCTACATTCATATGTGTGTGTAATGTGTATGTACATTTGTGTATGTAGATGCAGTTATATATGCAGCCATAGTGCACATATGGAGTTCAGATATGGTTTACCTGGTTTGAAACCACGTCTCTTCACCATCGAGTAAGCCGGTCTAGCTGATCCATGAGCTTCCGAAGAATCTCCTGCATCCATCCTGCTTTTCCTGTCATGACACTGAGAGCCCAGCACTCACACCACAGTGTCTGGCTTGTTCTCCAGGTTCGAGGTCTCTGAACTCGAGTCATCGGCCTTGTGCAGCAGATGCTTCATGCAGTGCGCCATCTCCCCAGCCCTGCGACTTCTGTTTCCTCTCCACCCCCTCTCTCTTTCCCCTTTCATCATGGAGTAGCGCAACAAAGAGTTCCTCACCGGATGTCAGTTTCTTTATATCAATCTTCCTATCTTCCAGAACAGAGACCCAGTGAGTTAATGTTCTGTATAAATTGCCCATTGTGTATTAATCTGTTAATGTAGTGCGTAACATACTAAGGAACATTATCAAGTGCCAATTACAGATAACCTGACCAATACCTTTGTCAGACTGCTGATTTCATCTTTCTGGTAGTTAAGTTACTAATGCAAAGCAGAGTAGAAGCTGAATTTCATAGTTAAACCATTTCCATCCACATACTTTCTAATGGCGATGTATAAAATGACAAGACTTTGAAATGGATATGCTACCTTAGTATCATGAATACTATTTGGAAAGAAGCTATCTGAATTCAGTTCCCAATCATCTAACCAAACCATAGGCAAATATTTAAAGACTAAATCTAGCTGATACTGAAAACAAGTATAAAAAATATGCTAGAAATATACATGCATGTTCACTATATGTCTGTATGACATGTAAGTTACAGACTATTATTAGGACAATGATCACATGTCATTGGTGCCTCCTGAGTAGCATGACATCACTACATTGTATAAAAAGTGTTCCTATATGATGATTTAAAAAAGGGCAGAAATCACTCTAAGCATAACTGCAGCAAATACATTTGGTACAATGTATTTTTTAGTTTTATTTTATTTTTATTTTTCTTAGTTATACAAGCTCATTGGGTAGGTATCCTTGTCAACCTCTTCCCCCCTCCCTTTCTTCCTCCTTTCCTGGACTCTCTTACCTGTTCCCTCCCCTTCCCCTCCTTCCTGGATTCAGCCTGCTTCCTCCTACCCTCCTGTCTGTTGGCTTATATAAGTCCCAGGATTCCCTCTGGATCACTTACTCTAGTGGAGGTTCAGGCCACTGTGGCGGCCAAGAGCCCTTTCCTTGGACTGACCATTGATATGGAACTCCCCTACATCTGTCTGACCCCTCATGCCTAAAGATCCTATTACTTGAAATTATTTCTCCTGAGATCCACATTAGTCTATGGGGGCATGTTGATATGTCAGCCATTGTGCAGGTGTGATAAGATCAAGTCTCAACCTGGTAAGACATTGAGAGATTATTTTCCCTTCCTTTTCTAACTACAAGGATCAATTCATTGGTAACATAAAAAACAAGGACCCCTTCACTTAGTCCAGAACTTCCTGTGTCACCTCAGAAGGCCTGAAGTTTGTAACCTCAGGGGACATTGAGATTTTGATTACACGAGAGAGAGAGAGAGAGAGAGAGAGAGAGAGAGAGAGAGAGAGAGAGAGATTATAGACTGGATTGTGTGACCGTTAGCTCAGATATATCTGAACAAATACTCTTTAAGGTTTAGGGTTTCAAAGTATCAGCCTTCATTTACCAACCCAGCATCAAATTCATCATCACTTTAATGCAGGTGCAGATACCCTGCATTCTTAAGGATTCCTTTCACATCTGTTACACCTCCTTCTAGTCATTTCTTCCTCCATGCCTCTTTCATAATATATGACCATCATAAGAACACCATTCAGACTGGTTAGTGCATTTGTTCATTAAAAGGCCAACTCTCAGCAAAATGAAGAGCGGAGGATCATTTGAGGTGACGGAGCATGGAATTTTCTAAATGAGTGCCTCCCATAGGCTTCAAATATCACCTTGGCCATTTATGACTCTCTTGGTGTGTGTTTTATACGCCATTTATTTAAAACAGCTTTGAGAGAAGGTCATTCGGGTATTTGAATGTGGGTTAACATCTAAAATGAGCCATGGTTTATTATTCTTCTTATTGTCCACTTACTAAAGACAGTGTCACGAATGGTGGAAGTTGACAGCCTTATTTGAGGAAGTGCAAGAGCAGCACTTCTACTCATATTAGAATAAATACCTTGATATTTAAGGTTCTAACCTGTTAGGAATAAGCTGTGATTTTGTGCCGATAATACATCTGTACCTCATTCTTTTAACTCTTGAGCATAATATTCCAACTCAGGCAGAGATGATCCATGGCCAAAAAGCATTAGTGTTTGTGGTAGTTCCCTTAAAATGAATTGGATATATAGGACAATCTTCTCAGATCTGCTTTAGTGTAAGTGGCAGCTTTATGTCAACTTGCCAGAGGAGGTAGCAAAGGGTGTCACAATATACCATAAACCTACAGGAATTTCACCAGTGGAGGTAGATGTGGAGATAATGAGAACACACTCACTTTTCAGAGTCAAAACAGTAATTTTCTGTGATTTTCAAAAAAATTCTTCACGATGCTTCCCTTTGAACACATTTACATGATGGCATGCAGCATCATTTGTGGAAATTAATATTAACATGAAGTAGCTGTGTCTGCTTGTCATAGATGCCTGTGAATAATGGGAAAGTTACTTTAGACACTGATTTTTTTAAAATGATAACATATGCAAGCTTATCTCAAGTTGTTCTCCTTTTGTGATGTAGCTAATTGAGCCGTTGTCTATGGAAAGGCTAAAATTGATTCATTGAAGACTCCACAGGGTCATGCTGGTGATTTTGCCTTTTTTCTTTGCTTTGTGAGACAGCAGCTTACATATCTCCCAGTTGGCATCAAACTTGCTACCTATATGAGGAAAACTTTGAACCCCGGATCCTCCTGCTTTTACGTCTCAAGTGCTGGGATTGCAGACCTATGGTGTCATGCTCAGTTCTAAACAGTATTTTTATGAAATTTCCCCACAAGGAAAAATACAGGAAGACACTAAAGGTCAAAGGTCTATCATTCAAAGGTCTTAGAAAGAACTATAAAGAATCTAATGCTTGAAGCCCAGAAAGCAAAGAAGTTAAGATTGCAACACCCCCAGAATACAATCAAACTGTTAATATTCAATGAATTTATTAACCTAGAAAGGGAATGGCTTGTGAGTGTAACAGTCAGTACATACTACAGAACTGCTCAGAAGCTTCAGGCATGAGCAGAGAGTGAAAGTTACCACTGGCCTTCTGATTTCTTCTCATGATGCTATCTGGGTGATGGACAGAATCAAGTATATAGAACAATAATCCTCCCACATTCGGAGACCACAGTTGAGCTGTGTAATCAAAAGACAAAGGAAGACTTTAGGATTCTGACAGCAGAGTGCGAACAGAAAAGCAAAGTATGTCCTCGTTAGAGCTAGAACAAGAAAAGGTTCAATGGCCAGTTACACACTGATAAACCCAATCACTAGGCAAGGTAGAACGAATCTATTCAGTAAATATTAGGAATCAAGACAACTAGCATGCAAAATGAAAACTAGAGAAGATATAAGAGTTGCTTTTGCCAGTAGGTGTTAGTGGTGTGGGCCTAGGGTAAAGACCATCTTTTCCAGCTTGAGTAGCAAACGGTGGAATTTTATGTAAAACTGTGAAGGGTTTCAAGCACCGGGCCTATTCTTTCCCCCCAAGATCGGTAGCCCCAGCTGCTCCAAATGGAGCAGGAAAGTGAAATTAGCCAGTTCCCTGGAAAGGCTGCAATGTTCAACTTCAGGGGGGCTGCTAATTGTCTTTCTCTGGGGGTTCCAAGGGAGGCATAGAGGATGAAGCCAGGCCGAGAGGAAGGAGGAATTAACAAGCTTTCTAAAGTATTGCTGCTCCAACATCTTCCAAGGGAATTGCTTCCTTTCACTTCGGAACGCCAGCCATTCAGATCAGCTCAAGTTGGAAGAAAGCACCAATTAAAAGAGGGAGACAAAGACTGTGGGGGCAGCACAGGAAGGAAAGGAATGGACAGAATCTCAATCAGGGACCTCAATCTGAAGCCGTCCCCAAACACTAAAACATATTTATTTTAAAACTTCTAGCTAGAACAGTCAAAGTTTTTCTTAAATCAGTGTGTTTATCTAAACTTAGAATCTGGGTGGAATTTCTGGCATCTGGAATCTGTTTTACTGGATTCACAGGATCTGTCTGACCCATATGACACCCATTCACCCCATCTCTTCGCATCTGGCTGGTAGAAATGCCTCTACCCATGTCTGACATCTAGTGTTTTACAGTTTAAAGGAGACAGATGGGCCCGGGGTTGGGGGACTTACAAACAAGGCCTTGAGATATCAAGACAAAGAAGAATGAAAGATAGAAGTAGAAATAGGAAATGGATGACAGGAGGAAGGGATCAGCAGCGAAGAGCATATGAGAGAGGTCGGTGTTCCTTGGTGAACAATGAGAGGCTGACGGAGTCCAGGGAGGGGACTAGACAACCGTGTCCAGCTGTGCAACCATGGAGGAACCTACTAGCTCCAAGAAAGAGTCCCAAGTCCAGGATCACACAGTAGATCTTGGGTAAACCTGTGTGATACAAAAAATAGCATGAGGATATGAATATGGAGGAAGACTTGTAGGGATGGGGTATAGCAGGAGGAGGGGAGGGAGACAAGGAAAAGTAGAAGGGAAATTAGCAGGATGTGTTAGATACACATGTGGAATCCTCAAAGAGAAAAATTCATCAAGAAAGAAAGGCAGACAAGGGAAGAAGGAAGGAAGGAAGGAAGGAAGGAAGGAAGGAAGGAAGGAAGGAAGGAAGGAAGGAAGGAAGGAAGGAAGGAAGGAAGGAAGGAAGGAAGGAAGGAAGGGTACACACACAAATGAAAAGGATTGTTCACCAACTCTCAGCTAACCATGTACTTCTTAGCATCATAGAAATCACTTAGATCAACTAGCAATCAGAACAGGCCATAGTAAACAGCATTCTGAAGACACTGGGCGAGGAGGCAGTGGTTCCTCAGAGGGAGAAATGAGACAATGCCCATAGAGGCAGTTAACACCAGGGCACATTTCGAGGCCACAGTGTGGCTGAGAGGGCCTGACAGCTGAGAACGATTCAGCACACCAGAGGACCTAGCCGGGATGGAACTAAAGTAGAAATCAACCACAGCACAGACCCTGGAAAACCCCTCAAATATTTGAAAACAAAATGATTCTGTCTTAATTAAATAAACTTTGTGTCCAAACAGTCTTCTGTTGGTTATACAAACACATGGCCAATCATTTAGGGGAACAAGGGGGTTATTCTTGGCTTAGGTTTCTGGTTAACAGTATGGAAGAAAGTTTACACAACAACAGAACCCCAAGGAACTGGCTGCGCCACATTCCCAGGAAGAGTTGAGCCAGGAGCAGACTTTCTCCTTCACCCATATGTCAAAAACACTGCACCAGCTCTCTCCATCCAAGAATGGTCCCACCCACACCAATTAGATAATCTCCCATAGGCGTGCTCTCGACTTGCCTGAACTAAACAAGTCTTCACAGATGTGACCCAAGGCTCAACCTTCAGTTATCGAGTTCCCATTTGTAAGTAACTGCCAGATAAGGAATTCAGGGTGAAAGAAGAAAGCACTTGGAAACTGTGGTGGGGTGGGGTCTCCAGGGGCATGTCGAGTTCGTGCCTTGGTGCCCCATGGAACCGTGTGGAGAAGGGACCCTCTGTGAGGAGGATCACAGAGTCTTATCTCGGAAATGGACTCATTTATGAACTCAGAGCTTCACTGGCGTTTTGATGGACTTTGTTACATATAAAATCAGTCTCTTGGGCTGACCCATCACAGGCTCCTGGTGCCAGGGCAAAGAGACCCGAGACCCAAATCTCTGACCCCAGGCCAGAATTAATTTTCCTTCTTTTTCAGCTAAATTGCTCAACATTTTGCCACCATGGCAGAAAGAAAACAAATAGGATTATAATGTGAACACGATGGTTCACATACCTCACAGTGGCCCTGTGATCTGTCCACTAACCCTCAATCCCATGCTCACGGTATGAAGCCAAATCCTGGTCGCCATGTTCATCTGGCTCTGAAAAACTGTTGCGCCCCTCTGTCATTGTATTTGAGCGGTTAGAAAGGTTCAACTTTCTACCAACACTCATTTTCTTTTGTGTAACTTTACTTTTACTGTTTTAGAGCTTCATATGTGAAATAGTGATCTGATGATATTTTCACACCTTAACCCCTAATACTATTACCCCCCCTCCTCTTTTCATTATGACCTTCTTCCCTGCCGCTCTCCCTCCTATGTCCACGTCTTTTCATATGTATGGCTTGTTGAGTTTCATCTTTGAAACTTGCTGGAGCATGAATCATATATCAGTAGGTAGGCCTTTCCTCTCTCCCTTCCCCATCCAGCATTAACCCCCCACAGACTCTCAGAGAAGTGTGGGGTCTTCTTGAGAAATTTTCTCCTCCATGGTGAAATGTTGATAGGCCAAGTACAGTGCAGGTCTTGTGAAAGTACACATAGTTGCAGTGACTTCATGTATGTAGTATCCCTGTTGCTATAGTTAAGCACAGGTGTCAACTTGACTGTTGAGGGTTTGAGCTCTGGGCACAGTTGTAGAGAGTTGATGATTGAGTTAAGCCCAGAGCAAACCTGAAGGAGATTGTCTAGTTGATAAGGAAGGTCCAGCCTATGGTGGGTGGGATTAGGCCCTGGATAAATCACAGAGAGCTGGTTGAGAGAGTTGGCATCCTTCTGTTCACTTGGCCAGACATGCTGGTCTGGCAAATAAGGAGCATCCATCTCTCAGCCGTTACGTGGTGATGGTGTGGCCAGTTCCTTTGGCCCTGATGTTGGTGCGTGCTCTCCCATCAAGCTGGACTAAGAACTATAACTGGACTGTCGTAAGAAAGTAAACTTTTTGGGCTGGAGAGGTGGCTCAGGGGTTAAGCCTCCGCCTTGCAGGCGGAAGGTCCCGAGTTCGGATCCCAGATCCCACGTATAGACGCCAGGCGGAAGCGGGGGCCGCCTGCGCTTCTGGTCCTGGTAGGGCGGAGCCTGTGAATCCCAGGGCAGGAGATGGAGGCGTCCATGGTGGTTCGCGAATTCGTCCGTGGTTCTACAAATACACAGACACACACACACACACACACACGCACGCGCACATACACACAGTTGAATAAATAATAATAAATGTTTAAAAAAAAAAAAAAAAAGAAAGTAAACTTTTTGTTCCCTTAAGCTGTGTGATAGTCATTTATCAGCAACCATGCAGACTGACTGCAATGCCTGTCATGTCCAGAACATACTGTCTCCCCACAGCAGGCTCATATAATATTACCATCCCTCTTCCCCAAGGCTCTCTGTGCCCTTGGGAGAGAGATTACATATTCAGCTTATGACTGAGTAGTCCAAAATTGTTTAAGCCCACATAGATGGCGCTGAGTACTTTTTGAAAATAGGGATATAGTTGGCATTTACTCTATTGAGGACTCAGTCTCAAATGCAACTAAAACAACTATAACTATGTCACCGTAACTATATATTTATTTCAATTATGAGAGTAGGTCAACAGAACTTCTATGAAAGCAGAAACACACACATCATTAAGAAATTTCCATACGATGCTCAAAGAAGAACTTCCTGTCTTTGCTGTTCTTTTCGCTGTTTCTTGTGGGAATGGGGGGAGTCAGATGATACATATTATGAAATCATGTGCATTGCTGACTCATAAATATGCAATATGGGGTTTGGTAATAAGTCCAAAGGTTCAGTAGCCTACATAATTAAGTCATGCAGAAGACATAGCCTTTGACCTAAAGATTTTTGCTAAAGAGATAACAAAATCAATTAATTTATAAAAATCAGCTAATTTAATATCTTCCAACTAATTGGCTTGTGGATGAAATTCAGATGGGAAAATAAGAGCCAAACACAAACACCAAAGAGCAGAAAGGGAAGGATGGAAATAATTTAAAAAGTTCAGTAGCTGTGCTAAGCAATATTGAGTGCAACCTGTGTTAACACATCACTGTGTTAAGTATTTGTCATGGAAGCCTAACAAACTGAGTTCAAATCCTGGAACTCACAGGGTGGAAAGAAAGGACCTGTTCTCACAAAGTGTTCTCTAACTTCCACAAGTGTGCATGACACATGCTCCTCACAAGCTCATCATGACACATGCTCCCCACAGGCATGCCATGACATACACTCCCTTTCCCACTAAATGAATGCAAAAGAATTTAAAAGAAATATTGAGTACATCTAAAATAATAAAAGATAAAGAGGAAAATATAGTTTTACTGCACATCAATTATATCAACAAGTTAACTTTTGGGAAACATATTTTTACTTTTAATTTTTTATTTTTTTATTTTTCATGTGTGCGTGTGTGTGTGTGTGTGTGTGTGTATTGGTACACACAGACACATGTGTATGAGTGCTTTGGAGTCCAAGGGAATCCATTGGAGTACTGGGAATCATTATGGGTTGCTCTACCTCCTTTTTGCTTGCTTCATGGTTTCCCAGGTCAGTCTTCCAGATCTAGAACTGCAGACTGTGGCACTTTCCTCTCAGCATAGAATCTGGGATCCGAACTCAGGTCCTGTTGCTTTCCAGGCAAAGGCTTTGACCCCTGAGCCATTTCCCCAGCCTTGCAATCATTCTTGAAGTGTGACATTCTCATGGCCATGTACTCACAACATGCACTACTGCCCACACCATAACTCCTGACTTGTCTGTTGTAATTCCCATTCTATGGAGTGCTGAAAGCCGAATGAACTCTACTGGCGAGAGGGGAATTTCCATCAGATAACTTCTGTTTTTTTTCCTGCCAATTTTCATCTCTATTGGAGCTCATAATGTCATTGTGTATGCCCCAAAGAGAACATTGAATCTAAGAGCTACTCTGCGCACTAAAGATTTTTGTATACACAGACAGTAGCTCCCATCCTCCGTGTCAGCTACACACTTTTGTTTCTCTAAGGAATAAGTTATTCAACTGCTCCGCTTAGTAGTTCCATGCAAGTCAAGCCAACCTCAGTGACTCCCTGGAACCTAGGCATAGTTACAATGACAATGTTCTCCAGAAAACTCAGTGTGACATGGTCCTCCCTCAGTCCACCCACTCCAACCCCTGACTGCTTGAGACTCTATTCTCTCCCGAATCTTGTATCCACAGGTTCTGACTAGTTTCCATTTGATGGGTGAGTTACCAAACCTTGACCTCTGCTATAATCACATATCCCAAACTCTGCTGTGTAATGGGCTTCCAGAACCCTTGTGGTATTTGAGGAACAAAAATGCCCCAAGTTGCACAGTACTAAATGAAATCCTTAAAGACATCTGGGAAGTAGATATTGATTCAGTCCTGTCTGCTGCCCACCTCTTCTGAAGAACTTCTTAACCTCCTCTTCTTGTTGATCCTTCTCTTACAAGTGCCTCAGTCTCAGACTCTCTGAACTGATTGAAAATCAATGTGAAATTAACCTGACCAATTAACTTACTGAAAAGATTATGTAGTTGGTAAGTTATATGTAAGAAATATTTACATCTCCAAATAATGGTATAAAACTGGTAAGGGGGAAGAACTGCGGAGACCCCTCAGGGGTTGAAGTCTTTGCCTCACTAGCAAATAAACTTGAGTTTTTGATCCCCAAGTCTCATGTAAAAAATGCAGAAATGAAGGCTGCCTGCAGTTTTTGCTGTAGAAGCAGGAATCCCCAAAGCAAAGCAATAAAGAGGTAGAGCAATCCAGAATGATGCACCATGTCATCTTTGGGCTTTCACAGGAATACACATTCCAGTTTCCACAGAAAGAGAGAGAGAGAGAGAGAGAATATAAATGAACAAAAAGCTCTTGCTAAGAGATAACTGTTCTAAAATCAAGGAATGGTAAAACTGAAAGGAGTTCATTCCTTCTTCCTTGGGTTTTCTTGCAACACTAGCATGACAAAGCTAACCAAACAACTTGAGAGAACAAGGAGTTTTATTCTGGCTCATTTATTCTGGTTACAGTTCATAATCCAGCTTGGTAGGAATGTTCGCATTACCACCAAGAAGCAAAGGAACTGGCCACACTACATCTACAGGAATTGCTGCGAGGGGGCAAACCTCACTTGCTGTACAGCAAGTCTGCCAGTGTATACCGAACTACTAAACCAGCTCTCTCCTGCCTGGGGAATGCTCCCACTGCCCCATGGCTGGGTCTTCCTCACTAATTAGAGAATCTCTTCCTACAGGCTTACTTAAGGCTTTCCCTAACTGCCATTTCTTCACAGTCTAAAGACTTAGCCTTCAACTGTCAAGTTGACACCTACACCTACTAGCACAGATTTCATATTTATCTAATTGTTCAACTAAATGGTCTTGGTTTGCTTGTTGGCTGTCTCACATATCTAGCTTTTAAGCCCGGGGCCTTGTGCTTGCTAAGCAGTACCTCTACCACTCAACTTCTCTCCTGCTGCTCTGAACAAATATCTTTTCCAAAACCAGCACAGACCTTCACGCTCCTTAATTGTGTCTGTTTTACCCCAGCTCATGTTGTGCCAGGGGTGTGTGGACATGCCTCTCATTGGTTCACTTCTTTCAGGAGGAAATCCTGGCTTCCACATGGTGGTGCTGCCCTGTGCACACAGGCCTAAATTATGTGGCATGAACTTTAGCCCCACCCAGCTTCTTATCTTATAATAAGGGAAAAGAATCCACAGAATGCAGGGGACTTTTCCAAGGACTGCATACACTTGCTCAGTGGAAAATACCAAATGAGTCACTAGTGTTTTCCACAGAATGTGTGAAAGACAATTTTCTTCTTCCTAATGGTAACCTTTAAAGGATACCATATTGAGCCCATCTAGCTATCCCATCTATACAAAAGAATGGCTTTATATTTGTACAATGCACCTATTTAAAATTCAACTCTTTAGCCTTACAATAAGAAAATTTGTATTTGCTACTTCCAGTACATGTTTTCTCATAACTGTCGGGCTAAGCATGCTGACTGGTGAGGGTTTCGTGGTCAGAGAGCAGTGAGGGATGGCAGGAGCCCTGGCAAGAGCAGCCTGGCTGTGCTAGAAGTACCTTCTCGTTATGACACTTCTGAAGAAGAATGAATGGTAGACACCCAGCACAACACAGGATGACCCGGTCATCGAATGGAGGAGACTTGAATAAATAGGATTTCAGGGAGCCCTTAGATGTTATCTTCAATCTTTGAATCTGGCAAATAAATTGTGTGTGTGTGTGTGTGTGCGTGTGTGTGTGTTTCAGAGTCAAGGATACACACAAAACCAAAGCTAGAGGAAGTCTACCAGCAGCTTAAGCAGAAGCTCACCCTCTGACCAGTCATGCACCCACTTGCTTTTCTCTTTCTGTGTCACTGCGGGCACCTGACATCCGAGGCAAGCCTCTTGGCTCCATTTAGTAGGAGAAACAGTATAGTTCAATTATTTTAAAAGTCCCATCAATAACACAAAAGCATTGCTCCTTGTTGAGCCTTATCCCATACTCTACCCCCCACCCCCTCTCCCACTGAATGTGGGCAGGAACTTTGACCTGCCTGTGTGATTGCTTCTCTCTTCCTCGTTCCGTTCCTCCAGTTCATTGCTTTCATAAGAAGGCATCCAAGTATTCACCAACCCCAAGCCAACCTGAGAAGACTCTCTGCCAGTTGGCTCCCATAACTAATCTTTTGGGGGCCCCTTTGCTGGGGTTTCCTTGGTCCATTGGGCAAGTGCCCCTGGGCAGTGCCTCTTGGGAGATACCCCTGTCATCAGTTCCCTCTAGTGGGATTCAAGTCTGGAAGGCAGGAAGACATGTACCTGCTCATATGAGTGTGCAGACATGTAGAAGAGGGCCCTTGGGTGTGTGTGCCCAAGGGTGACATCAGAAATCATCCTGGATTGCTCTACCTCCTTAATGCTTTGCTCTGGGGTTTTCCAGGCTCTGTCTTCCAGGGCCAGAATTGCAGGCTGATGCCATATCTGCCTGGCATCTTCTATGTAGAATATGAGGATTCAAACTTAAGTCCTTCTGCTTGGGAGGCAAAAGCTTTAACCCCTGAACCATCTCCCCAGCCCAAACAATCCATCTCGCCATGTGATGTTTGAATTTGCACATGCACTATAGAATGTCTAAATCAGATTAAATATATTCATCTCCACAAACATATTATTTGTTTGTGCTAAAGTCTTAGAGGCCTTAATGTAGCTGCTTGAAAGTCACAGTGCATTATTGATACCCATATTCACTTCATTGTGCAATATCACACAGAATTTCTTTCTTTTTTCCTTAACTGTAACTTAGGTTCACTAATCAATCTTTCTTCAATCCTATCTCCCCTAACTCCATTTCCTATATCTTGATAACCTGCATATACTCTCAACTTCAGAGTCCGTATATGGTTGAGACATGCAGAGCTCCATTTCTCTGCTTGACTTGTGTCACTTATTACAGTGACTCCAATTTCCATCCATGTTGCTGAAATGGATGAATTTCATCTGTTTTAAGGATGAGTAGTAATTCACTGTGGTGTGTGCATATCCATCATGCTATAGGCACTTAGGCTGTACCTTTCTGAGTATTGCTAATGATGTTTCTGTAAACTTAGGGGATACAGATGTCATCTCATTTCCTTTGGTTATATCTAATTTATACTGTAGCTCGATCTAAGCTTTTTTGAGGTGCCTTTGTGAGTTTTCCATTATGGCTATTCTAATTCACATTCCTGCTGTCTTAGTTACTTTTCTCAATAATATCACAAAAAAAAAAAAAAAATCCCACAGAAGTGCTGAAGAATTTACTTTGGTTCCAGTTTTTAGGATTTCTGAACCAGTCCCATCATGGCAAGTGTAGTAGTAATCTTGGTTGTTAACATAACTATACCTGAGATTAACTGACAGATTAGCTATCAAACCACCTAGAGAGATTATCTGAGTTAAGATATTTGCAACACAGAGAACAAACAGATAAAAGGGAATCAGGACAGAAAAGCTCTTAGACTCTCTGGCCCTGTGCTGATAGACTCATCTACCCTCCATGACTTGACCCGCCTCTAGTTTCTGCTGCCCATTATGTCCCTTCTGCCATAAGGGACTGGATCTCCCTTCTGTAACTGTAAACCAAATAAATCTTCCTTTCTCCCTTAAATTGCTTGAGTCTTAGTATTGTCTAAGTATAAGTAACCAAAGGCATGACCTCAGGCCTGGCTCCTTGTTCCACAGTGCCTGACAGGAAGCAAGGGCTACAGACCCAAGCCAGTAAGAATTAAGTATGTCCCTCAAGACCCACCCAATAAGGCCCCAACTTCCCAGAGTTCCACAGCTAAGACCAAGACAGCACCACCAGCTAAGATTCATAGGAGACTCTTCACATTAAAATGGGCAACACACACCAATTGTGTTCAAGGGTTCCCCTCACTGCACACCCTAATCAGCTTTTTTCTTGAGTCTTTTTGATAATAGACCATTTTACTGGATTGTTATTACATTGGGATTGTGATTTGTATTTCTCTATCACTGGTTTTGAGCACTTTTTAATATACTTATCTGCAATTTATATGTGCTCTTTCAAGAAATGTCTATAAAGTTGTTTCTTTTTTGTTTTGTTTTGGCTATGGCATTTTCTAGAATTTATATTATACTCTGCATATTGATTCCCTGTCAAGTATATAAGTGTTTTCTCAAATTCTATATATTTATTCTTGACTTTGATAATATTTTCTTTTGCTATGGAGAAGTATTGTAGCTTGGTGTAATCATTTGCTAATTTCTGGTGTGTGTGTGTGTGTGTGTGTGTGTGTGTGTGTGTGTGTGTGTGAAAGAGGGAGAAAAAGAGAGAGAGACAGAGAAAGAGAGAGAGAGAGAGAATGTATGTATATATGCTTTTATGGTATCTCCTAAAAAGCCCTTGTCCATTCTGATATTCCAAAGCCAACCACCTATTTTTTCAAGTAATTTCATGTTTTCAAGTCTTAGTTTTACCTGTTTAATACATTTGGGATTGCTTCTTGTGACTGGGGAGTGAAAGGGTATGGTTTTCTTCTCCTCTATTTATTGAGAGAATAGTCCTTTCTGTGCCACGTACCTTTTATGTCTTACTTGAAAATCATTTGGTTGTTGGTATGAGGGCTTGCTTCTAGACTATATTCTGTTCTGTTGACTGTGTCTGTTGTCATGGCAACACTGTGTAGCTCTGATGACTATGTCTTTGCCATATATTCTGAAGTCAAATAATGTAGTACCCTTTGTTTTATTTTTTGCCCAAGAGTAATTTGACTCTTCAGGTTCTTTGTGACTCTACATCCATTTTAGAATTCTTTTTTATCCTGTCTTTTAAAGACTGCCATTGGTATGTGGATAGGATTGGTTTGTGGATCACTTTGGGTGACAAGAACATCCTCATGATTGGCTCTTTATTCCATGAGCATGGGATATCTTTCTATTTAGACTGCCCTCTTCAATTTATCATATCACAGTTTTGTTGTTTTCATTGCAGACATCTTTTATCTCTTTGGTTGAATTTATTCCTAGATGTGATTTTTAATGATCATAAATGGGGTTGCTTTCCTGATTTCTATTTTATATCATTTACTCTTGACCTATATATAGTATGCCTAGTTTCTTTCATATGCTGACATGGCGACTTACAATTAAGTTCTAATAGCTTTCGAATGGAATCTTTGAGATTACATGCCAGAGTTTGCTATAGTTCGGGCATCAATAGTTGTCTTCCAGATTTTCCTGTGCTGAAGGCTTGGTCCCTAGGGTGGAAACCATTGAGAACAGTAGAACTTTTGAGAGGAAGGACCTTTTGTGAGGTGTGGATGTCACTGGGACATGCCCTTGATGGGAATAGTAGGATCTCTCTCTCTCTCTCTCTCTCTTTCTCTCTCTCTCTCTTTCTCTCTTTCTCTCTTTCTCTCCATTCCTGCCATAATGTGTTGATATGGGCCCAAAGTAACAGATTCCTTGAATCTTACACTGGAATTCCAAAACTGGGAGCAAAATTAAACCTTAATGTGTTATAGGCTGATAGTCCCAGGTATTTGTGAAAGTGACAGAAAACTGAACAGATAGGCATCAGCCTGATCCTCCCTCAGTTTCTTTCACTTAGAGAAGAGGCACACGGCCCTTCTCAAATCTCATGACACACAGGGAACAGTCTCCAAACAGAGTTACCCTTAGTTTTATATGTGTTCCTGGGGTGTGGGATCATTAGTATAATCAAAAACAGTTTAAGATCAGCTCCTTCATAAATCTGTCTCCTTGATGTTTTGTAATCCAATTTAGAATAATGGAGACAAAAGCAAAGGAATTCCATTGAACAGATTGGAATGTTTCCTCAATTTGGCACAGTTTAGAAAATGCAGTTTTTCAACCCCTGAAACTTCTAAATGCAAGGAGACGTTGATTCTGACTTAACTATACTCAGGCCAAGAGCCAGCACACTTGGGGAAAGCCACTATCTCTGAGGTCCTCTTAGGTCTTGAGACCCGATGAGCCACAGGCTGCCTCTGAACCAAATGACTAGAGAGGTTTCCCAGGTCATTAGGGACAAAGAGAAAAAAGAGGAGCAACAGAAAACAAACATATGTTGCAGCTCAATAAACATTCGCAGGCGTGCTCCTTGGATATCCTGCATTTGATCTCTCCCCACTTTGCTTGAACTGGCACATCATGACAATGCCGTCAAGCTTGTTATTCCAACTCCCACATACAACCCCTGCAGGGATGAAAGGTGTGTTCTGAGTTCAGAGATATCAAGTCTTCCAACCACCCAAGGAAGCTTTGGAAACATAACACCAGCGTGGGAAGAGTCAGGTCACCTGCAAAGAGTCAGCATTGCTTTTTAAGATAATTCCTGATCATTACAATGAGAGCCAGGAACATCATTTTTGTCTCTCCTTCCTGTCCTTTAGGCTTGTTCATTTCAACTATACTGGTACCGTTTCTTTCTCAAGCCACAGATTGTGAAGAGAAGTAGTGTCTGAGCACTTCTTCAGTAACTGAAGGAACTCTGACTAGCTCTTCCCTAATGTTCTTGCTCAGGAGTCTCCCCTTTGGGGCACTTTCTAGGTTCTCTGAGGAAGTTTGATGCTCACAAAATTCCTCCTCTGTGTGGTCCAAAGGCATGTGCAGGCACAAGAAGTGAATCAAACAACATCTTGGCATTCACATAAGGAACCTGGAGGAACTTATTCACATTTCATACCTTGCAGGGTTGGTGATGAGACTCAATGTTAGAGTGCTCATCCAGTATATATATCTAGTGTATATGGGGCCCTAAGTTCAATTCCCAGCACACACAAACGTTTTGTACTGAATATCAAGCTAAGTCTTACTTCAAACACTGTCTTCAGCTAAGCATATATTTTCTCCCCTTTCTGATCCCCTTTTCTTTCTGTGGCACCTTGACTCTGGGCCCTTCTTTGCCATGCCAGTGCCTTGAGCAAACACTTCTTGAGAAAACAGTTCAAACCCTCCATCCAGTCACCAGAGCACAGCCGTCACAGTGTGCCCTGGTCTCAAGGTGGATCCAAGTGGGATGTCCCCTTCTTCCAATCATCCACTTCATGAAATAACCTGAATCAGATCTTTCTTCGTGATTGTGCCTCTGCTCTGTTCCGGGAAGGCAAATATGTATTTGGAGGGTGATAGAGTCCGCCCAGTCAGCCAGAGGGACCCATTCAGCTGTGGTGGAAGAAAAATGGATCCTGCTACCACATGTCTGTGGAAGAGCCATGTGAACCAAGACCCAAAGGCAAGGCTATTAGGAGCTTCTCCTTTCCAGGGTCTATATACCTGCCACCCTCCTCCCCAGCCCTATGAGAAGCACATTCCACACACTGCCTTTTATTTCTAAGCAGGTATTTGCAAACTTGTCAAGCTGGAAATTCGTGACCATGAGGATCCATGTAATGATACCCTGTGTTTAGAGATTTGGTAGGAGGCTTCAAGACTCACCTTCCCTGCCCTGCCCCAGATGTCTCAATCCAAACTATAGAAAATGAAGATATCCCATGAGTTTAGGTCCTTTTTCAAGGACTGCTCCAGATAGAGTTCTAGACCGCGTCTCCTATTGCTAACTCCAGGCGTAACAAGGTAGAAGCTGGCAGCAAGTTGCATTGCCTGAGGTAGTTGCAACGTGGCTTGCTCTCTGCCTGAATAAAGTTAAGACAGGCATCAGATGTTGTTAGAAAAGGCGTGCACCATCGGTCAACTACAGATAATTACAGAGCACAGGATTTTCCGGGGTGTTCAGTCACTTTGCATGGGGCGGTAGCTGCCTTCCACCACTTGTTCTGTCAACATCTCAGGGCAAGAATGTGAGGGAAAGGCCAGCCCACTTGCCTGAGGTGCACCGTGACTTTTCAACATCGTTTACACATTTGAATGTTTCATGTGTTCAACCTGGAAACTTCTACCGAGAAAGAAAGGATCAGCCACAGACTTCCTCATGGGCCGGCTCTGTATGTGTGCATGGCTGCGAACGTGTGTGTACACGTATGTGTCTATGTGTGCATGCATGTGGGGGGCATGCATGTGCCTATATGTGTGCATGTATATGCATGTAAATGACATGTATACGTGCATATATGCACATGTGTTCATGTATATATGTAGGTGTATACATGTGTATATGTGTTCTTATGTGTGTGCATGTGCAAGCCCTTATGTGTGTGCATATGCATGCGTGTATGTGGTTAATCAACATCTCAAAGCAAATCAATCTGGAGAAGAAGCAAAAGCCCAGAAATGAATCTATCCAAAATCATCTCCCTGGACATGTCCCTGAAGCATAGACCAAATGTTGAAGGCTGGGACAGTGATGTGCACACAGACCATTTGCACAGTGCGTGGAGCAGCTGTGATGGCTCCATTGATTTAAGTCGCTATTTTATCAAGCATAGAAAAGCCCAAATCAAGAGCTTTCTCATACATTCCTTAAGTATCACTTTCATTTGGAAAATGCTGGTCTTTGTATGGTTCAGAGAACATCACTTTGGCCCATTTATGATGTGACTTATGTGATGTAAATGGGATCCTTTGTGGACTGACGTGTGTGTGTGTGTGTGTGTGTGTGTGTGTGTGTGTGTGTGCGTGTGTGTGCATGTGTGTGTTCATTCCATGGGCAGGGATACAGCCATGCTATGTCCTGCTCTGTAGCAACCCAGGAAAAGCAAGTACACCCTCGTCTGAAAGATATGACCATGGTTCAGCCTTTGCGAGGCTGCTTCCATTTACCCACCTACCCACAGTGCTCCAGTCCACATCAATACCCATATCTTCCTGGGAGTCAACCTGAAACTTATAGTATGTGAAAAGCACTTGCTGAGCTCAGAAGCTCTTGCCTAGCGCACCCTCACATTTAGGTCAGCACATCCTGAAATGGCATTTGGCATTTTAGTTCTGTCCTGTTTTGAATGTGGATTCCCACCTCTCCATAAGCTCATGTGTTTAATCCTTTGCTGGTGCTCATGTTTGCAGAAGTGGTGACACCTTTAAGAGGTAGAGTCTTGCTGAAGAAAAGCGCCTCATAGGAGGGTATGCCCTGATGAAATGCCCCCCCACCCTGTTTCCTCTGGCTCTCTTGCTTTCCTTGCCTCCTGGCAGGTACAGTGAACAGGCCTCCTGGAATCCACACCTTTTACTATGTTATCCTCACCTTAATGGGCTATACAGTACCCTCTCTGGAACTGTAAGCCAAATAAATACCTCTTTTTCCCTCCGATTGTCTGAGCATTTTTCTCGCAGCAAAAAGACTGAATGCAACAGAATCTGTTGGAATTCTGCTTTGTTAGACAGGTGTAGCACACACTCAGCTCTGTGCTTTCCTGAAGTGCATTGGCACTGTGGTCCAGGCCCGTGTATAGGAGGAAGACACAGCTGCCCTTTGTAGCTCCCTGCCTGAGTCCCTAACGAGGCTTTGTTAATATCCAAATCCTGTAAGTAGCTCATTTTTCCCCCTATATTTGGGCTTACAGCTGTGTGGCTTTGGGCTGAGAGTCTTCTTTTAAAAAGCTTTGTCTAAAGGCGATGCATTTGATCAAAGAGCACTATGCCTGTTTCGTCTTTCATCATCTCCCAGTCAGACCTGAGCTGTGGGTGGAATCCTGCGGTTATTTTGTTTAACATTAAAAAAAAAAGAGATTTCATTTTCCTGCCAGAATTTGGTCTCACTGATCCTGTGGTCTGCTACTTTAGAAGCCTGGAGAATCACGGCTTTTTAACCTAACTTTAGGTAGTGAGAGATGGCAGATAATCCTAATTAGAAAGAAACACAGACAGGGAGAAAGATCGTACCACAGAACAAGAAGAATAACAACTCTCCTGGACTTGTTATTTCCATAATCCAAAGGAGATGGGGGAATTGTCAGGGCAGCAGGACATGCTTTCAAGTGCAGACTCCACTCTAAGTCCAAAGTGGAGGGCTAGCTGAACTCATTCACTCTCCCACTTTACCCTTCTTCACTTCAAGCCAGGCTTTCAATTTAATCCAGTGCTGCAAAAACCAGAAGTGCAGCAGAAAACACTGCAGCCTCTAAAGGGAAATATATCTTTGTATTGCTCCACTATATTAAGATTCAGCAGGTTTAAATATATCTGCCCGTAAGCATTCGTCCTTCTTTTCTTGACTTCAAGGCATCAAAGTCTTCTCTTTGAGAACTTGAGTTGGTACAGGAAACAGCAACGTCATGGTGCTAGGACTTGCCATAGCTGATGCCTCATCTGTTGATTTGAATGTCTAATGCTTTAACAAATATTTGGGACATGTATTAATTATGACCTGGGTAAGACAATGAAAATCATCCAGAGAAACAAAACACTGAGTGCCGAATCTAAATGCAAATGGATTAGTTACTTGTCTTATTTCTGTGACAAAATGCCTGACAAAGGCCACTTGAAGAGAGAAGGCTTCGTTTTGCCTCACAGTGACAGGATGCAGTCCATCAGAGTGCTATGGCACAGCAGCAGGAGGGGGAGGTGACTACCACTTGGCATCCACAGTCAGGAAGCAGAGAGCCATGGATGACCATGTTTGGCTCACACACTCAGTTTCATTCGGTTCAGGACCCCAGACCATGGAATGGTACCATTCCTATTTAGGGTGGGTCTCCCACTCCCATCAGCTTAGATAATCCCTCAGAAATATGTCCAGAAATTTGTTTACATAGAGATCCTAAATCCCATCGAGTTGACAATGGAAACTGAATACCACACAGATGCTGAAGAAAGCCAAGAATGTAAGCATTAGAGCCCTCCTCTAGAAGAGGCCACAGCAGTGGATACTGTATGTTCTTTGTACAGAATTGCATGGAAAAGAACTAAATCTGTCTCCATAATGCCACAAAAAGGGCCTTCCTTTGGTCTCAGCCAAAACTGTACTGCCTGATGGGTAATTCATAGTAGTTATAACTTCTAACTGAAGCATGCAGTTCAACAACCCATAAATAAAAGCAAGCATGGAAAAATACCTTGATCAGTGAAATATTTAATACCAATGTTTAAAGACTTCCTTCTCCGGGGAGACATAAACAATGTCCACCCACTCTTTATAAGGTACCAATGACAAACCAAAGGTACAATTGAATTGAGTGTCAAATTTGGAAACAAATGAATGTATTGGGCTTATTTATAGAATATGAGTGAAAGGTTACTTATAGAGCATAGGTGACCCCAGAGGAACCACACTGGAAAGTGTCACCTCAACAAAGATGATTTTCCTACAGCTGCAAAAGCTAGACTTCCCTCTTCAGCCTATATACCCTGGTCGCTCTAGTGACTCCAAAGTCACGTGCCCCATGAGGGCACAATTACATACAAATGGCTCCAGGGAGGAGCCAGAATCCCAAGTGAGAGTCCAAAACCCTTCTCCATTCTCTCCATCTTCGAGAGTACCACAGACCCAGTCCTGATGGTCTCCTGCCAGCAGGCCAAGGTGATCTGATGAAGACAGTACCAATTTGATCAGAGGACCATGTTCTACAACAATCAAGAATCTTCCATTTTGAAAATTTACAGAAATATTCTTCAACATTAAAAAGCTGAAGGACTGTGACAAACTCCAAAGGAATTACCCCTGAAGGGGATCAGTATTCCTGCAGCTGAATAGAGAGAAGACTAGAGGTGTCATTTAAGCTAGAAAGGACTAAGGAAATAATTTCAATCTCATGTGTATTTCATTCTACATATTTTATAAATAATTCTCATTTACCATCACTATAGTGGTGCTATTATATCCATCTAAGAAACAGAGACAAAAACAATAGCAATAACATCAACTACAACTGCTTCTGCTACTATTATACTAACATGTGGGATAGCAATATGTCATTTCTCTAATGAAGAATCTAAATTACCAGTCCATATCAAACTTTCCAGAAAGGACAAATATGTTTAGACATAAAGAAATTGAAGTGTGCAGCACTAGACTACTTTCCCCAAGACCACACAGTAAAACCATAAGCCAGGATTAAAATCCAATCCCTCTACAAGGCAATAGCCACCAAGTGGGCCCATTATGATAATCTTTGAGTGAATAAGTCTTAGCATCATGTAACCGACTGGTCCTGTGAAATGTGGTAGGCTCCCCAAATCACCACCAATGAGGGCAGTTGCCTGAATCCTATAGCATCCTCTGGGGAAATTGGCATTTAGAGCATGAAATCTCGTATCAGGCATTTGGGGATCTAGTCAGTGATATGACTAGAAGTATTACAGTCATTTGTGTCAACTTTCATGCTTTCTAGATGAGGCTGTGTATATGCAACTCCCTGAACTTCTAAGCAAGAAATTTCATGGGCATACAAGTAGTGATATAAGATTGAGCACATATATTCTCAGCTCATCTCTTTTTGTAATGAGATGCCTTAAGACCTCCTGTGAAGAAGTTTGGAAATCTTCCCACACTGTCTTGAAATGCCTCAGAGGTTTTCAGAGTGATTTTGGCTACGCATGCTTTCTTTTGAAGCCTCTGGGGTTTATTTGAGGCCTCCGAGGCACCCAGGCACTATAGCATCTGCTCCATGCCAGGCATGCAGCCTGTGTTTCCCAACATCCCTTGCAGTCCTGTGACCCCTGGTAATGTGGCTGAAATCAGGCAGTAGAATGTGGGCAGTGGCAACATAAACCTCTTTCAGGACAGGCTCCTGAAATATCCCACGTCATTTTCTAATGATCTGTGACTTTGTGAAGTATATATCTCAGAAATAGTGAAGACAGAATAGAAGGGCCAGAGATCCCCTGGTAGCCACTTAGGGGGAAGTCTTTGTTACAGTTTCAACATGAAAGTTTCCTCACAGCCTCATGTACTTGAATATTGCATCCTAGCTTGTGGTGCTGGTTTGGGACATTGTAGAATCTTTAGGAAGTGGGGTCTGGGTGGAGGACACAGATCATTGGGGAGGAGGTTCTTCAGGATTATAGCCCAGCTCCACTTACTGTATGAACTCTTATATTTTCTGCTTTACATCTTGCCATGAACTCCTGCAAACACTGCCAAGCTGCATGCTACCGTGCCTTTCCTGCCACAGTAGATTGTATCCTCAAACCATCACCCAGAATCAGGTCTTTCCCCTTATGTTGCTTCTGTCAGGTGTGCAGTCACAGTGATGAGAAAAGTAACTAAGACAGCTACTCAACTAGGACTCTCTATGTAAGCTCTGGTGGATAAGCATTAATCTAAGTGTCACAGGGAGCTCATTTAACAACTGTGAGCCTGAGTTTACACTGACCTGGGATCTGGGATGCTCAGCTAATGCTGTTTGCTTCATAAAGTCCTTGGAGGGATGGATGATATAATGTGCTCAAGCATTTGAATCTGTACTCTGAGAAACCATCACTAACTATAGAATACACAACATGAAATATGTAATTTATGATAATTTATGTGAATATCCTTGCAATTATATTATATATTTGTCATCTACATACATATATACATATGAAAATATGCATGATGCATATCACATATATATGTCATATATATTACATGTAAATATACATGTCTCTCAGTCTATATATTATTCTGCTGAAAGTATGGAAGCAGTTCAGTCTTTAAGATGGCCATTTTCCAGTTGCAAGGAAACTAGCTAATCAGAGAAATGCACATTAAAACTACAGTAAGATTATGTGAAACCCATTCAGAATTTGGCTACCATTAAGAAAGCAAATAGCAACAGTTACTGGCTGAAATGTGGGCAAAAAAGGGACCCTATATACTGCTGGAAGGAAGGTGGAAAGTCTGGCTACTATGGAAGTCAGTATGGAGGCTTCTCAAAGTACTAAATAGATTTTTAATCTATTGTATAATAGATTATTTATCAAAGATATCATGTCAGTACATCAGAGATACTTGCGCATCCTTGTTTATTACAGTGCTATTCACAACAGCTAATTTATGGAACCAGCCTAGGTATCCAGCAACATGTGAATGGATAAAAGAAATGTGGTGTGTGTATACAACAGAATTCTGCTAGACCATGAAAAATAAAGTTATATCATTTGTAGGAGAAATAATTTGAGTAGAGATGATCATACTTAGCATTTTTTTTCTCATTTGTGGTTGTTCTATCTTTGGTAGGTACATAAATCGGGTATACAAAAATGATATGAAAGTAGAAGTGAAACTGTCTTAGGGCACAAAAAGGATCAATGGGAGTGAAAGGGGGTGGGAAAAAAGAGGGCAGGACAATGTGGAGACACTCAATGTGTAATATGTTCTCTTATGAACACATCCTTGTGTTCTGTGCAATCAAAATGCATAATATTATGTGCAGTATCATGTGCAACTTACCGAACAACAGCCGAAGGGGGCACAGTACTCCACACTGGTACCGAAATGAGGAAAGGGCCGCCATGGAAGCCCCACGTTGGGCGCCAGATGTAACAGTGTAAAGGTGTAACGCCGGGCATAAGCTGGCGCGGAGTCAACAGCACAGACTCCGGGAGTCAGGCAAGTGGCAAAGCAGGCTCTCAGGCTTGTAGGCTCTCAGGCTTGCAGGTTCCTCTATTATAAGTATCAGGATGCTTATATATCCCACCCGACATCCCATAAGTCCCAGCGTGAGTCTTTGCTGAGTTGTTCTGTCCTCTCAGCCAGGTGGTTTAATGGCACCAACTGTCTTTGCTCTGGAGAAGGCGTAGTCTTGCAAGATTTGTAGTCTCATGAGATTTGTATGCTTAGCAGGAGGGAGGAGTCCAAGGAGCCTCTCTGTATGGGGGATGGAAGCCTCTGTGGCACAATCATTGTCCATTCCTCTTACATATAATAAGATCCTCTTAACTTTCTTTTTAAAATTTTTTAGTTATTTATAAAAGACAGAGAGAGAAAAAGGGGGTGTGTTCATGCCATGACATACAAGTGGGAGTCAGAAGACAATTTTCATAAGTCAGTTCTCCCCTTCCACCATGTGAGCTTCCTAGGACCAAAGTCAGATTTCCAGATTCTCAAGCAGGTGCCTTACCTGTCCCACGATGAAATTAAAAAGAAAAGGAAAGAAAAGAAAAAGAAAGATGTAAAAGGAAGTTAGGATAAGCTTGGCATTCATGGCAGACTTCTCCCAGCATTTCTTCTCCCAGGAGCAACAGAACAGAGTCATATAGAACCACAGAATGGCAAACCTACAAAGTGAACCTAATTTAGCTCCTTAAATTGAAAGTACTGAACTATAGATATCAGTTTGCATCCCAATGTGGTGGCCCCTGCACATTATTATTAAGCAAGCATGAGATTTTCCCAAGTTAGAAAGTGATTGTGACAAATTTCTGGAGCTTTCAGAAACCCCTTCCATAATCAACTGAATCTGTCAAGGAGCTCTTGCAACAATGGTGGGTTTCATCAGTCAGTAGAAAATGAGGATTGCAATTTTAGAAACTATCTTAGCACTTCATCCCAACAAGTTAGAGGAAACAGAATGATCAGAACGATTGGAATCACTTCTATGCCATAGAAAAGATTGAACCAAACTGAGTACAGTGTTACACACTTACAATTCCAGCACTCAGGGGATTGAGGCAAGAAGAGAGAAGACTGTAAATTTAACTTAGCTGGATATATTGTATGATGATGACAGAAAGAAAGAAAGAAAGAAAGAAAGAAAGAAAGAAAGAAAGAAAGAAAGAAAGAAAGAAAGAAAGAAAGAAAGAAAGAAAGAAAGAAAGAAAGAGAGAGAGAGAGAAGAGAGAGAGGGAGGGAGGGAGGGAGGGAGGAAGAGAGGGAGGGAGGAAGAGAGGGAGGGAGGAGAGAAAGAAAAAAGAAAAATAAGAGAAAGAGAAAGGAGGAAGGAGGAAAGGAGGGAGGAAGAGGAAGGGAGAAAAGGAGAGAGGAAGGAAGGAGGGAGGGAGGGAAGGAGGAAAGGAGGGAGGGAGGGAAGTAAAAGGGAAAGGGAAAAGGGAAGTAGGGGGAAGGAAAATAAAAATGAATTACAACCTCAAGACTGGCATATTAAATGTTCAACCAGTTAAACAGCTAACTGGTCAGCTTAATTGAAGAGATTGATAAGGAATTAGGTCAGGATCTAGCCTTAGCACTGAACTCATATAAGAGCCTGAAGCAGCTGAGCCAGGATCCCAGGTCTGGTTAAAATCTAACTCCCAGATGCCACTGCTGCCTGTCTTTCAGATCCAGATGTCTTTCTACACTCTCTTTGTCCACATTAGCATGCATCCCCAACACTTTATCCTCTTCCATTCTAGGATTCCCCAGAGTCCATTGCCTGACCTGCCAGAACAGCCCCCTCTGAGCTGCATGAATTTAATTTCTGAGTGGACATGAGGCGAAAATAGATTTGCCCTCTGAGACTGCTTTTCCCATCTGATGGTACAGAAGGGTTCAAAAGAACTGGAGACTGGCATCCTGGTCAAAGCCCCAGTGGCTGTGTGAGATGACAGAAAGCTGGAGATGATACAGGCAAACAGCCAGAGTGCTCATGGTCATAACTGAGCCCATCCTGGAGGACTCCAAAGTTGTCAGCCATCAAGAAACGCAACATCTGAAGGAAGCAAGCCGCTCTAAGAAGTCTCATGTGGTGCAAAGCCCCGCAGCTAAGCCATAGACTCTTCCAGGGACGAACAAGGTCTTCCTCAGGGCGGCTTTGCGTTTGGCCTTGCACAAGGCAGACCTCTTCTTCCATGGGCTTTTTTTTTTTTTTCATTGAACTAAGCATTTTTTTTCTTCAGTCAGTAAAATCGCATTAAGATCCAAGTT